>HG995353.1:5795553-6995553 GCA_905333045.1 Lysandra bellargus
ACAAATTTCGGTATTTCTTAACACAGTGAATATAAAAATGGCCGATAATTTTCAAAACAAAACAATGGCACCTGTGATGATGGATTACGAGTTTAAAATGAAGACCCAGAATGAGCGTTCAAAAGTCGAAGACCTATTTGACTACGAAGGGTGCAAAGTCGGCCGAGGGACCTATGGACACGTCTACAAAGCCAGAAGAAAAGATGGTTCGGATGCCAACAAGGACTATGCATTAAAACAAATAGAAGGAACAGGTTTATCTATGTCAGCTTGTAGGGAAATTGCAGTAAGTAACAGTACAAAACCATTTTATACCTATTCTGGTCTGTCGAATAAAGTACTTAGATTTAGGGCTGCCATCATTGCCATGCCTAAATTGCCATCGCCGGTTAAGCACAGAAAAACCCAGACATTTGGCTGAAATGTGGTTATTTCCCCGGACTCTTCTTGAAAGGAATTTAAGATTATGTCCTGCAAATTTTTGCTAAAACATCTTTTTATTCCAACAAAATTTTGAGAAAATCTGATATACTTAAGTCCTTGAAATCATACTTGATTTTGATCAGAGAAGAAACTGTGTGGATTATCTCAACGAAAGGTAGGTCCCTGGACGCCCTTTGAACTAGGACAAAGCCGGGAAATCCGGATGGATGGCAGCCCTACTTAGATTGCATGTTTTAAGCTCTGTTCTTATCATAGAGATCAAAACTGTACTTATTTTACTCATATTTCTTCTTTTACAGTTGCTGCGTGAATTGAAGCATTCTAATGTAATCAATTTAATACGAGTATTTTTGTCACACACAGACCGTAAAGTTTGGTTACTGTTTGATTATGCAGAACATGATCTATGGCACATAATAAAGTTCCATAGGGCTGCAAAAGCCAACAAGAAAACAGTGATAGTACCAAAGGGTATGGTCAAAAGTTTATTATACCAGATTTTGGATGGAATTCATTATCTGCACTCAAATTGGGTCCTGCACCGGGATTTGGTATGTTTTAAGGCTTCTGTAATTATGCATACGTATTATTACAGTACAACTGTAGAAATTATTTGTTTATTTTATTTATTTATTATATGTGTGTGTCTATTTTGGGCATAATCCATAAAGTAGGTCCCTACATTTAAAATTAGACCATCTCTAGTGCAATGTCACAAAACTACAATTTCACAATTAAAAATAGGTGTGACATACTAATTTATGGATGAACTCTAATTTATAATTTCAGGCAAACTGTACAATGAAACTTGAAATTATTCTGACTAAGGTTCAGCATGAGATAACATCAGGATGATTAAAAAAAAGAGTATTTATATTGCAAAATACTTTCCAAAATACTGCGGTCCTCAAGCTAAAATGTTTGAGTTATGTAAAGAATGTTAAATTTTTAAGCATTGGAGTGTAACAATGTGTATATATAACAGATATATGAGTCGTATAGTTCCGAATTCCGCCAACTCTGTACCAAAGATGTTTTCAGTAGGTCAAGTAATTTGTACATAGATGTGTGAAAAGTCCTAACATGACTTGGGAGTTGGCGGGGATTGGAATTTAATTGAACTTTTAGCGTCGATTTATTCAGGATTTGGCAGAGATAGATAGCAACAAAATAAAGAGGACAATAAAGCATATAATTAGTTGTCAAAATAAACTAAGACCGCCGAAATTTCAAAAAGTGGAGTTAACGGTTTTCGGAACTATATGAATCATATATAAATTTGAATAACTCGACTATAAAAACTACAAAAAATTTTGGTAATACATGTCGATAGAACTTTTTTTCATGTCAACGATGTCAAAATCGACCAGATGTTAGGTAACGGCATTTTAGCTTGAGGATGGTAGAATATAGGTTTCTGTCCATAAGCAATATCAGAATTATGCATGAATAGAAATAAAACAATAAAATCTATCCCATTTACAGAAACCAGCTAACATCTTAGTGATGGGGGAAGGCCCAGAGAGAGGCAGAGTAAAGATTGCGGACATGGGCTTTGCCCGGTTATTCAACGCACCACTGAAGCCCCTAGCTGACTTAGATCCTGTGGTTGTCACCTTCTGGTACAGAGCACCAGAGCTACTATTGGGTGCCAGACATTATACTAAAGCTATAGGTAATATTATATTCAACATTTTGAGGAACTCATAACCATTCATATTAAATGTAATGAACTCATAACCGTTCATATAGAATGATGTAACCAGCCTTGTGGTTTAGGGTTTGGACTAAGTATGTAAACAAAATAAGACTGATGCCTCAAATTATGTGAAAATTTTCGCAGCATCATACAGTTTTGGTATATATTAAAACTGTATTGCAAACCATGTCCAAATATCTTATTTCATCAAAACTAAAAAATCTACTGTTTGATGTTTGAGAGACATAAACGAGGATACTAGCATACTATACTGTACTCGGCGAAACATGGCAGTAGCGGTCATTGCTATAATATTATATAATGTCTATTTCAGATATATGGGCGATTGGTTGTATATTTGCTGAACTGCTCACATCCGAGCCGATATTCCACTGCCGTCAAGAAGACATCAAGACTAGCAACCCGTACCACCACGATCAGTTGGACAGGATATTCAACGTTATGGGCTTCCCGCTAGAAAAAGATTGGGAAGACATCAGAAAAATGCCTGAACATGCCACATTAGTGAAGGATTTTAAGAGATCAAAGTAAGTTTTTTGTAGAGCTATGATAATTGATACTATTATGCTTTAATCCATACTAATATTATAAATGCGAAAGTGTGTCTGTCTGTCTGTCTGTTATCTCTTCACGTCTAAACCGCTGAACCGATTTTGCTGAAATTTGGTATGGAGATACTTTGAGTCCCGAGAAAAGACATAGGATACTTTTTGTCCCGGTAAAATGTACGGTTTCCGCACAATAAACTTTAATGATTTGCGCGTAAACTATTCAATAGATTTTGATGACATTTGGTATGGACATACTTTAGTACTGAGAAAGGACATAAAAAACTTTTTCTCCCGGAAAAATGTACGGTTTCCGCACAATAAACTTTTATGATTTGTGCGTAAACCATTCAATCGATTTTGATGAAATTTGGTATGGAGATACTTTAAGTACTGAGAAAGGACATAAAAAAACTTTTTCTCCCGGAAAAATGTACGGTTTCCGCACAATAAATTTTTATGATTTGCGGGTAAACTATTAAATCGATTTTGATGAAATTTGGTAAGGAGATATTTTGAACCTTGAGAAAGGACAAGGGATATTTTTTTTTGTCTCGGAAAAATGTACGGTTTCCGCACAATAAACTTTTATGATTTGCGCGTAAACTATTCAATCGATTTTGATGAAATTTGGTACGGAGATCTTTAAGTCTCGAAAAAGGACATAGAATACTTTTTGTCTCGGAAAAATGTACGGTTCCCGCACAATAAACTTTTATGATTTGCGCGTTACCTATTCCATCGATTTTGATGAAAGGAATATGGGCACATTTGGGCTATCGGCGGCCACTGATGAAATTAGTGTCAAATGAAAGTACTGATATTTAGAAACAACATTTGCTTTAGACGTATCATTGTATTCCATTTAGTTTAGAAAATAACTGAATGCGAAATAACGTGATCGCGTAGAACAATATTGCTTAATAATTATTTATTATTTGTGTTTACCTAATACCAATGCATAATTCTAAGTTTCCAAATCAATCAAAACAATAAAACCAGTTTGCGCTGCTGCGCACACGTCTGTAGTCTGGTATCTCGGTTGGGTTAGGTTAGGTTAGGTATAGGTTATGTTAGGTATAGGTTATGTTAGGTTAGGTTTAGGTTAGGTTACGTTAGCTTAGGTTTAGGTTAGATTAGGTTTAGGTTAGGTTAGAGAGCGGCCACGTGCTGGGGGCTAACGGCTTTATCTCAACAGTCAGCAAGCCTCCCGGCACGAGGCAGAAGCGTAAGGCTCCCTCCAAGGCTCGGCCGCGAAAGCGACCTGAAGCCGATAAGACCGGGGCGAGTGAAATCGCCCCCGCTATGGAGGTGGAAGCCTAGGTCTGTGGGCGGCTGATCGGGGGATCACCGCCCACAATATAGGCCCCGAGGAGATAGGCTGCCCCGGTGCCCGGGGAGCCTCTCGGTGAAGGCAGGCGGTGGCATAGACTGCTGCAGTGATGGTGGTGCCGGAAGCGGCAAGCGCTGCGGAGGACGCGGTAGAATGCGTAGCGATCACGCTCCTTCGCGTGTAGCGTTGACGAGGGCATGGGGGGGTTTTAGTCGGTAAACCTCTGCGGAGGGAGTCCGACATACCCCTGCCCCTTCCCCCGAGGGGGCGGGGGATGCGTAATGCATTTCCCCTCCTTAAAAAAAAAAGGTTTAGGTTAGGTTAGGTTTAGGTTAGGTTAGGTTACCAGCAGCGGAATTGGGTGCTATTATTAAACCCGAGTAAGTACGGTACTAATAAACACAGCTGGCCCTCCTTATAAAAACCTTACCTTCCCGCTTTTGCTCTAAACATAAGCTAATATACTTATTAAATTATGCATAATATCATCTTGAAAAATAAAAATGAATTTTATCTAGTTTTAAAGTGTATTTCGGCGATGACATTTCTACGCTGTAATTGTAGGACTCCTTAGTATGAATATATGTCAGAATTGTTCTTGGCCGCGGATAGCCCAGGCTCCATACAAATTAGACCATATTCCTTCGATATGAATATATTTTGAGTCCAGAGAAAGGACATAGGATACTTTTTGTCCCGGAAAAGTGTGCGGTTTCCACACAATGAATTTTTATGATTTGCGCGTAAACTATTCAATCGATTTTGATGACATTTGGTAAGGAGATACTCTGAACCTTGAGAAAGGACGAAGGATATTTTTTGTCCCGGAAAAATGTACGGTTCCCACACAATAAACTTTTATAATTTGCGCGAAAACTATTCATTTGATGTTGATAAAATTTGGTGTGGAGATACATTTAGTCCTGAGATAGGACATAAAATATTTTTTGTCTCGAAATATGGTTCCCACTCAAAAGACTTGAAGTTTGCGCGTAAACTATACAATCGATTGTAATTATCTAAAAACAGAATAAAATCATAGGAAAGTCAATTTTGTACATTGAATATTAAAAAAAATATACTTGGTACCTGATCTACAATCAATATGGAAGCGAAAAATATAGTTTTGATAATTTTTGTCTTTTTGTTTGTATTTATGTCCGGGATAAACTCAAAAAGTACTGAATGGATCTACTTCAAATTTTAAATATTATAAGAGGTCGGATTAACACATAGGCTCTATATTATTAAAATTAAAACACTATTTATATTACATATTAATACTTTGCCCACGGCCCGCAACTCCTGGGATTGTTGCTTACATCAAATGGTGTCGCGTCATTAATGTTAGGTTTTAATTCCACTTCTTAGTGACAAAGTTATTAATTAACAGTGAATTTATTCTAACCTTAACTAAACATACAGTTTTCGAGTGTCATTTAATTAATAATAATCGCGGGACTTTGCCCTCGGCCCCCACATCCTCCTGGGATTGTTGCTTACATCAGTCATCAGAATAGTATCGCGTCGTTAGTGTTGAGTTTTAATTCTTCTTTTTAGGAACAAAACTAAACATACAATTTTCGAGTGTCATTTGATTAATATGCGGGGGACTTTTCCCTCGGCCCGAACCCCCCCCCCCCCTCCCATCTTGGGATAGTTTCTTACATCAAATGGTGTCGCGTCATTACTGTTGACTTTTTAGTTCTCCTTTTTAGGAAGAAAGTTATAAGTTAAACGTGAATTAATTCTAACATAAACAAAACACACAGTTTTCGAGTATCATAATATGCGGGAGACTTTGCCTTCGGCCGTACATGGGTAATCCCCTCCTGGGATTGTTGCTTACATCAAAATGGGACCATAAAAAGGCAAAAATTATCCATTTCCGCTATTCCGCTATGTTAACGCGGACGAAGTCGCGGGCAACAGCTAGTTTCTAAATAATCTTTTTATTGCTTGGTAATGATTTATTTTGGATTGTCAACAAACACCCTTAAACTTTTCATGTGTCTAATTTCATTATTATGTATGCATCATTTCATTATCATGTCTAAAATAGAGAATTCATTGGAGAAAGTCTCTGAATGGGGTAGATGTAACTTAGTCCAATTAAACCCCGCCAAGATACATCACACAAGTCTGCACGTTCACCACTAAAAAGCCACCAATGGTCATATATCCTCGTTTTGAGGGCACATCTTTAACCATTTCCCGTAGCATTTAAATGGCTTGTTGTTAACTAAATTCTAGACTCTAAATGAAATCGAAACTGGACTTCTCTCGCTTCGCTGGACTCTAGATTCTAGAGAGTAAGGCCAAGTTAGCCTCGAAAAAGCTTTTGTTCTGAACAGAGCGAGACAGTACTTCAGTCCGTACCAACGCCTACTACTCTACAAGGCGCAAGTTCGGCCTCTTAGGGAATATTGTTCTCATATCTGGGGCAGGAACGCCAAAATACCAACTGCTCCCTCTGGATCGTATCCAACTAAGGGCCGCTCGAATTGATGACTGCCATTGTGTTTCAAACAGCTTAGACCCTTTGGAATTACGCCGAGTTGTAATTTCACTCTGCATACTCTATCGGTTGTATCACGGGGAGTGATCTGGGTAATTGTTCGGAATCATACCACCTGCAACTTTTCGCCATCGTCCCACGCGAAAAATATACCATCCTCATCACCTTGATGAGTCGCAGTCTTCCACCGTGCGTTTCTCGCGTAACTTTCTGCCGCGCACTGTAAAACTGTGGAACGAACTGTCACCAGCAGTATTTCTGGACATATTATACGACCTGCAAACCTTCAAGAAGAGAGCGGCCGGCAACGCACCTGCAGCTCTTCTGATGTTGCGAGTGTCCATGGGTAGTTGCTTTTGATGGAAAGTGACCAGTTCGCTCGTTTGTCCCCTTATTTCATAAAAAAAATATCAAAAGATGTCATTATAAAGGGGTACGAACCATTGTGGCACATCTAGCCGCCCGCCATCTTAGTTTATTTATCAAAATTTCCGAACACGATAAAAGTGGTTATTTGGATAGAGAACACTTAGGGCCAACCCACACGTACCACAACCACACGACATCGCAACGACAAAATGTCGTCGAGCAGTGTGAATGGTGTCGCTGCAGCTTTTTGTAGTTGCGTTGTGGTACCGACAAAATGCCGACGTGGTTGCGTTGACGCCAGCGGTTGGGATGTGGTTGCGACGTGGTTGCGATGTGGTCGGCCGTGGTTGCGATGTGGTCGGTATCTGACAAGTGGTGGATAACGACTGCAAAATGTGGTACGTGTGAATGGTCCAGTTCTTTTACAATACGAAATATACGCCCGACCACGTGGTGTGGTTGTCGTGTGGTTGTGGTACGTGTGGGTTGGCCCTTATACAAACGAAAAATGTTATATATAACATGGTATCCTAAAGTGTCACGTTTCCGAGATATGATTTAGAAGTAAAGATCGCCATAATATGAGTCCAAAGGACACAAATGGCGATCTTTACTTCCAATTATCTCGGAATACCATGTTATATAACATTTTTTGTTTCTATAAACTTGTCTTCTATTCAAATATTATACCACTTTTGTCGTGCTCGAAAATTTTGAGAAAAAAATCAAGATAACGGCGGCTAGATATGCTTAGGCTCCATATTGGCTCCATACAAAAATGTTCGAACCCCTTTGTATCTGCAAGTAAAAGAAATAAAATATGTATAGGTATATGATACAAGTACAATGTAATGTGTTTATATTTCAGCTACCAAAATTGTTCGCTAAGTAAATATATGGACAGGCACAAGATAAAACCAGACAGCAAAGCATTTAGTCTCCTACAGCGGCTGCTACTTATGGACCCTAACAAGAGAATAACATCGGAACAGGCTATGCAGGACCCTTACTTCTCTGAGGATCCTTTACCAACACAGGTATAATAATATTGATACTTTAAAATGCACCACATTTAATACTTTAAGGGTGAGTTGCACCAGAGACGTAGTTAAAGTTAAGGTTAAAGTTATCGTTATAGTTAAGGCTAACTTAGCTTTAACCTTAACTTTAACTTTAACCTTAACTTTGACCACAGAAATTGACAGAATATGTCTCATGTCTGTTGCGTTTACTTTTAAAGCTACAGGTAATAGGATTGAGAGTATACAAATTTTAATTATCCGTAAAAATTGACAGGAAAAATATAACACTGTGAAACATGGTAAATTTTCACGAAAAAATTTAGATATAAGAGCCGGGACACAAAAACACGGCACGACGTCGTAAAAAACCCACGGCACGGCGCCGTACGGCGTAGTACGACGTCGTGCCGTAGAAACTCACGTAGAAATTTAAGATAAGTTTCTACGGCACGACGTCGTACGACGCCGTACGGTGCCGTGCCGTGGGTTTTTTACGACGCACGTCCGCACGGCGCCGTACGGCGCCGTGCCGTGGGTTTTTTACGACGCGCGTCCGCACGGCGCCGTACGACGCCGTACGACGTCGTGCCGTGTTTTTGTGTCCCGGCTCTAAGAGCGGTTATGGTTAAATATGGCGTCGGACGCCATATTTATAACCAAAGATTTGACATTTTGTACTGTAGTTATAGTTAAAGTTAAAGTAAGTGCAACCCACCCTTAAGGCTAGTTCGCACTAGGCCAGTATTCATGAGCGTATATAAGGGGGGGGGGGGGGGGTCCTAGGGGTCTGGACCACCCCCCCATTTCTATCCATCTTACTTGTACAATCGACGATATATTAATCGGCGAGGTAGATCATATATTTTTTTTAGACTTATCATGCCCCTACCTTAGAAATTAGAGGGGGAGGGACATTTTACCACTTTGGAAGAGTCTCTCGCAGACTATTCAGGTTAGAAAAAATTTTATTAAAAACCTCAATGTGACTGTTGAATATGAATGTTAGATGAATTTTTTTTTCAGTTGTACCTATGGGGACCTCTAAAATTTTTAATAATTTTTCCATTTTTGTATCAAAATCTTAATGCGGTTCACAGACTACATCTACTTACCAAGTAGTGGTTGTGACTTGTGACATACGGACGTACAGACATACAGACAGACATGACGAATCTATAAGGGTTCCGTTTTTGCCATTTGGCTACGGAACCCTAAAAATTTTTCTGATTTCCTAAACACGTTACCTATTTGCTGCTGACAGAGTGCGGAACCTTTCATGGGCGAGTCCAACTCGCACTTGGCCGCTTTTTTACGTTAGGTACCCTTATAAAAGCTATATATACGCCCGTGCCAGTATTTTAGTTAAGTAGCGAGTATTTTAGTAGCTAAACGTGTCTGAACACTATTTTTTTTTAGTAATTTAGTCAAGTAGATTAGTAAGTAATTTCGTCGAGTCAATCCATTTTATTCTATTTTTCGCGGGCGAGTAGCACCTCCCGGCTCCCACCACGCGTCCGCGCTATTGGCGCGCCGGCTAAACAAGTCCGACCCAGTCGAAGTAGTCGAGTTCATTAGTGCTTCAAGCCCCAAACATACAAATCTATTGTGTCTCGTTTTTTCCACAATCGAGGGACTTACCGTCAAAATTATTCAACTTTCAGCCATTCTCAATCTTTCGAAGTATTCTTTGGGATCTTCCAATGCTAATTCCTTCAGAAGACAATTAGTAGCTCCTAGTTTATCCCTTCTATCGATCTATTTTCGTACCTATCCATAGCTTCTTTTTATTTATCACGCTTTCCTCATCTACCTCTTCTAAAATCGCCGTTAAAATTATATCTTATATATAAAATTCTCGTGTCACAATGTTAGTCCACGAACTCCTCCGAAACGGCTTTACTAATTTTTACCTAATTTTATATACATATTCAGTAGGTCTGAGAATCGGCTACTCGGTACTTTATATATTGATAAGTGCATTTGTTGAATAAATGATAGTAAATTATTACAACCTAAGACTGACGGCGACCATTGTTTGTGCGACGGGATAGCGATCGACGTTGCCATGGTGACATACTTATTTAGTCACTTCAATAAAATAATATAGCAAAAAACTTTATTAATTCGAGATAAAAATGTGCAAGGTGACAATATTTAGTTCTCTGTAAAAATACAAAGAAAAAAATACACCTTATAAACGTGATTACGTTTGGAAAATTTATACTTTATTGGGCTGTAAGCTATTCATCTTACAAAACGTCACTCACTTGTGAACTGTACTCGAACGAAGTGCGAACGATTTTGGGGCAGAATTGAGAATTTTAGCTACTAAAATACTCTGTACTAAACTAAAATACTGGCCTAATGCGAACTAGCCTTTAGGGCGCATTTTCATTAGTCGTTGACTCGTGCGGTGTATTGCATACGGGGAGTCTATAACGACTAATGGCGCATTTTGATTGGTCGTGGCATGCATTTCACAATCCATCAATTTGATTGACGGAATATTGATGGGCTTAAAAAGTTCATATTAAAAATACGTTCAATCCATCAATCCGTGGCGTACACGATCAAATTTTCGTCAATCCGTACCAGATTGATGGATCAGATTGATGAAAATTTGACCGTGTAACCAGTGACATATATATAGACTAGATGACGCTCGCAACTCTGTAAATTTTTTCGGGATAAAAAGTATCCTATGTCCTTTACCGGGACTCAAAGTATATCTATACCGAATTTTAGCAAAATCGGGTGTGTGGTTTGGGCGTGTGGACTGTGGAAGTAACAGACAGAACCATTTTGAAATTCATGCCCACCGATAAAATAATGTAAAGTCGTCGTGATAGTCGTGAAATTTTTTCCACTTTTAAATCGTTAATTTTGAAAAATATTATTATTTAACCCTAAAAAAAAATTTGTTGCGGCCCGCGACACCAAGACTAATACATGTTTGTGGCCCGCATGAAAAAAAGGTTGGGGACCACTGGTCTAAACACACTAGGCTGAATTACGCCGGCGTAAATTCCGCCGCAAATGTCAAACGCATACAAATACGCGACGGAATAGTGTGTCGTCTCTCGCGTTCCGCCCGTATTTTGTATGAGTTTGAAACGCGGCGTAAACGCGGCGGAATTTACGCCGGCGTAATTCAGCCTAGTGTGCTTAGACACTAAGAGCCAGTCCACACGGCGCGTTACGTCGCAACGCAAATATTTCGATGCATAGCCGGCCTCACGGACGCTGCGCCACCGCAGCGTTATAATACGAAGCAGTCTTAACATCAACACCCCCTCCCATTCGTCTCGGGGGCTGCAGCTGTCCGTCATGTGTGCGTTGCGATGACGCAGCTCGCCATGTGAACACCTTGGTTATTTGTATGTAAAACAACTCAATGGCAGCTGCGCTGCGTCGACGCAACGCTGACGCAACGCGCCGTATGGACTGTTTCTTAAGGTCATCATTAGAGTGATTATATATGATACTAATAAACATTTGGCTCGTTTTCCAGGATGTGTTTGCCGGCTGTCCGATCCCGTACCCGAAGCGAGAGTTCCTTACGGACGACGACCAAGACCAAGACAAGAGCGATTCGAAAGCCCGGCAGAACCAGCAGCAACAGCCAAATGTGAGATCTTTAGCGATTAACGACCTACAATATTATTTGGTTGGGTTATGTCAAACATGACCATTTTTATCGCGCGTTGCGAAAGGAGGCTAGTCGAAGTCGGAAAAAGTTGTAACGACACATTTTTATTAGTTCCTGCGCTGTAGGGCAGAGGGCGTTGTTAGTATTCCTTGGCGTCAACTAGATCGCGTTTTTGAGAATAAACAGCGACATCTATCGGACGCTTAAATTTTTATTACAATTCCTCTGACGACCCTTGTGACTCAGTGGTGAGCGCGTCGGTAGCTCAAGCCGGGGGTTGCGGGTTCGAATCCCGCCGACGGAACAAAAAAATTTTCGGAGTTCCTGGGTCATGGATGTGTTTAAAATATGTGTATCATATAATAAAAATCTTAAATATATTATGTATAATATAAAAGTATTAAATATATTTCCGTTGTCTGGTACCTGTAACACAAGTCAAGGTACTTACCACAGGGCCAGACTGACGTGGTGTGAAGCGTCAATAGATATTATTATTAATTCCACAAAAGTGTCGTTGTTAGTATTCCTAGGCGTCAAGTGTCAACTAGATGTCGTTTTTTTATAACTTCGTTCCATCCGGGTGTCCCCTTGACACCTCTCATTTTCCATCATAACGGGACCACGGATTAAAAAAAAATACGGATGGAGCATTACACTATAAAGAGGTGAAGCATGCAAGGTACGACAATTTCGTCACAATTTCGTTTATTGTACACGTGATCGACACTCACACACGCAACTAGGTACTACAACCCGCTGTCATTGTACATAGAGTGACGGCGCCAATGACACGCACACATCCAACACGGGCGGCCATTACTATGCTTCACTCGGGATTAGACAAGGTTACATCCGTATTTTTTTTAAATCCGTGAACGGGACATCGTCAAATTTCTTTGCAAATTTCAAACATACATAGTTTATAGTGAGAACTGAGAATGTTTCTTGGTCAGCATTTTAATATTTTTGCGATTTTAATTATGCTGCCCTATATGGCCCGCGCCATGTGAAACACTATTAATCTGTATGGAATTTGTTGTGAGAAATACTAAAGGTACTCTGGCACCGCGTTTGCAATAGAAATCATAAATTCCATAAACAACAAACATACTCGGGGCTTACTTGGCTGCTTTCTGAAAGGGTATCTTGGTTTCAACACGAAAACGGGGACAGAGTACTGGATAAAAGGACAGTCCCGTTCAAAACGGGACGTATGGTAACGTTAGTTATGATAAATCAATACATATTAGTAGAGATCAACTACGATAACTTGGCGCGCCCCTCCAAAATTCAAAACGTTTGAAGTGCGTTGTCTTGCGCGGTAGGCTAGTTATGATTAGTTGACCAACAAATCTTGGTAATAAGTGACATTAACTGAAATATTACGTGTACTGTGATTGGTTGAATACTTACTACATACAAACTCTTTCATAAGGATGTGACTACACACATTGAAACAGTCATTTGGAGGGGCGCGCCATGTTATCGTAGTTGATCTCTAATAACTCGACAAAGTGCCGTAGTTGTAGTCATCAAGTAGTATTGGCCAGCCAATTACATGCCGCGCGTGTTTATTAAAATTTTTAAAATATATTTTCAGACACAACAAAATCAAGTTCAAGCAAATAGCCATGACCAGCACGCAAACAACGCGAAACGAATGAGAATGTCAGGTATGATACAAACATATTATATTTTAATCCTTCGATCGGGGATTCTTGGAATTGCTATTGTATTCTATTGTTGTCGCGATCACCGGTGCTCGTACGGGGCTTGAATGATTAAATTAAAAGTAATATTATTTAAAACTAAAGTAATAAATATTAATACACTAGCGACCCGCCCCGGCGTCGCACGGGTATAAAATATATAGCCACTGAAAAAATGATCAAAATCGATAGCCTATGATCCTTCACGTGGTCTACTTCTTATCTGTGCCAAATAACATAAAAATTGCTCCAGTTGTTCGCGAGATAAGCCCTTTCAAATAATTTCCCCCGTTTATTTCACATTCTCCTATTAGTCTTAGCGTGATAAAATATAGCCTATAGCCTTTTTCAATAAATGGGCTATCTAACACTGAAAGAATTTTTCAAATCGGACCAGTAGTTCCTGAGATTAGCGCGTTCAAGTTAGCCCTTTCAAATAATTTTCCCCGTTTTTTCCACATTTTCCTCTATTTCTTCGCTTCTATTAGTCTTAGCGTGATAAAATATAGCCTATAACCATCCTCGATAAATGGGCTATCTAACACTGAAAGAATCGTCAAAATCTGTTGCGTAGTTTTAAAGATTAAAGGGAACAAAGGGACATGAGGGAAAAAAGCGACTTTGTTTTATAATAAGTATTGATAGTTACCTAATATGTGGCATTGTCTGTCAAGTGGTTCGTCCAATGTATCAAACAAAAAGCTACATAAAGTAGCGTGAGGCCTAATTTACACCGGATCGGAATGGAAGCATCGATTTCGCCTCATGGCGCGGGAATTCGCTGGAATGCTCGAATTTCGGCGTCATGAGGACATCCCATTGCTTAGTGTGTATCTTTTGCTGGACTAGTTCGCGCCACTTACCGCGGATTCCACAGACGGCACCGGAGAATTCTCGAGAATTCCGCGGAAGACGCGCGACCTATTTTTTGGCTCGTATTTAATTAGTGTGATATACTGTTTATATAAAGTTCATTATGCTATGTACTACAGTTTAATTGCAAAAAGTTGCCTCCATTCCGTTCCGCGGCGGTATAGATGATTGATTTATTGAAGGGTGAGAGATCAATATAGTAGGGGAGGTAGTGCTAGCGTTTGCTAAGTCATTTCATACCGACCAAATTTTTGTCCAGCGGTAGCTTAATATTTATCAATCAATATAATCAGCGTCAGTCGCCGCACCCGTGGTGGAATGTTAACTGAGAGTATTTCAAAGTTGTAAAAAAAATAGTTGCGAAAAGTGATTTTATACCGAATGAAACTTTGATGGATGATTATTGAGGTCATGTTTAACCAAAAAATCACCGTCAGCCGTATTGCAGACGGGGGATTCAACGTCAGTCGCGTTACTGAACATGTAATAATTTTTTGAATATAAAGTCATTTTATACTCTACAAAATTTATACAGGTGAATGTTTCTACTTTGTAAATAATAAAGAAAACCGTCAGTCACTAATACGATGGTGGAAAAACCGTCAGCCAGCGATATAAGTTATGACCAATATAGCCCTACTTCGCGCTCAATGTATCCTAGGGCGTCGCGTAGACGACATTTACACCTGCAAACATTCAGCTGACGGCGATTTTCGTTTGAATTAACTATAAAATTATCTCACATAGCAATTTTAAGTAATTAATTCGATAGTCAATATTTGTGAATAAGAATTATATACATTTTACTGTAAAAGCGCCATCTGTTGTTATATACTAAAACTAAAATAACACCTACCGAACCTAAACGTGTATAATCTAGATATGAACCTTTATTGGGTGCGAATTGGGATCTTTTTAATGTCAATTCAATACGATTCCCAACAACAACTTTGAGATGCTTTCAATTTTTATTCCACCCATTATGAAGTGGCTGACGATCAAAGCTGTTATGTATTAGTGGAATACTATTATTGTTACGATTTTCGCTCGGTATGAAATGGCTTTTTACACTGAGCGCGACCTCCCCTACTAATAGGTATTAGGTAGTAAGAAAGCGCAGAATTATTGGCCTTTAGTTCCCGAATGTTTTCGCTATTAATTCAATTCTGACCAATCGACAAAATTACCCTAATGGTCACAATTTTCAGGTCCGAATCAAGGCAATGGCGGAGGAGGCGGCGAATTCCACCAGCAACAGATGATGTTCGGCCAGCAACAGAACAATCAACAACAGAACAACTTCCAAAGATTCTAGTAATAGGTCTAGCCAAGTAACTTGAATAACTAGCCAAATGACAAAGAGTATGGCTTACACGGTCAGTCTGGCATCAGTTCAGTCCATCAGTCTGAGACTGACGCCAGAATGATGACCGGAAAGTACATAATAAAAAATGATCAGTCCCTCAATCAAACGGTTACACGATCATTCTCCCGTGAGTCTGGATCATACTGATGGACTGAACTGATGCCAGACTGGCCGTACAACCTATATCTTAGAGGTTTTTTGGCTAGGCGAATAAGTAGCCAAATAACTTAAGTTTTGTTCTAAATTAAGAGCGAGCCTTGTTACTCCATTGCGTTGCGGCGCGGCGTCGTAGCGTCAACGCTGATTGGTCGATATAGTCGTGGCTATGTTACGCTCAAAGACCGAAATCGCCCAGTGAGCGAAAAAACAGCTCACAACGCGTTGTGGTCACAGTGAAACAGCCACGACGCGTTCTGGCAATCACAAAAAGGCCATAACGCGAAATTCGTGTCGTGGCTGATATGCTATTCATTTTTCTTGATATGTTCTTGATTGATTAATCATCCATAAGTATGGAAGATTATATTTGAATTGCCATTGGCGTGGGTAAATGGCACTGACCTCCATTATACAAGTTCGCGTGCTTGTATAATAGAGATCAGTGGTAAATGGTAATATTTGAGCACGAACTTCATTTGTGTTCATACGCAACGTAACGGTGCAATGTGGTCTCGGTCTGACCAAATAACTTAGGTTTTGGTCTAGCCAAATATCAATGTAAATTGCCGGAGCCGGGAGCATGTTTAATACCCTAAGGGCCTGTTTCACCACTTCCTAATAAAGTGCCGAATAGGCTATGGCTATCTACAACTTTTTTGACAGATTCTCCATACTTCATCTGTCAAGTTGAGTGGTGGATTGCCTATTCGGCACTTATCAGGAAGTGGTAAAACAGGCCCTTAGTATAATAAAAAATATTAGATACTTATGTCGCCATAAGAAGGCAGTGAATTGTGCGTACATAGGGGTTTTATATTTTGACACTTGTATTACATCTTTCATTGCCTACTTACACCTAAAGAAACTATACACGAGCTGGCTCGGAATAACTGATAGATTGTGTAGTCTTAGAATTTCTCAGATAAATATTATATTATCATGTTCGCGAAATGACAAAGTTCCTAAAAAGTTTTGTTAATAAAACATTTTATACAATCATTTTAGCAAGTTCTTTGCGAATTATTTTGCTCCTCTTTAGACCCAAAAGGTTTTGTTAACATAAAGATGCATAATAATTATGACGTATTATATTTAATTACACCGAGCTACAATTTTGTCTAATATTCTGTGAATTTTTAGCCGTATGTAATGAAATGTTGTATAATTTATAGAAATGTCATGAATGAATTTGACTGATTATATTTGTATTTATTAATAATAGGTGAAGTATAAATAAACAATATTTTTAAACCATGTTATAAATTTATTTTTAATCTTAATAAAATTGGACGGGATAGCGACATTTATTTAGGTTTTATATAGCTGGTTAAAACTTTCTCACTATAACAATACTTTAAGACCCCATTTCACCAACAACTGTTAGAGTTAACAGCTTGTTAAAATGTCATGTCTTCTCCTTCATTCATATGAAAAACAAAAGTGCGAACGTGATACTAATTCGAGCATTAACTTTAACAGTCGTTGGTGAAATTGGACCTTAGCATAATATAATAATATAACAGTCTCTAAAAATATCTAGGTCTCATTACACCAAATATAATCTATTAAGACTTAAATAATATACACATTTAATGCACACAATTATTTCTAGGAGAAAGTCAAAAGCCTGATGAAAGGCAATTCCTACATCCATAAGCACAGTTACAAGAGCGTTTCCAATCATTAATCTTAGACCTTCGCGCTTCGGTTTTCTAAGAGGCCAAGGTATCACCAATCTGGATATTTTTGCCGAAGATTTCGACGGTAAATATTAAAAGCTTATTTAACTAGAACCAGTAGCTTTTGCTGGTTAATTCTACCACAATATATTGTTTAAACTTTAAACATAGTAACATAGTTAAGTTATGCTAATATTCGGTAGCATAACTTAACTATGTTCTTCAAACCACAGTAATTCTTTAACTCAAACAAGTTTTATACGCTAGACGTTTTGTAGTATTGTTCTGCTTAGAAATATCGTCGCTACCATGAGTGCGTTTAGCATTAAGATAGTCTACTGTATATCTGTATACCTACTGTATATCTACTGTATAGCCTACCGTGGTTCAACAGATAGTAAAATAAAACGACTAGGTTAGTTCACGGGAAACTGTGCCCTATTTCGAGCGGTCTAGCTGCGAGAATTCAATGACGGTTTCGTCCCCGTTATGCACTACTGTGTACTGTGCCTTATTTAGTTCGTTTCTGTTGAGTTTGTCCTGGCCCACTGGTCGTATTCTTGTGCGGAGTTTGCCGCAGCGACCGTCGGCGACTTTCTCGTATTGTTCTGAAAAAAATATATTTAATTTTAGCCATTAATTTTTTTTCTTTCTTTCATATTCGTGACATTACAAAATAAAGTTCTGAATCCCTACTCCACGCATATAAAGGCCAAAGCGTGTCTATACTATTCAGCTTCAAAAAAAAACCTTCACGCAAACCGCTAAATCGATTTTGATGGATATTTCGGCATCTGGGGGCACGGTAATGCCCCCGCCAAGACGAGCCAAGCGAAGCGCAAGGGCACTACCTTTTCTCGAATTGATTATTCTAAAACACAATCAATACTTCCTAAAATATACTACATCCATACTAATATTATCAATGCAATGCATGCAAATGGAAGTGTATCTGTCTGTCCGCCCTAACCGCTGAACCGATTTTGCTGAACGTTGGTATGGAGATAATTTGGGTACCGGGAAAGGACATAGGATACTTTTTATCGTGGAAAATGTATAATTCCGACGCGAAAAACGAATTTTGGCACAACGGAGGTGCGGGCGCCATCTAGTTAGTAGATAATAATTATATCCTTTATCATAGGTCGCGCCGAAATGTGTGCGATTCGTGGCCATTGCCGCGCCCAGCGCGTCATTTAATAAGATTCAGCGAGGCCGATGACGCGCCAGGCGCGGCATACAAGAGTTGTTAAAAACACGTTAAAACTAATTTATTATACTGTAATTACAATTCCTTAGTCTAAATATGCATAAAACACAACCAGTGGCCAATGCGGCACGTGGGGCGTCATCGTTTAGCAGGGCCAATGACGCTTATGGCGCGTCATCGAACAAACTGCTTGGCCTGTAAGAATTCGTGAAAATGAAGGTGGCAACGAATCGGTTAAAGTGTGGCACACGCGCGTACATTTTGCCGCAATAAAAACTGTCCTAATTATTACTATGTCCTTTTCCGTGAACTTTAACTTTTGGTATGCTGTGTGGAAATTCTACTTTGTGTACAAAATACTAACATGAATAAAAAATTAAAATTTCAGTAAGATAAAAAATTGATTACCCCCGACATAAATATTTGATTGCTATTAAATAGTTACGCATTCACGCATTTTGCCGGTCCAATTCACTTAAATATTTGTATACGTAATGTATATTTCACTTTACATGCGTAACTTGTTGAGCCTGTGATATGTACAATTAGTATACTTGTCTACTAAAATCTTGTCTTAAACCTGCTTAGGAGTTGCAGGGCTCATGTTCTTATAGTATGTTATAATAATAATAATAATAAGCCCGCAGGGCAGCTTGTGGCGAGCTGTTGGGGAGTAGCGACCCCACGAACCCGAGTGCCCCAGGGAAGCCCCTGTTCTCCATCTCCGACTTGCCTTCATCGGTCGGCCGTAGTGAACACTGACGGAGAATCAGGCCCTACCCCTGCCTTGCCTTAACCGGCCGGTCAGAGTGGAGTCGCGAGAGCGTCGGCTCGGAGGGAGGATGTGAAGCGTAAGTGGCGAGTGGGCGACGTGCTGGGACCCTCTGAGGGTGCAAATGATCTGCGTTTAAAGTCCAGCGACACCTCTCCTGCCTCAAGCCGCTCTGTCAATGTTGCCGCCTCGGTGCACCGTGCGTGCGACCATTTTGAGGGGCCCATTCAAAGAGTTGGCGAATCACCGTCTGCCAACTTTATGATATATGTTACAACGTTGTATCGGCAGACGCCATAGTCCTTCCATAGTCCCAGTTACCCAGTCCACTAGCACCTCACCCCCATAGCCCGATATCATTTTAATTCCATTCCCTGTAATAGTCCTACACTGGCCGCTTGCTCTCCTTGGTCGTACTCCCATAATGCGGACAGGGAGAGTCGCCGGCTAGTGTCACATAACATTTAGATTAAAACTGTGTAACGGGCCTCTACGTGTTGGCTTCGGCCCCACGCATGCCTTCCAAAGATCCGGGATTTAATTGCCCGTGAGCAAGGAATACTTTACACAAACATAATAATAATAATATCTATGGACGCCTTACACCACGTCAGTCTGGCCCCGTGGTAAGTACCTGAAGGACTTGTGTTACAGGTACCAGACAACGGAAATATATTTAATACTTTTATACTATACATACATATAAGATTTTTATTATATCATACACATATTTAATACACATCCATGACCCAGGAACTTTATAAACTTTTTGTTCCGTCGGTGGGACTCGAACCCGCGACGTAACTCGTTATCTATTACTGAATATAAAATTGATATTAGTTAACTATTTGTAAGTTAACTGTAATTAAGTCGTAGCGTCTAAAGGTGCTCTCAGACAGAAATACATGTTTGACATGTTGTAGACACGATGTTATAAAATGTTATCATGTTACACAATATTTTATAACGTTATATAACTTCTGTCTGGGAGCACCTTTAAACACAAGTACAATTTATTGTGCTTTCAATAAAGGCATTGTGCTGAAATTTAACGAACCTAAGCTCTTTTCCGGAAAGCAAATGTTATACTTAAAAGACTTAGAGGTGACAGACATACTTTTGCATTAATCATAACATCAGCATTGGATCAGCATGGATAATCTAAGGGTGAGGCCAAGCAAGCGTAACGCGTGAGTCGCAGAATTTCGGTCGGCAGAAATTCTGCTGCATTCAGTTTCATAGAAAATTCCTACTTTATTCACACGAGCGTAATTTTGTAAGTCATGATTAGTATAAAACATAATTTACGCGACCGAAATTCTGCGACTCACAAGTCACAACTCACAAAATTACGCTCGTTTGGCCTCACCCTTAGTATTATAACAAGAAAATACTCACGGTTTCTAAAATTATTCTGGCACGCCATATGACACATTGACGCGAACCCTTTCAAGTCGTCCGGATTGATAGGCGTGGCTCCTTTGGGACTGGAGCAGATGGGCTCCTTCTTATTCTTGCAAGACTCCATGCACACTTCGTAGTTGTTTCGTCTCCTTCTAGTAGTGGTTGGACTCTTTGTAGTTGAGGTCGTAGAAGGATTGATAAGGACGCTCGTCTTGTGCCCCTTGCGTCTCACGCTTATGGTTAATATCGGTCGTGGAGACGCCGAGTTTTGAGTTGTAGGTTCTTGAGTTTGGGGCACATTGGATACTATCGACGCTTGGGATGAAGTCGGATTGTCACACGGCCGGTTTGTAGGTGAATTAGTGTTTGGGCTGATCGCTAGAGGGACATAAGGTTGGATCGGCTGCTGCGACCAATTGTCGTTCCCGTTCCAAACGCCCGAGCCCAGATCCGGTCGGTTTTGTAGCCAGTTCGGCTGGTTCACGTTCCAAATGGGAGAGGTGGATTGGATTGGTGGATCGGTTGGGATGGTTTGAGGTGGTTGGGTTGTTTGTGGGACCGGCCAGATTATTGCAGGGGAGCCTCGGTTTTCTGGTGTGTTGGTTATTTGGGACATGGCTGGGGGCGGTTGCCTGGTTGCCGGTGTCTCGGGTGGCTGCGTTTGGACATTTCTGGTTGTCGGTTCTGTGGTTGTAGTGGTGGTTCTCGTGGTCCAGGTTGTGGTTGCGTCGGTATTCGTGGGGTAGACTCCGACGGTTGAGAAGATTTCAGTGAGTGGTTTTGGGGAGTAGTTTGGATCATTGATGAGGTTGGCTGCGTACCATTCCGGTAAGGCGTTTGGGATGTTCGCTCGGCATAGTTGTAACACTGTAAAAATAAACGTTTAAAATGAGATGGGTACAGAAAGTAGCTAACTTCATCTTTTAGTAGTATTTTCAAGTGAAGTTTTCTTTCCTAGAGTTTTGACTTTTAATGTAGATCGTCTTGTATCTTATTTTTCTGATCTATTTCGTGTCATTTACTCATCAAATGGTTAGTTTCTGGAGAGTTTCTTCGGTCTTTAGTTTTTCTTTTTTTCCCGGATGATTGTGAGCCTTTACTGTTAGGTGGTAATTTCTGTATTTTGCTCTAATTTTTTTTTAAGAAACAAGGGGGCAAACGAGCAAATGGGTCACCTGATGGAAAGCAACTACCGTCGCCCATGGACACTCGCAACATCAGAAGAACTGCAGGTGCGTTGCCGGCCTTAAACTCGACTATTTCAATTTTTTTATGAAATAAGGAGGCAAACGAGCAGAAGGGTCACCTGATGCAATTTATTTTCTGCATAACAGCTGCAGCCTAATGTAAGAAGTCTTTAAACATGTCACATGTACAAGAGGCTTGTGCAGTGGAATCAGGAACAGGTTTTCAAGGTCCGTTTTTGCGTCCAGTCGCTCTGTTCGAGTCACAAGTGATTGATAAGTGTACAATTCCGTACAGGGACGTTTTACCTCTATCAAGGGCTGTATGTCGACTACATAAGGATCGGTTTTATAGAATAGCTGAAGCAAAATAACTATGAACGCCTCATACTTGCTTGTTTTGTTGCTGCTTGTCTTCTGTATATTACGCGAAAAATAAATGATAGGATTTTTATGGTCTCTCTTACATCAAACTGAGTCCTAGTTTTGTAACCAACTTAATGGAATGAAACAATTTAATATACTTAAATTGGTAAGCTAACTAAGCTTTCTCTAATAACTATAAGATGTCGACGCTTTGACGACCTCCGTGGCGCAGTGGTGAGCGCGTTGAGCTCAAGCCGGAGGTCGCGAGTTCGAGTCCCGCCGACGGAACAAAAAGTTTATAAAGTTCCTGGGTCATGGATGTATATTAAATATGTGTATCATATAATAAAAATCTTAAATATATGTAAAGTATAAAAGTATTAAATATATTTCCGTTGTCTGGTACCCGTAACACAAGTCCTTCGGGTACTCGGGGCCAGACTGACGTGGTGTGAAGCGTCCATAGATATTATTATTATCATTATATTAAAATATAACATTGTATTCTGTACTTTTATAAAAGATAAATATAGTAGGTAGAGATCTAGTTCCTAAGTCCTAACTATTTTTAACCGACTTCCAAAAAACGAGGAGGTATATGTTCGGCTGTGGTTTTTTTTTGTATGTTCAACGATTACTCCGCCGTTTGTGAACCGATTTTCGAAATTTTTGTTTTGTTGTATTAGGTTTCACTCCAATTTGGTACCTAATGTTCACAAAAGTGGTGACCTGATGATGGGATCCATGAGCAATCGAGGGAACTCCTCGAAATTTATATGGAAACATATGGTGATTTTGGTTTTATGAGAAGCATCCTAAGCATAATATGCTACCAAAACGCAAGATTCTGCACCAAGGTATACTATGGTTCCGAAGATACTAAGAGAACTCCGGATTCCTTATAGATACATGTTTGGGGGTTTAGGCGCTGTTTTAATAACTGAAAGCATATGCTACTATACAAATTACATTCATCATCATCATCATCATTACCATGTCAGGGTCACCAACGTCACCATATCTTCATAATTTTGAAGTCGGTGCCAGTTACAAATGTTTCAAATATTCTGGCATCTGGATTCAGCTATATCTGGTACCGACTTCAAAATTATGAAGATTAAGTACAGAAATAGTTGAGTTTTAGCCGAATTCGGAAAAAGGCACCATGAGATAGGAAAAATTATTTAATACTTTTTACTTCATATTATAAGGATGTTATTATTGTTTTTACCTTGGAAGTCGGTTTTAATTTTTTGTTAAAAATAATAATTCTACGCATCAGTTAATTCTTATTTCAAGTAACATTGTAGTTCACCAGGTGTTCAGTACCTATGGCTAAAAGGGTATTGGTATTCGATTCATAAATACTCAATCAGAATACCTATCGAATTACGAACGGTATAGGAATGCTTATGAATTCTTAGACAATATGGATCTTGATGGTATCACGTAGCTATTGTTCTGTTAGGGCATTATCATGAAGCATTTTCCTGGCCAGTGCCAGGCAATTTTTTAGGGTTTCGTAGTCAACAAGGAAGGAAAAGGAATAGTTTCGGTCTGTCCGTCCGTCTGTCCGTCTGTCTGTTTGTCCGTCTGTCTGTCCGCGGTTTTACTCAGAGACTATAGCACCTACAAAGCTGTAATTCGGCATGAATGAACATATTAATGATGCCAACAAAATGGTATACAAAATCTTAAAAAAATATTTTTATATGGGGTATGATATACATACTTTTTTCGCGTCCACCCCACCGTGTGCGTGTCGTTTGATAGGTTATTTTTAATTACTTATGATAGTATTCATAGATCTGCATTTTCCGACTTAGGGATCCATTTGTGAAATATTATGAAGTTTCAAAGCGTAAAAAATCGTTAAGAGTCCAGTGTCCCCCCCCCCCTTCTACCAGCTAAGCGGTTGCTTCTGGAAGTGTGAAAAAATTCAGGGGAGTAGGAAATATGCTGAATTTAAAATGAAAATTATCACGGCTATGAAGACTACATCACTTATTGAGCAATAGTCGATCAAGTAAAAAAAAAAATATTCGGCGTTAAGTATAAAGGAACTTTTCGTTCAAATTATTTTGAACGTAACTGAAATGATGTTGTTAGTAGTGTAAAATACGTTATAAAATATGTACATTCATTGACCATACAAAAATTATCAAAACTAGCGGTACTACATAACCCTATATTGCGCGTGGCCCGACACGCACTTGGCCGGTTTTTTTTAATTTGACTGTTCAGATATTTAGAAGCTTGATATAGCTAAAAATTTCAATTAACATCACAACTAAATTAGAGTTAAATAAGAGGAGTAAAAGGGTTTATGTCAATTTCTCCAACCACCGTTTAGTGTCCTCTAATGTCACCTACTAAAGGTTACCTATTTCTTAGGATTTCACCGATACCCACTTAAACTGTGTCATCTCAGTCCGACACAATATTAGAAAACGACAAAAACATAACACTCCTAGCTCTAGGCATAATAAATGCCTAGGAGTAGGAGTGGTTGGTGAAAATGTCCACTAAACATTACCTGCTGTTGTTTGTCATATCTATATCTATATATTATATAAAATTACAAGTCCTGACTGACTGACTGACTGACTGACTGACTGATTCATCATCGATGAGCAAAAATTGTTAGAGCTACAGCCACGAAATTTGGTGAGTAGGGTTGTTTTATTAAGTAGACACCTACTAAGGAAGGAAATTTGGAAATTTTAACCCGAAGGGGGTGAAATAGGGGTTGAAAATTTGTATGAAAGTCCGTCATTTCTTTAGTTAGAAATATGGAACTTTATTTTTGGGCTACTGAATAAAAATGAATGAACACCTATTAAAGCGTTTTTGGAAATTCTACCCCCAAGAGGTGAAATTGGGGTTGAAAGTTTGAATGAAAATCCGTCATTTCTTGAGTTAGAAACATGAAACTTTATTTTTGGGCTACTGATTAAAAATAAATGGATACGTATTTAAGTGTTTTTGGAATATCTACCCTCAAGGGGGTGAAATTGGGGTTGAAAGTTTTAATGAAAGTCCGTCATTTCTTGAGTTAGAAAAATGAAACTTTATTTTTGGGCTACTGAATAAAAATGAATGGATACTTCTTTAAGCGTTTTTGGAAATTCTACCCCCAAAGGGGTGAAATTAGGGTTGAACGTTTATATTACATTGAACCCATTGGAACGAATAAATTAAGACGAACAAATAATTGAGTATTTTGCAGTCATATATAGTCAAGTGCCTACCAACTGTTGCCGATGTTACGTAGCCTGATATAAATCTATACATACAATGTGTCCCGACACCGGTGTCCGATCCATTAATGTCATGATCTATGGCATATTTTATTGACAAATTGGCCTTCAAATTTTTTTTCTCTCTCAAGGTTGTAAAATGGCAGTTTAACGTTGTAAGTGGCGGCCGAAAAGGAAGATCTTCCGACCGAGAGAGATAGCATGCTCGGTCAGGCCGAAGCCCACTGACGTCATTTCAGACGTTGTATATATCTTGCCGTTCGCCGAAACTTCGATAGCGCGATGCAGGATTGTTAGGCGAATTGTGGGTACCGCCACACCACTCCCCCCCGAAGACCTGTGGTATTCTTCGATGCGCTTGTGTTGTCAGGTGTGGGCCGAAGCTACGCGTGCAATGACCAGGAGAGGGACCCCATGCTCTGCTTGCTGACCGGTCGTTGTAGCCTATGGCTGCCCCGTTCAAGCCAGACACGGGTACGACCGGCGCGGACCTCCAACGCGGCTTATGGTCGAGGCGACCCGGTTATGCTTGAAGTCTGCTGACGTGATGCGGAGCGGCGGGGAGTGTTGATGATGATTGATGTCCAGAAGGATGCGTGTTCTTGTCGGTGGTCACCAATTTAACGTTGTAAGTGGCGGCCGAAAAGGAAGATCTTCCGACCGAGAGAGATAGCATGCTCGGTCAGGCCGAAGCCCACTGACGTCATTTCAGACGTTGTATATATCTTGCCGTTCGCCGAAACTTCTATAGCGCGATGCAGGATTGTTAGGCGAATTGTGGGTACCGCCACAGCAGTCATTTTAGTTTTACTCGGGCTTTCACACTAATCTGACAAGAACCAGAACCAGATAAAAAAGGTCTCATTTGATAGCTAAATTGTGGACTACGCTTACACAGCCAGCCGAGCCAGCCGAGCGTTCAGCAACATGCTGAACGCTCGGCTGGCTAGTCCGGAGAGTCGGCTCCTCCCAGAGCCTCGGCTGCGACCTCCGCTCGCAGCGGACAGAGCCCGGAGGATTACACCGGCCGCCGTCGAAAGCGCTAAAGGCACCACCGGACGAGACGCCGGGGCCCCCAAAGCAGAAGGCTAAGGAGAAACCGGTCCCAAAGAAGACACGGCAGCCAGCCGCCGCAGCGGCCCCGCAAGAGGCCCCTGCCGCGCCCGAGGCGCCAAAGGCCAAGAAGGGCCGAAAGAAGAAGCGGCCGTCGATGGCCGCTCAGGAAGCGGCACAAGGGGGAGCGAACACCGACTCCCCTTGTATTGAGGCCCCGTGGACCACGGTGGGTCCAAAGGGCAAGAAGAAGAAAGGGGCGGCTACAACATCTACAGCCGCCCCGAAAAAGAAGAAGAAAACCAGGCTACGGGTTCCCGCTACTGCGGCCGTCGCTCTTACTGTAGAAGAGTCGGCCATTAAAGCGGGCTCACGTACGCTGAGGCAATTGAGAAGGCCCGGCGGGCGATAAACATCATGGAATTTGACATTCCTGAAGTCCGCTTTCGCCGGGCCCGAACGGGAGGGCGCCCCCTCGTGATATCTGGGGAGGGTGCAGAAAAGAAGGCGGACGCCTTTGCCGCAAGGCTGAGGACCGTCCTGCCCTCGGGAGTGAAGGTCGCGCATCGCCGGCCTCGATGACTCCGTGACGACCGCAGAAGTAGTGGAGGCGGTCGCTCTGGAATTAGAGTGCCTGGCCGGAGATGTCCGGGTGGGGCCGATTAGAGAGGGGCTACGGGGGGACGGATCGTGTTGGGTCCGCCTCCCAGTCGCAGCCGCCAAGAAGCTCTCGAGCTCTGGGCGGCTGCGTGTTGGTTGGGTGTCGGCGAGAATGGCGTTGTTGGCCGCGAGGCCAACGCGTTGCTTCCGCTGTCAGGACACCGGCCACGTGGCTGCCAATTGCCAGTGCCGGGTGGACCGTAGTGGGATTTGTTTCCGGTGCGGGAAACCGGGGCACAAGGCGGCGGAGTGCGGGGCCGCAGAACCAAACTGCGCCCTGTGCGTGGCCGCTGGCAGGGTCGAAAGGGGGCACGTGCTGGGCGGCAGCGGATGTCCGTCTGCTGCGAAAAAGCCGGCCCCCGGAGAAGACAAGGCGCCGACCAAAAAGGCCCGACAGAAGTCGAGGCCTAGGGGCGCGCGGGTTTCGCCCGTTTCCGCACCAATGGAGACGGATGCCTAAGACCTGTGGGCGGTGATCGGGGGATCCCGCCCACAACTAGGGTCCCGAGATGGACAGCTCCCCCCTATGGCCCGGGGGGCTCTCGGTGAGGTACGCGGTTCAAGCCGCTTGAAGAAGGTGCCGGTTGTGGCTGCGCGCGGGATGTGGACGGAGTTGAAGTGCTCCGCGGTACCCGTCCCTCCCGCACGGGGGTGGGGGATACATAACGTATTTCCCCTCCTAAATAAAAAAATAAAATAAAAAAAGGCAATCTATGCTTTCTCGAACTCAAAAGTTACAATGTTCATTTTTGTCTGCAAGGCTAAAAATATTAATCCTTCGATCGTGGAACCTTGGAAATGCTATCCTATTCTATTGTTGTCGCGATCAGCGCTGCTCTAATGGGGCTTGAAGGATTAATATTATGCAGGAGTGGTTGGTGAAAACGGCCACTAAACTATCTTACTCTAGATTGTTTTTCCTGTAAATTTAAAAATATTTTAACTGTTTCCTCAAACTCATAAGTTACGAGTAGGTACATAGTTAATTTTTGTTTGCAAGGTAACAA
Organism: Lysandra bellargus; assembly: GCA_905333045.1. Taxonomy (NCBI): domain Eukaryota; kingdom Metazoa; phylum Arthropoda; class Insecta; order Lepidoptera; family Lycaenidae; genus Lysandra; species Lysandra bellargus. The sequence continues at coordinate 5,823,862 of HG995353.1, forward strand.
ATATTAATAATTTAGAATCCAAATATCGTGTCTTGTGTCACGCGAACATAAAGTATTTTCCTAACACAAAATAATAAGTACCCTACGTATAGTAAGTAGGTACTTACTAGATAAGGTTAATAAAAAATCTACTTATGCCTACATGCTAATTATGTATAAAGAAATAAACCATTAAAAAAGGTGGAAACAGCTAATTTTTCCGAGATTAAGTACAACTACAAGCATAAGTATCCCCCCCCCCCCTTATCAAAGCTATACATACGCCCGTGACTACAAGTAGGTGCTATGGTGCCCATAACAAGTAGCTGGTTACTCTACCTATGTCTCTGTGGTCTACTCTATATAAATATTGTGTCAATCAAATCCAATAAGTAGTTTTAAATAATATTATATTCGATGCAAACAAACACACTGCAGAATAAATATTCTTAAATGTATAGAATACTTTATGAATGAATCACGAACGTGACTTTTTCATTTAGACGAAACGCAAGAACGAGATTTCTAATTTAGATCACAAACTTGTTTGGTTTTAGATTAAAATATTCAAAGTAACATTTGCATGTTATTATCGCGCTCTATTTTTAAATGACGTCAAAAATGTAGGTTCTATAACAGCTCTACTTCTGTTTACTAATGTAAAGTTTAATTAACCTATTTGCTTTTGCCTTAGGGCTGGTTGCTATTTTTACCTTAGGGCTGGTTTACACGTATTAAGTAGATAAGTAGTTAACTAAATTTTAACTTAATTTTAAATTACTTATTGCATGTAAACACAAAATTTAGTAGCAAGTAGTAAGTTAAAATTTAGTTAAGTACTCGTACTAAACCAGGAAATTAGAATTTTGACTATTTTCTGTTAAGTTGGCAGGCGGGGCTTGTCACTTGACAAACAGGCAGGTACTTCAAATTAAGTTAAAATTTAGTTACTACTTATCTACTTAATACGTGTAAACCAGCCATAAGGGTGGGTTGCACCAACTTACTTAAAAACTATAACTTTAACTATAACAAGATGTCAAATGAACTATCAAATCTCAAGTAAAAGTCAATAATGGACGCCATATTTGACGATAACTTTAACCATAACTAAGTAGATATAACGAAACCTTTGATGCAACCTACGGTGCAACCCACCCTTACTGAATAATATACAGGTATTGTCGATACTCTACATTTCTTTCAATGCAAATACATATTAGAATGTTAAAAAGAAAATTAAAAAGTTGCTTATTTTTTATTTAAGTATTTATGATTTTAATCTGCATACGAATTTAATGTTAGTGCAAAGTAATTTAATTAAAGTAAGATTAATTTAATACTCTTGTAAAAGCTATACGATTGACGATCTCTAACTTCGATAACGGATGCGTTAGTTCGTCGCATCGCCGAATTGCGGTCACATGGTTGAAAGGATAATATTATGGCCTAGAAAGTAGTAAGTTCTAGATGTTTTACGAATATTTTGATGATTGTTTAATTTAATTTATATCATAGACATAGCTGTTTTGTGCAACATAACGCCTAGTAACTAGTTGATTGCAAAGTACAAACATTTACGACGTCTTTTTAACAGTTCATTGGTTTTATCATATTCATTATTATTAACTGATTTACGTCTGGCCAATTGAACAATATGGCTGTAATTAGGCAGTATTAATTAAGTAATTTGCGAAAAGAACATTGCAAGAGCCTTAAGTCCTGATTTGTAATTTAAAATTAAGGCTTCATTTTTACTCCGTTGCACAGGACTTTGTTTATGGCGCGGGAACCGTTCACTTTTCCATTAAAAGTATTCTATCACCTGTAGAGATCAACTACGATAATATGGCGCGCCCCTCCAAAATTCAAAACCTTTGAAGTGCGTTGTCAAAACGTTTGAAGTGCGTTGTCTTGCGCGGTAGGCTAGTTATGATTAGTTGATCAATAAATCTTGGCAATAAGTGACATTAACTGAAATATTACGTGTACTGTGATTGGTTGAATACTTACTACATACAAATTCTTTCATAAGGATATGACTACACACATTGAAACAGTCATTTGAAGGGGCGCGCCGATTTATCGTAGTTGATCTCTACTCTTATGGGGCTTGATATGTTATTATGTTGACATTCAATATCATCTATATCTAGTACTTAATATTATAAACGCGAAAGTGTGTGAAGTGTGAAACACGCCTAAATCTAAAAATGTCTTTTTCCATGTCACAAAGTATATCCATATCAAATTTTATCAAAATTTGGTTCAGCGGTTTTAGGTTTAGGCGTGCTGCCGGCTGGTAACAGACAGACACACTAAACGCGTTTATAACATTACTAGATATAGATGCTATCGAATGTTGATCAATCTAGAATCTAGGTTCTAAACCACATTATATTTGGCAGCTTAGCTGCCTAAAATAATGTGGTTTAGATTTTAGAACCACGTTAATCGTTACAATATAGGACACTGAGTAGCCTTTTAAGTAATATTGCTTCTTGTTGTATACTTGAGTATTATGATAAGTAATTTATTCCAAATATGTAGAGTTGGTTAAGGTAGTATGTATTTAGGTTAGGAGGCAAAGTAAAAGCTTAAGTGCAAATTATTTATCTTAGAAGCTCAATAGCTTAATACAGTCTTAATAATAAGGTCTACGGACACAGGTATAGATTTTGTTTATTATGATTTATGATAAAAAAATTGCATAAGTATACTTGTCATAAAGTAAGAGCACCTTATTGCTTTAATAAGTGCGTTATGAGAACTATCAAAACAAAACTGCATTCCCAAAACATCACCATTATCAACAGTATTGCTAAATACACTCTTTTATATCGGTAACAATCCATTGTCAAAAATCACACAGTGAAAGCGGGGCATTGACATGGGGACACAGCTCACTAATCTTTGACCTCTATTCCGCCCACATAAGGATCACTTTTGTACAGAAAAGTACTCAGGAGTACACAAAAGTACATACAAAGTACACAGTACTCACGTGTTAAAACGACGAGCGACACAACACGGTCCATAGCGAGTTCACAGCGATCTGGCCAGTGTACAAGTCCCACAACGAGTTTACGCTTTACGCATAAATGATTAATGTACAGTCGAGGAAATTTATTGTTGAGCCTTTAGGTTGAAGCCGGATTTACTGGATTGTGGTGAAGTTACATTTCACGGTCAAAGAAAGAAGGCAGAACCACAAAGTTAGGCTAGTATTTAAGTTTTGGACTTTTGGTACGCACAAACTTTGTCCTAGTCAAGAAAGTTATTATATCGCATTGTGTAATTTTTTATGTAAGTTATACAATATACATACCTAATTATATTTTGTACAAAGTTTTTTAGGTGTGAGTTGACACATACTGTACAAAAACATATAAAAATCGGCCTAAGTTATTTAGAGTTATTTTCAACTATCTAGGATTAGGATTAGATTAATGATTGCAATCATTAATCTAAGACTTATAAACTGCGAATTATAAGAAATATTTAATGTGAAATTCCTTGATCTTCTTTTCAACAAACATTTTATATTGCAAAAGTATGTCTAAAAACTGTCTTGTCTTATTAATATTTAAATTTAAAAAATATATGAGAACGCTCCGCCTGCTAAACACTTATTTTCCGCGACAGTACGTGAAGAAATACGATTTTTACTATGTTCTGTGAAAGAGCCCTACCCATTTCGCAACGGACCTGTTTTTAACTAGTAACTGTTTAACTGGTAAACAATAAACATCATTATCATTCTTATAATATTATACAAGGTAACTAACTTGCATAATAACTTTAAAGTAGTAGTATAGTCGTTACTGGCTCAAGTAAATACTAAATTCGCCTTGAAAATTGTTATAGAATTAATTAAGGCCGTCCCCCGAGCAAACGACCTTGGCCATACATTTGCCACGTTACCGAGATCGCACCAAAACCCTATTTTTTTTACTTATCTTAGTTCAAAATTGTCCAAAAAAAAAATTAAAACGGGGAATATGTAGTTTATGATATTGTCGATCTATTGGCGTGTGTTTTAAATAGAAATAATTTGTAAATCCTAAGGAGATGCTGAATGTTTGCTTGAATTTTAATAAATTGGTTTTACTTTGGAAGCTGATATCATAAGTATAATAAACAAAAATAGAAAATTTAAAACGGGGAAAGGAATGTTGATATACTGAATATTATTGCTGTATTTTTATTATAAATTTGTAGCTTTTAAATTATGAGTTTATAAGGCTTGAAATACGGTAAATTACGGATTATCCGTAAGGAACGCCCAAATTAAGAATTACAATTTAGGTCATTTTATGTCTCACTTTTACTGATTTTATTTTTTTGAAAATCACATGTTAGAACCGTATTGTCAGATAATGGTACCTACTGTATTATTTTATTATATTTAGCTACATTAATAAAATACATTATATGAGAGTTAAGTACGACTTACCTACAGATGAAAATGAAATAATTTTTGATGCTGTATTAAGGGTGGAGTATCAGAATTCTATCTTTTGCGACATAGAGCATAATTTTTCTTCAGCCTGCACGGCTCTTCTGGAAGTATCTAAAACTTAAATGACTTGAATCAACATACAAAGGGCAGCACAACGACAAACTTGTTTAGGAAATTATGTTCACTGGGTCAAGCCACTGGACCGTGGTCTTATAAGTACCTAGGTTGTAGTAGGTTGAGTCTTATACAAGGTGTAACAAGACTAAGTGATATCCCAAGCAGCAACCAAGCGTAATTAACACCTAATAAAACCGGCCAAGTGCGTGTCGGGCCATGCGCAATATAGAGTTCCGTAATACCGCTAGTTTTTTTTTTAAAATGTTGTGTGGTCAATGAATTTACCATCGAGGAAATTGATTCCCAGGCAGTTGACGGACCTACGTCATGTGGTCGGCTTAAGGGTGAGGCCGCCAATTTTTGCTGATATGACGCAGAAAATTTTTGCGAGAGAAAGAAAATTGGCGAATATCTACGCTGCTTGTGACGTTAAGGCACCAAAATTGTAGCGAATTTATTCCTCTACGCTATCATAGCGTTGAGAAATATGACGTTGAAGCACCAAAATGACATTAAAAAAAAAATCATGTTGGTGCTTCAACGTCATATTTCTCAACGCTATGATAGCGTAGAGGCTATCATAGCGTTGATAAAATCAAACTTATCTCTGTAAATAATACACAATGCGGTTTTTATTATAGCCCCAAACATGGCACTTTTGACTACTCACATGATGCATTGATAGTTTTATGTGAAACAGTAATACTTACATTTGTGTCACAAAAAAACTTCCTTTGAAAAAACTGTGTACACATTCCGACTGAGGTTCAAATGTGAACTGTCGAGAAATGGCGGATATAACGAGATTTTCCATAGAATACGTAAAAGCTGAGCGTTGCCATTTTACCTTCCCTAACACCCAACGATAACAATAAATCGGTATTATTGATGACCTTAAAATGTAGGGTAGAATTGATGTTTCTAACAATTCATTTGATTTTAAAAAGTTTATAAAGAAAGTTATCTTAAAATACTATAAGAATTAGATGAGGTAATAGCCATTTATTTATCTTTTCATAACATATCCGATTTTTCTTCAAATCTGTCATACTTACTGCTACAGTGACAGTTAAAGTGCACCTCTTCCACGGCGGAGCTATTTTGTTACCTTTTTTATGTTTAATTGTAAATATATTTTTAGACTATTATTGGAACTCAGATAATTTTAATGCATGCTTGAGTACTTTGTTTTTTTCGTTAGAATCAGTTTTCGAGCATAAGATAAACACAATACTTTTTAAAATACAAAGGACGGAGAAAAATAATTGCAAAATCAGCAAAAATTGTCGGCCTTGCCCTTATGTCACTTCAATGTTAGCTGTGATCGATCGGCTGGGTTTGACGTAACGCGACCAAATTACTTAGGTCCGGCTCCGCCATCTGCATAGGAATCAACTTCTCTGATAGTACATTTATAACTTGTTTTACACTACTAACAACATCATGTTCAAAGGAATTTGAACGAAAAGTTCTTTTATACTTCTCCGAATACATTTTTTTTAGTTGATCGACTATTACTCAATAATTTATGAAGTGTTCTTAGCCGTGATAGTTTTCCTTTTTAACCGACTTCCAAAAAAAAGGAGGAGGCTCTATGTGTTCGGCTGTGGATATATTTTTTATTTGTGTATGTTCAACGATTACTCCGCCGTTTGTGAACCGATTTTCAAATTTTTTCTTTTGTTGTATAGGGTTCAACTCCAATTTGGTACCATGTTCACAAAAGCGGTGACCTGATGATGGGATCCAGAGTAATCGAGGGAACTCCTCAAAATTTATATGGAAACATATAGTGATTTTGATTTTATGTGAAGGATCCTAGGCATATGCTACCAAAAAGTAAGATTTTACACCAAGGCATGCTAAGGTTCCGAAGATACTAAGAGAACTCCGGATTCCTTATAGATACAAGTTTGGGACTTTCGGCGATGTTTTAAGAACTGAAAGCATATGCTACTATGCAAATTACATTCATCATCATCATCATCATCATCATCATAATTATCAGCACCATCACACGATGCATCGTTATGAGTTACGACCCTATTATTGGTACTTTTCATAGTATTTTCGATCGAGACTCGAGTTTGTCGAGTGATTTTGAAAATTGTATCAATGTTGTTACAAAGTAAATGATTTAAACTTGTTGTTGTGGTTACCAAGTTGGTAATTTGATCTAGGAAACGCCTTGATTGGGACAAAATATATAGTTATATTATTGTAGCTTAAAGTAGTTAAAGCATAATATTTTATTAAGTTGAATTGCGCCGGCGCGGCGTAGTTTCCGCCGCAAATGTCAAACGTATACAAAATACGACATAATAGTGTGTCACCCCTCGCGTTCGGCCCGTATTTTGTATGTAATTTAAACGCGGCGGAATTTACGCCGGCGTAATTCAGCCTAGTGTGTTTAGACCAATACAACGAAAGTCACTGAACCAGAACTTTAAAGCCTTCAGAGATAGACGTTTGAACATTTCAGCATTGCTTGATGTACTCGTGTAAGTACTCACATACGCTTCATGTGTACGGGAGGTCCTATAAATGTAAGTAAGTAAGGAGGTACTATAAGGTTTTATATTACATTTTGTCGCCATCATTAATATGTGCATTCATGCGGAAGCGGAATTACAGCTTTGTAGGTCCCATAGTTTCTGAGCAAAACCATAGACAGACATACGGACAAATAGACGGACAGACACACGGACAGAGTAAAGATGGACAGACGGATGGACAGACCGAAACTATAAGGGATATATTATTGTTGACTACGGAATCCTAAAAATGATCATGTTATAATATAACGTGATGTTATCGCATGAAATGTACAAGCGCTGATGTCACTTTTAATATTGTGGCTTTACTCAAAAAGTACAACGAATCTTGACAAGCGCCCTATTGGTCATTAATGTACATGGGTATACCTTCCTAAAAATATACAATCCATTCTTGTTGAGCCCTATACAAGAGCCCATACATTTTTGCCCATCATCATTTAGCAACAATTGGTTCTCTTAATACACTGATCTCTATTATACAAATAATGGAGGTCAGTGTCTTAATAGTTTTTTCTCTGTCTGGTTATCGTATTAGAAAAAATGTTCATAGCAAGTCAATGGTCAATTGGTCATACATAATAGTAGGGGAGGAGAAGGTGATAATTTTGTAGTCACTCAAGCGTCATGGAGACCTAGTAGGTTTTTTACATTAGGTAATACTGATAAAAAAAGAGCGTTTTTTATTTTAGCGGTGGGTTCAGAAACTGCAGCCATTTTAAAGTTTTGAAAAAGAAAATATATTCAGAAAACTGCTTATTTCGGTCAGTTATTATAATATTTAAGACAACAAGGACTAAATCATTTAGTTTAGTGCAAAATAAAATATCTGCGAAGCTTAGTTAGGAAAATATGAAGGTTTATTTTTTAACCGACTTCCAAAAAGGAGGAGGTTATATGTTCGTCTGTATATTTTTTTTTTGTATGTTCAACCATAACTTCGCCGTTTGTGCACCGATTTTCATGAATCTTTTGTTGTTGTACAGGGTTGAATCTGAACTTGGTACAATATTCACAAAAGTGGTGATCTAATGATGGGATCCATGAGGAATCGAGGGGACTCCTTGAAATTTGTATGGAAACATATAGTGATTTCAATTTTTTCTGAAGCATTCGAGGTAAATACTACCAAAAAGTAAGACTTTGTACCAGGTTCTACCCTGGATCCGAAGGTACCGAACAGAACTTTTGAATCCTTATAGATACAGGTTCGGGGATTTCGGCGTTGTTTAAACAACTGAAAGCATAAGCCAATATATCAATTTGATTAATCATCATCATCACAACTATAATTATGCCATGCATCATCACATTATGACCCAATTATTGGTACTTTTCGTGATATTTTGCATCGAAGCAGATGTTTTTGATGATTATTTCGCTGTTTGTGGACCGATTTTCAAAATTCTTATTTTGTTAAATAGGATATTATCTTAATTTTGTACACCAATTACGAAAGTGGTGAGCTGGTAATGGAATCTATGAGTGATCGAGGGAATAACCCTTGAAATTTATTAAAACACTCATAGTGGTTAAAATTTTGTTTCTAGTAACTTAAACATATGCTACGATTAAAAGAAATTTCATACGTAGGTGTCTCTTGGTCCAAAGACACTGAACAGAACTGAACCTTTAAAGATAAAAGTTGCGAAATTGCAGCATCGCTTAGATAACTGCAAGCATTTACCACAATTTAGCTTACAGTAATATAATATGGATAGTTAATATTCGTAGTGGCTATCTACACATAAAGCCTTGTCTTGTAGATCACTAAAAAGAGTAAAATTATTATTTTTTAACAAAAAATTGAACCCATAATATAAAATATCAAAAAAACAATAAGTATTCTTAAAATGACCTAAAAAGGTTGAAATAATTCTTATTCTTCATGAGTGCCTTTTTCAAAATTCGACTAAATCTCAACGAATTCTGTACTCAATTTTCATTCTTTTGAAGTCGGTACTGGCTAAGTTCTATGTCAAGTATCTCAGTTCTGGGCTGGTACCGACTTCAAACGAATGAAAATTGAGTACAGAATTCGTTGAAATTTAATTGAGTTTTGAAAAAGGCACTCATGAAGAATAAGAATTATTTCATCCTTTTTAGGTCATTTTAAGAAAATTGTTTTTACATTGGAAGTCGGGTTCAATTTTTTGTTAAAAAATAATAATTTATATTTTAAAATATAAATTATTATTTTTTAACAGAGAGGCTTACCTTACCTTTGAATCGTCAGTGCTTTTTATGGAAGCTTCTTTGGGGTATATTAAACATCCCCTATCTTAATCTCACAGATCGGATGTCATTTCAATACTCAAAAAAAAATTTTTTAACCCACCACGTGAGAAATCTGATTTCTATACCATGATAGCTGGACACATGTCGGAAGCCTATACAAGCTTTATCTGACACGCTCGAGCTACTCCCGAAATCCCCTCTTCCCTCCTCTACTATAATGAATGCGATACACCTATTTTTACACAATATTGTTTCACCAGAAAGCCACGGATGAGTGCATCGCAATGCATATTATTACTCTTCGTTGCGATAACACAACAAAAAAGTCCTAAATATTAAACTGTATTACGGAAAGTATGGCGGTTGGAAAAATTGTGAAAAACCTACATGAGGACCTTTGTGCATTTTCACCAAACTAGCCTCAGTGTCCTCTAAGTAGGAAGTATACAGTTTTCCCTCCCCATAAAAAGCTAAAATAGTTGCATGATTATTAATAAGTTAAGTTTGCAGGTGGATAATAAGCTGTGCAAATATCAAAATTGGTCAACTAAACAAGCAAAAAAAAGGTTTGTTTTTGTTTCTTATCAACCGATACTTAAAAAAAATAAAACCAAATCAGAAAAAAAGTATAATATGTATTAGATTTACAGATAATGTGACGTATAAAATGTACAGTTCTGATCTGCAGGCAGTATTGATAAAGTCATCAATGAGGTCCTTGTGGTAAGAAACCCGGGTATACATGTAGTAGTATGGTGGTGCCTGGTAACCGGCACAGGTTACGCCAACTAGTATACCCGTGGTACTGTTCTCGTTAGGGTCGTTAGTTCCGTGGCAAACTAGAGGGCCTCCTGAATCACCCTAAAAATATGAGCCATAATATTAGCCTGAATCTCCCTAAAATATGGGCCACAATATAAGCCTGAATCTCCCTAAAATATGAGCCATGATATTAACCTGAATCTCCCTAAAAATGAACCATAATATTAGCCTGAATATCCTTAAAATATGAGCCATTATATTAGCCAGAATCTCCCTAAAATATGAGCTATGTTATTAGCCTGAATCTCCCTAAAGAAGAACCGCAAGTTGCAGTCGGGAGTCGGGACGAACCATATTGGCATACCTGTCGTATTTTGGTGTACACATATGAAACATACGCCAATCGAAAGAGAAGATGTTCACAAACAATAAATATTCATTGACAAAATGTCGTAAATAATATACTTTCTGATGTATTTCAGTTTGAAAGTGTAAAATAAATAACATTTTAGATAAAGAACCTAAAATATTTAAAAAAGTATAACATTTACGACATTTTCGATTTCAATACGAATTATTTTCTCTGTCGATTGACGTATGTTTCATAGGTGTACACCACTGACCTTCATTATACAACTCAGCTGGACAGATTATGCCCAGCTGAGTTGTGCCTATTTGAAGCGGAATCAGCGCCCCAAAATCGGGGGAAGAGAACTAAATCTGACATAACTTGCAAATGGCCGCTCAATCGCTATTGGTTGTAGAAACCAAAGAGAATATAATCACTACGGTGGTAGAAACTAGTATTAGTTCCAAGTACTCCCACTACTGCTATCATCGCCAATATGGCGACTTTTAACGTCACGTTTACGTCAGATTTAGTTCTCTTCCCCCGATTTTGGGGGCGCTGATTCCGTTTCAAATAGGCACAAAAACCACCTGTCATTTTAATGGGTATCATAGGTCCAGCGTCCTTGTATAATAGAGGTCAGTGGTGTACACGAAAATATATCATTTTAAGTACTTGAAACTAATTAGGTAAGCCACGCTCCATACAAAAAGGTTCGAACTCTTTTGCACCGAACGCTCAAGAACTGCTCGAGCGGTCCGTGTATTGCGAATATGAATTTGATATGGAAACTGCAGTGCAGAATGCCGCCATACCGCATTTCAAGCCGGTTTCGACTGCAAGATGCGGTCCGTCTATGGCCGACGACCTAAAGGAAAAGCTAAAGAGTTCTCTCGTGTACTGCGCACACACTTGATCACTATAGAATAATTTTATACCTAGGTACTATTAGAAGATTTGTAAGACGCAGTAACTATAGGTCTGCCAGAATCTGATAGCAATTTTTGACAGCAGATTTTCAAAAAATATCCTTGATCATTGGATAAATTTTTATATTTGCATGTTTAACACACAGAATCAGCCGCTATAAGAAGAAAAAAGGATGAAAATGTTTTATTCCAATTACCCCGGTATTGCTAGAGTCAATTCATTTTCTCACTTTTTGCCATCAGATTCTGGTAGACCCGTTATAGTACCTGATGTGGGCCCGCCGGTGGTGAGGAACAAATGAATTTCCGACCGCTCGTGCCTATTTCTTCGCATCTTTTCATCGGTAACATCGGTGCGTGAGCCAGCAGTAGATGTTGAGATGGATTGTTCCACTGAAATAAAAACATTAACAACATCAAAATAATTAAAGGTGACAGGTAGACAAAGTGGGTTATTAACAATTTGAAAATTGTCGTTTTTTTGTAAAAATGGAGACTTCGGGAAAATGATTATTGATATTGACCTATATTAGCTAGCTGCTAGAGGATGAAGTAGGTTGAAAGTAGGTAAGTTACAAGGTTTGTTCAAATTATAAGTGAAAAAATGAATGATTGCTCTTCTGTTGTCTTTAAGTTGCCCACTTTATCCATTCACGTCTTCTACTTAATATTAGAACAATTTTGAAATTCGACAGAAATTACTAAGTATTTCGTTATTGCTATTTAATTTTTTAGGCGTATAGAATATTCTTACGTATCTCGACGTACTCCCGAATCCAGAAACTAGGCACGTCCCAGAATAGTCCATATCCCGTGACGCATACGGTATATAATTGACGTATTCATTGAAAATGAATGGACTTCTTATAATCTGAAACGAAGAACCAAAAACTCTAACAAAACGCGAAATAGAGAAGTAGTGTCATGGGTGAGTTAAGTTAACCATGAGTAGTGCCAAGCTGTATTGCCACGGGGGAAAAGGAATTAGGTCTTACCCATAATACCTAAAGCCCGTGTGAAATTTTTGACAGATATTATAGTACCTATAAGCAAATCTTACATTTTTTAATAAAAACTGTCTTTTGGATTCCCGGGTCTTAAGCCCAATACACACTGAGCCCGCCGGGCCGCCGACAAAGCCCCGCGACACAACCCGGCGGCCTGTATGAAAAGAATGATGTCAGCAACATGCGCCCGCGGGTCGCGCGTGTCACCCGCCGACATGTTGGCGGCTTGGGTACGCCTGCGCTCACTTGCCCGGCGACACAACCTTTATAGACACGCGGCAATCACTGACCAATCACTGACTGCCAAATAAATTTCTCATCTTAAGCCGCCGACATGCCGCCGACCAAATTTTCCGACTTGTATTATGTGAAGCCGCCAACTAGACCGCCGACAAAAAGTTGCCGACAGTGTGTATTGCGCTTTAAAGTATATCCAGCGCAAACTCCAGTTCTGCGGTATAATGGTGAAGACAGACAGGCAGACAGACAAACAGACAAATATACTCACTTTCGCATAAGTATATAATATTAGTATGGATGCAGGATTTCCTACTTACCACAACACAAATATCGGAATATGGGAATTCGTACGATTTTGGATAGTTGACATCATTTACCCTCCTCCATTGAGCTATCACTGAATCTTTGGCGGGTTCGTCAGCGTTTTTGATCGTGCCAGCAACTGCGTAGACCCGACGCAGTGGTAGGCGTAATGGTCTGTAAGACAATCGGTTTTGATGATGACTGACGGTGGCCGCGCGGTTTCATCGAAGCTAGGCACTTGCTAAGCAAGAGATTCTGTAGTGCCCAAATGCACAGTATATCTGAACATACCTTTGCTAAGCTACTGTTAAAATTAAATAAGGCAAAGACGCATATTATTTTCAACCAAGATTTATTCTGTGTTTCCAATTCCAACCAATAGGGAATATTACGCAAAGGTCGTGAGGGCGCTAGTAAATAAGCAGGTAAAAGCCCGACCAAAATCCGACGTGTTGCACACGTACTGGACATGGACACAATTCGCAAACGTTGTCTAACGTCGAACAAAACTTTTTGTTTACGGTCTATGCTGGTGCAGCCTCTAGCTTAAAACATTGCAGTAATATAATATACTCTAATTTAGCATTTATATGACTTACGACTACAATGATAGACTATACAAAACTCTTACGGTTTCAAACGGAAGAATTTGTGACAGAAGTTGGGGTCTTCTACGAAACAGTGAGCGGCCGAGAGCACTTTGTTAGCAGCTACAATGGAGCCTCCGCAGAAACTTTGGTATTTGAGGTAGAGTTTCATCTTGAATGACACCTGAAAATGTAGTTTTCTGCTATGGCCGCCTCAGCCTTACAGAAAACTTCATGCCATGGCCCAGGGGCCATGGCTGAAAAATTGATGCTGGTTTGCCAGTTTTCTGTAAGGCTGTAGCGTAAAGTCTTGCCACGATCTCTAATGATGATGAATTTTCTAACGACATTGGTCTAGCGACCCATGCTGCCACTGCCAGCTTTGTAGTGGCGTAGAGCAAAATTAGAGCATAGGCTCTATGTCATAAAATGGCATTTTATCGGCCCAAAATAATCTCGTTCTTGGTGGAAGGTGCCGTTGAAGTGCGGAAAAACGGCCTTAGGGTCCCAGTTCACAATGCAAAATCGTCATGAATTGACAGACTGATTGATTTGAAGTCTGTCAATTCAATGTGTATCTTTTGATGTCGTGAATAAAGTTCAAATTTAAATGTTTCATTTTAAAATGCATCTCATCTCATCATCATGTGAGTGGTAACTCCTAACCTCTATAGTTACTTTAGTAAATTTTATAAAAATATGTATTTATTCTTATTTCTTAGTAATACCTACCTGATATGGAACATCACCTAGATTTCCCCTCCATCCCTGTATTATTCTAGCTATAGATTTATTTCCAGAGCTCATTGGAAAATCACCTTCATAATATCCTGATACACTGAAACAAATTATCATCATCCACAGAAAATTTATCATGTTACCATGGTTTACAACTTTACATAGTTGAGAACTTGAGAAGTTTTGATGCTGACAAAATTATTCGCTCAAATATTGACATCATTTTTTTTTAAATGGAGGTATGGTAGGTAGGCTACAAAATCTTTAAAATCTAAGATATTTTTAATGATAATATAGAAAAATTCAGTGTCGTTTGAAAACGCCATCTAGCGAAGCAATATGGAAACAAAACAGTTTGGGCTAGCAAACGCGTAATTTTAATATAAGCTCTGAAAACAGATGGCAGTAATTTTATTACACAATTTGTAATAGATGTCGCTAGTAGTAGCAACTGGGAAGAAAAATATTTTTAAAACTTTTGAACTTGAGTGAAAAAAAAAAAAATAGGGAAGTTTGTCAAAAAGGGACGTGTATTTTTCATTTTCGTTCCCCCCCGTCATTTGCCCACCCGACAGAGTTTGAGTGCGGAGCCAAACCAAATCAGTGGTAGTTTGAAAACACAATTTCTAGAAAGTATAAGGTACGTAAAGTAATAGAATAATAATAATTATCAAAAGGTTTAAAAATAAAAATGCAAAAACGAATGCCCCGGGTGAGGATCGAACTCACGACCTTAAGATTATGAGACTTACGCGCTGCCTACTGCGCTACCGAGGCTTGCGTAATATGCTTTAATTTATTCATTAGATTAATATTGTTAAGTTGCTTCGAGATACTAATATATACTACGGTCTCAAGTAAAATCGGCGTAATTTATTATTTAACGCCTTTATAGGTTGAAACTTGAAAGACTAGAAATAGTGACAAAATATTATCTGTAGATATGTGGAAATATTTAATTGTAGGTTTGCGATTTATACTTACTTAATAGATTATTAGTTAATACTCTTAAGAAGAAGGGGTTCTTAAGGTTGAGACTTGAGCCATTATGTATAACTATGATTGCTATAATAATAATTGCTCTGATGATGTCTACAGGATGCCGAATCAACGTCGATCATAATTCATAGACAATCATGGCCAAATATGCTCCTATACCTCTACACATTCTTAATTCTTGTAAAGTCCTTCACGAACCAACATGACCGCAACACCTGCAAAGAAAAACAAAAACAAGCAACACTGTCGACAAATTCCAATAAGCCAGACCTGTCAAACTCTTCCCAAACTTTCGCTAATCGACGCCCAAACTGTCATTACACTTTTCCCCGGGGTGGAAAATTTTACCCGGTTTTTAGAGTTTTAACCCCTTTTTGAATATTTAAAAAGTCGTTACCAACGTTTTGATGGGGCAATTCATTGAGGATTAAATTATCAAGACACCCAGTTACCGCACCTTCACCGAGTTAATGAATTCGACATGAATTATATCATCGCTTGAATTAATAAAGGGATCCCGTGGATTAAAAATTGTTAAAGTTTTAGCGAGACCCGGGTCCCGGAAAAGTGAGAAATTGTTCTTGTGACAATTTCTCATTTTCGTATTTGCCAGTTCATATTGCAATGTGACGAGGCAATGTGATGTAATATTTTGAAATGAGAATAAAACTAAACTTTGTTGACTACATGTTGACTACTAATATAATATTATGTCTGTAAGATATAAGAATAATTATTATTAGAGGTACATTGAATAGACACTTGCAAGTTGCAGCCCTCGGTTTAAACATCTCGAATGTCGCCGAAAAAATACTATAGCTAGAATTGAGTAGACCAGGTAGACATTAATATAAAATTAATACCTAATTATTATCTATCGATCAAAATCTAGTGCCTAAGCGGTTTGGCACGAAAAGAAAATACATTTTTAACACAAATCCTGAACACCTGTATTTTAAACGGCCCATTCACCATCATTCACTATCCTGCATTGCAGTTCGCCGTGCAGGCCTGCAACACCATTCACTATCTTGCGTGCAGTCCGCCGGCTTATGCAGGCTAGTGAATCTTGTTGCAGGCCTGCACGGCGGACTGCAACATGACTGCAATGCAGGATAGTGAATGGGCCCTTTAATGAACAAATCTTAAAAATTGATTTTAGACTTTTGTCTAAAAACAAAAAGGAAAAAAAGAACATTCAAAAATTTTCACAGATTTTCTTTGTAAATTAGTTACACAATTCAAACGTAGATGGCGCTACTAGTACTAAATCTTGTTTACTGTTCTAACTTCATAAAATGTTTAATAGTTAACTTATAATTATGTTAGATTTTTTAACATGAAGAAATAAATCAAGAATTAAATATGAGCATATTTTCCCACTTTCTGCCCTTCCGCATTCAAATACGCTTCATTTTGACGAGGCACTGCCGTGCCCCACAGACCACGCAGAATTGATTCCATAAATAAAGCAAGAGCCTGCGACGGACCGGACGGCCAGACCTTCCTCAGTTTCGGAAAGCTGAAAGTTTACCCGCTTGTGACCTTTACAGAGGTAAGAACGACCAGCAACCGTGGAGTTTCGGTCGCAGTTACTTTAGTCCAGGTATACAGTTCTGTAGGTCTACCTGACCTTCGAGAAATAGTAAATCTCAATTTCATAGATTATATTCTGCACGGTAAGTGGAGGAATCTAGTGCCGGACATTTTTGATAGTTACTTCCCACTGCTAGACACACTCAGTGTCTAAGGCCGCTATCCCCAACCCACGGCCCGCGGGACTTTTTTGTGGCCCGCGTGATGCTAAACAATTTTGAAATTCACACCCACCGGCAAAACAACGTAAAGTCTATGTGATAGTCGTTAATTTTCTTTCCACTTTTTGTCGTTAATTTTGAAGAATGTAATTTTTTAACCCTAAAATGTTTGTTTCGGCCCGCGACACCTGGACCAAAACATGTTTGTGGCCCGCGTGAAAAAAAGTTTGGTCTAAGGTAACAAACCTCTGTAACGGTCACAAGCAGGTTTCAGCTTTCCGAAACTGAGGAAGGTCTGGCCGTCTGGCCGGTCCAAAAGCAGAAGCTATTTACCAATTACTTATTTTTATAGTATTTTAAGGTGATTTTTCTTCGCATGACTTCGAACAACTTACAACAAATTCTAAACAGAAGTTAGGCTTTAATTCTTGTTCGATTCGCCAGTTCACAAGTTACGCCGCTTAGTCGAGGGGAACTTTTCCAGTTTTTCTGCTTTAATTTTTTAAATCTTACCCCCTGGGGCTGCTCCGAGATTTGAAACACGACGGAGTTTTTTAAGAGTTTAAAAAGACACTTTTACAATGGGTTACGTTTTTACAATGGCTTCAGCATGCATAATTTTATGGCCTCCCGGAGGTATTACATTTTAAAAACAAAATCTTGCGATTCGAAATTTGAAATACATTTTGTATGATAATGTTGGCGTTTCACTGGTTCGAGTCGTGTATTATGCGCGAGTTTCGGTATCTGTTAGTCGCCAGAAATCATCTGTTGTATTCTGTTGTAAATTGTAATTTGTACAAGTTTTATTCCAATATGTATTTTAATAGAGTAAGAGCCCGCGAGTTTCAAACCTTCCTTCGCTTCGTAAAGCTGAAAGTTTACCTGTTTGTGACCTTTACAAAGGTAAGAACGACCAGCAACTATGGAGTTTCGGTCGCGGTTACTTTAGGAAGTATCCAGTTCTGAAGGTCTACCTGACCTTCGAGAAAGAGTAAAGATCAATTTCATAGCTTATATTCTTCGCGGTAAGTGGAGGAATCTCGTCTTCCATTGCCGGACATTTTTGACAGTTGCTTCCCACCCTTAAACTTTCTTAAAGTATTAGACTTTGGGGGTATCTAGCGGTGGGAAGCAACTGACCTGGTCACTGAATCCGCAATATACACAATAATATTATGCCGTAATTATAAAAATCAATTTAATAATAAATAACCAGGTGTTAGATCTGTCTTGATCAGGCCTCGCTCACGGTGTGCGCGCGCGCGTCGCCCTTAAGGGGGTGACACGCGCGAGGGGGTTTTCAGTAGCTATATATTATTTAATACCCGTGCGACGCCGGGGCGGGTCGCTAGTTGTATTATATATTAATAAAGATATTTTGACTACATATTCCAAAACTATTACCCTCGGGTGTGAGAGGTAATTTATAATTTTAAGTACTGGTGACAAATTGTTTTTGTCTTACATATTTTCTATATAAGTAAGTATTTTACTTTTTTATTCTGTACCCATGTGCTTTATTGTTTTCTTCTTTATATTTTTATATGTATTTTTTTTTGTTTTTTTGTCTCTTATTTTTTGTTTTCGCTGTCATCTGATGTAATGTGTTATGTGGTGTAATGTGTATATTGTGCTTATTGAATAAGTGTCTATTATTATTATTATTAAAAGTTGCATCACATTAATTAAGCCTTACAAAATTTCTTCTTACTAATAAAAAAACAAATCAACAGTGTAATGCATAAATTATTGTCTCACTTATTTATCGATTAAGGGTCGGTATACGAAGTTTGCCGATTTCGCTGATTTAACAGTTAAAATACAGTATTTCTATAAGTTTTAATGCACAACATGTAAGATCATTTCAATTATAATCTAATGTTGAAGCTAGATTTTTTAAAGTATTTTTAAATAATCCAACTCAAGCCCGCGACAGTTTTGTGATTTTTGCTGTAAAAGGTTTAGAATATTACCTGTTTATGGATTGTATTGACGTCTTAACGATATGAAAAAAATACAATGTATTGTTGAGAAAGTCGTCTATAAAATGTTGGAATTACTTTTTACCACTTTAATATGAAATAGTTGAGTAAAAAAATATGTAACTCGGCAAAATTTTAGAGAAAATGGGCAAAGAATTGCTGTTAATTTCAGCAACTTGGAGCTGTAATTCATAAAAAGAAAACGACAGAAATAATCTATAGATAAAATTCTATCCAATTCGACAAAAAAAAAAACGTATTCTGCCAAAAAACACGATTCAAAACAACCTAAATCTCACATTATATTACTCGCCGCAAGGTTCGAGTCGGCTTTCCGCGCTTAAATATATTTTAAATCTAATAATTAATATATATTTTTTTAAGTCTAATAAGGGGAAAAAACCTAATAATATTTCTGTAGCGAACCTTTGCAATTTCGTATTCATCGGCAAAATTTCGTATACGGACTCTTAATTATTATATTAACTGGTTACTGTAAGCATGGTATAACTTTTTTCCATTTTTACATCGGCACTTACGATTGTCTGTAACCTCTCATACAACAAAGAACCTCCAAACATAAAATAGACTTGCGACATTTTGGGGCATTAAAATTTATCAGCGCAGTTTACGGGCAAAGCCGGGTGATAAAGTAAAATGACAGTTGTTTAGTGGCAGGGAGTGCGTGGAAATTGAAAGGCACGGGGCACAGGAGGCCGCGTTGTTTATGTAAGCGGGTTGAGGCTATGATTTGTGTCGATTGTTATGACGTAGGTACAGGGAAAAACAATATTGTAGTGGAGAAACATGAGCCCCAAGTGAAGTGCCCAATCATGTTGATTTTTTTAACCCCCGACAAAAAAGAGGGGTGCTGTGTCTGTCTGTCCGTGTGTGTTCGTGGCATCGTTGCATCCAAGCGGCTGGACCGATATTGATCTAGTTTTTTTATTTGAAAGTTATTAAGCGTGGTCTAAGCCCATATTATCATCAGCCCGCTCAATACTGAAAAATTTGAGTTTGATCAGCTACGTATTTTTTTTTTATTTGGAGGTAGTTTTTAAATTTATTATTTTACTTTATTTTTATATACGTGCGTTTAGTTAAACTTGATGGGCAATTTGTCAAACTTGACAAGTTTTATTTTGTAGATTTGTCAAAAATTTGCTATTTGTAAGGTTGAGACTAGTCTACGGCCAAAGGGGTACGAAGATTTTGGCCGACCTACTTGTCCACCATTTTGATTTTTTTTTAAATCGCGTTCACGAATAATTCTTTGAAAAATGGATAGCTAACATCAATACAAACAAAAAATAATCTTGGACAAAACCGTGTAAAGTGTCACATTTCGAAGATATGAGCTGCCAAAGTTTTACCATTGGAAATAAATATTTTAGATATTGCACCTCTAAGGCATGGTTAAACCAAGTGGTTTCTCTTCTATGCAACAGTAGCCACTCTGTAACACGCCGTCGCGTGATGACAAAGTGCAATCTAGCTCAAACAATAATTTTTATCAACTACATACCTAATGAGAAACTCGCAACGGCGTGTTACAGAGCGGCTACTGTTTCATAGACGAGAAATCACTTGGAATAACCATGCCTTAGAGTTGCAATATCTTAAATATTTATTTCTCTCTTTATCTTCGAAATGTGACACTTTACGCGGTTTTGTCCAAGATTATTTTTTATTTGTATTGATGTTAGCTATCCATTTTTCAAAGAATTATTCGTGAACGCGATTTAAAAAAAAATCAAAATGGCGGACATGTTGGTCGGCCAGGCTCCATACAAAAATCTTCATACCCCTTTGAATTAAAACAATCAAAATATAAAAATCCCCTAAGGTCACAAAAAAATTCACACGAATTTTCAGCACTTTCCCCTTATCAAACATTATCGGTTGATAAATATTTGAAGGAAAATTGGTTTTTCTGATACATATTATTGATAATATTAGTATGGATTATAATAATGTTGGTGGATTTTCGATAAGTATACTTTCAATATACAAAACCACAGTACTCCACCTTAATTTTAAACTTTAAGTATACTGTTTAATAGTTCTTATTTGTGTTCTCTGCTCTTATTAATTTTGCACACTGGCAAATTTTTGACTCCAGCAGATATATCAACTAGTTACCAAAATAAGCGTAATAATCTACATTAATATATTGGTAACGTTTGTTTTTTTTGTTTTTAGGAGCCGGGAGGAATCTCTGAAACTACTGGTCCGATTGCAAAAATTTGACACCGATATAAAGCTGGTGAGTTTTTGATTGATATAAGCTATATTTTGCAAAAAAAAAAAATCCTGAAAATATGTCGTTCTCAGATTTCCACGCGGGCGAAGCCGCGGGCAAAAGCTAGTTACGAAAAATGTATTATCTTTGCAATAGTCACCGTCCATTCGTAATAACCTGTAAGTGTTAGCGTAAATAAACAATACATAAGCCGGGATTTTAGTGTCGAACACCACATAAAGGGGTTCGGGCTTTGAGGGCCGGCCCGTAAACCTGGACAGGATTACTTTTATGCCTCCTAACGAATAATAGCACATAAAACTCTCGCGAAAAACACTAGTTATAGCCCAACAAGATGCCCCGCTTAATTGTACTGATGGCAGAATAGATTTGTGGAAATTCTATCCTATCTAAGTTTTTTTGGTCGAATTCTGTCGATCCATTTAAAAGGCCGTCAAAGCAACATTTTTGGCTGCGAGAGGCATAACTTACAGCTTATAATTCGTAATATTGTTAATATTTGAATTTTTATGTAATTTTTTTTATGTCCTCACAAGTTGAAATGTAATATCAAATACTTATGTATTTTTTAAACTTACCTGTGGTGTGTGTTGTGGATAGCCTATTCGGCACTTTATCATGAAGTCGTGAAGGCCTGTTTCACCGCTTTCTGATAAGATGCCGGATAGGCTTATTTGACAGATTCTCCATACTGTGTCAAGTTAAGTGGTGGATAGCCTTATCAGGAAGCGGTGAAACAGGCCCTTAATATCTTTTATTATCTAAAGTGTTTCTGTCTTTGTCTGAAACGTTGGAAAAAACATTTGTAACATAGGACGACAACACTGCACAACTTTAAAAAGTATTTACTTTTATTGATGCTTTTATTTCATAAGGGTGTGATTTTGCTGTCGGTAGTCATGTTAGTTATAATTCCTGATCGCGGCGGGATGCTGCCCTTATAAAGCTGTCCGGTTGAGATACTACGCTTATTTATCTTATGCCTTTTATATTTTATTACTGAGCACATTATATTGTTACTTGTAACCGGGAATCATGTGATAAAATTGCATTTTCCTTAAATAATATGAATCGAAAAAATGTATTAGCATTTATTTATAGTCAGGGAGCCCTAGAACATTTTTTTTGAGTAGCTTCATTTTGATAAGACAAACAACTTTTTTATCTGCCAAAAATCTTGAAAGTGGTAGCTAACAGAGATAGAAAGGATTTCATACTTTGATTTGATGGTCTCAAAATATGGATTGTTGTATTTCACCAACGTCTGTTAGTGTTAACAGCTTCTTAAAATGTCATGTATTCTCTTTCATTTACATGAAAAATGAAAGAGATAACCTTTAAGTACTAATTCCAACGATAACCTTAACAGTAGTTGGTGAATTTGGGCCTTATAATTAATTAAGAGTAACATTGTCCTACAAATAGAACAATCCATATTTTAGAACCATCAAATCAAAGTATGAAATCCTTTCTATCTCTGTTAGCTACCACATTCAAGATTTTTCGCAGATAAAAAAGATGTTTGTCTTATCAAAATGAAGCTACTCACAAAAAATTAGCTTTTGATAGTAACAAAAAAAAGTTGTTTTAGTGCTCTCTGACTTATTAGTCATTTCAACGTATTTAAATAACAAATTACAATGTTGCGGATGTAAAAGTAAACATAATTCCAATAATGTTTTCCGTTTGCCTACTTCCATAAAAAAAAAAAAAAAAAAACTCATCTCACTTGTGTTCTCGACAGTGCAAGTGCACAACAAACTAACAAATTCTTTATTACGTCTTTACACTTCCCTGTAAGGGTATACTTTACAGCGTTGATTTAATTTTCATAGTTCCCTGCGAACTTTTATGATGAACGTCGTAGCGCTACGCCGTAGCTCGTAGCTTCGTAGACGCGATTAATTCTTAAATGTTGGATGAGGAGAATTCTTAAATGTTGGATGAGGAGTAAATTCTTTGTATGGCCGAGGGGAATCCCCGGGCAATCGCGATTTATTAACGGAACATAATTATTTTATTTTTTTGCATGAAATATTAATTCAACGTTCTTTTGTTTGAGTTTTAATTCCAGTAATTTCATCATTGCTTTTTATGATGAAATATATTGTTCAGTCTTAGGTTTACAACTAGTTGATGCCCGCAACTCCGTTGCGCCAAAACTCGTTTATCGCGCGGGAACCGCACATTTTTCCGGCATAAAAAGTAGCCTATGTCCCTTCCCGGAACTCGAAGTATCTCCATAGCAAATTTCAACAAAATCGATTCAGCGATAGAAGAGGTAACAGACAGACAGACGGACAGACAGACACTCTTTCGCATTTATAATATTAGTATAGTAAGTATAGTATGTTGTACATCTAGAATAGAATAACATAATAGAATAATCACTTAAAAAGTTGGAATATTGGAACGAAGTTCCTTATTGCGCGTTGCGAAAGGGGCTAGACCGAATAAGTTGTAACGACACTTTTTGACCGACACTTATTTTAGTACCTCCGAAGAGGGCTGATGATGTGGGTTGATGTGGCGATGACGTCAACTGGCGGAAAATTTAAAACTTCGTTCCATCCGGGTGTCCCTTGACACGTCTTAAGTTTTTTTTTATATTGTAGTTATTGTGATTAATACTTTAATCTGCAAACGTACGATGTGTAGTAAATACACATTTTATATCAATATAACATTAATATTTTAGTTATAAAATATAATAATTCACGTGTCTTATCACGATATTAACATTTTTCACATCCAAAAACGCTCGTCCTGAATTCCTGTAAATAGGTTTACTATAACAAAATTTGCAAATTATTTTATCAAATACAGGTACATACAACATACATTTTTCCTCACACACGTTGACTTATGCGTCATAATTAAAAAGTTGGATGATTAGAATATTCTCGGCGGTGTGTGAACTGTGATTATCCTCAGACCCTCGTGTCACCCGGAATATATGTCCGGGGAAGCCCCGGGGAGGACCCTTAATTATAACTACAAGTAACGGAACCTTTTAGCGTTTTGTTTGTTATGAATATTATTCAATACTTTGGGTTGAAAATGAGATGAGAGTTATCTATACTTAAAGGCCGGCAACGCATCTGCAGCTCTTTTGATATTGTGAGTGTCCATTTTTTTTTTTAATTTATATTTCTAAAGCTAATTTAATTTTCGAATTAAGTACCGTTTTCGGTTATATATCTTAAAATTCGAAGTTCCGCCACAGGGGAGCGACGTTCTGTTCTGAAATTAAATTTAAATCCCCCACATTTTTACCTCCGTTTTTTGCCGCCCTAAAAATTATTTTCCACAATAAGTAACTTTCGGCCCTTTATTAAATTACCTCAGGTCATATCGGATTGAAGGACACATTTTTATTAAATCATAGATTTTGGTAAATTAGATTTGGCAATCGAATTGAATTTTCATATTGGATTTTTGCTTTCTGTTTTTTAGGACGAAGTTTCATGGAAATAATTTATTAAACTTCATCATCAATTTTTTTTTAATTTTAAATAAGTTTAATACATAATAAAATTAATTTTTACAACATTATTGTTATGGCAACCTCTGTTTGCGGCCATTGTGCAACCGGCAACTGTGGATTTTTGTGTTTAATAAAGACAAAATGAAAAAAAGCGACGGTATTTGCTTTCCATTAGGTGACCTATTTGCTCGTTTGCCCCCCTAATTTTCTAAAAAAATGACGAAAGTAACGATCTAGTATAAGTTGGTTTCGTTCTTTCAATTACCCTGCCTTAGCCCTGCCTTTAAAAATTTGAATAAACAATAAAAGAATATTGCTAAAACTTTGACATCTTGACAACTTGCCCCATTTGACTTAAGGGCGTTGTTAGGGCCATAACTGAAAAGGCCCAAAAGGACATGGGGGCTAAAAAGGGGCCAGAGGGGCCATCTCGAAGGCACTTGTCAAGGCTCGTAATATTTTATTAGATAACCAAATAAACCTCGGGTTGCGAGTTCTTCTATTGCCTCTTATGTTTATTTGTACAAAGTTTACATAATATTATATTGCTGGTTTATTTTATTTGGATTGTGTTTCACTTTTAACTTACTAAAAAGAGTTGTACTTAACTGTGCATTATGTATGATATCTAAGTTTTAATTGTAAATAATTCTTATTGAGTTTCGACCCTTTGGATTAACTGAATTGTATTAATATTAATGTTTTATAGGTAGGTCATACTATGCTGCCTTAGTATCTTATCGCATTGTAATACCTGGATCGTGGGAATCACAGACACAATAGATATTCAATCGTTATGCGGCACCCGGGTTTCGCTTGGGAGTTGATGGGTTTATGCATGATATTAACTTTTAAGTTAATTTTAAAATAAGCTATTTTGCGCAAGTTTGCTTCTAGAGAGTAGAGTTACCCAATAATGAGTTGATTTTTTTTACTTTTAGTAAATATTTAATTTTTTTGCTTTCTTTAGCGTCAATACTAATTATTAAGTAGGTGACGATCAAATAAGCTTATTTTATAAGACCTTTTAAACATAGTTCTAAATCTCTTGCTTATAAAGGTGCCGGTTGGCAGTGAGCGACATGAAGCGGCGGCAGACGACGTATCGTCGCGACACTACTGGTTTCTAAGTATTTCTATGAAAAGTGTCGCTAGCTTCGCGTCGTTAGCTGCGGAGGGTATTTCATAGGAATACATAGAAACCAGTAATGTCGCGACGACACGTCGTCAGCTGCCGCTTCATGTAGCCGGCTTCCAACTTGTATCTTATGGTTTAAAATCATCTATTCTGTTTAAGGCCATAACACACGCCATTTCAGCAGTAACGTATGCGGCATTAAAATCTGTAACAAATACGTCCCCTTATCGTATATAATAATATTCTCTCGCTATTAATATTCATAATACAATTTAACGTGGAGAGGTTAATTCACCTAAATATGTAAATTATCATGAGCCGACCGCGGGTATTTCAGATGTCAATATTTGCGTCTCACACCCACTGGGGGTCTAAGCCCATTGCTGGAGCGGGACAGACGATATTTGTATTATGAATAAGGTGACAGGGAGCGTTTTAACGGCGCCTATGAGGGTTGCGCTGAAATAACTTTCGAATATTGTCGCTAGGTGGACGGAAAGTTCCGTCCTGTGGGACGCCGTTACAGTTCCATCCTCTTTGTTTATGTGGCGCGTATCATTTTAAAGTAGCACGTGACCATTACGAGTTTTCGTGAAGGCTTTTATACGAATGTTAGAAAATTGTTGAATTTTTTGTGTATATTTTTTTCTTCTCTCTATACATATTAGAAAACAAAGTCACCTTTTCCCTCATGTCCCTTTGTTCCCTTTAATCTTTAAAACTACGCAACGGATTTTGATGATTCTTTCAGTGTTAGATAGCCCATTTATCGAGGAAGGCTATAGGTTATAATATTTTATCACGCTAACACTAATAGGAGCGAAGAAATAGAGGAAAATGTGGAATAAACGGGGAAAATTATTTGAAAGGGCTAACTTGAACGCGCTAATCTACTGGTCCGATTTGAAAAATTCTTTCAGTGTTTATTGAGGAAGGCTATAGGCTATATTTTATCACTATAAGACTAATAGGAGAATGTGGAAAATACGAGGGAAATTATTTGATTTTTAAGGGCTTATCTCGCGAACTACTGGAGCAATTTTTATGTTATTTGGCACAGATAAGAAGTGGACCACGTGAAGGATCATAGGCTATCGATTTTAATAATTTTTTCAGTGGCTATATATTTTATACCCGTGCGACGCCGGGGCGGGTCGCTAATTTTATATAATTAGATGTAGAGTAGAAAACAGCATACTACAGCATAAACTAGGTGTCGCTTGCAACTCGTTTCTCGTGATCGGGACAGAGTATATAACAAAGTTCAACAAAATCGGTTCAGTGGTAAGGGCGTGAAGAAGAGGTAACAGACAAATAGACACATTATCCGTCTGTCTACTTCTTCTTTACGCTAAACGGTTGAACCGCTTAGGATGAATTTTGGTATGCAACGTGCTTTCAGTGCAAGGCAAAAGTCACCAAAGTCTTCTATTCCTTTTATTTCAGCGCTACAGCTGTAGTATGCGTTTGATGATTGATGACTTAATATACCAAGTATGCACTCAAATCATAAAATCTTTTCCGAGGCCGGCCAGTGCGTTCTTTTGCCTAGTTTATATACTCCGACATAAAAAAATCTAGATCATTAATAAATAATAGATTAACGGAAAATCCTATTTCGGCTTAGACACCTCGGGAGCAATTAAAATGGCCCGATTGTAAACGAAGTTAATTCCGTAATTCCGTAAATTGCGAATCGCGAGTCCATAAAACACAATTAAAACGCCGAACGCGGGAAAAATTTGCGGAAAAAAGGTATCGCGTCATCAATCTAACGGATTTCATTTGCGTATTAAAAACCTCGCTGTACCAGCCCTGAATATTTGAGTTAATTACTGCCCCGGATTCCGTGATTTTGGACACCCCTAATATTTGATCTCGTATTTTAAATGTATGTGTTTTGTCTTTGAAATTGTTTTACATCTCTGGTATTCTTTTTTTAAAATAAATTATTTTTTTTATATTATTTTAATTTTCAACATAGACTAAATCGCGAAATAAGACATAGATAAGACACATACTTTCATATTAAAAACAAACTTTAAAGCATTAAATGGTTAAAGTTTCAAATTGCATATTCCAAATCATTGTAAGCGATTTCTTTTTTTAGTTTCTTTTTAATTTTTATACAATAAAATTTATTCGTCAATTCTGGTAATTAAATACAAATTATTAAAAAATTCAACATTTAAGTTCATCAATCTATTTCAAAACTCTAAATCTAGTATCTACCATAAACTTTAAATCATAATGCCTGATCTACACATACCGTCAAATAGCTATGATGGAGTTAGGCAAATTAACGTACGTGCAATTACGTGACGCGTGACGGGTGTGACGGGACGTGACAACGTGACTAACGGTTATAACGTGATAAGTGACAACGGTTAGAGGTTATGTATGGTGATAATTGTCAATGGGTAAAGGTTATAAACTGCTATCAAAATGTTTCAGATATGCTAAAAATGTTGTTTTGGCAGTTTTGCAGCTGTCTTAGGGCTTCTAAAACTACGATCTCTTGTGTCGTATCTTATATTTTGTTAAAAGAAGTCACTCTGTACCTCAAGTTTTTTCACAAAAATCATCTAATAGACGAGTGCCATAAACGATTAATAACATAAGTGATATCACGGTATTATGTATCGAAAGAGTATTACGGCGTATCGCGTATCGTGTGATACGTTTATCAAAGGAATACTAGGTAAATATCAAGCGTGTAGCATCGCCTTTCAGATTTCAGCAATAAGTACTTCTTATAAAAGGCTCTCCTAGAAAATTACAAAATGGACATTTCAACTGTTTCAAATTAATTCTAAGCAGTTCTACTTGGAGAAGTCACAAGCAAACATTCAGTTTCCTCTTTACAATAGTGATACAAAACTTTATTTAAACAGTTCCAATGTACAATCGCGAGCAGTAATATCGGCACACAGGTTGAGGTACAATAACGTACAACGGCGCTATTCCCAGCCGTCGTAACGTCTAATTCCCGCCGACTACACACATCAGCGTTCCCGATACCGCTATAACATAGAGTAGCTACATTTGTACTTCAATATTAAAATTTTTTAAGGAAATATTTTTACTTTATTAAAGTAAAGTAGGCCTGGGGGATGCCTTTGCCCAGCAGTGGGACACTATGTAAAGTAGTAAGGAAGTAAGGTATTCAAGATTTTAAGTTGGCCACAATAATGCTTAATCCTGTAGGCCTACTACGAAACCGTTTTGAGACTCAAAAAATCGAATGAGATTATCGTCCTTTTAACAACACCATTTCATGTTTGTTAGAGTAGGACGCGGCATTTTCGCACGATTGTTTGAGTCTCAAAACGGTTTCGTGGTATGGCAGCTGAATCGCGCTTTTGCTCCTAATATCGGCATGCATAGTATACAACATCAATGACAGCAGTGGACGTTGGTTACGTTTTTTCTTTTCATGCTGTAATTAATTGGATAAAATTTGGTTTTGTAAGAAATAAATTGCAATAAAGTCGCTGGCAATATTCAGTTTAAAATTTAAATAATAAACAAACCGGTGAACATAGGTCTTATGGTTACTACAATTTATGATTTTGTGCCGTGACTTAAGTCTCACATTTGGCAAGTGATGATTTGGATTAAGATCGCAAAATAATAAACAAGTTTTAATCCTTCGATAGGGGATTCTCGGAAATGCTATTGTATTCAATTGTTGTCGCGATCACCGGTGCTCGTATGGGGTTTGAAGGATTAATATAACATTTGTTTCTTTTTAGTACGTTTGGCAGTCGCAGTTTCGATTGTTAAGTCGAAAGTAAAAAAAGAAACTAATTTACGAACGCTCTGTGCGCACACTACTCTACACCATCTCGTTTTCCATTTACACGGAACCGCACAAATATTGCAAACTAAAAGAGGACCAGTTCACAATTTCACTCCTCAGCCCTTCGTCAGGGCACACGGGCATCGTTACACCACAAATGTTTATCTCTGTACGTTTATTGTTCTGTAACACGATACCTATATGGGATATAAAATCGTATTTTCGCAAGTGAATAATTGAGGCTGCAAATCCAGGTTATGTATACGTCAGTTTTTTTAGGAAATATAGAT
Source organism: Lysandra bellargus (assembly GCA_905333045.1). NCBI lineage: Eukaryota > Metazoa > Arthropoda > Insecta > Lepidoptera > Lycaenidae > Lysandra > Lysandra bellargus. The sequence continues at coordinate 5,853,849 of HG995353.1, forward strand.
TATGAAAACCCAAAAAGAAACGCATTCGAAACTAGGCAGTACCAAGTACCAAGATGACTTAAAAATGTTACTCTCTTTTTGATATAACGTTTAAAGACATGAAATAGACGCTTTTACAATAGTTATTCAATAATTATTATGGATCGTAATCCTATGAACAATTTGTTCAAAAGTTTTAAGTTTTAACCCCGTCTGTATATCGAGTGCTAAAATTAACTATGAAAGAGTACTTAAAAGCTACGATATTCGTAGTAGAGCTCTACGATTCCGTAGAGCTTCTACGATTTTGTAACCGCAAACATCTTACCAAAAAATAGTATATATTCGCTTGGAAAATTAGTAAATATATATTTTAATAAATATTTTTTCATATTAACCCATCAAGCCCTATAAGAGCACCGGTGATCGCGACAACAATAGAATAACAATAGATTTCCAAGAATCCGCGATCGAATGATTAATGGTTGTGTTGTTGGCTTGTTGTGTGGTTGTGTTGTTGTTTGTTTTCATATTAATGTTTCATGTTAATGGTTTCCTTGTAATATTTTTAGATATATACACGGGGGTTCTGGGTGAACACATCCCAGAGGCATGGCCCTATGCCACCCCCCGCGTCGCAGGTTGCGGATAGCGAAATGGTCCTCAGATATGGGGATTAGCTGCCTTGTGCAGCCGCGGACAATCGGGCGGTCCATATGGAGGGGTTACTCATGGCGGGGTAACTTCTACAAAGTGACACCAAACCCAATGAAATGTGGGCGACAGCGGCGAGCAGGAGCCGCCACTCTAATATAAGCTCTGACCCGGGGAGACCAACCTCTTGAGCCTTGGTTGGCAGTTGGTCTAGGAGAAGGTACTCCGAACAATAAACCAAAATGTGCTGCCTTGTACACAGGTGTTGGATCACCAAAGGCTAGGATGTATACCCGATACGTATACCGAAGAAAACACGCAAGCAGGATTGGAAAACACAATTCCCCAGGAAGGTACCGGCCAAGCCGGAGAATCCTTCTCTGAGAAGACCCCTCTGGGAAACTCAGACAGCCCCATCGTATCTGGGGGGGCAAAATTTTGCTTTCTAGATAAGATAAGATAAGAAGATGATGCAACAAGTATTTCACCCGAGTTTCTTTACTAGACCTAGAAGCTCCTCTCTTGGAGGGAAGGCTTCCGAATCACCACAACCGACACCTTCAGAAGACAATGATGATGTATTAATTATTGACAATTTAACCAGCACAACCAGTAAAGATCCCGACGCACCCATTTCAAATCATGAAAACTTTCCACCCACCAACAACACAGGAAACCATACAACTGGTCCCTCAGACTGGCAACGGGTACCAACTGCTAGAGCCTTTAAACGGAAGAAGGTATCACAGTCACCATCTCTCGAAGGTGTGAAAACCTCTAATAGATTTAGCACCTTGGAAGTTGACCAAAAGGATACTGAGGCAAGTACTAATGAGTCACGTCCAAGCAAACCACCCCCAATCATATTATATGGCATTGAAGATGTCAACAAATTAACAGAACTGGTGTACACCATTGCCAACAAAGATGACTTGTTCCTTAAAATAGTCAATAAAAATCAACTCCGGATCAGTAGTGTCAACCTAGAAGCTTATAACAAAATACTAGCGCTGGTGCGAGAAAAGAACTTGATAGGCCACACATTCAATAGAAACGACCAAAAATACTGTAGGCTGGTAATAAAAAAGCTCCATCATACAAGCATGAAGCCATCATCGAAGAAATAAATAAAACAGGAAATAAAGTTCATGGTGAAATAATTAATATTAAATATGGATCTGACAAGAAACCAACCTCAACATTCTTTGTGAATATCTTACCCGGTCCTAATAACAAAGCTGCCAAATTAATAAAATATATATACCATCAATCGATAGTAATTGAGGAGCCCAGAAGGAGAACAACAATTGTCCAGTGTCAAAGATGTCAACAATACGGACACTCAAAAAATTACTGCATGAGACCCTATCGCTGTGTTAAATGTGGACAATCACATAAAACATCAGAGTGCAAAAAACAGGATCGGTCGACTCCAGCCCACTGCGCCCTTTGTAATGGCCCACACCCAGCTAACTATAAAGGATGCGAAGTGTACAGACAAATCTCGCTAAGACGAACCAAGTCCATCCCAAGGAATCCCATTATAACAACAACTCCAGTAGCAGTAGAAAAACCACAGACAGAGATGCCCAACAATAACTATAAATCCCCAAAACACAGTAAATCCACTAGCTACGCCGATGCTACTAAAATTGGCCAACAAACACACGTTGAGACCTCTTCACCACCGCCCAACTGGGAGCATATATTACATAAACAATCAGAAAAGTTTGAACTAATACTACAACAAATGAGTACTCTAATGATGCTCATAACAAAATTAGTTGACAGGTTAACTAAATGACGGCAATCCGAGTAGCAACCTGGAACATTAACGGACTGACACCAAACAAAAACGAAGCTGAGCTTTTACTTACGCAACAAAAACTTGACATTCTGCTAATATCTGAAGCGCACTGCACCGCCACAACTAGCTTGAAATTTAAAAATTTTTAATGCAACACCACCCTGCATCCTGATGGCAATGGACACGCTGGTACAGCAATAATTATTAGGAAATCATTAAAACATCACATCATGCCAGAATACAAAACACCTCACCTTCAAGCTACCACAATAGCCATTGCAGATAACAAGGGCTACATCAATGTGTCATCAGTATATTGCCCCCCAAAACATAAAATCACAGATCAATCATTTAATGATTTCTTTAAAACACTTGGAAACAGATTTCTAGCAGGGGGTGACTGGAACGCCAAAAATACACACTGGGGATCAAGACTATCTAACACAAGAGGAAGACAACTAAAACTCTGTATGGATAATAATAAACTAACAGCAGTCTCTACGTGTGAACCCACTTACTGGCCAACTGACACATCCAAGATCCCCGACCTACTGGACTTTTTTGTGGTGAAGGGTATTGGTGGACACTACATAAAATGTGAATCTTGTCACGATAGTTCTTCGGATCACACTCCTGTTATACTGACCCTTAGCGATAAGATTATCGAATATCAGGGACCAGAAAAACTATATAACAAGAAAACGGACTGGGATGGTTTCAGAAACTATATAGAAGAAAATATAAACCTTAATGTCCCATTGAAAACTGAGGACCATATTGACAGAGCTACTAAATACATAACGCAATTAATACAAGAAGCCTGTTGGAAGAACACTCCACTTCTGGATCACAAAAAAAGGAGTAATGACTTTCCTCTTGAAATAAAAAAAAGCAATCCAAGAAAGACGGTGGCTAAGACGTATTTGGCAGCTTAGTAGACTTACCGTAGATAAATCTGCATTTAACAAACAAGCCTCGCATCTAAGAAAATTTTTAAAGGACTGGCAGGATAGGACTCTCGAAGATCAACTCGAATCACTGACAGCTACTGCAAAGACTGACTACTCCTTATGAAAATTCACAATGGCGTATAATAGACCTCAGATAACTAAATCCCCACTTCGAACGCCAAATGGCTGGGCCCGTTCTTCACAAGAAAAGGCTGACCTCTTTGCCAACCATCTGAAGAATGTTTTCCACCCAAATGAAACGGATGTAGAAACTGATGACGACATAGATTCTTATCTCGCACAACCCTTACAGATGTCGAAACCTCCTAAACCGACAACAGTACGTGAGGTGTGGAGTAACATTAAGGGGCTAGAAGCCAAAAAGGCACCCGCCAATGACCTCATTACAATGGAAGTCCTGCGGGAATTACCGAAAAAAGCCGTTGTATTCCTGACATCTCTTTTTAATGGAATATTAAGAGTTCAATACTACCCCTACTGCTGGAAAATTTCGCAGATACTAATGATTCACAAGGCCGGAAAACCTGCGAACGAAGTGTCGTCATACAGACCGATCAGCCTTCTTCCTATACTCTCGAAGATATTTGAAAAACTGCTGTATAAACGAATTTTGCACTTTTTGGAAAGCAATAACACCATCCCTAACCACCAATTTGGGTTTAGACAGAAACACTCCACTATTGAGCAGGTTCACCGGGTTGCTCAACAAATTAGAAAGGCGTTAGAAAACAAGGAATATGTTTCCTCAGCATTCCTGGACATTCAACAGGCATTCGACAAGGTCTGGCACAAAGGCTTGCTCTGCAAAATAAAGCAATATCTACCACATAGCTACTTCCTGCTACTAAAATCTTATTTAACAGACCGGTGTTTTCAAGTGAAAGAAGCTGATTTCACCTCTGATTTCTATGAAATACTGGCAGGGGTATCTCAGGGCTCAGTGCTGGGGCCAAACCTGTATAATTTATACACATCAGACCTCCCAACACTAGAAGAGGTAGAGACCGCCACCTACGCTGACGACACAGCTATTCTAGCGACCAACAAAAATCCAGTTAACGCATCTGAGCAGCTTCAACTTGGTCTAAACTCCATTACTAAATGGCTTCAAAAGTGGAGAATAAAAGCCAGCACCACAAAATCTGTGCACGTAACTTTAACTCTGCGAAGGGAAGATTGCCCGCCTGTCTCCCTAGAAAATTGCACACTACCTCATAAAAATAGTGTAAAATATCTGGGAATACACTTGGACAGACGCCTCACTTGGAATAAACACATCACTAGCAAGAGAGAGGAGTTAAGAATCAAATATAAACAACTAAACTGGGCTTTAGGCAGAAACAGTAGACTCTCACTGGAAAACAAAACATTGATATATAAAACAATCCTGAAACCTGAATGGATGTATGGAATTCAATTATGGGGGTGTGCGAGTAACTCCAACATCTCAATCCTACAAAGAATGCAGAACATCATACTAAAAACGATTTCAAAATTCCCGTGGCTCATCACAAACACGGAGGTCCATATAAATCTAGGTATACCCACCATAAAAGAAGAGATACTGAGGTCCACAGAAAAATACAAAAAAAAAGATGGAGGTCCACCCGAATACTTTAGCTTCTGGTCTCGTTAGCCGTAATTATAACAAGCACCTGAAAAGGAAGGACATCTTTTAAATGAAAGAACTATATTATAGTAAACCATGAGTATGCTTTCTACAGTGGTAGAAGCACTCTACCTGCCATGCGTAGTACATCTCACCTGCTTATAGTTAAATACTGATTGCAGATTAGAAGAGAAAAAAAAGATATATACACTTCCTTTATTATGTAACTGTCTGTTTTCCAAATAAAATAAAATATTATATAATCAATAGAGCCAAGTACTATCATCTGCTTACTTATAGTTCACAAACATTGAAGAAATACATGTCAATTTTTATTTTTATTGAAGAAACAAATACTATCTAGAATGTGCAAATGTTTAACTGCGCACTATTACATGATAACACCAAACACTAAACATTAAGTGCAGCAACCTAACACGTAGTATTAATACTTAAGGCAGTCTAAAACGTAGATAGCGACGTTAGCACTAGACAGTAGACTGTAGACAGTCACAGGAGACTTCACGGTACATTATCGCAAACGTGTCACTTAGCTGCAAATATAATTTCATATTTAAACTAGCTGCGTAAGATGAGGGAGTAAGGCAAAATATTATACGTTTATAGTGAGGTATGTTAAATGTATTTCAAAGGCATGCCTCGCAGTTGATGAATGTGAGCCGAATGTTACAATGTTAAGAAGAATCAATAATCTTCCATAAAATATACATTAATAATATTATGTTCAAAATTTTTTACGTGGGATTTTATACGTGGGAAAGCCATCCTTCGGCACGAATGGGCCGGCTCGACCGGAGAAATACCACGTTCTCACAGGAAACTGGCGTGAAACAGCGCTCGCGCTGTGTTTCGCCGAGTGAGTGAGTTTACCGGAGGTCCTATCCCCTACCATATTCTCTTTCCTATCCTCCCCTATTCCCTTCCCTTCCCATCCCTACCCTCCCCTAATACCCTATTCCCCCTTAAAAGGCCGGCAACGCACCTGCAGCTCTTCTGATGCTGCGAGTGTCCATGGGCGACGGAAGTTGCTTTCCGTCAGGTGACCCGCTTGCTCGTTTGCCCCCTTATTTCATAAAAAAAAAATAATAACGAAGTGAGGTGCGTGTGAAAGCAGCTATTATGTTAATTTCTTTGGTTTAGTTTTTAAGGTTTTATTTTGTAAGTTTTTTTGGACAGGAGACGGGAGTTTAAATGTTCAATAGCGTTTTAATTCGTTAACGTTTTGACTTCAGCCAATAAAAAGATCTAATTATCAAAACTCCTCTCAAAAACCTCAAGAAATCGTAAACACTTTTGCAATAAGTTGATTGTACGATTTTGCAATTGTACGAATTTTTTAATATAAATGAGACAGTTTGAAACTTATTTCATTGAGACTCTTGATGATGATGATGAATGCAAGTTATGCGATAAATATAATATGAGGATCGATAATTAATTAATTACAGGTATAGGCAGGCGCGGCTGGCACCTACACGTAACTAGCTGTACTCGATTTCCCTGGAGGTCTACCTTCAACGTTTGCAAAGATTAACCGGAAATAGAGGGTCATTTAATAGAGTTGTTAATACCTACGAGTACGAAAGTCTTTTGAGGAAACTATACTATATTGAATTACTTTTATATATTTTTTTAGTTCATAAAACTTTGAGAAAAATTAAAAAGTTTTTAGTTTGCATCCTTCAACTGTATCTTTTTTTTTACTACTGTGTATAATAGTCGGGATTTAAAATATAATAATATTTTTTCACGTTATGAAAACGCAATAATGAATATGTGCAGCAATGTGGGAAAATAACATAATCCTTACAAGAATACTGTAACTAAGAGAACAAGCGTTGAAGTTGAGTTTTTTTGAGCAAGGTATAGTCTTCGTCATCGACTTCTTCTATAGGATTTCTATGAAACGTAAACTATCATTAACAGCAAATAGTTTTTAAAGTATAATATAATATATTATCTTTCTCAGACTGTCACCTCTACTTCCTTCTTAATCTTTGTTCCTCAGTAGCAGGCGCGCCCGCCATGTTATTTCACCCATTAAGTCACCTGTCATGTGAGTTTACAATAAGTAAATATGGACGTGCCTGCACGGGGACGTCATTATACGGGGACATCGTGGGACGTGCCCATTCGGGGACAGTTATTGCCGCACTATTGCCGATGGGGCAGCTTTGTTTGCCGCAAAAATTAGTTAAACGGCCATTGGGCAAGGTAAATTGTTAGGGATTGCAAATATTGGTTTCAATTTTCGACGCATATTAGTTTGTTTTAACACTTTTCGTGTTGACATAACTAACTAGGAAAGTTGGTATTATTAACGTTTGGATAGGTAATATAAAACGATTAAATTGGTTCAATAGCAAATATATTAATAGTATTTAGGTAGGTAACGTAGAGGGAATAAATTGTATCTATTTTAACTGTAGCATAAGTTAGGTTGTGAAAATGTAAGTTGGAAGACAGCGTTCTTACATTATTATTCTGACAAATCCGGAAAAGCCCGAAAAATTATAATAATAAATGTTATGTTCTACATGCGAATTCCCTATATAACTTCATACTTTAATCTTATACTTTTAAACGAGTAATTCTTGTATATACATGTAATTGGAATCTCGGAATCGGCTCCAACGATTTTCATGAAATTTAGTATATAGGGGGTTTCGGTGGCGATAAATCGATCTAGCTAGAAATCACTTTCATAAAATGTCATTTTATGTGTGTTTTTTGAATTTTTTGAATACCGAGTGAAGCTCGGTCATATAGCTAGCACTAATTAATTAGTTTAATTACAAGCAATTTAATTTTATATCAAGTACTTATTAAATTATCCTATCATCATAATCTTTCCTGTTATTAAAAACTAGTATAATAATATTTTCCTATTAATATTATTATTTGCGCCAAAATTCGTTTATCGAACGAGAACCGTAAGTATCCTATGTCTTTTTCCGGGACTCAAAGTATCGCCATGCCTTTCAGCAAAATCGGTTTAGTGGTTTGGGCGTAAAGAGAAGGGCGTAGAAGAACAGACAGACAGACATACACACTTTCGCATTTATAATAATATTAGTAAAGTATAGATTTCAGTTTTATACTTCATTTGTCTATGGACACCCTATCATACTGTGTCTACTGTCTAATTGATATTAATATCTACAATCTGTAGTCCAACTTAGAAGCCGTTGTTGAAGGTAAACCCTTGTCAATGTAATTAAGAAGCGAAGGTCTTTATGTCTGCTACGAGATGTGTAAATTAATTACGTACCTTACCGTCTATCCGTTTGTGTACTGTTATTCAATACGTATAAAGGCGTAGTATAATAATTATTAAGTATTATAAAAAAATAATTTTTTGTACCCAATCACTAACACGATAATAATATTTGGAAATCATTTTTTTTCTTTCATTACAAAACGTAGGTTTTTTCACCCAGATTAAATTTTTCGTCTGCATTGAAGAAAAATCAAAAAGAATCTAAAGCAGAATTAAATAATTCATATGAATCGTCCAAATATAAACATAAAATATTGTACCTCAAAAGATTTAGAACTATTAAATACATAATTTAAAAAATCAACACAATTTACAAAAGAAACCATTAATATCATCATCACTATTGATTTCAGAATTCCACATTGTAATGGTGAAAATACTCTGTCATTTTACCACCATTACAACTCCACTACACGCATAAACACTCAACACTCGAAAATTCTATCCCAAAAACATAAATCTAAATATTAAGCGTAATAATAAAATATATTTGAACGTTGGAAATGTAAAAACGAAACAATAACACCGGTCCCGGAGGGGGCATAACCCCCAATAACACCTTTTATCATATTTATTGACTGGTAAATGGAAATACTAGTACTAGTACTGTTTATCCTTTTATGCCGTTCACTAGAATTTTTGTAAAACGCACCCTGTTTCACAAAAAATCTACTTTGGCTTTTGCAACTTTGGTTACTGGTATCTTAGTGATTATTATAATTATAATAAGTAAAAGGTAAATTAAAAGACTTCTGTAGTCAAAATATTTCAAGTTGGCACTACCGGTCACTGGCTTTTCTAGTCTAGGAGCTATATGTATCCAAAAAATAGAAGCGCACCCAAAAAATGGAAATCTATCGCAACAATGGAAGTCTTATAAAGACATAGACTATTACCTATAGATTTAACGGAAAACCTCTTGGTGACTTTTAGCATATAATAATCTCCAAATATTTATAAGTTCGAAGTGATGTACTTCATACTCAGTTTACATTGAGTATGCAATATTTTGCATACTATATCGTATTCGATATCGCTCTTAGACTAGAAACATCAATTACTTATTATTTTATTGTCAAACGCGGTTTGTATAGAAAACGATGAAATATAACAAGTTTTTTGATAGAGGGCCAATGACCGCTACGAACAGAATTCAGCAATTTGAGAATAGATAGAAAAAGTAAGAAATGATAATAATTTTTAAAATTGAACCCCTATAATTATGCTGATTATAATTACGTAAGTATTCTACTCTTGCATAATGTGTACATTACATCTTATATAATATATAAAATCCTCGTGTCACAATGTTACTTACCGTACTCCTCCGAAACGGCTTTACTGATTTTTACCAAATTTTATATGCATAGTCGGTAGGTCTGAGTATCGGCTATTGGGTACTTTTTATATTGATAAGTGCATTTTATAAAAGTATATAGTATACAACTCGAGACTGACGGCGACCATTGTTTGTGCGACGGGATATCGGTAGACGTTGCTATGGTGCCATACTTATTTAGTCACTTCAATAAAATAATAATATGGGCGAAATCAATGGGCGAAATACTTTATATGTCTAAACAGCGTTTGCCAGGACAGCTAGTATATAAGTTTTTGACTGTCGTGAGAAGTGTTCATATCATTGACGGTCTATCTATACATTTCTATTACATAACACGCCATTTTCGATCTAGTTTTTGTCGCCTACGTTTTCGTGGTAGAAAATGTACTCTAAGACGTAACACGGGAATACATTAAGAGCTCGGTAGCAGATAAAGTGGATTCTGTTTATAAAAACAGGTACCTTTGAGTACAAAGCACTACTCAGGGCTCCCAAGTGGGTTACATATCGTATGCGTATCGGGTGAAAGCGTGGGGAATTCAGATTTCCATTCGATGGATCGCGAATAGATAAGTGTAGAAGGGTTACTGTGTAGTCTTTTGTCAGCTAAGTTGGATATAAAAAATGTAAGGACGTATCACGCGAAATATTAGCTAAGTCAGACATAACACTTTTTATATTATCTTACTTTTCAACCGATCCTTTGGCTTGCAACCGATCCTTTGGCTAAGCAAGTTTTGCAAGGAACGAGACTCGAATGCTCCTAATATGTCTTCGCACTTGTGGCTTTAGGCTTTCAGGCTACAGTGATGGTAAACTTTTTTTTCACATCTAGTGGGTGTACATTTTGTATAAGAAGAACGAACAAGGAGCTACTGAAATCATACTACTTGTCATTTCTGTAGTATGTAGTAAGTGGCTGTTGCATATTTAATATTTATATTATTTTTCCTTTAAATTATATTGTATCCCTTAAGTTTCTTTTATAATTTAGGCACTACTCCGTCGTTATAGTGAGAACTACCTCTACATTTCGCCTATCTACTCTTTGGCAAGCGAGTCGAATTTCAAAGGGTTTTTCGCTTCAAATCTTGAATGATTCTATTAATGGTGATGCTTTTATTGTTGTGTATCAATACATAAATTACAATAAATTTACAATAATGTTGGTGTCAACTCTCCCCTTCATTACATAAGCGTCGGTTGTGAAAATTTTGTAAAATGCTAAGAAATTTTCCCCAATTTCTTAAAATGGAGCTCTTATTTCTATCCAAAGCCTTACTTACGGCTAAAATCCAGAACTTAGAAAAAAAAACAATCAGAATATTGTTTTATCACACTTTCATTCGAAAACATAATATCTATCAGACATATTATTATCTATCAGGAATATTTTTAGGTCAGTTTGACGATAAAAAATTAACATATTATAGGCTTCTACTATAATTGTGCATGTCAAAATATTTCTTCTACTAATTGGATGGGATGAGTCCGTAATAAAAATGTAATTAAAAATTAACTATGCCAAGGAGACTCCCCCGAGGGTGCATACTAAGTACACATTTGTTTACTACTAAAATAAACTATCGAATTTTATTACCTCAAGGGTGAATTGGGTGTAAGCCCAAAATTACAATTTCATGCACATATTTTTTTAATCTTGCCGAAAATTTAGATATATTGAATAGTTACTACAGTCACACCATACATAATGAAGTTATTTTACAAACGAGGTATCTTAAAACATAGAGATAACCTAATTGAAACTCTCTGTTATTTGATATTTTAAAATATAAAATTAAATTTGTGTTTAGTTTAGACGTAGGTCTAGAATCCAGATTAAGCTAAAAGTCTATCATATAGTCTATAAGGCTTAGATGATAAAAACCGGCCAAGTGCGTGTTGGACTCGCTCATGAAGGGTTCCGCGGCAGCAATAAGGTTTATTTCTATAAAATTGAAATGTTTTTGATTTATTTTTATATTTTAGTTGATTTAATGAAAGTTAAATTAAGGTTTACCATTTATGACGTATAAAAAACTACTTATTAGATTTCGTTCAAACCAATTTTCGTTGGTAGTTTTTATAATAATGTACATCATATATATTTTTTTTTAGAATTATCATGATACTTTAGAAGTTAGAGGGGGGGACACACATTTTATCACTTTGGAAGAGTCTCTCTCGCAAACTATTCAGATTAGAAAAAAATGATATTAAAAACCTCAATATGATTTTTGAAGACCTATCCATAGATACCCTATACGCATAGGGTAGACGAAAAAAAATTTTTTTGTTTCAGTTGTACGTATGGGGTCCCCTAAAATTTTTAATATTTTTTCCATTTTTGTATCAAAATCTTAATGCGGTTCACAGACTACATCTACTTACCAACACGACACGACAGACAGACAGACAGACAGACATGACGAATCTGTAAGGGTTCCGTTTTTTGCCATTTTGGCTACGGAACCCTAAAAAGGGTCTGGGACTAAGGATCTGTTTTACCACTTACTGATAAGTGCTGGATAGGCTACCCACAACTTATCTGTCAGATAGAGTATAGAGTATATGTACATATGAAATGAATAAAATTACATAAAATAGGCTTTATAACTACGGAACAGTTTTGGTGAAAGGCTCAGTAAAAAAGTAGATTATATTAAATAGAGCTGATCAATAATTAAATAAACTTCTCTGAAAAATCTATTTTATAGAGGTTTTTCCGAATCTGGTAACGTCTAATTAATAATATTATTTAGTACACACCTAGTTTCGCAATATTACGTTTTACCTATATTTTAACCTTTATTTGCAACCCGTTACCTACAATTCCATTTAAACTTGAATTCCCATAGCTGATTAGCATTTAACCCTTTACTAATTTGGTAATGCCGGCCAAGCCCTGGTCTAAATGACCACTACTTATTACAAGATAATTTATTATTCTGTCGTTACTATAACACGTCGCGTGCGGCCCCGTCATAAGTTAAAGTCATCTATCCTATAGTCATTAATTTTTAGATAGTGACAAAAATTTTGTTTACTCTTCTAATAACTGTATAGGTACTTAATTATGTAATTTGCCTGTCACTGTGCATAATGGTTTTGGAGATAAGTTGAAATTACACACTCTTGTGAGTGATAAAGGCTAATTTAATTAAGCTATATGTGTTTACATATTAACGATGACTTTTGGTATTTTAGTATGGTCATAACTCATAGGGTATAACTTTATGTGTACAAGGTATCAATATATTGGGTAAATCAAAATTAAAGTATATTGAAGTTTTTATAATCAAAGTAAAAATTGAAGTATAGACTAGTTGTTGTTCCCGTTACCGCATAGTGCACCAAAAATTTCAGACCTTTTTAAAATTAAAACAATTCTATACAATGGACAATTGGACATATTCAAACCCTAAAGTATTATAACTTAATTTTGTTATACCTTGTATTAAAGCTTCTTTTTCGTCTGATTTATACCTACGTGTCTGATGCTAAAGCAGACAGACACATTTTCACATTTAGATAAAAAAAAAACACTACATAGTATAAAACAAAGTCGCTTTTTTCCGTCATGCCCCTTTGTTCCCTTTAATCTCTAAAACTACGCAACGGATTTTGATGCGGTTTTCTTTAATAGATAGAGTGATTAAAGATGAAGGTTTATAAGTATAATAAGTAATAACATTCATTAATACTTCAGTCGGAATTTCCAGGAATTGCTATTGTATTCTATTGTTGTCGCGATCACCGGTGCTCGCGCGGGTCCTGAAGGATTAAATAGTGGAGAAACACTGTTACTTTTGGGGTTTCTAATGTGGTGTCGTATATAATTACATTTTTTCCGCTTACATTACAAACGTAGGCTGAATCCTACGAGATCTATCAAAATAACTAGATGATGCCCGCAACTCCTTTGCGCCAAAATTAATTTATCTCGCGTGAACCGTACATTTTTCCGGGACAAAAAATATCCTATGTCCTTTCCCGGGACTCAAGGTATCTCCATGCCAAATTTCAGCAAAATCGGTTCAGCAGTTTAGGCGTGAAGAGGTAACAGACAGACACACTTTCGCATTTATAATATTAGTACAGTACTCCAAAAGTAATAATGCGCATAGAAGTTTTCGAAATTTGTCGGTAACGGTCGTATTTCCCGAGCGACGGTAGACGATATTGCATTTTCTATTAGCATTGCGTTTAAGATACATGTATCAGTCAAAGTTCGTCGTGATATTCCTGTAGCTTTTGTAACACGGTCATTATTCACGGTCACTCATGCGTATTATTAATTTTGGAGTACTGTATGGATGTACTAAGTATTGTACACAATGAAAAGGTCTACAGGAAAACTCTGCAATGGTATAATATGTCTATCTCTTATGAAAATCCCACAATAACATTTTTTGTCATTTACTTTTAACTTTAAATAATGGCTAATTTTCGAAGCGATTTTAACCAACGCGGCAATAATATTTATTCAATTAAATTTAAACTATCAAGCTTAAAGTATTAGGCAATATGTGAATTGAAAAAATATTTACATAAATAATGACGTATCTTTCGCGTCACATGTTCTTATTTTCACATGAAATATGTAAGCGATGGTCACGCTCACGACCGATCGCACGCCAGAGCCGGCCACGTCCGCAGTAAAGTGAGTGAAAAATGTACGGTCCGAGCAAATCCGACGCACCGGTTAAACCGAATATCGATATTGGCAGGGGCATGGTGCAATATTACGCGGAGTAAATATTAAATGTGCAAAAGTAAACTTGCTTAGAGAATGTTTGTTTTATTTGTATTGTCGTTTAAAATTATTACTAGTAGGTTAGTACTATTACTCCATAGGCTGAGAAAATAAATAAAAGTTTAGGTAAAATATACTTTTTGTGGACGAGAAACAATTTTCTTTTGAGCACATATAGCAACCAAAAAGCAACACTATTGTTGTTTCACAAATTTAACTTTATTATCTGGAAAATCATATTTCAGGAAAGAATTGCATTTTCACACGTCCTTTGATTATGTAAACATTTCTAAAAGAGACAATCACAAAAGAAAACAGCAAGCAACATTTTCACCCCAAAGGCGAGACAATACCCGCATTACCATAACAAGACGCGAAATTTGAATGTCCACAAATCGAATAACGGAGTTTCCACTTTTTGCAAGAAAAGACGGACACGTTAACATATGAATTTGACAAATTGTGCGACCACGGACTGTCCCGGGTCCGCCGGAATTTACGGCACCCTAGGGATCCGGGGGAACTTGAAAAATTTTTATTCCGCCCGTCCGGCCGAAGAAAAACGGTATGGTCACTCTTCAAAAGTGTAACAATTTCTCAGAAACAATAATAACACTTGACCAATGTGAAAAGCTATTACGGCGCTGTCAATGTTATTTATTTCGTCAGTGCGCGCTAAGAATTTTTATTTCGTCAAGGGATTTCAAGTTTGCGGTGTTCCTTTTTGCAATTTTTGTTTTATTTTTGGGAAATTGAACTATGGTCCAAGCGACGAGGAACTTACAAAATGCCTCTGTATAATATTACAGTTGGCCTGTTTTTATTCTTTACTTTATGATTTATGCACATAAAATGCAACAAGCACATGCCGTTTGTTGCCTTTATGCATTTGCAAGTATCATTTTGCTGATCTTGCAAGATCATTTACTCCTTATTTCATTTATTTTGTACACTTGAAGAAACTTCTTGTATGCAAAAAAAGTAATGTATCTGGACGCTGCTAAGCATTTGTGTACTAACCCACAAAAATATTATGTTTTGAGTTATGAATGCCGTCCTAGATACTTCAGAACAAGACTGCATTAAGAATATTATAAAAAAAAACGTGGGTTAGGACACAAACGCTTAACAGCGACCATAATGTAATCTCTAAAGCATAAGAAAGTAAACTACGCAAAACCACATTATCTTTTAAATAAAACGAAATAGAAAACTGAAAACACGTATGGTATTATAATCAAAGTAGTGATTTGTGAGGTTCTGGCGACAGTAATTCCCAAATGGAATCAGGAAGAGTGCAGCCGTGGACCGAATCGCAAATACGCATACGTTACCAGTTTTATACGTGCCTTATATATTATGCTTCTAGTTTTAGACCGCATATTTTGTATGGGTGTAGATTGTGTGGCTATAAGCTATGTTATTTATTTAGATTATGCTTGGATGGATATGGATACGATAGATCGTTTCGATCCGTCGCAAGTGACCTGGTATGAACTGGCTTTTTAAAAAACACCTACATCGTGGGTATCACAGGTACAATATATTTTCAATTGTTATACGGCAGCCAGCTGTCGCTTGGGGTTTGATGGGTTAAAAAACCTCCTTAAGAGACGGTTTATACCACTTTTTTTTTGCAACGGATCAAAATGATCCATTGCAACAGACCAGTAGCCATAAGAAAGAAGTGAAATTTGACATTTGCACTGACGATTCGTTTCACCGTCAATGGACTGCAGTTCACAAAATGAGTGAGACATTGAAAGTCAATGGGAGCGCTGATGTATTCAAGCGGGGCCTTCCAATATAAATGTAAATACGCTCCTGAAATATGACAGTTATAATTGCTTTATTGTTCACACTTTGTGATTGTAAGCCGTACCGAGAATTGTGGGTTTGTCGGAATTTGTTCGCATATTCCAAACTTTACAGTTAACATTCAGTTTGTTAGTTGGCAGCAGTGATTATGTTGTGCTATTTTAATTTTCTATATTATGTTTGCGTTACGATTTAAATATATGCATAATTATTATAGTGGTCCTGCATAAAGTACGCATAAAGGTATGCATAAAGACCCTGAGGTAAATAGCACTGAACTTAGAATACTTCAATAACGACTTATTTATACTGTGGCGTTCATTGTTGAGATTTAGGCTAGACGAATAATAAAGTATATCTTTCATCTAACTACCAAGATACCACAAGAATTGGTTGCGAGAACAACACAAGGAAAAAGATAAACAAACATGCGACAATAGTGTTTAATATGTATGTTCTGTAATACCTCGATCGTGAGAATATCAGACACAATAGATTTTCAATTGTTATGCGGCAGCCAGATGCCGCTCGGGGATTAATGGGTTAATGGCTGATCCATTACTTACTTGCAAGTTACAACACTTTGAGTATTTGACAGATGCTCAATCGTTTCAAGAAATGTTTTATGCTGTTTAGGGCCTTCACATTAAGTCGCGAGTAGTGCGGCAGCTGCGCGACTGTCTTTTCTTTCTGTGTATGGAAGTCGCGCGGCTGCAGCGCTGCTGCCGCACTGCTTGCGACGTAAGGCGCTAAGCTAAGCGATTTCGATTAAGGCGCGTAAGGCATTCTTAATCGGAATCGGATCAGCAGCTCAGGTGCAACAAACACACATATTACACGATTGACAACATCACAACTCTTCCTCTCACTTCGATGTAGTCGGGCAAAAAACATCATGAAACTTCAGTCGCTGCCCATTATCATGAAACTTACCCGCTGTCACGATATTTTGTAACTAAACTAAACACATTAAATAAACATCTAACTCATAAATATTCAGAAGTTACTGGAGCTCATTTGCCCCTGCCTGCCCCTGCTCTTTTTGCCTTATTGCCCAATACGCTGGAGACTTGTTTGTTACAAGATCGATGCCGTTAATGGACTGGCTTTTATTAATTACAAGGAAAAAACGCTAAAATTGCCCTTTAAAGTCTTTATTTTTGAACACTTTTTAAAATTGGAATTCGTTTAAAATCGGCGCTAAAGTTTGTACACGCGCTCTATAATATAAATGGGCATTGTCCAAAAAAAATCACATGTACATTTTATATTTTTTTTTGTTAAAATAGGGTATTTTAAGAATATAAATTAAATAATTTTGAAATTCATTGGCTAGTTTTTTCTCAATAAATTTTTAA
Organism: Lysandra bellargus; assembly: GCA_905333045.1. NCBI lineage: Eukaryota > Metazoa > Arthropoda > Insecta > Lepidoptera > Lycaenidae > Lysandra > Lysandra bellargus. Next base: position 5,871,444 of record HG995353.1, read on the forward strand.
AGTTTCGCTCTGACGTCATCATCGGCGGCCAATTGACCTCTGCAGTATGTTTAAAATTTCCTTTCAATCTTATTTATAAGACTGGTTCGTGAAATGCAACTTGCATTTATGTGAAAGGTGATACGAGAAGCTTACCAAAAGTTCGAAACGTAATGTTGGTCGAATTTATTGCTAATTTAACGCCATTGAAGGTCAAACTAAGGTTAAACATATTTGTTTAAAAATATAAGTAACTAATGGGTATTTTTTTCGTTTATATACAGAAAAACGATCACTGACCTTATCCCTCGAAATGTTTTTGTAACTAGCAAAAAAAAAATGGACAATCCCCATTGTTCGCGTAGAAACACGATTTCATAATCACACTGTGATATAGTTTGTTAAATATTTTTATAATAGATTAAAATATATAAAAACTAGATGACGCCCGCAACTCCGTTGCGCCAAAATTCGTTCATCGCCCGGGAACCGCACATTTTTCCGGGATAAAAGTATCTTATGTCCTTCCTCGGGACTCAAAGTATCTTCATACCGAATTTCATCAAAATCGGTTCAGCGGTTTGGGCGTGAAGAGGTAACAGACAGACAGACTGGCACACTTTCGCATTTATAATAATAGTAAGTATGGATGTTGAACACGAAAGTAAGGTTTGCTATAATTTATCTTATATATAAAATTCTCGTGTCACAATGTTAGTCCACGAACTTCTCCGAAACGGCTTTACTGATTTTCACCAAATTTTATATGCATATTCAGTAGGTCTGAGAATCGGCTACTCGGTACTTTATATATTAATAAGTGCATTTGTTGAATAAATAATAGTAAATTATTACAACCTGAGACTGACGGCGACCATTGTTTGTGCGACGGGATAGCGATCTGTTTGTGCGACGGGATAGCGATCGACGTTGCCAAGTTGACATAGTTACTTATTTAGTCACTTCAATAAAATAATAAGGCAAATATATTATGGCAAAGCAACTTTTGCCAGGACAGCTAGTAATCTATAAGATTTGAGGTTGTAAAAACAAGTAGCGACGTATTGAATAACTAGGTATAACATTTTCTTTAGTTTGCAATTAACATAACGAATATCACCTCTAGAAGATTACTAAATATATCAATTGCTAGTTGCTAATCAAGAAATAAATTAGGCTACGATTAAACTATCAACAACTAGTAAGTAATTGTTCTTAAACGATCAGAATATTTATCAGTCCGTTAACGATACATCGACAGTAGAGTCACGGCATCCTGCCGACTCCTACGGGATTTACTCGACTGATTGCCGTACTATTGTGGGGAACGTTCGATTTTCAAAAGAAAGATTTTTCTAGAAAAGTTTGAGGCTACCTTTCAGATTTGTAAAAGTAGTGAAAGGAGGATAGACAGAAATACAAGAAAGACCCGGATTTGACTTACGAAATTTTATGCGCCAACGAAATTAATTATGTGCCCGAAACTTCATTGCACTGAAATTAGAGCGAGGGCACCGTACATTTTTTTAACTTTCTAAGTCCTCTCCCGGGACGTAAAGTATCTCCAAACCAAAAGTCGTTTCAGCTGTTTAAGTGTCAAAAGGTACACTCTCGAATTTAGTTTGAATTACAAAAAATACATTTTCTTGGACACAATATTAATTTTAGATGAATACATGATTATTTTCTCCTCCATCCATGATTCATATTAGTTACATAAAAATATAATTCAACAATTATTATTTATACAGTGTGCACATGTTCGCCAATTTGTAGAATACCCGCTGTGTGGTACAGGGTGCTACCAAACATCACGCCCCCAGCACAAAGGCGACTGATTGTAACTTATAACTTTGACGGGTATGATAATTGGGACAAGTGCATCTCATGTATGAAATTAACGGGAGTTATAGCAAATGTTGTAATAGTGCAAATGATCGAGAGCAAAAAAAAAAAATTTTTAGCTACGCCAGTGCCATTTTACCAATATAATGTAATTTTTTTTATCTAGTTTATGATTATAGAGCTGTTAATGAGAATGTGCTGAATGTGCTGAGAATTTTGTCGTTGACAAAACTTTTTAGTACTCGTATTTATTGAACAATAAAAATAAAATATTATTATCAACTGTCTTTTTAATTAGCTAGCGAAAAATAACTATAGCTACAGCATATATTCTTAAAGCAAGATATATGAGAATCGAAACAATTTCATGCATAAATACAATAAATATTATTAATATTCAATTTATGTAACCAAATACTAATAAAGCTCTTCCACTTTGGTCACTTTCTCATAACCTACACTATCCAGTATCCATACTGATTCGAAACATGAATAGTCATCAAAGATATAGCATTACAAATTGCTAATGTAATGTATAATGGAATTTATCAGAAATCGAAGGGGTGGGGTTGCGTCATCCCCTAATTTGGTTTTTATTTTATTTCAACCCCTCGATAGCGTGGAATTAGTCTTACCATATGCGCTCCTACTTGTGTTACACTTAGCGACTGTTCATTTTATGCGTACCGTGGTTATAGTTTGGGTTCCGTATTTTTAGTACATTTTATAATTATTTTCTTTTTACATAAATTCTAACTTGAGTATAGTATATTTCTCCTTTGTATCTTTACAACCTTTGATTAAATACGCTGTATTTTACTGCAAATAAGATGAATCTATGCTTTTCGATCTTTTAAAATCTCTATCATTCGTCATATTTGTATTACGAAGATTAAAAAATTCGATCGATGATTGCTAGTTAACGATTTTCACTGATTTTGTTTGGCTATATTTCTTTGTTTATTGGATTACAAGGTAACAAATTAACCACCACAATCTATTTTCGTAATTGAAAATAACTTGGGTTAAGTTATTTTCAATTACGAAAATTTTTGATAGTTTTCATTCTAACATTTTTAAAATGTAATATTTTTTTATTTCTCAGATTTGATACTAAGCAGTTTTAGAAAAAACTAGAAAACACATTATATTTTTTAATATTACACATGCCCTTAAGCACGAAATAAGGGTGGGTACAAATAATCCGCGAGCATGTGCGTGATGTAATACCGATTACTGCGCGCCCGCCGCCCGGATATTTTAAACACTTTTTATCCGGGATTATCCGGGTTATAAAGTAAAACATGGTTACTGATCCCAGATAGCGATCGTAATTTAAAGTTATTAGAAGTGTTATTAGTGGAAGGGTAAAAGAAGAATGGATTCTAATGGTAAGTTTCACCACTGTCTTTGGTTTGGTGGTACAATTTACAAATGAGAGAAAAATATGCTTGTCAGAGTAGATAATAAATCCATTCTAATATTAAGTGCGAAAGTGTGTCTATTTATCTCTCTGTTATAACTTCACGCTCAAACTGCTGAACTGATTTGCATTGGAGCACCAGCATGGTTACCATAGAAACGGTTTCTTTCTACGGAAGAATAGACAAAGTGACAGACAAGACAAAATGACAGTTAGACAATGGAAGTCCGCCATTTTGTCATTAAAATCTGACAGCATGTCGATTAATTCCCATGTCTATAGTTATGCTAGCTCTGTTGGTTAAAAAACGTGTTAAAAACTTGATATCGCACAATCTACTGCATTGGGGGTTAAACTTTACATACGTAAGGCCATTAACAGACATTATCATTATTTTTGTTATAAAAACATCGATACAAAGTCGAGACGTTTAATCTATAATGCGCCTTATCGCAATATTTTCCATTTCCGGGAAGCCGGGACATCGCCAGGGGAAATAAGGAAGGCTGAGTTTCCACTTTGTTTTTTTTCCCCGAGCCCGGGAAATTTCCTACTTTTACACTTACAACATTTACCGGTGTTAGCAATTGTTACCTGCATCCTCTGAATTAAATATCCGGGCAAAGGGTGAAACGTCTGGATTTGCATTTCATTTGTAACAATGGAAATGTTCTTGTTTAAGTTGGATTCGAAAAAAGAACCAATTTGAGCGGTAAGTTTGAGATGTAAAATTGATGTGAGCTTACCTTTGAGATCTAGCTTTATAAAATTGATACACGTACAGTAAAAGCTAAAATGTAATCTGTGATGCAATTCTAGTTTAAAAAATTTGAAACGGTGTTTTAACGTAGTATAATCACTTATTAAAAAAATATGCCCATAGTAACTTTCACGACAAGTACACGATATAGTAATAATAATACCTCTAAGCTGAACATACCTCTCAAGCTTAAATTAAGTGCATAACGTACGAAAAATACAACTAAATTATGTAAAAACCATCAAACTAAAAGCCCCCTCCATCGATGACAAGTTTTATCCGGTTCGCGGTTTCATCCGGTAATAGAACCAGGTATCGGCGGTAATTAGTTAATGTTCCCACTCATCTCAGTAATTTATTGAGACGGAGCGACGGTAAACCGCTGGGAATCGCCGAATTGATGGCGGCGAAAAACTCCAACGAAATATTAATGCGGTTCCATAATAAGTATTGAAGGTAGTCAGGTAATCTTGATACTTGGATTATTCCTTCGTCTGAAACTACTTGTTGTTTTTTATTTTTTAACCTAACACGAAAAAGGAGGGTGTTTTGAAGTATCTGTCTGTCTGTTTAGTGTGTCTGTAGTATCGTAATATTTTTTTACCTAGCCGAATAAAAGGGGTATTTTAAGTCCGACGCGTCTATCTAAAAGTATATCGTGTGTCCGTAACACCCAATTTTGAAATGTAATAAAGGTTTCAGCCTGGGGTTAAAATGAAATTTACTTTTTTACAGAAGTATTTGTGATTGATTATTCTGTGTTGTAAAAGTTGACCAATCGTATTATGCTATGGGTAATTCAAAGACAGAGATATGATGAATACTGACAATGAACTTTAATTTTTTAGCTTTAGTCATTGCTGAGAAAAATCGACATCGCTACGGCCAAAGTATCGGCGTCGCCTTAAAATCGGTTGAGCCGTTTTGGAGAAGTTCGAGCACAAACACTGTGACACGAGAGTTATTGAAAGTAGAAGTAATTTTTTTTCAATTCTAAAACCTTAACTAACTTCTGCTATAAATGTATGCAATGCAATTATTCATATTATCATATTATATTTGCTTCATGCAAAGATATCTTTATAAATATTAACAACCGGTTGAATTTTAAGGATATCGTACATTACCTATCTAATATTGTTTCAGTTTCAGTAAATTAACATTGTATCAATTCTGTTCATCTGTTACTACACATTTGCAACTATGAGTAAGATTTTAAAATAAGAACGGAACAAAAAGTTCAAAATTCCAAATTCAAACTATCAAATCACACCGCTCCAATTTTAATCCGGTTCTCAATAGTCTCGTGTATTAATCAGCGATTGTTCTGTAGCCACTTCGTCTGAAAAATCGCCTTCCACTCCCCCCGTCTATCCTCCGCACTCGCCCGTCGTAACTTGATGATGCATTGGATTTGAGTTCTGTGAAAAATAGACGACGTCGCCGTATTGATTACACTTTGTGAATTTGTTTTATTCAACTTAGCAAAAAGTGATTATATTTTGTTAGGAATACTATTTATAATGAATGTTAACAAAAAAAATACATATAATTCGACTTTCAAAGTACAGAAACAATAATATTCTTAAATGAATCTAACTATTAAAACTATTAAAAATCATTTTCTCAAATAGTGCCTTTTTCAGAATTCGTGTAAATCTCAACTATTTCTGCGCTAAATCTTAATTAATCTTTTTATGTCGGTCAACAATATTTACAATTTTTGGGACTACCATCGACTGTGTAGTCATGTAAAACTCATACTTTCCTAGCTGAATAGCTATGTGAAATGTGAATAGGTACATATTATTATTATAATGTTTATCTCTTTTCATTAATATTTGCAAAGTTCAATTTACACCCCCATTATTGTTTAATTAAATTCACACGTGTTTTTAATTAAAAAAATAACTCAAAAAAATCACACAACATTTTCGCATTTTTCCATAATAAGTCCTGCGCCGTGATTGGCTCTGTTCCCTTGGGAGCGAACTTCGTCAGCAAATGAGAAGTGAGCTAACACAATAATTTATAAGACTGAACATTATTTATTATACCACTCATATCTGATAGCACGTGAGATTACAAATTGTTTGCGGGAAATATTGTGCGTGAAAACGCGGCAAAATGAGCATTTTTTAGCACTTTTATTTTTAAGGCACAAACTTTTTCTATTATGTAGGTACTTGTATAAATGAGTCCTTTTAAACCTAACAAAAATGTATTTTAAACTTTTTAAAAACTCAAATGGAATTATTTTTAAACATACAATACGTATTAGGAAGATACAACTGTATTTTAGTGGCTCTTAATCGATTAAATAAATAACAAAGTTTGACTTAACGTAGAAAAAAAGCTCTATCCATCATTGACACCACTACGAGTGTAGTGTGTACACATAATATGTAGCTAAATATTTTATTTATTTACTCTTCTGGCACTTTACAAAAGATTATTTTGCCAAGTAAGAAAAACATTCGCGTAAGTTCTAGAAATAAATAAGCGGACCGCGTGAAGAAGATATATCACGCGGCTGGGGAATAGCAGAGGTCGCTCCCGTTAGTACAAATGTAAGTAAATTTGAATAAAACATGGCCGCCGCGTTTCTTTGTTTTAATAAAAAACACGTGCTTTTCACGTGGAATAGGCTATGTGCGCTAAATTTGATTTTGGAATGCTGTTTACTTTTTCCGATCATAAAGGTTTGAACATTCAAAAAAGTTTTTTATTTGGAAAGTAGCTAAGAAGAATTTATGTGCTATATACAATCAGCTGTATTTTAAGGTAATTTAAGTTTTATTTTAGCTTAAAAGATACCTAAAAACTTTCATAAAACAAAATATAATTACATTTTCATATAAAACGCTAATTAAACTATAATTTATAATATAAAGTTGTTGCATTTGAATTTGTACCATTACGTAAGTTTATAATATGCAAAAACACCCCCGACAAGGGTCGTCTGTCCGAAACTCAAGAGGGTGGTAAAACAAATGTCATATGTTTATGGAATTTTCGTGTTATGTTAATGATATAAGGCCTTGTGGGTTTGAGGAATCGTCGGCTTAATTACTTTTAGTTTATATTTAGAGCATCAATGTTATAGGTTTTGAGTTGTACACTGAGTGTTATGATCAGGTATGACTTGGTGTCGAAGTATGTCGTTTATTTATCGGCATGTGTATTTGTAATTAAAAATTATCCTTCACATTTGCTTAATCTTAATTGAATGAAGATTTTGATATAAACTCTTCGTCAAAGTTAAGCCATTATTATTAAATGTCTTTAATAATTGTGGCTGTAAGACTTTGAACTCTATTTAAGATTAACTAAAGACTTTGACATAAAATGTATGGATTTCCAAATAATATAATATTATTAGACTAGTCTATGTGTATTGTGTATGGACCTGAAGTAAAACTTTAACTTAAAATATAGTATATTTCTGAGAACAATCGTTAGTTTTTCAGCGTTCCATTCTAGGGTCGTTTTGCGTCTAACTACAACATTTTAAAATTTTAACCCTTAAAACAAAGATTATCTTTCATAGGAAAAGGTTTTAAGCTATAGCATCAGAATCTAACCCTTACTTCAATCAGGACCTAAACCGAATTATCGTGTGGTCACCCCCCGAGCTAAACTAAGCTAAACGCTAACCCGATCAGGCATAATTTGTGACCAATTAGAATAATGGTCCGCAGCCCGTGATGTATGCACGACGGCTGGAACAGGGCGAGGTATGGAGTGGACATAAAATATAATATTTTTAACGTGGCTGATAAATATAAGGTGAATTAAATATAAAGAGATATTTTATATTTACATCATTGAAAAAAGAGGCTTAAACAAAAAATATTTCTGTATAGCCTTGCAGACACCGCCTACTTTATCTCTATCTCGTGTCACAATGTTAGGCCGCGAACTCCTCCGAAACGGCTTTACTGATTTTAACCAAATTTTATATGCATATTTAGTGGGTCTGAGAATCGACTAGTGGGTACTTATTATATTGATAAGTGCATTTGTTGATGTAATATAATAGTAAAATATTACAACTCGAGACTGACGCGGACGGCGACCATTGTTTACACGGTACGGAATAGCGATGGACGTTGCCATGGTGACATACTTATTTAGTCACTTCAATAAAATAATATGGGCGAAATAGGTACTTTATATTATGTATTATTATTTATGGCAAAGCAACGTTTGCCGGGACAGCTAGTTTTAATATAATATTATAGTCTCTTCTAACATTATGTTAGAAAAAAACTTAACTTAAACATTAAAATTTTCTCAAACTGATACTCCAAGTTACTGCTATTTTTAATACCGTTTGTAAATATGAGTGATAGCCAATTTTTTGATGTATTTTAGACTTATTCTACCAATGAAAATTGTACCAATTAAAAATAAAATGAAACAAATACTTTCCCTTATCCATGTGTTAATATCTAGCGTAAAGTGTTATACATTATCATAGAAAAAATACGTGCGGCTCTCGGGGACTTGCATAGCAATAGCTAGTCTACACGCATACGTCTACTCACACGTACACAAACACCGCGCTGAAGTCTGCCGAACTGAAACGAAGTTAGACACTATGCGCGGCATTTTTTTGGTTAGGTACGGAATTTTGATTCGCTGCGCTACTCTCAAGGCCCGCGAATCGCGATAATAGCTTAATATTATAGCAATCTTCTCCACACGTCTCGCTGTTCCTTAATAAATGTTTGGGGATGCGTTTGTCCAGTGGCAGAACGTCAATGTCGCCGATTGTAGAAACGTGCCTATTTATGCACTGGACGTGGTGAATTTTGCATAGGCTGAGTCTAGCCATGGTTTTACTTAAATTAAAATACATAATGCAGTAGTAGAACTATTTATAAAATTACTTTGGCCTCCTCCTGTGACCAAGGCTAGTCTTTCATGGGTAAACATTGGTTTACTTGTGGTTGTCTATTGTTCTTCTAAAAGCAATCACAGTGTTTTATAGCTACTACATTATAACTGTTTTTCAAGCATTTTTTAAATAAAATTTGTTTTTATTGTATCGGAAAATAAAAAACATTGAAGGACCTACATTTTTTTCAGGTAAGTCATTTTACCCCCAGGCAGACGAGAAGGCTCCTTCAGGTAAGTGATGCATGTGCACATAACACCGGAAATTTACCGCTCACATAAAAAATTTAATCTCAGAAACTATAACACAATAATTTCATTTTAAACTTGAATTTTGAAATTTTGAAATACCGTAGGCGCAAATAGATTTTTAGAAGTTCATTTTTAAGCGACTATGTACACAGTACATAGTGGGTTACGGTTACTATAGGAGGAATCAAATGGTAAAGGTGTGTTTAATTTTCGTTATAAGCGTTATTTTTTTCAATATTTTACTTCGGTTTTCCCTGGATACTAGGTATCAAGTGAAAACCGAAGAAAAAAGTAACTGAAACCCAAACTATGAAGTCTACCCAAACTACGAACATCGGCTATGAAGCCGATGTTCGTTTTTACCTCTATAAGGGACAGGTACATATTTATACTTTTAGCTTTTATAAAATGACGAAGGCTTGGCTGCTCCTGGCAGCCTTACTTATATGTATACCTTACTCTATATCACAAATGATATAAGAAGCACAGATATGCTAGATAATTATATTTGGTCGTTAATTTAGCGGGCATGTCGCCGGTCCCGGCGGACAGAAACGTATTGTCGCCACATTAATCGCGTATTGTCACATAGTAATTCTATTTATCCGCTATGTAAATATATAACAGTACATAGAAATGTTAGGAATAGAACATATTTTTAGATATACAAGGTGTAACAAAACCTAGTGATATTATAATTTATGTGTCCCTACTACCTACTGTAAAAGTAGCAGCGCTGAAAGAGCATTTTTTGTGATTTGTATGCGCAAGCGGCCCAGCGTCATGAATTTTCCCATACAAGAGTTATAAAAGTTTCTCTTTTAGCGCTGCTACTTTCACATCGAATCCTTTAAAGGGTACCCATACACACCCTTAAGAATTATCACTATGTTATGTTACATTAAGTCATATTATGTAAGTAATAAGTCAAGTAATCCAATTCTACTATTTAATTTAATTGTCATAAATAACTTTATACAAAAATATGACAAAGACATACTTTTTACCCCATTCCCGTGGGATTTAACATAAAAACTATCTACAGAATAACGTCTGTCTTAATATAATATCATCATTAAGTTCAGTTGAATTGTAAACAGTAGTATACCAACGCAGACGAAACAAATAAAATATATTTTCACAGTAAAATTGGAGTACATTTATCAGGTTTCAAAGGTGGATAATGTACCCTTGTCAATCTACAGTTAATTTACAGCCACATTTGTTTAACCAAAAAACGTTTAAACCATCTGATTAACTGCCCTGTCTAAATGGTTTTAGATACGTTTCTTGTTTTAATTATCGTTGGCGCTTAGAAGTTTTGTGTTTGGATTTGTCTAAAATGAACACTTAAATATATTTTAAATTCATTTATACAAAGATGTGATTAACTGTGATTTTGATTAATTTTATTTTTATGCTTACATTACATTTGAATACAATCATGTTTTTATGACAAATTTAATTATATTATTTTATTTATGTATAATCTTAACTTTACAATTTTAATTTAATTTTTATTGCTAATCATATTGATGACTAATGATACTGTAAAGATTTTTTTAAAGTAACGTAGTGGGTCTCAGAAGCCCGAAATGATTGATTTTTATTTATTTTATTATTATTAAATATACTTATTTCACTGAAGTTCACTTTATAATTATTGTCGTCTTATAATAATTAAAAGTATGATAATTATATTGAAAGTATTTTAAAAATGTAATAAGTAGCATCGCTACGCGTCGTAGAAGCCTACGCCGCTACGGCCTACGAGAAAACCAAAACACCTGGTTAGGTTAATTTTAAGGTTAGGTTGGTTAGGTTAGGTTAATTAAAGGTTAATTTTGTAACCTTTCATTATAATTGGTATTAGTAAATGAAAACAAATGCACATAGTAAATCCAATTTACATAATTAAATTGAAGCTCTCCAAGAAATCTTTTTTTTTTTTCAAAATATATTATTGCGCAGTAAAATTACGGCATTCTATTTAAATTTAAACAATTTCAAAGTAATTGTCTGTGCCTTAAAATTTTTAGTGACTTATAAATCTGAAAATTAAAACAGATTGCGCTATCACATTAATTTATAATAAGGCCGTTTACACTTGTCTCATTACATACTCAACTGTAGTAATATTTTAGTTCGTTAAAACGTAAATCGTCCGTTTGATAGTATGATAAATATACGTGAGTCCCATTTGTTCGATCGCCGGTAAATAATAGCGGTGCATTATCTCGTAATTTACGGCCTCATTATCATGTTTTATAAGTTACTCGCTGACCCAATAAACATTTATTGGCCTGATGACTGGCGAAATTATTGGCCTTCGTTTTGGGTAAAAATTGAGTAAAAAAAAGTTTAAAATAGCATATAGCTATTTCAAAAATAAACTGAAGGTATTATGGAAAGAAACTTCACATGATATTGTACCTACTAAAATAATATTTTAATAGCTGTTTTTACAAATTAACGTAGGTAAAACACAAAAAGTAACCCCAATTAAAAACCTTTTTATTATCTTTATAGTTGGAGTTCCTTAATGTAAGAGAAAATTTAATATTATTTGCATGTGAAACATAAAAATATAAAACCCTATAAATACCATGATGGATATTTCAATCATATAAAACTTAAGTGTGAGCATAACTATAAAATATATTTAGTTTCTATAACCAAAGATACACATGAAAATAGCCTTAATGGGATAAATTCAGACGCTTTACACTATAACAAAATAAAGGTAACTATTCCTATGGGTATAACGAACTATGCATAGGATAATTTGGGAAATTTGGCCAATAATAAGCCTCATTGGTGATCCTCATTTACTGTAACACGCCAAATTGAAATGTTGCATGCTTCATTAAAAAGGTCCCAAAACTAATTTTATGTCTACAAAGGCTAGTTAGCGGCGTATTGGCGTAGATAATGTTGTTTTGGATGTGAATATTATTTTGAATTACAGGGGTGAATTGAATTAAGTGAGTTTTGAGTTCAACGTGCAAAGTATATTGTGAAAATATTAGATACTAGCGACCCGCCCAGGCGTCGCACGGGTATAAAATATATATCCACTGAATAAATGATTAAAAGATTGTTGATTTTATTCAGAATAAGATTCAATTCTTATTCTGAATTAAAAAAAAAATTGAATTTGAATTTGAGTTTGACAGCCTATGATCCTTCACGTGGTCTACTTCTTATATTCTGTGCCAAATAACATAAAAATTGCTCCAGTAGTTGGCGAGATAAGCCCTTTTAAATAATTTCCCCGTTTTTTCCACATTCTCCTATTAGTCTTAGCGTGATAAAATATAGCCTATAGCCTTCCTCAATAAATGGGCTATCTAACACTGAAAGAATCATCAAAATCCGTTGCGTAGTTTTAAAGATTAAAAGGAACAAAGGGACATGAGGGAAAAAAGCGACTTTGTTTTATAATATGTATAGATAGAAGATGTATAATTATAGATGTACAAAAATTTTACCTCTACAATTTTATTATAATATGTTATAACATATTATAATAAAATTGTAGAGGTAAAATCTATCTATATCTATCTATATCTATACATATATGTATAGATATAGATAGATATAGATAGATATAGATAGATATTAGATAGTATATACACTAAAACAAATAATAACTAAAAAAACGGTAAAGGTTCGGAAACCTACCCCAAAATTGATGGGGAGCGGAGGTGAGGAGGGAGGGGAGAGAAGGGGAAACACCCCCCGTACCAAATCCACACTGAGAAACCCCCCAGTATTGGAGCTACTCACCTTTGAAATTTTCGGGATTCTGATGCTACATCATATTTTATTCACGGCAATTTGCATAGCGTGTTTTGTGACGGTCACTGGCTGCTGTCGTAGCACAGTCACAGTTCTAAACCAACCAACTTTTGGACTTTGTGGATTGTGTTTGTTTTTGTTATTGCCCCCGAGCCCCCCCTTTCTTAAGTTGGCCTTTCTGAGTAGGCCTTCTGTTAAGTCTTTTCATTAATAATTAAATGAAATAAAAATGATGCGCTTGATACGGCGCCGGCAGTCATTTCGGCAACTTTCTAGGGTTTGTGAACCTTAGCCAAAAAAACAACTTTCTTAACTTATAATATTATACACGATTAATATTCCGTTAATCTACAAAACTAAAAATCTATATCAGAACCAGATAAGTACTTAAATTGACAAATTGAATACAAAAACTCAAAACCTACACAGTTTAACTAATATCTAATAATTACACAAAAAATATATTTTTTAAATTGATAAAGGAATTAAAATAATATCTACACTCAGAATAATTAAATAACACAAACTAAAATATGAAAGTTATCGCAAATCACAAAAATAAAATATTAAGATTTCAAAATGAGTTTGACTGTGCATACAATTTGAATTTCGAATTTAGAATGCTACTTACTTTTTTTTCAGCTAGTCAGGTCAGTCAAGAGTCAAGTCATTATTTGCTCATTATATAATACTTAAGGATGTGTACGTGCTCCTCGTAGACTGTAGAGAGTTCACGGTGAAAGTAGCAGCGCTGAAAGACCAAATTTTTTTTTTCACTTATGTATGAGGAAACTGGTGACGCTCGGGCCCTTGCCCATATAAAAGTGAAAAAAATACGTCTTTCAGCGCTGCTACTTTCACAGTAAACTCTCTACAAGGAACACGTACACACCCTAAAGTATTATCACTTAGTTTTGTCACACACTGTATGTTAGTTATAAACCGTACTCCTCCGAAACGGCTTCACTGATTTTTATATTATAAGTATTATGCATATTCAGTGAGTCTGAGAATCGATTACTGCATACTTTTTATATTGATGAGTGCATTTGTTGTACGACGGGCTAGCGACGATCGTTGCCATGGTGCCATACTTATTAATCACCTCACTAAAATACTTTATATGGCAAAAGAACGTTTGCCGGGACAGCAAGTATTATTATAAAACTTAATAACATTTTTTCGAAACATGAACATTCCTTCTTACATCGCACCGCGCACGTCTGCGTCATACGGAGAACACTTCCCCAAAATTTTCAGTCTCTACGATCAGCGGTTTAGGTTTTATCGTAATTCCATTTTCATCTATACTAATATTATAATTGGGAAAAGTTTGTTTGTTTGTTTGAACGCGCTAATCTCAGGAACTACTGGTCCGATTTGAAACATTATTTTACTGTTGGATAGCCCATTTATCGAGGATGGCTATAGGCTATATTTTATTACGCTAAGACTAATAGTAGCGAAGAAATAGAGAAAAATGTGGTAGAAACGGGGGATTTTTTTTTAAAGGGCGAACTTGAACGCGCTAATCTCAGGAACTACTGGCCCGATTTGAAAAATTATATCAGTGTTAGATAGCCCATTTATTGAGGAAGGCTGTAGGCTATATTTTATCACGCTAAGACTAATAGGAGAATGTGGAAAAAACATGGAAAATTATTTAAAAGGGCTTATCTCGCGAACTACTGGAGCAATTTTTGTGTTATTAATTGGCACAGATAAGAAGTTGACCACGTGAAGGATCATAGGCTATCGATTTTAATCATTTTTCAGTGGCTATAATATTTTATACCTGTGCAACGCCGGGGCGGGTCGTTCCGTAGTCCGTTGCGTAGTCATAAACAATGGTCGCTCTTTATAGACAAATAATTTGCAATAAAATAAAATTGCGACTATAATTAAAGATCTAAGCTATCCTATCTCTCAAGTTGGAAAAAAGCACACATTAAAAAAAAACATTAAAGTCGGTTAAGTAGTTTAGGAATCCATCGTGACAGACAAACGTCGTGATAGGAGATTTATATATATTAGAATAGGCACGCTCCCGTCGCGCCGCGCCGCAGCGGCCTGCCGGTATCGCCGCAAACGCTACGTCCCGCAATTTTTAAATCTGTAATATCTTCGAAACTATTCATTTAAATCATATGCTGTAAAAGGGCCATATAGATCTATATTAAATCAACAATGTATCTAAAGTGTTTAATTGAATAAATACTGTATTGGTTAAAATCGCTTCGAAAATTATCCATTATTTCTCGTAAAAAATAAATGACAAAAAATGTTATATGAGATAGACATATATCATCGCGGAGTTTTCTGTAGACCTTTTCATTGTGTACAATACTTAATACATTATTTTGATAAATCTCGTACGGTTCAGCCTGCGTTTGCAATGTAAGCGGAAAATATGAAATTATTTACATCACATTAGAAACCCCAATAATAACAGTATTTCGCCACTATTTAATGAATATTATTATACTCTATAACCTTCCTCTTGAATCACTCTATTTATTAAAGTAAACCGCATCAAAATCCGTTGCGTAGTTCGAAAATCGGATCACTTAGTTTCTGAGATTAGCGCCTTCAAGTTAGGCCTTTCAAATCATTTTCCCCGTTTTTTCCACATTTTCCTCTATTTCTTCGCTCCTATTAGTCTTAACGTGATAAAATATAGCCTATAACCATCCTCGATAAATGGGCTATCTAACACTGAAAGAATCATCAAAATCCGTTGCGTAGTTTTAAAGATTAAAGGGAACAAAGGGACATGAGGGAGAAAAAGTGACTTTGTTTTACTCGTATAATAAGTATAGATGTAGATTTTATCTCAACTAGCTACCTTAAAAATCTACCTTACATAGACTTTCAAAATCGCAAGACTAGTTTGATATTCATAACTTCAATTATCTTTTTGTAACGTCCGTCAGGGTAGCATAGTCACTTTAGCAGAATTTAAAAAAAATATTACCTGAATTTGTAGCTAATTAGTTGCTAATTAGTTGCCAAAATCTCGATTTTGTTGTTCAAGCCGTTTACGAAATATCGTAAATTATGCTACCTTGATATCAAGGTAGCAGGGTAAACATAGGCACTTTAGCAGAACTAAAAAAATATATATCCTGAATTTTTAGCTAATTAGTTGCTAATTAGTTGCCAAAATCTCGATTTTGTTGCTCAAGCGGTTTACGAAATATCGTAAATTATGCTACCTTGATATCAAGGTAGCAGGGTAAACATAGGCACTTTAGCAGAATTAAAAATATATATAACCTAAATTTGTAGCTAATTAGTTGCTAATTAGTTGCCAAAATCTCGATTTTGTTGCTCAAGCCGTTTACGAAATATCGTAAATTATGCTACCTTGATATCAAGGTAGCAGGGTAAACATAGGTACTTTAGCAGAATTAAAAAAATATATAACCTGAATTTGTAGCTAGTTAGTTGCTAATTAGTTGCCAAAATCTCGATTTTGTTGCTCAAGCCGTTTACGAAATATCGTAAATTATGCTACCTTGATATCAAGGTAGCAGGGTAAACATAGGCACTTTAGCAGAATTAAAGAAATATATAACCTGAATTGGTAGCTAATTAGTTGCTAATTAGTTGCCAAAATCTCGATTTTGTTGCTCTAAGCGTTTACGAAATATCGTAAATTATGCTACCTTGATATCAAGGTAGCAGGGTAACTTATTTATTTGCATGTTTTGAGCTTAATTATGCGTGTAGATTTTGTTTCTAATTTGTTGCTGTATGTAAAGAGTATCGGAAATATATATTTTTTTAATTTTCACGACCATGCTGCCTTGATACTGGTTTTGCGAGGAACCAAGGGTTGTCTGATTTTGTTGCTGATCAGAACAGTACTCGGACACTGTTGTAGAACCAGCAACAAAATAGATTGAACCGCCCAGGTGGTTTTTTTTATCTTCTTTGCTTATGCTATCTTGATACTGGTTTTGCGAGGAACCAAGAGTTGTCTGATTTTGTTGCTGACCGGAACATCACTCGGGCACTGTTATAGAACCAGCAACAAAATAGATTAAACCGCCCAGGTGTTTTTTTTTTAATCTTCTTAGCTTATGCTATCTTGATATTAGTTTTGCGAGGAACCAATAGTTGTCTGATTTTGTTGCCGACCGGAACAGTACTCGGACACTGTTGTAGAACCAGCAACAAAATAGATTGAACCGCCCAGGTGTTTTTTTTTTAATCTTCTTTGCTTATGCTATCTTGATACTGGTTTTGCGAGGAACCAAGAGTTGTCTGATTTTGTAGCTGACCGGAACAGTACTCGGGCACTATTGTAGAACCAGCAACAAAATAGATTGAACCGCCCAGGTGTTTTTTTATCTTCTTTGGTTATGCTACCTTGATACTGGTTTTGCGAGGAACCAAGAGTTGTCTGATTTTGTTGCTGACCGGAACAGTATCGGAATCTATTTTGTTGCTGGTTCTACAACAGTGCCCGAGTAATGTTCCGGTCAGCAACAAAATCAGACAACTCTTGGTTCCTCGCAAAACCAGAATCAAGATAGCATAAGCAAAGAAGATAAAAAAAAACACCTGGGCGGTTCAATCTATTTTGTTGCTGGTTCTACAACAGTGCCCGAGTACTGTACCGGTCAGCAACAAAATCAGACAACTCTTGGTTCCTCGCAAAACCAGTATCAAGATAGCATAAGGAAAGAAGATAAAAAAAAAAACCCACCTGGGCGGTTCAATCTATTTTGTTGCTGGTTCTACAACAGTGCCCGAGTGATGTTCCGGTCAGCAACAAAATCAGACAACTCTTGGATCCTCGCAAAACCAGTATCAAGATAGCTTATGCAAAGAAGATTAAAAAAATAATAATAAATCCGATACTCTTTACATACAGCAACAAATTAGAAACAATGCTACACGCATCATTAAGCTCAAAACATGCAAATAAACAAGTCACCCTGCTACCTTGATAACAAGGTAGCATAATTTACGATATTTAGTAAACGGCTTGAGCAACAAAATCGGGATTTTGGCAACTAATTAGCAACTAATTAGGTACAAATTCAGGTTATATATTTTTTTTAATTCTGCTAAAGTGCCTATGTTTACCCTGCTACCTTGATATCAAGGTAGCATAATTTGTGATATTTCGTAAATGGCTTGAGCAACAAAATCGAGATTTTGGCAACTAATTAGCAACTAATTAGCTACAAATTCAAGTTATATATTTTTTAATTCTGCTAAAGTACCTATGCTTACCCTGCTATCTTGATATCAAGGTAGCATAATTTACGATATTTCGTAAACGGCTTGAGCAACAAAATCGAGATTTCGGCAACTAATTAGCAACCAATTAGCTACAAATTCAGGTAATATATTTTTTTAATTCTGCTAAAGTGCTACCCTGACGGACCTCTTTTTGTAATAGTTTTGTAACATTAAAAACATACCAAACAAAATGTAGATATTATGCGCTACCACTGAGAAAGTATGATGCCAATTATTCACTTGCTACATTTAACATTTTTATACTTAATGTATTTTTAAATTTGCTAGACTAATATTTAATTCCTCATATTTAATTGTTATATCTATGTTATAGTTTTGTGACATTAAAAGTCATACCATTTATGATGCAAATATGAGCTTCCAGATTTTCCTATTTCACCAAACCAGACGACTCAACAAAATTCCTATAGTAATGATAAGGTCCGGCCAGACTATGACGACATTTCTATAGCAATAAGGACGAGAATTGTCAAGCAAAAACATGTCTTAGGGGACCGACTGACCGCCGTCGGACTCTGATATTAGACATTCAGGGAACTTTAATCTGATTCGGTATGCAGCCACTAAATTGTCTATTAGATACCCCTTCTTAATAAATAAATAGCAGTGGAAGTATGTTTAGATGAGCATTATAACCCTGTTTTGGGGAATTTAAGTCTATTTACATTGAGTTTATCGTCTGTATCATCATCATCATCATCATATCAGCCTATATTCGTCCACTGCTGGACATAGACCTCTCTCAATGAACGCCAAGATGACCGATCTCCTGCTACTCGCATCCAACATGGACCCGCAACTAAACGGAGATCGTCGTCTATATACCTTCAATAACTTGTATAAACTTGCATTAACAAAAAGTCAATTTATTTGAATGTTGGTTTTATCGTTTTAATTCTTACAGCTTGCAACTGTACATTACATACGAGTAGGTATACACATTCCATAATATTTTATTTGGAATAGACTATAACAATATTTATATCTAGATGCATTGTAAAACATTTAATTTTATCTACTTACCCTCTTTGTAAAAATGTTTATCAACAAAATGGCGCAGTCGGTAGGATATTACTTATTCAATCAAGTTTTATACGTTTTTCCCTAAACTCAAGAGCGGTTTATTTTTAAAACAGACCGTTAAACCATATCATGCGACAAAGTAAAAATTATTCATGAAACCATGTTATTCAATGAGGCGAACGAAATTCTACACCCTACATCTTTACTTTTAAATATTTAAGCTACGATGTCTCGCCTGAAATTCATTACAGCACCACGTAAAAACGCCCTCTTTGTTTAAACACAAAATCACAATAAACTCGCCCTTATAATGGGCTATGCATTTTGAGGAAGCTGCCTTGAACGTTTTATTCTTTTAATCTAAACAAGCACTTATTTTAATATGTTGCTCGCTTTGGATTTTCGTGTGCGTTGATATTATTGTACGCTTGGAAAAAATAAAAAATTTGACGATATATTCTTTATGATAATTATTGAGAATCGTTAAGATATTTTCTTTAGTTTATTACCTTATTTATTATTTGCTCGATTCGCGCAAAATTGGTTTACTGTACTCGGTGTTGGATACTTGAAAACTTTTAATGACTTTCGTTATGATATTAACATAGCAGCAAAAATAAATTTTGAGTTCTTCCAATACATTTTCTCTATCAATAACATACGCCCGACAAATTCTTAAATCATATTTTCCGTTGTAATAACCGCACTAACTTTTAGTCCCTTATTAGCGAAGCCAACAACTATAACTAATCCAATTTCTTGTTCCGGATCCTGAGGGAGCGGAGTATAAGGATCAAAGTTGTCGCTAACACAATTACAGTGAGGAATTAGTTTTGGTCAGGATCGGCCGATCGCCTTCACCTGCCATTGCTATTAATTTCGCTAATTTACCTTCAGGTAATGTGCATTTGAATAATGTAGATTTTGGAATGGATTTGGAATTAATTTGATTATTTTAGATTGATGAATTGATCTTCAGATGAACTTTAATTTTATGCAGAAAAAAAATGAAAAGCACACTTATATTTTGTCTGCTAAAAATCTAAATCGATGTGCGTATATTAAATATATTTAAAAAAATAAAAATATCAAAACAAGTAGAGGCAACTGACGATAACATTCTTTGAAACTTGCTTAAAAGAAACCTCGCAATTATATTTTGCCTACATTTTTAAATATTTCACTAAGCATGTCCTTTATCTCCTAAAACCATCGAAATATTATGTATAGTCTCAATCCGCTATATTTTATATCAACAAGAAAATATCACTACATCCAAATAAAATATATATCGAAGTTTTAAAGCAATTTGGTCTCATTTAGATATATTTGTGGATGTGGAGATCTCGGGAGATGTCGTCTGTGGCCGGCGGCCGGTAACTACATGCTTGTTAACTCGTCTCATATATTATGAAGCTATGTCAAATGTGTTTCAGTTCGGACGTGTATAGGGTGTTCACAAAAATTTGTTTTTTTTAATTACTTTTTCTTGATGGTTCTTCTCGCCGGGTTAGTTTCGGAACCGGTGGTATCATGAAGACTATTCCGAAAGCTGCTAATTCGGAAATAAAATATTATTAGTAATTCATTTAATTTATTTTCTCGAAAAAAGAGCTGTGATGCAACAATTCTTTTATGTGACTACAGATCATTTAGGAGCATACAATATTTTAATTTATACGTTCATTAATTTAGGACATCTGTAGAAATATATTTTCTTGTAAAGTAAAAAAAATAATAATAATTAAAGTCTGATAATATTACAATTTACAAGTGAGGCCTTAAGTTTAGCTTGTAACACTAAATATAATTAATTTAAAACGCATTAACTTCACGCGTGTTAAGCATCAATTTCTCACCTTAAATTTACCCTATCACATTACAAACGCTAATTTTTGACAATTTATGACATTACAAATGGGAATAAAGGACACTTTTCACGGTGCTGTTTGTAATAGTAGCAGGAACCAGAAAAATATAACCCAAATATCGCCCTAAATGCGTTATAAGGTACAATAGAATAAACAGCTGTAATCAACTATAAAAAAGTTTGTTAAAATATAATAACTATAATTATTTTATAACAAATTATACAACTCACGCGTGCTAAGCACCAATACCTTCTTCACTTAAACTCGTCTTATAATTGTAGTATTATTATCATAATAAAAAAAAAAATTATGCTACTTTTTTAAACTTAAGAATATCACAATTCACAAATGTGATCACCCTATATGTGGGGTTACAAGGTAAAACAGCGTATGTCGTACGTCGCGACCTTCTGGGATTTGCCCGGCGTATTTAACTTCACGAACTATCTCCAATATTTGCATCTCCTTACTGCGGATAACTACATCATCATTGGGTTTGTTTTTTATCTTTGTGGAAAGGATTTCTATTTTGTATTTGCGCTGAATATTTTTATATTCCGAAATTATGGAACATAAAATAGTTTCTTACACATAATATATAATACATAGAAGAGTATATTAAAATTATTATACGCTAGCTGTGCCCTACGGTTTACTAGTTACCTATGTTAGTAAAAAGTTACATATGTGTTAATCCAGGATATCAACTAATTTCATACCAAATTTTATTAAAGAAAAAGTAACAAAATATGTTTGTTACTTCTTAAATAAATTAATTTGTACATACAAAGTCACAAGCTTTCGCCTTTAAAATATTAGTGTGATTATAGTAACAGAGTGGCAAGGTAGATCGTGATATTTTGATCATAACAAATTAAACTCATTCATACATTTCTTGAAACTCCCGAGAGCTAACGAACAACATATTCATTTATTTCTGCGTTTGTAGCTATGGAAAATTTGCAGTTTTTGACGTTATTACGAGTATATAATTTACTTTTTTTGAAATCCGATCAAAATTGAATCTCCCACTGTACTCATATTACATTATTAATGGCTTAGAATTACTACATATAAATACAACTTTTCATATCAAAATAACGATAAGCAAATCATTAAGTATACAGCCTCAAAGAAATTGTACATATCTCAAAAACCATGCTAATGTACATCAAATTCATTTTTCATCTGACAAAGGAAGGTTCATTGTGCGCCCGTGTAAACACACCTTATCCGGGGAAGCGGACAAAAAGATAATTTGTCAAAATAAATTAACCATAAGACAGTCACCGGTAACCTTCTCAAATATTTACCCCTGGTTACCCAAAGCTACCCTATGGAGGTAAGTCTTATTTCATACAATGTATGTAAGTCTTGACTCTTGATACTTGATTTCTTTGAGATGAGTGATGGATGTGTATGTAATGTGATGTATTTTTATGTAATTGTAATGGTTTTTATAGAGATTTTAGTCATTGTACAAAAAAGATTCTTCCGCCTTTTAATATAGTGATTGATGATGACCGTAATGTAACTATTACTTAATATAATATATATGTCGCAGTCATCTGGTTTTATCTGCGATTCGATTGAATGACTAGCGCGTTCATGAAATGACACCATTCAATTGAATGACTCGGCCGAACGTTAATCACGAAAACAAATATGGTGTCAAACGTGGTTTAAAGGTCAATGTACACGCCTTTACAATAAAATCCCAGAAAACGTTCAAAATCTTTCCATTAATAAATTTAAAGTAGTCAAAGAACGTTTGTGTGCCAAAGCCTATTATAAGGTCAATGATTTCATAAACGGTGCCATCATCTTGGGAGTAAGATGGCTGCTTGCAAGGCTGCTTCTACATTATTTTAGGACTTACAATTATATATGTATGTTGACATTGTACAATTTTAAGTTACAGCATTGTAAACATTATTTTAAAATATTAATTTTTTTCTCACTTTTTTTGGTAAATAAAGCCGAGCTAGTTCCCGAACCGGTGGTAGGCATCATGTAGACTTTCAGAAAATATTTGCAAAAAATTATTCTGAATAAAAAAAATTGAGTTTGAGTTTGAGTTTAAAACAGCTCACACAGCTGATAGTACTGTGGTGATATTTTTCGATTAAATTTACTTTTAACGTACGTAACTTGTAATAAAATAATATGATAATAAGTAAATCCACGCTGATCCACGCTGATTTACTTATTATTACGCCGCTAACGGCTACTTAAAAAGATTTCTAAAATCTCATTTAATGACTTCACTGTCTTGTCTTTTAGTCAAGACGTTAAACGTTACAGTCAACGTTTTGAAGAGTTGTCCTTTAGTCATTCAATTGAACAGAGTCATTCAATGAATACGCTAGGCATTCAATCGAATCGCCGATTGATTGATTTGATTGATTTGATTGATTCCTTCTACAAAAGTTTTGCTCGTTAGAAGTGTTCCAATATACAACACAAAACAATTCGTTATTGAAATGTAAACGGTACGGTATTTGAGTAATTTTTTTAAACAAAAAAAAATGACATTACGATTACGCTATGTTATGTTTATTACATTAATAGTATACTATAATCTGAAACTTTGCTACGTTGTGTCCGTAATAACATTACGGTAAGTTCCGCAATTCGTAAGTCAAATGTAAGACAGGTCAAATCTCATGTGGCCCACTCGCCATCCATCATCGTCCGTCGGCCCAAATAATGGGCCGGAATAACAAATACAGAGGGATATAAAATAAACAAATATTGCATACTCTTCTGGTAATAATGTTATGGTGTTATGAAATGATCGAAGAAAAAATCTTAGGTAAAAATAATGGAAGATAATTAGAATAAAAAAAAACTCCACCGCCGACCTCTTCATTTTTGGAAGTCGGTTGAAAAAACATAGAAAATAGCATTTGAAACTCTCTTTTACTAAATTTGTACAGTCCAAAATAATACATATTATAAATGTAGTCGTTTAATTCGAACTTTTGAGATTGCTCATTGTTTTCGAAACAAATCAAATTAGAATTGAGTATTTCAACAAATTTTTTTTGATAAATGGAAAGATCGTATATAAGTTTTATAGCAAAACAGTTTTGTTTTATTTGTTTTTCGCAATAATTCAAAAGTTATTTCAAAATAAAAATTAGAAGACACGCCGACAGCTCCGGCACTAGCCCGAGCGCGTGTGACGTCATAATTTTAATTTTCACCACAGAACAATAAAAACAGTATAGTACTAACATACCACGAATTGTTGAACAAACGAATGTTTTTAATGGATGCGTACTTCTAAACCCAAAGCCTTAAATTTATTAAACTAAAAACCAAAACACACATTCAGTACTTAAAATAGAGTTTGTTTTACAATAAACAAAACGTTCACTTAAGACATTTCTTATTTCGAGTCATAGATAATCAGTTTATATTGTGGATTTACTAAAAAGTTTAACTACGTACATAGCATATTATAGCTAGCGCAAACAATTTTGACCTTAAACTTCAACGAAATAAGGTTAATATTGCCGTATACTATTGAAATGTATTTAACATTGTGACGCCACATCTCAATCATTGCGCGTTTATAAGTCACGTGACTTTATATAAATTTCATGAATTCATTTAAATAAATGAATTCATGAAATTTTTTAAAGAGTTTTCAAAGAGTTTCAATTAATTATCAACAATTAATTAAACAAATAAATTGTTGATAATTAATTGAAAAAACATTTTTCAAAGTTTTTAACATTAAATATCAATATTATTAATAATAAGGTTTTAAAATACATTTAAAAAATCGATAATATTTTTTTTGAAGTACTCAATTGCTCTCCCTTTAAAAATACCAAAATACTTAAATAAAAAAATACTACCTTACTACCTAACAATAAACGACGTTTTAATAGTTAATTTATAAACATTTAATTTTAACGAAATGCTTTGTCGCGTAGCTAGAGATTATAACATTAATATGCCTAAGCTTGATGTGGAAAATCTTGATACATCCCACTTGAACAAGACAAGTTTTCCCATAGGCTTAAGACGAAGTGTCTCAATTTTAAATCGGTGGTGTGTGCACTTAATATTCATTAATTTTCCCCTGAAATGGGGAAATCACTGTTCCGTGCAGTGGTTGCGGTTTTGTTTTGAGTTTTTCACATGGGCAACCCAGTTTTAATACATTAATAGTGTATGCACTTATTTTTTTTTACTCTAGCATGATCTTAATGTCAATAACATAAGGATCATTCTAACAAATTGCAGGGTAATAAAACTTTAAACGAACTGCAGCAAATTCTCCCGCAAGTAAACAGCACGAATTGTCGCTTACTGTTTTATGTAATGTATTTGCAATGTTGGTAAAAAGTAATAGGGTATAAAAGTAATACCTATTACTTTTTACCAACATTGCAAATACACTTATTTTAATTATTTTTGACAAATTAAATTAATAAATTACAATGGTACTTTTGTGACTAAGCATAGTATAGCTGTGATTTGTAGAGTTTTCTTGTCTGCGTCACAATAATAGGGCGGAATTTGAACTGGTTTTTTAAACTGTAACCTTAAAATATGTAGCTACTATAAGTAAAATGTAAAGATTGCTATGTAACTTATGGATACGGATGTAAAAAGTTTTAGGAAACTTCTTCTTAAATTGTCGGATCAAACTACTCGTGTGTGTTTGCCATAACTCTTATGTCACGAACTTCTTGAAGAGACAAGTGTAACAAGCGAGAAGCGAGAAATTAAGAGTTGTGTCGCTTCGGCCTCGGGGGAAATCGGCCAATCACGGCGCTCATCTCCTTGATTAGGTTCACACATAGACACCTTGTTGTTATGTATTTTGCGGAGCCGTACGGGTTAGGTAATTTTTATATTTAGAAACACTTTAGTAAAAATACTTGCGCTACATTTTATGGAATACTTGGATGCATACCAATAAGTTTGAAAATAAAGGACTGATTTTAAAGGATTGATATTATATATCGTCGATTTTAAATTTTTACAAATGGTTTACCATTATAAATTATTAAAGGTTGGGAAAACACTCAAAAATGGAAGTTAAAAGCAAAATGTATATGTAGAAAACATTTTAACCCACACTGGTCACTGGAATTATTGCCTATTATTTTCATATACAATTACTATTTTATTGAAGGATTTATCAAAAGAAACTACTTTATATTATTATATTAAGGTTAGTCGTCGAATAATCTTTATATATTACTTTTACCGAACCAAGCATGTAGGAGGTACCCTTGTGTAGACGTCCATCGCCAACACAATTTATCTTGCTCACTTTCCCAATTTCGCGCACAAACTATGATGTGTATACTTTTATTGCTTCGTCTGATGCCTTATAAAGAGCAGAAGTAAATTAAAAAAGTAAATACATATTTAATTTTGCAGGTTACTTCTTTATATTATAGGAAAAGTCCATAACGGGATTGGTCAAAAACCGCTGATTTATAAGATGTCGAATTCATATTCAAACACGGAACGTCGCTTAGTAAAAACCTTTTAGCCAGTCAAAACATCAATAATCACGAAATCCCGGAGGAGGCACGGCAAATACTGATAAACACCATGAAAGCTTTTAAAATTATCCCATTCATTCCCAGTATTTCTTTGTGTGCCACCGCAAAGGAGACGCCATAGAAAAATAAGGTATGGAATCTTTGTAGAGTGAATCCCCTGGGGTATAGCGCGTCGCTTCTGAATTACTGATTGATTATGCATTCTCGTCACGGCTGACGTGACGCGGGAAAACAATGCCGCCATATTTTGACAGTTCGACTGTTCGAATATCGAACGTTTTTAAAAATTGGCGACACTGATACCGCACTGTTTTTGATTGTGTACGCGGGGTAGTTGGTAGTTAGAAATAAATAAACTAAAGGACGTTTGGTGAAGTTTCAGAAGTTAATGGCATTGTGTTTTTTGGACAGGTACAGTTAAAAAAATTTCAACTCGCGTTTATAAAATGGAGAAAAAGGAGACCGCCGGCGCGGCTTCGGATAGGAAGATCGGTTTCAAGTTTTTACTTCTCCGGCAGAAGCCGGCACTTTCGTAGTGCAACCCGAGTGTGCATTAAAAATAACTCTTTAATTTACGATTCTTGTAAAAAATATACTTATTACTTACCTAATACCATCAATATAATTACTGTCTCCAAACACAAATCTAGAAATATAACATTTCAAAATAAAATTCAGCTTTAATTACACCAGCTACAAATCTGGCGTATTTAAAACGCATTATCTCAATCAGAATAAAGTATTAACCCTCTTCATAAAGCTTACTCCTGACAACTTACCCTAAGACGTGGGGCCGAAATGACCCCAAAGATGGCGACCGCAGATACCGCCATAATGTCCTGTGCCCGCTGATAAAACAGAGGCCAAATGTCCAAAAGGCCCGGCCCTTTAAAATTCAGTAGGGAATAGCCGACGGGTTGAAATTATATTTAATTTTCTCGATAATAGGTTAATGGGTTTATTAAGTTCATTATTAATGATTAGTATTAATAATTTGTTAATGTTTATTTAAATTCTTTTAAAAGTATTCAAAATACCTAAAAAGAAACATCATAATTTAGCTTCTAGTATTTTAATTTTGGACATAAAACAGTTAGACACAAAACTATAGTAAGTTCTAAAAATGTAGTAACAATTTAATCCATTTAGAAGTAGATATTACGACTTTAGTTTGAAAATAATAGCCAGTTGCATAGCCTAATAATGACACCACACTGTTTGCCCATAAAGATTTTAATCAACTTGGAAACAGCCAATTAAAAACCGAAATTCGTAGCGACAAATGTTTGTCTTGTTAGCAATATTTTTAATTGACAGACCCGAACCAACAATAGTTCTACGACCAGTGTATCATGAGCTTTCCAGATATTTGGATTCGTTCAAAGCTAGTGAAAAACTAAAGTGAATTGGTTAGAAAGGGGTCAGATGGTATTGGTTTTAATACTAGGGTGAGTGTGTACTTATTGCGGCTAAATAATTAAGAACGTTCATTGGTTTTGTCAACACAAAGTAAGGGATTGTTTGCACTCGTGTGTATTGTACTTTATTGGATTTTTATACCAATATTTACTATTACTAATTGAAATCCGAACTTGGATTTAGAGATCTTATTTTTACTCGATTGCAGCCGAAAGAAGGGTGATATTTTGTTACATTATTTATGAATTTGTGTAAAATAGGGATGACGACAAGGTCAAAGATTAGCAGATTTTTCAAATAAAATAAAGACATAGTGATGAAAAATAGGTATTCCCAAAATTTCAGCTTCATAACTTATGTATTTTTTTTTGTTTTGAGCCTTCAAAGTTTTTTCGTCAAGTTAAGTCAAGTCTATTTTTTTATAAAATTCCTTAATTTTTGTACACCATTCGATAAGTTACGCAATTTATAACATTTTTTAATGAAATCACTTTCATAAACTCAATATTTAACTCAATATTTAACATAGCTATCGAACAAACTACCTAGGCGTGACGTCACAGTTAGCTGACATTTTGTATGGAGCGTTTTGGTAAGGTCTATTTTATGTGAGTTTTGAATTGTGATATCTTGGAGAGTTTTTACGCTATTTTTTCACTGATATTTCTATTTTTGAATGGTTCTTCACTTACCAACAAGAAAATTTTTTTTTTCGTCATGCCTATTGTGTAAAAAGTTTGTACTTGCTACTCTCTACTGCAACGATTAAGCTCTTGGTATGATTTTAACGAATTAAATTTAACAAGCAGCTTTAAATTACTCGTAGGCTGATTAGTTTTAATTAAAGCTTAGAGAGATTTAATAATTACTTAATGTTATTCTGACACTTCTAACATTAGCTCTTTATTATCTGTCAAAGTCTTCATAAAATTACAGTCATGTAATTATTATTAGTCTCTGATTGCGGCCTTTAGTCTTCAAAAAACTTAAAAAAAACTCCTAGTAACTTGTGATCGATTTTACCCCCAGCCGTCGGAGGGTTCTTATCAGGATTCTGTTTGTATGAAATCCTATTTAAGCGTACCGATGTACCATTAATAACCGGTAACGGGCGACGACAGGTAAATCCGCGAACGCTTTCACATTGAAATTCTTTCGCGTATAAACAGATCCCACCAAAACATTAAATGTAAAAGGAGCCAAGCAAAATATTACATAGCTATGCAATACTTCTATCGTAAAAAGTTTTCAGATCACATTCAAGCCAAGCCTTCAACTTATTTTGTAATTGAAATCAACATTCAGTGAATGTATCAATAGTTTTCTTTATTTTAAAATTATTATAGTGGCTCGGCAATGAGCATATAATTATTAAGAAACAAATATAAAACTGCATATTTGGAGGAGTTCATACTTACACAGACGGCAAGCGTAATGTGTTTTTTTAGTTTATCGTAACGCGCATCTGGTCGATGCAGGTACCCGTATAAATTCAATTAGTCGCTGATTATTTCTCTAGTGCTCATTGCCAAGCCACTATAATAATTTTAAAATAAAGAAAACTATTGATACATTTACTAAATGTTGATTTCAATTACAAAATAAGTTGAAGGCTTGGCTTGAATGTGATCTGAAAACTTTTTACGATAGAAGTATTGCATAGCTATGTAATATTTTGCTTGGCTCCTTTTACATTTAATGTTTTGGTGGGATTTCATTTCTTTTTTTAAGGTTTTTTCTTTTCAGGTCACGTTAAAAGTGTTCTACCATATTAACAAAGTCTTAAGACTTCGCTGTCTGTCTGTCACCAGGCTGGACCTCGAGAACCGCAATAGCTAGATAGTTGAATTTTTCACGAAATAAGTATTTTTGTTGTCGTTATAAAATAGAATAGTCCTATTAAAATAACATAATTTAGGAATGGCGGGTCTCGTACAACAAACACGATTTTTTTGCTTTTTTTGCTCTATCTTCATAATGGTAACAGTAAGGTTTTTGGAAATATCAGAAAATACTCAATTGTATTTCAACTTTAAGAATAAATAATAAAAATTAAATAAACCTTTTATATAAGGGGGGTTCCCATACAAATTTACGGTACAGAACCCTATCTACGCCAGTCCGACTCGAACTTGGCCGGTTTCATAATTTTTCCTTTCATTGTGAATAAAGACCTATCCGAGTACCAAATTTCAAGGTTCTAAGTCTGCTAGAAGTACCTTAGAATTTTGATGATCTGTCAGTCAGTGACAAAACGTAGTAACTTTGACCATCCGTAACTAGTAAACTATTAATCAGAATATAATATAATTTAGAGGTTAACCTAGTTTTAATACTTGCTCCTAGTCATCGAAATTCTAAATCTCTAGCTTTGTTAACATCGAAGATAAGGAGGGTGTGAAATAGCCGCGAACCGCTTCGAGAAAAGTATGGTACGGCCGTGCCTTTGCTAAAAAGCTTGGTAGGGGCACTGCCGTGCCCCCAGATTTATTTCGTGCAGATAAACGATCGTGACAGTACGAGTATTACTTGTTTAACAAGAAGAGATGTGTATGCAGAGAAATTGTTATATGTTCATTTTATTAACTTAAATATGTTTCTTTATCCGTTGCACTCAGAGACGAAAATTAATTACTTAACTGTAATTAAATAAAGATTTTGTCACAAGCCCCATATATCTGTCAAACTCTTCATTAAATTGAAGTTTAATTATCATTAAATGCCTATGAGTGCGGCCGTAAGACATAGATGTCAAATTACCTATAATAATTGGATGATTTTGAATATTATAATGTTTGAGACTATTAGTACAATAAAGGTTTTTAACACGCTTAGCTTAAAACATTGCTAATTTTAAAATAAGACAAGTCTTGTAAAGATTATAATATTAGTCAAGACTACTATGCATCACGTTATAATTTATCGTTGTAGCTTCACATATTTTACAAATTAATTACTAATCACGACCGATAAATCTCGCAAGTGTTGTACTTTTGTGCAATTGTAAAGTTGTCGCCTCATTAAACACCACTAGCGGCGTCGATAAATACAACACTATAAACACAATTATACAGCGCCAATACATCATGGTGTCACTGTAGTGTTGTACCAGATGTATCGTATTACTGCTGGTTATAGAAATAGGGAGTCCACGACTCTATTGAATAGTTTATTGTGTGGACATCCCTAGCGCTATTTCATATAATTTACTATATAACAATAAATAATTAAAATTCTATTCATGTACGGCTTAAAGATTCCTTTTTTAAAAGCTTTTATTTAACTTGCTCTGTATGTGTGTAAGTATGTATGTTCGGGTGAAATCTTGGAACTCAATTTTGAAGCAGATATATTTAACCGATTGAGCTGAAATTTTGCATACACCTTTAGTTTGGATGACAATACGCGATATGGTATGTGATATTATCTTATATCTTTAAACGAGCAATTCTTGTATATATATATATATATATATATATATATATAAATCGGCTCCAGCGATTTTCATGAAATTTAGTATATAGGAGGTTTCGGGGGCGATAAATCGATCTAGTTAGGAATCTTTTTCAAACAATGTCATTTTATGTGTCTTTTTTGAATTTATTCAATACCGAGCGAAGCTCGGTCAAATAGCTAGTCACTATAAATCTAATATGGCCGACAATCCAAGATGGCGAAATAGGTATTGCCCCCAGATTTATGCAGTCCTACAATTTGGATATTAAACGAAAGAGCTTATTGAGAGTAACATGAAAACGAATGTAATGTCATTCTACATCCAATATGGCGGCGCATCCAAGATACAAGAATAGTTATTTTTAATGCACTTCTGCAATATGGATATCAAATGAAAGGGCTCATTGAGAGTAACTCGGAAACGAATGTAATGATACTACATAGGTACAATATTGACTCCTCCTGACTGACCAAGATAGAGGAATATAGTTATTTTAAAAGCAATTCGGCAATATATTATTCGGTGCAGTCAAATAAAACTTATAAAATCTACACTGAGATATCTAGAAAACAAAAAAAAAAATTATAATCAAAAAACTTTTTGAAAAAAAGCTTTTATTTAAACATTCTAAAAAGAAGAAAATAAATATCTCCTTAAAATGTTTCTTATTCTATTCTTCCCAATAAATTTTATGTGAAACGGAAAAATTTAATCTTCATAATATTTTGGACTCTAGGTATTTTCCATGTCTCTATCAAACATCTACTAAAAACGTGAAATTCATTTATACCGATTTGAAAACACGTAGCTTCATCAAAATAGATTTCTGCTATTTATTTTTCACATAATAGTGATTACGACGAAAAAAACTACGACCAAACCTATGCGTCGGCTTATCCACACAATCTATAACCCTAAGTCAGGGGCGCGTACGCACGGGGCCGCGGGGGCACACTGTAAAGTACGAAATAATTTCACGCATCACGTGCCCCGCCGGATAATGACTCGAGAATCTCCGGGGCCATTCAGACCCCGGACAAAATAAACACGCACCTAATAATGGAATGAATGAAGAAATCGCGGACCGAAAAAAGTTTTTTAGTATTTACTTACCCCTAGCCATTTCCCCTCTAAAGTATGTTTTGTAATATGAAGATAACGATATATCAAGTAAACCTATATTTTTTACTTGCTTAGGTAAGTACTTATTATTTCTTTACAAAATGCGTATCTACCCCGAACGCATATTATGTGGTAACTTTCCATGTGTTTTTATATATTACTAGCTGTTCCGGCAAACGTTGCTTTGCCATAATATTATAAAGTATTTCGCCCATATTATTTTATTGAAGTGACTAAATAAGTATGCCGCCATGGCAACGTGGATCGCTATCTCGTCGCACAATGGTCGCCGTCAGTCTCAGGTTGTAATAATTTACTATTATTTATTCAACAAAATATACACTTATCAATATATAAAGTACCCAGTAGCCGATTCTCAGACCTACTGAATATGCATATAAAATTTGGCAAAAATCAGTAAAGCCGTTTCGGAGGAGTTCGTGGACTAACATCGTGACACGAGAATTTTATATATAAGATTTTATTTTTCGCATTATATTAAGTATTATTATTATTTTAAGTGACATGTCCTTAACCAAACCAGACTTTAATAGCTGTATTAATCCGAATGCTATTATTTTTTGCTACTTTCTTTTCAACCATACCGTACATTTCATACAAAATCAATTTACTAAATCACTAATAGTTATCGAAGAACATTAAGAACAATGCAATGGGGTACATTTCACCAATTTCACCGTCCATTGCTCGTATGAACACAAAGGCGAGATGGAATTTATGGCTTGTCAAATTTTTACACTTGTCACATTGTAGTGGTGGGGTAATTGCTGCACCACATGGCAGCAAAGGGTTAGAATTACTGTTATTGTAACAACTTCATCAATGCTACTGTTGCGATTGTAATGTCATTATTCTGTGTAATGATATTACAATGTATCGTATTCATGTTTCGAAGGGATATTATGTGCTGTTGTGCATTTGACAGAGAAGGAAATTGATATATGTAATTAAGTTTAAATAAATTATTGATGGCTTGAAGTGTTAGTACATAATATTATCAGAAGTTAAAAAATCATAATAAGTATGTGCACAATAGCAAGATTTCAAATAACTTTATATTGCAAAACAATGTAGCGTACGCGTAAAACGTGTTTCTGTGATGAGCAATACTATAAGCAATAATTTTCAGCATACAGCTGAGTTATTTTACTGCATAAATAGTGACAGTACAAGAAAGTATTCAATGACTATTATTACTTTGTCCTTGGAATAAGAGCTCATTTTAATAAGCATTTTAGTAATCTAGAGATCTCTTACTTATACTTTTCCAAAAACTTATCTTGATAAAACCACAAATCTGAGCTAAAATTTAAAACTTCTAAAACTAGATCTTAAAATTAATATCCTACTGTTTTCTAAATGGGTTTTTCGTGTCAGAAACTATGTTAACAATAGGGTTGGTAGTAAAAACTTAGCGGTAGTGCTAAGCCGTGTCGAGCCGGGGTATTCCCCGGGTGAGTTCCATCAATATCTTTGCATACACTTACGGGGGATAGTTTCACTGGATATTGATTTAGGAGTTTCACTTTAAAGTGTGAAGTATGATATAATGGATAGGTTATCCACCTATATACATTATCTTGGAAAGATTTGTTTCTTTAAGGCTGGTTCTCGTTATTCTAGTCCAGTAGCAATCCAACGCTGGAACCGATCACAGGACTGGAATAGTGTAAACCCGCTTTTATAAGGTATTTTGAATTTGAATCGCTCAAACAGAAGAAAAAAGTAAAGCCGAATTAAGACCTCCTCTTGTTTTTAGTAGAAGTCACTAAATGATACATGCGGCTTACGTGTCCCGCCCAATCCCACTTCGGCTTTGCCGTCTTTACTCCTTATTTCCCGTTTTTGAGCGCAGTATGGTGTTTCTCATTTTATCGAGAAGTTTAACTCTTCTTTGGCATATACCCCGAGTTGGGACTTTTGCAAATCGATCAATGAAATGACCAAGTTTATGCAGTCCGTAGGTTAGGACGTGCAGAATGCACATGTCGACCAGTTTTCGCTTTAGGGAGATAAGTAAATCCCCCTCCATTAACGTCTTCATGGACCAGTGCTCCTTCAGGCGTTTTCGATTCTGGAATCGACTTCCTTCTCGGGTCTGTTTTCAAATTAGACTAACTGGCTCAAGTTGATGTACTCATTCACATATTGCATTTATTGCTCGTCTGCCTCGAGTCTCAACCCTAGCTTCATGCTATTGGTCTAAGGGCTAAGTGCTTTCAGAAATACATAATATTATAATTGAAGACGTGAGTGGAATAATCGAACAAGTAACAGTTCGTAACATACGGACAATAATTTTTTCCCTAATTATTTTAACAAAACTTTTAACTTATCTACTTCATAACCTAGCTAATATATCTGGCTACACATATAATCCATAGTTTTTCTATTTCAAATATTTTTTCCGGCCCTAAAGCCTCCATTTAAACAAAAAAAAACAGGGAGTTTTTTCATGTTACCATATTCTTCCACTCACGAGTCACGTCTTTTATTATAAGGCTATAAAGTAATAAAGAGGCTACTTTCTCAGTTAACTTACTGGCAATATAACGTAACATTTAAATTGTAGTATATTAAACTTAATACGTGTGTATTTTGTTTGCAAGTCCTTTTTTACCTTTTCACTTTACTAACCGTAAATGAAAGTTAATTGCGGAAGATTTACGTCGCTCTACATGGCCATCGTAACGACTTTCATTTCCAATTCCGTATTCAATCAGCGTCAAATACGCAGGGGAGGGTTTACGAACAAACGAACTGCCTAGTAAAGCGGCAATTACCTCACCTACAAACGACATCCAGAATTACCTATTTCGAGCATATTTTTTTTCATCCAACTCCCAGTAGGCATCAGAAACTGGGTAGGTGTGGTCTCAGACTCAAGACGCTGCGATTGGTCGCTCTCAACACACCCACCGGGCTAACAAAAAGGAATATTTCACTGGAGCCGGCTAGTCCCCGGGCGCGGCTCGAAATAGAGCCTTGAGAATTTCGCTCTCCCTTTCTCAAGCAGTTCGTTGTGTTTCAGGACGGTGCGGAGGGAATAAAG
Source organism: Lysandra bellargus (assembly GCA_905333045.1). Taxonomy (NCBI): domain Eukaryota; kingdom Metazoa; phylum Arthropoda; class Insecta; order Lepidoptera; family Lycaenidae; genus Lysandra; species Lysandra bellargus. The sequence goes on from HG995353.1 coordinate 5,907,185, forward strand.
GTTTGAATCGAAAAATGTGATACGTACAAGAGCCATCTATCGAAAACGCTATGAACTACGTCGACTCGCGTTTGCCAAGATGGCGTCGTTGGTCCTCTATTCCCAAATGCTTCGGCGGCCGAAAACGTATAACTTTATTGAAAATTTCAACTTTTACGAGTGCTAAGGAACGAGAGTTTTTATCACTTTGTTATTTCGACGGTACGACAGGTTGGTTTGATGCATAACTTTGTTGGTTAGTTACTTTTGGTGGGCAATAAACAATTTTGACACCGCACCGTTTATTCGATCTGTATTAATTGTTTTTTCACTTGTTTGTTCTTTTCAGTTCTCAGCGTAAGTTATGTTGTATTTTCGCTCAAGCCTAGCCATGTATCTATTATTTACTTCTCCGAAACTATAAAAAATAAATACTTAATATAAGTAAAACATTCAAACAAATTCATTAATAACAACAGAAAGTTTTATATGAAAAAGTAAAGAAAATTTTAATAACGTAGACCGAAAAATAATTTCTAAAATAAAATTTCAAATCTCTTAAGCCCGATAATATCCTATAGGTACAGATACTACGAAGCCACGAAGAACAATCTTTAAAATATTGCCGCATGCAATCGATCCTATAAGTGGCTTACCAATTTTATAAGAGGGCTTTAGAGCAAAGGAATAGGTATTCTTAGGGCTTATCTCGGACTTAGGTTTCTAAAATATCTACGACTTGGTGTCTAGCAGAATGAAATTCTATTTTTGTCCGACTGTGGCAGGAGTGTTATGTTTTTAGATTTGTGTGTTTGTTAGTAACGTTTTAGAGTCGATACAGATTGTCTTGAATGAGCAAAGTTTTTGGGACCCCGTATTTAAGGAATGGAAACAGGATTATTAGATTTCTCTTTACTTATTGTTCATTTGTATATCTGTATGTCTGTTTTGAATATAATGTGTGACATTACATTAGTGTTATATCAACCAATAGTAAAAGTCATACAACTAAATAAGACTTATTAAGCTTTATTATTTCTGGGGTCTTATAAAAACAAACGAGATTTTTTTGTAGCCGTCCTCACGGTACTGTTATATGAGTCAATTTTACACTTTGCGGGTTTTTGGAGCTTCTGTAAAATCTATGTAAGTACCTGGTAATAAAAGGCAACAAGTAAGTGTGGGTATTGGGAATAGGTAATTAGCAAATCCCATAATCGGCAGACATATGAGCCACGCGGGTCCTATTGGGCGGCGATTAGCCATAAAACTCGCGCTGATAACCGACGAAACAATAACGGTTATGTTCTTCAGATACTGGTTTACATAGTCAATACTTGGTATTAGATACGAATAAAATACTATGGAAGAGTTAGTCAAAAATGGTGCTATGAAATAGTCTGAGGCGTAATTTTATTGGTTGACAGAATGATAGTGCAAATTGAGGCTATGGCGACGATCAATTTTATTGCGCAATATCACACACAATAATATTGCACAAAACGTGACATTGCACAATAAAACTGATCGTCTAGGGGCCCGCTTAGATGAGCTTGGTGAAACCAATCGGAATACAATTTTTGTTGCCATAGCAACGTGTCAGTATTAATGTGTAACTGATTCTCATGCTAAAGAGGTTGGTTGTATGGGAGTTATCATTCTATAATGCAATTGTATTTCGATGGTTCGATATATCGATAGGGATGATGTTTTGCGTAGAAACGAAGTCTATTGTGAGTGAGTGGGCTTCTACTCATACGCTTGGTTATGAGGGAGTGTACGCTTGTTTTGTGTTCCGTACTTTATTTATGAATATTTTTTAGAGGCATAAAATATATTATAACGAGCTCTTCTCCACGTTAAGCGGTGATGTATAACCGTGATTTCCCTAGATCATTGCAAAGCTGTGGGTATTCATATTCGAGGTTAATCATGGACAATCATAGGTGAATATGCCTTTCTACATGTTCGTGATCGCTTATATTGGTCCATCATGGCCCATAATTCATTGGCCAACGTGGGTAGGCCGATGCCGTATTATATATTCAAGCACATAAGAGGAGAATTAGAACAAACAATTTTGTACAAAATTTTCCAGACAGTGTGTGCTGTCCTTAATGAATTTCGACATTCGAAACGGTGCATTTCGCACATCATTTCCTCAACTTCGAAATATAAATTTTTCGCCAACTACCCGCAAAATTTTTGAAACAAACTTCGGCCGTTTGGCATCCCACCGAGGCGTCAGTTTAGAAATTTCCAAAGCATTTGAATGCGGTTTTATTAATGTCTATGCATATTCAAATAGTTTATTTTCATTTGGCGGCGGAGTTGTATTCGATTACAAGCTACGCCACTCAGTATGTGCCAGACTTTGTTTTAGTTATGAATTCACGATTTTTCGCTCCTTCGGGGCTCGAAAGAGTGCACAACAATAATGAGTCATAATTAATTGGTGAATGGAAAACGATGGAAAAAACAAATGATGGAGTTTAAATTGTGTATGGTCGCTGTTATTTTTTGTACATTAGCCCATAAAAAATATGTTATAAATGCAGTTTTGTTCTTGAACCTTCAAAAAATTGTGTTGAGTTATGAATGCAGTCTTGTTCTTAAGATATCATCCATATTAATATTATAAATGCGAAAGTGTGTCTGTCTGTCTGTCTGTTACCTCTTCACGCCCAAACCGCTGAAGCGATTTTGCTGGAATTTGGTATGGAGATGCTTTGAGTCCCGGGAAAGGACATAGGATACTTTTTATCCCAGAAAAATGTACGGTTCCCGCGCGATAAACGAATTTTGACGCAACGGAGTTGCGGGCGTCATCTAGTATAGAATAAGACTGCATTCATAGCTCAGCACATTTTTGTGCGTTAATAAACAAATGCTTAGCAGTGACGTTTTATGAGTGTATTCTCGATTTTATATTAGGTGTTCAAGATTGCATTAATTTTAGTTCTGTTTAATAAATTAGGAACTATAATACCTACTTACCTAGAAATAATAGCTTGAAATCTAAGAATCGATCTGAGTTTTTAAGTACATTACAAGACTTTAAAATCTTACCAAGGTTTTAAGGCTACTATAATGATATAAACAGTAAACCAAGTTTAGTAGAGAATGTAGAGAAATGTAAGAGAATAAACCAGTAACAACATAGGGTAAGTATAACAGAGTAACAACATAGAGTAAGAATAACAGAGTAACAAGAGTGTAACTCAAGTAGCGTCGTGTAGGACTCAAACAAACTGCTACAATTAAGTCGCCGCTCTACACAGGTCAACAGTTTTTCCCTCGTAATTCTATTACATTATTAACTTATACTGTGCTAAGACGGTAGTGATGTGCCGAGTTTCTATCGATAAAGAAAAAATGTTTGATTGATGCAAGCATCGTGCTACAGTCTTCTATTTATTTGGTGATGTAATTCATTATTTGTTTTATTGTAATTTGAAAATATCGTAACCTTTTTGGTCGAGCATATTAAGATATGCTCGACCAAAAAGGCTGCAATATTTTCTCTTTTACCTCAATCATCTTTTAAAACTATAATAATTTATGGCTACTGTAAGTAGTCGCCTTATATAATTATAGATTGTGAAGATACTTGAGGTAAATGAGTTTAAAAATCCTCGTAAAGCCGTATTTAGTAAGATGTTAAATGTTTATTCGCATATTGCCATCACAGCCACTTTGAGACACGACCATGTAAAAATAAAAATGTTTATTCAATCCTTATACTATACAATAAAAATAATATTGTATATTATTTCTTTTAATGTTTTTTTTTAATTCTTATCAACATGAGAATAATATTGTGTAACACTATTAAATAATGTCCACGTCCATGCCCATGAATCGCGTCTGAGTAAATATCCGGGAGATGTCCTAAAACATTAACCTAAAAATTGTATTACTCATATTCCTGTTCTATCGCGGTAGCTTAACTTTGTCTATTCTAAACTTAAATTTTATCGAATGTTTTATCGATATTCTCCTCTCCCTAGTCGTCTGCGAAGATCGCGGGCTAAAACTTTTAATACTTTAACTCTCACTCAATTCGCTAAGTCGGTGACACGCTCCGGCGCTATCGCTTTACAACCTCGGTAACGCCTATACACCTGTATAATGCTGAATAATTATGAGTTTGTATGAATATGGTGGGGTACATTTATTTGAAAATGTTGTGAGTTGAGTTTGTTATTAAAATATGCCTTTCGATTTCATTCTAGTAAAACTAAGCTTGATAGAATGCAATTATTGTAATTTTCATATAAATAAAGAAACTGCGACTGCTTTGATGCATCCAATATTATTACGAAGAATAAATAATAATAATACAATAAGCCAAGAGTGAAAGTACCTTGCAAACTAAAAAAAGAAAGTAATAATTAAAATAAAATGTGTCGTTTAATTCTTTTGCACATCGCCTACGCGTCGTAGCTCCGTAGCATTTCGTAGACACGCTACGAAATTAAAACTACAACTATACTTCGAATTTTCCCCTTTTTAAGACTCAAATATTGTACTTTTAGATTTCTTGTAGGTTTTCAGGTGCGTTTTAAAGATTATATAAGTACTTTAGGACTATTTGGTCAACAAATTAAGGGCCATAGATTTAAGGGCAATAATTGCAAGCGTTACTTGAATAGTTATATAATTCCAAGAACAAAATTTTCAAGTGATGTACAAAATTTAATTACAACATCAATATTATTTTTAACAGTTCAACGTCTTATATAGTATAACAAAGAGGCTCTTTAAATATGAACACTGAACGTTGAATTTGTCTTCACGATCGCGAAAATAAAACAAAACGTAAAACGCGTAAGAAAGTCCTTCAAAGGGTGTGGGGAGGTGGGTGGACAATAGGTGTACAGATAACTTCCATAGAGTCAATACTTACCCTAGGGAGTTCTACCCTCGGGGCTCGGCCGCTTGGGAAAACTAGACCCTACGATATAGAACGAGACAGCGATATACGACGCTCGCGGGTGGAAAAAGTGCATATGTATACATATTAATAATATATAAAGGAAAAATGCTGAGGACGTGTGCGTTAGAGGAGGATGGATGACATCAATTTGTTGTATCCTGATGGGGTTTTATTTTGTTTTCGGCGTTTACATTTTTTTGTGTGATCTATTTTGATAGGGCGCTTTTAGATAAACTTAGAACAAGTTGCGTTCACTTTTTAGTTTGGTTTTTGTGTTTACTAGAAAAAGACTTTGCTGTGGTTTCCATTTCATTTGTTAGCACTCAAAAGCTACAAAATTTTCGTTTTTATATATTATTATGATGTCAACTATGAAAACAAAATGTTCATAATCTATTAAATATATTTAAATGCGTTTATGTGTCTTACGTTTAAACTGCTTAGCTGATGATAAAATTTTATTTACTACAACTTCCGAAAGAAATAGAGGATGGTTTTAACCTGGAAAAAATAGTTCGTGCTTGAGAAATAAAATGTCTGAACATCTAGTACAGAATATTTGGTGTAAATGAAAGTTGGATATAACATAATAAATACTGGAAAATTCCTCGTAAGATTTACAGGTGCCTTTGTGTTCCATTGTCTTGCTCTTATCAGTTCTCGTAGAATATGTACCACATATATGTAACAAATATGTATGAAAAAGTTTGTGGTATCAAAAATGATTTTTGCAATAACTTGTTAGTAAGTGTCACCTGTGCTGGCTATTTAATGCCTTAGGCTCTATGAAAATAAAATAATAATATTTAAATCCGCAAACTTCAAATTGAGGTTTACCTAATTAATTTTTATAAAAGACAATTTTAAAAGCTTGGACAAATAAAGCAATAACAATATAAGGTCAATAAAGTTATCTGACCCGCCCACACTTATAATGATTAAGGGTAGGCGCACACCGGACGGTAATTTGCTAATGCGCTGGTTTGAGCACGCGCCCGCCACGCGTCGATTAGCACACTCGACTGGACGGGGGTGTGCAACCGCCTTTATGATGCTAAAACATCTAAGGCGTGATTTGAGTAGGATAATGTCACTTGGTTTTATAGAGGATGAAATCGTGAATATTATAATGTATGGAATAGTTAGTAGAATGTGAAACTATTTTGGTTTTTGCTTTGATCCCATTATTAAAGCGTTGTATTAAGAAAAGTTAAACAGTGTTTCGGATTTCGGAAAACAATGTATTCTGATCTATATGTTTGTGATCCAATTCGAAGAAAAGTGAATAACATTAAAATTACATTATTATGTATTTGACGAAACTTCTTCTGCGCGTTTTATTTCTTAAATTTTTTTTCCCAATTTGGGTCTAAAAGTTTTCTTACCATTACCATAACGCATTTCAATCCTCAGACTTATATATATGACTCACTTTAACATTCCTAATTCTATAACATTATGTCGTTTCAGGCGCTGACAGACGGACGAGCGAGCGTCGCGTGCGAGCGAACCGTGTCACGTGCACGTCGCACGCGCCTACAAACGAGCGACAAAACACTCCGGATTATTGTAGCGTAATCGAGTTACAATTTGTATGCACTTAATTCGATTGGGGTATACAGTGTACTGTTTCCTTGCTTCGATGGCTTTGACAATATGTCTTCTAGATGAACCTTCATCGTTAAAAAGTAATTTATAGTATAGAGATAATTATTCCAAAGCCAAAGAATAGCATTCATATTTGAGAATATGTAAATGTTACTTACAAGATAATGAATATTATGATGTTAGTCTTAAAAAGTTGTTAAATTATACATATACTAGCTGTTGCCCGCGACTTCGTCCGCGTTAGCATAGTAGATCACATACCAAGTATTATTTATTGTACAAAAATATTCAATGTACAGAATTGACTTCCCTACGATTTTATTATATAAAGATGTTCCGCGCGGCTTCGCTTGCGTAATTTAGGAATTTCACACAACCGTACATTTTCCGCAAAAAAAGCCTATGTCCCTTCACGTGGTCTATTCTTCATGTTTGCCAAATAACAGAAATTGCTCCAAGTTCTTAAGATAATAAGCAATCCATACTAATATTGTAAATGCGAAAGTGTGTCTGTCTGTCTGTTACCTCTTTACGTCCAAACCGCTGAACCGATTTTGCTGAAATTTGGTATGGAGATACTTTGAGTCCCGGGAAAGGACATAGGATACTTTTTATCGCGGAAAATTTTACGGTTCCCGCGCGATAAACGAATTTTGGCGCAAGGGAGTTGCGGGTGTCATCTAGTTTCATATATTTTCCCCCGTTTTTTTCCACATTTTCCTCTATTTCTTCGCTCCTTTTAGTCTTAACGTGATAAAATATAGCCTACAGCCTTCCTCGATAAATGGGCTAACACTGAAAGAATTTTTCAAATCGGACCAGTAGTTCCTGATATTAGCATGTTCAAATAAGCCCTTTCATATAATTTTAACCATTTTTTCCACATTTTCCTCTATTTCTTTGCTCTTATTAGCTTTAGCGTGATAAAATATAGCCTATAGACATCCTCGATCAATGGACTATCTAACACTGAAATAATTTTTCAAATCGGACCAGTAGTTCCTGAGATTAGCGCGTTCAAACAAACAAACAAACAAACTCAGCAGAATTATAATATGTGTTAAATATAGATGTACAAAAATTTTACCTCTACAATTTTATTATATGTATAGACATAGATAGATAGATACCTATAAATAGAGAAACAAACAATAACTAAAAAAAACGGGAAAGGTTCGGAAGCCTATCCCAAAATTCATGGAGAGCGGTGGTGAGGGGGGAGGAGGGGTAAACACCCCCCGTACCGAATCCACACTGAGCAATCCCCCAGTATTGGAGCTACTCACCTATGATATTTTCGGGATTCTGAGGCTACATTAAATTTTATTCTCGGCAATTTGCATAGCGTGTTTTGTGACGGTCGCTGGCTGCTGCCGCAGCACAGTCACAGTTCTGACCTAACCAACTTTTGGACTTTCTGGATTGGTTTTATTTGGAGGGGGGCTGCGCCCCCCGAGGCCCCCTTTTATTTTTTAACAGTCGCCGGCTGCTGCCGCAGCACGCTCGGCTCCGTCTGTGTTGTGGTCTAATTTCTAACCTAACTTAACCTACTTTTGGACTTTTTGGATTGTGTTTGTTTTTGTTTTGGCGGGGGGCTGCGGCCCCGAGCCCCCCTTTCGGGGCGGCTGCTGTATCCGTGGTTAAGTAGGCCTTCTGTTAAGTCTTTTCATTAATAAAAAAATGAAATAAAAATGATGCGCTTGATACGGCGCCGGCAGTCATTTCGGCAACCTGCTGGGTAGGTTTGTGAACCTTAGCCAAAAAAACAACTTTCTTACCTAATAACACGTTAAATACTCCGTTAACCTACAAAACTAAAAATCTATATTACCAGATAATTAAATTGACAAATTGAACACTCAAAACCGTACTTAACTCATACCTAATAATTACACAAAAAATATATTTTTAAATAGACAGCGAAATTATAATAATATCTACACTCAGAATTAAATAACACAAACTAAAATATGAAAGCTATCGCAAAACATACAATTTGATGATTTCAAAATGAGTTTCACTGTCATGCACAAAATTTGAACTTCGAATTTAGAATGCTATTTTTTTAGTCAGGTCAGTCAAGAGTCAAGACATAATTTACGCGTCTATACATAGTCTATACATACCTATAATAAAAATGTAGAAATGAAAATTCTGTACATTATAAATATTCAAAAAATAATAAACGGGGGTGTCACTACCTCGCTATACGAGTAGAAGCCAAAAATGTGGTTAGTTTTTTGTCTGTCTGTCTGTCTGTATGTTTGTTCCACTATTACACGAAAACTACTGATCCGATTTGAATGCGATTTTCGCAGATATATTTGTCTTCTTCCAACTTAACATCTGGTGTATAAGAAATTTTCCCCCCCACCCCTCTAAGGGGACGAAAGAGGGGGTCAGATTTTGTATCAAACTTCTTTCTTTGACACAAAAACTACTTATCCGATTTGCATACGGTTTTCGCAGATATATTTTTCTTCTTTCAACTCAACATCTGCTGTATAAAATCTCCCCCCCCATCACTCTAAGAGGACCAAAGAGGGGGTCAGATTTTGTATCAAACTTTTTTCTTTAATGGACTTACTTCATATTATTAACTATGTTTTCCTACTTAGCATCTGGTGTATAAAATTTCCCCCCCACCCCTCTTAGGGGACAAAAGAGGGGGTAAGGTCAATATCTTACATACATTGATACAATATCAACTGATGAAGTAGAAATACTTTAAATGGCAATACAACGTTTGCCGGGACAGCTAGTAAAATATTAATCTTATACAGGATGTAATAAAACTAAGTGATAATACTTTAGGAGTGTACGTGTTCCTTGTAGACTGTAGAGAGTTCACTGTGAAAGTAGCAGCGCTGAAAGACCAAATTTTTTTCACTTTTGTATGGGGAAACTGATGACGCTCGGGCCCTTGCCCATACTGCTACTTTCACAGTGAACTCCCAACAAGGAACACGTACACACCCTAAAGTATTATCACCTAGTTTTGTTACACACTGTATATAAAATTCTCGTATCACAATATTAGTTACCGTAGGTACTCCTCCGAAACGGCTTCACTGGTTTTTATATTATATTATCCATAATATTCAGTAGGTCTGAGAATCGGCTACTGCATAGACTAAGGGAATAGTATGTCTGGTCTCTGGGCTACTGGCAACTTTTTATATTGATAAGTGCATTTGTTAAATAAATAATAGTAAATTATTACAACTCGAGACTGTCAGCGACCATTGTTTGTGCGACGGGCTAGCGATGAACGTTGCCATGGTGCCATACTTATTAATCACCTCAATATAATACTTTATATGGCAAAACAACGTTTGCCGGGACCGCAAGTATTATTATAGAACTTAATAATAACATTTATTTGATTTTTCGAAACATCCCTTCCTATATCGCACGTCTGCATCATACGGAGAACACTTCCCCAAAATTTTCAGTCTCTACGATCAGTGGTTTAGGTTTTATCGTAATTCCATTTTCATATCTAATAATTGTTTTAACCCTAGATTTCGCCTAAAACACAGGGTAAACTAATTCTGCCAATTACACTGTAAACTTATATCTCACCATATATAATAAATAATAATTATAATAATACTGAAAATTATTAAGTATTATGATTATTATATCACTCAAGACAAAGCCTTTTATTGATAATACTATGATAATATGACGTATATATTATTATAAATTAAATAGATTTGTAAAAATTTTGGCACTTTACATAATCTTATGTGCATAAAATTAAATCTTAATGAAAAAAAAACATCAATTGAACGTACAGGAATAATTAATTTTTGAATTTCGAACGCCAATATTTTTTTAACAATATTATCATAATAGATATTATTATGATGACAAAACAGAATGTTCCTCCATTCATTATTCATGACAATCTTTCTAAATTCTACAAAAGTATAAGAAAACAATAATATTATAATATCAATAAATTGTTACAAATATAGTATCTATTTAATATTTACATTTAACAACTAATTCTTACGATAATATTATTTTATTGTGACCCCTGCGGACAGGCTACGTGTAAACCAGCCATAACTTGCATGGCAAAAATAGAGTACACAGATTATGTCTATTGTGGCAAAAAGCAGTGATTGGCGTCTCTAACTCCCTGCGTCGCTGCAAGCCGCTACTGAACGCTGTAAAGCGCTGTAAACTGTCCTTGCTTTTTAACGACTTTTAAGGATAAATTTCAACAAACTATGAATTACATCTTCCATAAAATATATCAAATAATAATGATGCGAATTTTCGAGCAGATTGGACTAAGGAATCGAGTTGTCCCATACTAACTTCATCCCCCCTTTTCACACCCTTAGGAGAGAAATTTTTAAAAATCCCTTCTTATCGCACGCCTACGTCATACGAAGAATACTCCCTCCAAATTTCAAGTATCTACAATTACTGGTTTCGGCCGTAGCGTGATTCCATTTTCATGTCATTCAGGACAAAGACTTTTATATAATGATATAGATCAGGGGTCACCAATTAGTTTCGCTCGGGGTCCGTTTTAAGAAATAAAATGACCTTCGCGGTCCATACATATATTTTTTTTAAACAAATGTAATCACGGAAAGTACAAAGTTATTTATTTGTATCAATGAGAAAGTAACAATTTTTGTTGCTACATGCGAGACCGAAATTAATTTTTAACGAAGTTCATCTTCGAACATGCTTGGTCCGCATACAATGGGTCGGCGGTCCGGATGCGGGGTCCGCCATTTGGTGACCTGATATAGATTATGCCAAACTAAAAAACAAAAGATAATCATTATTCTTTGCCAAGGAAGCTAAAGAATAATGTTAATAATAATAAACGTAGAAAAAAAGGTTAATATCGTTCATTTGCTGTGTAATTTTCCAAAAATACTTACTTTATTTTCCCAAAAGCGCGCTATACAGAAAATTTTGCCCCCGTTTCAAACTTTATCATAATCATTTTATATTTACAAATGTCACACACTGCGTCCATTTTAATGCTAATAAGCAATACGATCCCCATTCTTAGCTAATACAATTAGAGATAAGCCAGCATTATCTAGTCAAGGGTACAATACCAAATATTCCCTTACAATATTACCCTAGTATAAAAATTGTTAGTATAATATTACCGGGGGTACTACGGAGTAGCATGTGCAAAATCACAATGGCCAACTATTTTTATTTTAAGCTCGATGATGGATGTTGGCCATTAACTGTGATGGGCTAATAGATAAACATTGAAATGTGTCCAAAATTTAATAGCTTCTAAAGTATGTTTTATAAACGGCTAGTGACACTTCATAGTATTTTATCGGAGTTTTTTTCTAATTGGGAGTTAGGCTAATATTTTATATTCGTATTCTTAGCCATCATATTATATAAGTATTCTTAGCCAATTTTATCTTTTAGTTCCTTGTTGAAAAGTAGATAAAGAAAATATTACGATAAAGAAAACAATTAAGGTTTGAAAATTATTAAAAATTCACAGTTAATTATATTTTTTTAAATCTGAATGTGGGTTTAAATAGGGTGATGTGTCTGTGGACCAAAATTAAACTTCGGAGTTAATATTATGTAATTTATTTCATATTTTGATATTTCGTTTCCAAATGATTACAATATACATGTTAACTGACAAAGATATACAATAGTATTTAAATAATACATAACTACATATTTATATTCAGAAAGGAAATCCTTAAACATAGTTTCTTCATAGAATACATCCAATAAAATCTTGCAAAAAGAATTTCTATTTTTTCGTATACATTCCGTTCCTTTTAGAAGATATTCGTTTCGTTGTATTCAGATTTTTGCAAAAAAAACATAAATTAGATATGTGTCGTTTCAAGATATGGTTTTGCTTAACGTATTCGTTGTTTTAAATAATCACTTAAGTACTAATTAGGTAAAGTTGAAAATCCGTATATTTACAATAGTTTATACAATTTACTTACAATAAATATATCACAGATTTTACAAACGAAAACAACACAGAGCGGATTTTTACAATTTTTGAGCACGAACTAAATTATCGGTTTTAAAATTCTACATAGGTATTGGATCTAGCAGGTTTACGTTTTTTGTAAACTAATATTTACATTACATACATATTTACACGCCGCACTGTTCTTGGGATCTTTTCACACTAAGACACGAAGCTGCGCAAAAGTTTTCAGTAAGGAAAGAGAATAAGCTCCGGGTGTTTTTTCTGTTTCAATAAAACATGTATCTTTGTATGTAGAAAACAAAGTTCAATTTTGAATAGCTAACTAAAAAGTATGCGCCGCGTCGTGTATTTATAAATTGACCCTTATATTATAAAATTTATTTTTGTGCTTTTCGAAGATTTATCTAAAGAAATAACATAGGAAGAATGTGTAAATGTGTATGGAATACATGGTTACTATGGTATCGTTGTAAGAGTTCTATTTGGCTCTATTAACTACACTAAAATTAACTTAAAAATAATTTGTACTCATACTTGAATGTATTAGAATGAAAACATTTTTACATTTTGAGATTGAAAATTGCACATTATTTCCGGCCAATTAAAAGAATATACGGCCTGGTAAAAAAGAAGCTACAGATAGTGCTTATTATAGAGCTGTTAGATCATAAGTCTTAATTTAAATGCGTCCGCGCAAGTGCGGCGCAACGGAGCGGTTTAGCCGCGGCTATACAACGAAATCACAAGCAATTGTATGAAAATAGCCGCGCAACCGCACCGCTAGTTAAGCCGCGTTAAAGTAAAAAACTGTGTTGGATACGTTATAGATTGCTTGTTATATATAAATGGAAAGAATGAATGAAGAATGGCAAGAAATGGAAAGGGCGTAAGCGACAAAGTGGTTTTTGTCGTGAATTTTAAAAACCATAAATATATTTCATATAAGCTATTATTTACTACTAAACTAAAGTTTTTGCTCGAACCAATCTGTGTACCAATTTTGGAAGCCTTAATCACTCTCCTCTGTTGGCAAAATTAGAATCCCTTTTTTTACAAAGGTCTTTTTGATTGATTATTCTGTGTTATAAAAGTTGACCAATCGTGTTATGCTATGGTTAATTCAAAGACAAAGACATGACGAATACTGACAATGAACTTTAATTTCTTAGCTTTAGTTATTGCTGAGAAAAATCGATATCGCTACAGCCAAATTATCAAGGCGTCGCCTTAAATAAATCGTTGTATACAATTGCTTGTGATCGGCTCGTTCTCGCGGAAGCATATAAATCGAGACTTACTTTAAACGTAATATTATAATTCAACACTAAAAAGGAGCATGACACCAATGATTTTCTATTCAAAATAAACAAAATTTAAGCCTACTTTTAGTGAAACAATACAAATAATATACTCATTCGGTGCGGTGGCTTATTATAGCTAATGTTACTTGGAAGCCAACGGTGCTGTCTGTGCGTACTGCTGCGCGCTGCAGGTTGGTAGAGAGAATGGATTCACGGAGAACGGCGTTGAGACGAGACCTCCCATTCCTGTTGGCAAAATTGTATTATTATTAAGATACATTTATCATTCAATAGCATATTCTAAGATAAACGGTTGTCTACAATTTTGGATTAGACTGCCAATTCGCATCGCATCGCAAATATCTGCGACAAAATTCATAATAAGTACAAATGAGATTACGAGGCGATGTGGATTCGTAGTTTTGTGTGGGCCCTTAATCGTTTAAAAATTGAGCTGACAGCATACCGAGCATCTTGGCCATACGTGTTTGTATGGTGCTATGGAGAATACATTACAAGTCCTAATAGGAGCAAAATTTAGATGTTTTCACATATTTTGTTTTACACAATCCTTCTAGATTAAACTCAATGAAATAAAAAAATGTATTTTAAAAAGAAACACAATAATGTTACGTATAATTTCATGATAATAATACTAAATAAAGCACGTTTCTCGGGAAACTCGCTTTTAATTTTCATAACACTAAGTTGTTGAGTAAAATAAGCCATTAAGGACATAAGCACGTTCAAAGTGCCGTATTAAATTAAGCAAGGTATTTTAACAAGGCAATGTATATAACTAGTATTTTATTTAAAACAAAGCATACATGCAATAACAAAAGGAAAAAAATAGAAAATTCAAGCGATATGTAAATGCAAATTATCAGTTTTGTATATGATTTATATTTTATCCAATCAATTAGTTAAGATTTATAAGGTACCGGTAAATGGTTATGACAGGTGTAACAAAACAAAGTGGAGTGTAGGGTGTTTATGAATCTCCTGTATATATTTTACTATGAAAGAAGCAGCGTTGAAACAGTTTTTTTATATTTCGTATGGACAAACTCATGATGCTGGGGCGCTTGCCCATACAAATCACAAGAAAAATTTGCTCCTTCATTCGAAAACCATTGCTCATTCCTTACAGGGTACACATACACACCCTAAAGTATAAAGTTACAAGCAAATACGTAAAAAACAAACAGCTAAATAAAAAAAAAATATCTACTAACACTGAACGGTGAGTTGCCAATTTTGTTGGAAAGGCGGACTTTGTCTGACAACGGCGAAAGCGCTTCTCGGCTTGACTTTACCGCTCTTATCGCGCTCGGAACAATCTCGCTTATAGCTCTCATTCCTTTCCATGCAATTGTCGGTTTCTTTCTCATTATAGTACTCTTGTATATTCATGTTAGCCGGGTGGTACGGACCTAGGGACACTGGACGAGAGAACAGAGTTAAAATGAGCGGAGTTAACAGCTAATTTAAAATAACGGTTTAGTGTAATTTGAAATTAGAATTTATTTTCTTAGAAACAAATAAATGGGAAGTTTTCGAATATTGTGCTATTGTTTGGACCTTAGAGTAATAACTATGACCAAAACCGTGCGGAAAACAGAAATTTTCTTTTAAAATATCTCTTAGCTATGGCAAGAACAAGTTGGAATTACAAAAAAGAAAAAACATTTAAATCACTACGAAAAGCCAGATAAAGCGACATTCAAAATTCTTAACTAAATTAGGAAAGATGCACAATCTACCCAACCTGACTAGTTGTTGCTATGCTGGGTACAGGTCAAAGGTACCTATTGCGTTGGCGACATCTATAGCCTTAACTACTACCATGCCAAATTAATTCGTACAGTATATTTTGCAAGAAAAGTACCTAACCAACATACATTCAAAGATTTTTGCCTTTATAATGATATGAACTGAAATTCTCTCACAACAAGGTAGTGTTGAAGAGCAAAGAATTGAAATGGAGCATCTATACTCACGAGTAGTCGCGAGAAGAAGTGTTGAGGAGCGAAGTGTCAATTTAAAAGGAGAATGTAGCACATAGTATACTCACGCGAGGTAGTGTTGAAAAGCGAAGTGGGCGGTGCGGGGTAATGCTGCGGGGGGTACGTGTGCGGGGTGGACGCGGCCGAGCAGTACCGCGGGGACACCGAGCTGCCGCTCTGCGCGTCCTCTTCTACAAGTATAGTATACTCACGCGAGGTGGTGTTGAAGAGCGAAGTGGGCGGTGCGGGGTAGTGCTGCGGGGGGTACGCGTGCGGGGTGGACGCGGCCGAGCAGTACCACGGGGACACCGAGCTGCCGCTCTGCGCGTCCTCTTCTACAAGTATAGTATACTCACGCGAGGTAGTGTTGAAGAGCGAAGTGGGCGGTGCGAAGTAGTGCTGCAGGGGGTACGCGTGCAGGGTGGACGCGGCCGAGCAGTACCGCGGGGACACTGAGCTGCCGCTCCGCGCGTACTCTTCTACAAGTATAGTATACTCACGCGAGGTGGTGTTGAAGAGCGAAGTGGGCGGTGCGGGGTAGTGCTGCGGGGGGTACGCGTGCGGGGTGGACGCGGCCGAGCAGTACCGCGGGGACACTGAGCTGCCGCTCCGCGCGTACTCTTCTAAAAGAAAAAGCCTGGGGTCAACACGAAAATACCGTTAGGTCAAGTTAGTCTATTGAATTTGTAAAGTTTTTAAGCTATTGGTAGGTTTAACTTAATATTTGATCGATTTTTAGTGCTTATTTACATAGATACCATAGCGAACGTTATAATCATTGGATTCTGTTGTTTTTTCAACACTGATGTTGCTTATTAATGTAAAATGCAGTCCAACTATCTGTACCTAAATATGATTCAACTTTCAATCCGAATCAGCAATCAGAATCTGTCGTCCGCTGTAGTAATTTACACTTATGCCAAAATGCATTTAAAATTTAGTTTGTTACTATTTTTAGCAATATTATTTTTTCGCGGAATATTGCTAAAAATAGTAACAAACTAAATTTTAAACTATGGATTTCCGCAAAGTAACGCCTGATTCTATTAACTATTTAAAATGCATTTAGTCTAGTAAAAAAACTATATGCTACAATAATATTATTTCGTTACAAAGCTTCAAGGGCAAGGTGATTATTCAAAACCAAGTACTTTACAAAAAATTTCAACCAACCCTCAGTCCACTGCGATGCCGCCGTGTCCTGGACGCTCACAGCGAGCTGACCGGTATACGAGTTGAAGGGCATACTGCTGGTGGGGGATCGTGGTGCACCAAGCCCTAGCTGGTTATTACGAGGCATCGAGTATAACGCTTCAGCTAAGTCCGCCGCGCGCTTGAGGATTATTTCCTGATGAATAATAAATAGGTAAAACATTGTCTTTTTAAATTCTGTATATTATGGAACTATTTATAGAAGCTCTAAAGGCAAATCTCTGACTAAGCGAGGCTGTGTTTTGGTCAGGACAAAGCCCACATAATAATAAGACTTCGATATTGTAGGAGGTCAATCTAGGAACCGAATTGGTTGTCAGCTGAACTCAGAAAATTTAGTGTATTTTAGAATCGGATAAAAAGAAATACGCTGCCATAAGCAGAACATAAAATGATAAAAAAATGTCAATAAATGTAATTAAACCGGTTCTTCCATTGTTAAAAGAAACCACATTCAAAATCGGCTTAGCCATTTTGATGCTACATAACAATGTCACAGACAGATAGACTCGTCCACTTATTTCTTTTTTACACATATCAACCTAAGTAAAAAGTAATTGCTTCACTTCTGAAACTCAGGCTGTCAGTCAATGAATTCTCACCTTAGGCAGTTTCTCAGGGTCTCCAGGGTGGCGGGGTATCAGTTTCTGGAGTCGCTGGAACCCGTAGTCTATCGTCGGCTCGTTGAGCGCTGCTATGCCGACACAAAAACAAAATCAATCATGAACTGCCCCACTAACGAATGAGCCCTAATTGATGGATCGCGCCGAAGAAAATGTTTATTTAAACACAATTGAATAAATATATTGAAAAGACAAAAAATGTCAAATGTTTCGAAAAAGAAAAATTCTGAATTGTATTAATTGTGAAGTTATCATGTAATATTATATTTTGTTTCATTCTCTAAGAAATCGCAATATAATTTACTAGCTGTTCCGCGCGGCTTCGCTAGCGTAATTTAGGAATTTCACGGAACCCTACATTTTTCCGCAAAAATAGCCTATGTTCCTTCACGTGGTCTATTATTCATGTTTCCCAAATAACATAAAAATTACTCCAGTAGTTTTTAAGATAATAAGCAATTTCATAAAATTTCCCCCGTTTTTTCCACATTTTCCTCTATTTCTTCGTTCCTATTAGTCTTAGCGTGATAAAATATAGCCTATAGCCTTCCTTGATAAATGGTATATCTATCACTGAAATAATTTTTTAAATCGGATTAGTAGTTCCTGAGATTAGCGCGTTCAAATAAGCCCTTTCAAATAAATGTTTTCCCGTTTCTGTGGAAGAAACGGGAAAACATTTATTTGAAAGGATTTGATTTTCCTCTAATTCTTCGCTCTTATTAGTCTTAGCGTGATAAAATATAGCCTATAGCCTTCCTCGATATATGGGCTATCTAACACTGAAAGAATTTTTCAAATCGGACCAGTAGTTCCTGAGATTAGTGCGTTCAAACAAACAAACAAACCAACAAACAAACAAACAAACTAACAAACTCTTCCGTTTTATAATATTAGTATAGATATAGATTATTATCATCGTACCTCCCATAGGGCACTTTGGCATATCGGTTGGAAGAACTTGTTATTAAAAGTTCTTCCAATATTGCAGTAATGTTGTACTTTGGGCATTATCATTTATTTATTTTACTGTACTGGTAGACAAATTTTAGTCAACTAGAATAAATACTTCAATTGAATCAGGTATCAAGCATCTCGTAAAAACGTTCGGAAAGCGTATTGAAAGTACATACCTAAAGATTTTATTTGACTTTTACTTTTGGTAGAGGTTCCCTAGAACAATTTTTTTTATTACTATCAAGCAAATTTTTCCTGAGTAGCGTCATTTTGATAAGTAGCTTGATAGTAATAAAAAAATGTTCTTGGGAAACTGTACAATTTGTTCTATGTCATCATAAAAGTATGCAATACTCACAAACATAGACAAATCTGCCGGGCGCGCCTTTACAGAACTGCTTGCTCTTGTACGACAGCGTCACTTCGACGACGCCCGGTATGTGTCTCGGCGGGGTCTGGACTCGTATCGCGTGGGATGTTATTAACTGTGGACAAAAACTGTAGTTAATAGTTATCTTCTCACGTAAAAAACAAGAAAATTGACTTTTGACCAACTACACTGTGACACAAAATATAAGCTCGGTTGAAAGCTAGAAACAAATTATCGGACGCATCCATAAGTCGCGGCTAACGGATGCGGCTTAGCAATGTGCACGGTTCATCCGCGGACGTCAAATACCTTACCTATATTATGTCAATGGCAGACGTCCGCGGATGCAAAAACATCTGGCCAGCCAGATTCTGTTCGGACGTCCGAACGCTCAAGGTCACGTCCGCGACTTATGTCAGACAATGTGTACATTTTAGTGTATTTTGTATTGATCAGATATAAACAAGCCGCATCCGATGAAAACGTCCGCGAACGTTCGTCCGATAATTTGTTCCCAGCCCCGACTTCTATGTATCCAGTGACACAAAATTGTAAGTTATAGAAATTGTAAGTTATTTGTAAGTTATAGAAAAAAGACGTTCAATTTGCCATTTTTGCCAAAAAAAAAACCATTGCCTCCCTTTATCGTTCTAAAATGTCTGCCTTTCTCGAAACACGCAAATGAATTACGTAGCTATAATATCACCCGATTCATAAAAATTCATAATGTTCGTAAGATTCGTAATAAGTATTTATAAATCAATAGTCATCATTAATAAATAATAATTAATGATATCTATTGATTCGTTAATAATTACTTATTAAATTACACTTATCACACATACATAGACAGCCAAAATCATTGCCCTTTTTGCCGAACTTGGATATAAACCTACATATATCGAATACACATATCGACAAACTATTTCTCTATAAAACCCATAAACCATTCCTTTATAAAACTCACCTCACTCCAAACAAGCATGGTGCCGAACACGACTTGGAGGCCGTCGAAAAAGTTGTCCCCCACTATTATGACCGTCGAGCCCCCCGAAGTCCAACCTTCGCTGGGGGATATCGCCTTGATGCATGGCGTTGCCACGGGCAACGGTGGGTACAGACCCGCTGTTGACAAAAAGAGGAATTCCAACTCTATTTTAGTGATACTAAGGTGTAAATTTAATTGTACGAAGAGTTTTGAAAGCCTGCGTTGATGTTGCAAAGAAGTTTTAACTGTGTCTCTATGTGAGCAAGATGCATATTAGATTGTTTATAGTTATACGACTAAAGGACTATTGTAACTGTAAACATGTTCAGTGACCTTTGCAAATATCTACGCGTTTTATGCGTTGTACCTTTTTAGGTAGTTTTCATGAAATACTTAAATAGACTTGCTTAACTCTAATAATGATAAAAAACTAAGCTTGTTTATTAATAAATTATATTTATGTGTACATAGTTTATTTAAGTATGTGAGTATTTTTCTATAAAATATAAAAATACAAAATGAAAAGGCTAAACTACTGAAATTCATTCCATCGTTATACATTTGTCGCAACCGTCCTGAAAAAGGCCATTCGAGAACGCTAAAATAACATGCGACAACCCTACAACGAACTATATTGTCAACTTTATTAAACAAAATTGAATTCTATCAACGAGCGTTAAAGTTTATAATTAATTGCGTGGGCACGGTAGTTATGACATTACGGCCTCAAAACTAGGTTTAGGGGGAATTGTTCCAATACAGGGGGTTTCCTCAAATCTTGCGAACAAACGACACTGTAATAAAGACAAGCAGAGAAAGTGAATTTAAGGGAGCGAAAGAAGATTACTGAGGGGGTATATTTTAATTTGGGCGATAAAACCAATTTTACAAGTTCCAGCCTAATGCCTTTTTATTGGCATAAGGTAAATACTGTATCATTTACTAATACAGCGCCCGCGCTGTATTGGTACAAACAAAGCAAAAAAAAAACTTAGTTTTTCAGGATTTGAAATATTTTATTAACTTATTCTGATGTATTTGATATCACTTTTATCATATAGGTAGAGATCAACTACGATAATATGGCGCGCTTCTCCAAAATTCAAAACGTTTGAAGTGCGTTGTCTTGCGCGGTAGGCTAGTTATGATTAGTTGACCAACAAATCTTGGTAATAAGTGACATTAACTGAAATATGTATTGTGATTGGTTGAATACTTACTACATACAAACTCTTTCATTAGGATGTGACTACACACATTGAAACAGTCATTTGGAGGGGCGCGCCATGTTATCGTAGCTGTTGATCTCTATCATGTATCTACATATTATAATGACTTAAATAGCTTCTTCTTCAAACTTAAGTAGCTCAAAGATTCCTTGTAGCTACATTTAACCTGTTCACTTCACCGTTTCCACGATTCCTCGTATATTAACGGGGAAAAACTTTATGGCTGGCAACCCTGAAACACCCTAGTCTCCCCTCGACTTAAGTTCAATGAGAAATGTCTGCTGTGATTCTCTGCATACAAACGACAATCAGCAGCCGCGTATTATGATTTCTCCACAATGTTGCCAGCGCGGGCATAAAATGTACAATTGGATGCTATTAAAAGAGGATCAAAGAATATGCTATATTTTTTTAGCAAGAAATTTTAACAACTACCTACAATATTTTGCTTCTTCAAAGTTGGTTTCGGAAGTGATGGAATGAATTACTATGAATTTCCACCAAGAAGTTACATTACATTCTATAACATAATATGAAAATGAATACAGTCATGTCGCAAGGGAATTTCCAAAAAATAGGTACTGCGGAAATGAAATCCATAGCTTCATTCACATAAACCTTGTTCGATATTGCTCTTGCATACAAATTCGTAAAGGTATCAACCAATTTTGAGGACGTACCTATTGTCACGCAGCCCTACAGAAAATGGACGGTATTATGCTATATAAACCAATTAAATAAAATAATTCAATAAAGCAATAACTTTAGTAATAAAAGCACTAACTTTCTAGATGAACCTACACCTACAGCAATGCATAATAATATTATAACGGATGGCACTATCCAACATTTTTGTCCGAACATATGGATGGCATTCGCCAATAAATCAAGTAAAATTAAAAAAATAATAAAAAAATAAAACGTACAAGAAGGTTCTGGTGCGGCGTCAATACCTTCAGAAGGATCTAGACGTTTCGCCCGGCGGCCATGTTTGCTGTTATTGTGGACGAACATGTTGTCAGATATGGCCAATAGGGGACCGTCCACCATCACTTGCGTGGATATTACCACCTGGGAACAAAGATGTTAAGTCAGTCTTAAATTAGTGTTAAATTCAGTACCTCAGAGGTAATATGTGTCAAGTCCATTTTTTATGAATTTTGCTTTTTTATTGATTTGTGTCCAATTTGTTCAGACGGATTTAGTGGTAAATTGCGTCAAGTCCTTACTTACGTCAAAAAAATACTCAGAAATAAATTATGTTAAGTGACAATACTAACACAGGGTAAACTAATTTATGTCACACATAACACTTTGGAATTGTGAAATTTTTACTCTATGGTACAATTTTAAGTTAAGTCCCACATAACACATATTACCTCTCTAAGTATTTTATGGCACTTGAATTTTTAATGCATTAATGCTAGTTAAATAAAAACAACAACAAGGATAAATACCTTAGAGTGGGTTGCACCAGAGGCGTGATTAAAGTTAAGGTTAAAGTTATGGTTAAAGTTAAATATGGCGTCCTAACTTTAACCGGAAAAATTGACAGATGTCGTATGAGCAAGGGGTGTTTGGACGCCATATTTGACTTTAGGAAGTGTCTAACGTGCCGCTAGCGGTCGTTTAGCGATGCCCGCTAAAATACCGTTGTCGGCATAATAAGGAGGAAATCTCTATTCGCTAGTATGCCGCTAGTGGTATTTTAGAAGGAAGTGGCTAGCGTGCCGCTAGTGGTCGTTTAGCGATGCCCACTAAAATACCGTTGTTGACATAATAAGGAGGAAATCGCTAGTATGCCGCTAGTGGTATTTTAGTTAATGTGCGCTAACAAACCTATGCAGATGGCGGTAAAATAAAGCATAGTGTTTAGTCTGCATTAAAATATTCTTAACTGACTTCAAAAAAATGAGGTTATCAATTCGACGCGTATGTATGTGTTAATATATGTACCAAATTATGAAATAAGAGAGCAAACGAGCAAACGGACCACCTGATGGAAAGCAACTTCCGTCGTCCATGGAGCTGCAGGTGCGTTGCTGGCCTTTTAAGAGCGAATAGGATAATAGGGTAGAGGACGGTAAGGTAGGGAATAGGGTAGGGTAGGGAAGGGAATAGAGTAGGGAATTGGGTCTCCGGTAAACTCACTCACTCGCCGAAACACACAGCGCAAGCGCTGTTTCACGCCGGTTTTCTGTGAGCCCGTGGTATTTCTTCGGTCGAGCCGGCCCATCTGTGCCGAAGCATGGCTCTACCATGTAAAAAACGCGTCTGAACAAATGTGCCAAATTTCAAAAGTGTATGTTTGTATGTTTGTGTTCGCATAATATCTCCGGAACTACAAGTCCGATTTGAGTAGTTCTTTTTTGTTGTACAAGGTAAAATACTACTAGCGGCATAATAGCGATTTCCTCCTTATTATGCCGACAACGGTATTTTAGTGGGCATCGCTAAACGACCACTAGCGGCACGCTAGCCACTTCCTTCTAAAATACCACTAGCGGCATACTAGCGATTTCCTCCATATTATGCCGACAACGGTATTTTATTGGGCATCCCTAAACGACCACTAGCGGCACGCTAGACACTTCCTTAACTTTAACCAGAGATTTGACATTTTGCACTGTAATGTCAAATCTCTGGTTAAAGTTAAAGTTAAAGTTACAGTTAAAGTCAAAGTTAGTTGGTGCAACCCACTGTTAAATATTACATCCTTTTAAAATAAAATAAATGTTTTACACACTGGGTCGTATATATCTATTAGTGAAGATAATATAATTGAAACTAATAAAAATTATCATTTTAAGTAAATTTTTCTCCCATTCTTATTTTTAGTAAATTTATGTCAATATTAAATTATTTAATATTAATTAATTTTTGTTCGTGCATAAATGACGTTTTTCTTCCTCCTAACCGTCTGATTTTTGTTTAATTAACTATTTCAATTTAATATTTATACCCCAGTCAAGTTACACATATTTTGAGGTTGCATAAATTCGTACCAAGCTGAAAATCGGTAATATTGTTTAGAATGTGATTACAAATAAAATTTTAAAGTTACCCATAATTCCCATGTCTGCTAAATTTTTTATTCAAGGTCAAAGGTCCAAAACTTAGTTTTTTACGATTTCTTGCGAAACGGAAAGTTATCTATACTAATATTATAAAGAGGTAAACTTTGTTTGTTTAATTGTAATGAATAGGCTCAAAAAATACTGGACCGATTTGAAAAATTCTTTCACCATTCGAAATCTACATTATTTACGAGTAACAAAAGCTACTTTTTATTCTGGAAAATATAGGGTTCCCTAAGATATTTTAGTTTTTCGGAAATAACCAGAAAATTTACTTATTTTGCGTACGCTGCCTAAACTATAAAAGATAGAACCATACAATGCTCTAAGTAAATGTAGATCTTTTAAATTTCTACGAAAAAGTCCGCGACACACTATACTTATCTATGTCGAGTGAGGTACAACAACCATGTTTTTATTTAAAAATCTTAATTTTTTTTGACTACATTTAAACGCATTTATTTTACATCATGCACATAGCATAAGCTGCATAAGTTATCTGTCTGTTCTCTTTACATGCTTAGATGATAAACTTTTCATATAAAATTATATAGTTGTATGGAAATAGTTTGCAGCACAAACATATATTTTCGTCATAAAATGTAATAATGCAGACGAAACCACGGCTGAAAGTACAATTCTTAATAAATAATGGACTTGACACAGTCATTTTATTAATATAGGTAACTCAGGTAAGAAATATATTTTCGGAGAACAATGCGTTAGGTCCACCTATGAACGTTAGGTACATGCTAAAGTATTTTTAACACTATGATATTTTAAAGTACCCCTTTTAGCATAAAAACCATGATAACAATCAATGTTTCCTAAAAACATTTAAAAATAAAATGTAAAATTCATATAAATTTTTCATTATCTGCTTCTCCTGTAAAGTTCGCCAATTGGGACTTGACACACATTACCTCTGAGGTACTGAATTAGATTCTATAAAACGGTTCCTAATTAAGTTGTAGGCATTTCCTTAGCTTACCTAGGCACCGTTTTATAGAATTAAAGTATTAAGAAATAAAAAAAAATTATATTGTTATATTTATTCAATAATTCTGTTATGATAAAACACAGTTAACCTTTGTTAAGTCTCTCGAATTCTAATGTAGCTGTTTTATGTTTCATAATATTAAGGACTCACTTGTATTCGTATGATGAAGTGATTCTATATTATTAATATAAGAAAAGTAACCTCAGTTTGTGCTTATTCAATTGAATTCACATTGAAGAAACCTTAAAATGTGTACGTTATTAGTTTTGCCGTATATTCATTATTCATATAAATTGCAGTAGCTATTTAGCGGTATGTAACTTATAAAATAATCTTAGTTTAGTAGCAAAGGTTAAATACGGAATCATGGCGAAAAAAGTCCTTCTATTTTGGTACCGAAGTTCAAGATCATTGAGGGGAGAGTGGCCCACCAATGTGCGGCGATATATCACAGAGAGGGAGAGTCCCTTGAGAGGGGCGTCTCAGGGAGCGCATTGTGCACTATGATCAGGTAAACTTGAATATTTTTCAAGATTAGGTAGAGTAAATATTATGTAATCCATGTAGATAATAGTGACATGCTTGGGTTGAGGGTGAATATTATGTAATCAATAAATAATACTGATGTAGTGTAAGTCCCAAAGATTTTTAGTTGTAACAAAATTGTGCACTATGAACAGGTAAACTAGAATATTTTTCAAGATAAGGTAGAGTAAATATTATGTATTGTAGTATTGTCTACATGGTTTGTAGACAATACAAGTACGATGTATATGTAATAGTGTATTTGGGTTAAGTCCTTTGGCTTATTCAAGTTGTAAAAAATGCACAATATGATCAGGTACCTAAACTTGAATTTGCGTTTTTTTTTTTTTAATTTATGTAATCCATAATCATGTTTGTTAAAGTTAATGACTTTAAATATTGTTGTAAAAAGCGATATTAGGTACACACTACACAGTAACTTAACGGTTTCTTACAAAAGTAACTAAAGACGTAGCAACGTAAAATGATTATTTTTTAGTTTTTATACACTTATTTTATTTCAATGCATATTAATATTAGATTACCTAACTTATATAATTAATTACTGAATTCCTAATCATGCTAACTTCTACTAATAGTTAAAGTTAACTATAATATTAAACTCCGTAACTTGGATTCCTTACGTATTAATGTCTCCATACTTACCCATGACTTGTACTGAATTATTGAATAACAGAGAAAGCCCAAATGTAGACATAACTAGCTTGTGTTTGTCTTAGGAATTCGTCTTTGAGAGTGGCATTTCCTTAGATGTTTGTTTGGTTAGCTGTATTTAACTGGGGTTAAGATGACCGCTGTCTGGGATATGACTTGCGTATTTCCTTAAGTTGACCACTATAATATATTATACCTAGCTGTCCCGGCAAACGTTTTTTGCCAAATATATTTGCCACATTATTTTATTGAAGTGACTAAATAAGTATGTCACCATGGCAACGTCGATCGCTATCCCGTCGCACAAACAATGGTTGCCGTCAGTCTCAGGTTGTAATAATTTACTATTATTTATTCAACAAATGCACTTATCAATATATAAAGTACCGAGTAGCCGATTCTCAGACCTACTGAATATGCATATAAAATTTGGTAAAAATCAGTAAAGCCGTTTCGGAGGAGTTCGTGGACTAACATTGTGACACGAGAATTTTATATATAAGAAGATATTCTAATAAGAGTAACAAGCGTAGGATTTTGTACAGTTAATATCTACTTATTAAAGAACTACGATTCCTAACCGTCCACTGAAAAGTTTTCGGGCACGATAGAAAATTACGTCTTTTTTCCCCTTCGAAGGCACATTTGACGTCACTAAAACTCTTGACGATCTATTGTGACTTTTTTAGGGTTCCGTACCCAAAGGGTAAAAACGGGACCCTATTACTAAGACTTCGATGTCTGTCCGTCTGTCTGTCTCCAGGCTGTAACTCAAAAACGGTAATAGCTAGAAAGATGAAATTGTCACTGATTATGTAATATATCTGTTGCCGCTATAACAACAAATACTAAAAACAAAATAAATTAAATATTTAAGGGGGGCTCTTAAATACAACAAACGTTTTTTCCATTTTTTGCTCGATATAAATGATGGCAATAGATAGGCACTTGAAATATTCACAAAATATCTTAAGACATACTATCGCATAATAAAATGCACTAGATACGCACATTTGAGACGAAACATCTGTTAGACAAAGTTGTCTAATGCGCCCCGCGACAAGTCTGACTAACGACAGTCGGCTTCCCTTTGAAGTGTATGCGAGCGCGCACATCTACGACAAAACTGTCTAGCCACAATAGACATACTTCCGACTCAGGGCTCGGAAACCTGGTTAATCTTCGCGATCATGTTTGTTAGAAACGCCATACATTTCCAAAAGAGCGTTTTCATTTCGATTCCGCTCTGAACGGACTGAAATTATTTCTGGTTTTGTTCTAAGAGCAAAATTATAAATAAATAAATAAATAATATCTATGGACGCTTCACACCACGTCAGTCTGGCCCCGTGGTAATTACCTGAAGGACTTGTGTTACAGGTACCAGACAACGGAAATATATTTAACACTTTTATACTATACATATATTTAAGATTTTTATTATATGATACACATATTTAATACACATCCATGACCCAGGAACTTCATAAACTTTTTTGTTCCGTCGGCGGGACTCGAACCCGCGACCTCCGGCTTGAGCTACCGACGCGCTCACCACTGCGCCACGGAGGTCGTCTAAAATTAAATTGCTCACTGCTTAAAATACCGGTTAGAACCGTTCGCGGTTATGTTCGCCCCGCCCACTCACACACACTACGACCATCAGCCATTGTCCACACATAGACAAGTTATGGCATATTGGCTATTAGATGGTGCACTAGAAAGGGATAGAAGATATCACTCCACTAGTTACTTTCCGCGAGAAATTAACCAGGTAATTTCAGAAGCAAAAACGCTCGCGTCTCTATTTCGCTCCGAACGAATACTTATCCAAAAACCTGGTTATAGAGCGTTTTAACCTGGGTAAAATAATACCGGTTCCGAGAGTTACTTTCCGCGAGAAATTAACCAGGTTAATTTCAGAAGTAATACCGCTCGATCTCTATTTCGCTCCGAACGAACTCTTATCCAAAAACCTGGTTATAGAGCGTTTTAACTTGTTTAAAAAAGTACCGGTTCCGAGAGTTACTTTCCGCGAGAAATTAACCAGGTTAATTTCAGAAGCAATACCGCTCGCATCTCTATTTCGCTCTGAACGAATACTTATCCAAAAACCTGGTTAAAGAGCGTTTTAACCTGGTTAAAATAATACCGGTTCCGAGAGTTACTTTCCGCGAGAAATTAACCAGGTTAATTTCAGAAGTAATACCGCTCGCATCTCTATTTCGCTCCGAATGAACTCTTATCCAAAAACCTGGTTATAGAGCGTTTTAACCTGTTTAAAAAAATACCGGTTCCAAGAGTTACTTTCCGCAAGAAATTAACCAGGTTAATTTCAGAAGCAATACCGCTCGCATCTCTATTTCGCTCTGAACGAGCACTTATCCGAAAACCTGGTTATAGAGCGTTTTAACCTGGTTAAAAAAGGACAGGTTTCAATATATTATTATGTCAAATTCGTCGGGTTTCACTAAGATGATGAATGTGCCTCGCGCTGGCTGATGTAATTTAATTTTAAATACTTATAGATTTCAAAATTAGATTCTGACAATTTTAATCACATGTGCCAAAACATAAACAATAATACGACCAAAAAAGAAGAATGAGAACTTTTCTATCTATATCTATAAAATCTTTCAGAACCGCTCGCAGTAGACGCAAAATGCACTCGGTTTTAATTTTATTAGTATACAACTTGTTATTTGAAATACCTAAGTTGTTTAAAATTTAAATTATTTCAAATTGACGTGTTTCACATCCCGTTTTTAACGTATTTAACATCCCAGAGAAATACAGTCTTAAGAAACCTTAATACAATACCCGGCAATAAATATTGCACATCGACCTTTGGAAAGAGACATTCGGCTAATTTCGGTTTCATAGAGCGTTATCTTTGTAGCACACACCTATTTGACATTATGTCAGTCGTTGTTCAAATTCAATAGAGTGCAGTCGCGTCCAGTTCAAAATATATATATCTAGAGTTGTTAACACCCCTAAATTTGCTACAGCTGTAATTATCCAAAAGAATTTTAAATACGTAAACATAATTTGAACACCCTTTTTTATTTTATTTTATTTTACCCGAATATAAAGCCATAACTTATAGAAAATTTGGTGTATTTTATACAAAGAATAATAAAATTGTCAAAAGAAGCAAACCTTAATTGTTTTAACAGCTCCTAATATATACCGGACTTTTTGTATTTCGTGCGTAAGAGATAACGCTCTACAAACCGAAATTAGCCGACTGTCACTTTCCAAAGGTCGATGTGCAATATTTATTGCCGGGTACTGTACCTGTAATATGTCATAGTTTTAAGTTTGTAGTGACAAGTCAACAACCGTAGCGATTTTCGTCATAATACGTAAAATTTAAAAATTTGTAACTTCTAAGTCGGCATACTCTATAATAATTCTGTCCACTCTGTCCGGGCGTTCTCTACTGTTTAATATTATACAATTGTATGCGTTGCGTCATCGTAGTCAAGACAGTTTTGACTTGGTGTGCGCCACGTGACAGACACAACTGTTTTAATTGTGTCGTAAGACTGACTAGTCTATGTGAAACAAGACTGTCTAACTACAGTCGTGTCTCCGATGTGCGGTCGCACTTATAATAAAATTACTCCCATACGAAAAACACAATTTTTTCCTATTTTTGTTCCATAGACCCATTATAATGGTACGGAACCCTTCGTGCGCGAGTTCAACTCGCATTTGGCCGATTATTTCACATTAGAATACCGTCTCCAGAAACTAGTCATTTATATGACTGTTAACTGGCTTATGCTAGTTAACAGTACTACTTTATGCAGCTTCTAAAAATATTGTGTATTGCATATTTTTGTATCAATGAACAAATCTATTATGCAATCAAAGTCATATATTTTTAAGTAAATACAATAAGTAAATAAATGGCATGGTATAAATTTAATTTGTACGCTGGTGTAAATTGAAGGCGCTTCAAATATTCAGCGGCGGTGAACGCAACCCTTCAGCCGGGGGTGATACGGTGAGTGTGTGGGACAAGGTAGAGGAGATAGCGAGAAAAAATATTGTAGTTTTTATGCGAGGGTAAAAATTTACCCCACGATGTTAAGGGTTAAGTCGAGCCTTTTTCAGCTAAAATCATTTAATTGCCATACTAAATACCGGACTTTTCTAACTGGAGCAATGCATAAAATAAAAGGGTCACGTATGGCAATGAAAAATTGTTACATGACCGATCTGAGTTTGACAAGCAACAAAAAGTACACCTTGGTGTGCATTTTGTGGGCGAATTTTCTTGACTTAGTAGTAACTAGGAACTAGAGAAACACTTTGATAGTAACCAAATTATGGTGATTTAATTGTTACGATAAGATATGAATTTCAAATCGTCAAATTTTGTGAGAGTGGCTATTTTATTATAATTAGGTTTTACTAAAATATTTACGTACCAACAAACTGTAAGATTATTTAAATCGCTACAAGCCTGTAACTTGTACCACTCCCAAGCAAGTAAATAGAGGAGCCGGCGTTAGGCGCGTGAATTTTTTCCGTGACGCAAGCGCGACCGTTTATGTACCGACAGAACATAATTACATACCGATTTATATCGTAGCCTGACTTTTAACGGTGGCACTTTACTATTAAATTACTAATTCAAGTATGGAACGATGCAGCCCCTAACAAGCATGTAATGCAAACGCGATCGTAGCCTGACTTTTAGGCTGGCCGTATACCCACATTTTCCGTATTCGATTTCCGAATGCATTGAATCAGTAGGAAATCCACTGGCGCACAAGTTCGCGTTTTCTAAACGGAACGAATTTCATTCGTGCGTTTTACAAAACACAAAAACTTTTAAAACTCAGTTCGTAGCATGGCAAAAATTGAAAAAGAAAAACCTTAAACTCATTAATTTTTATCTAATTAGGTGCCCATTCAATATTCATAATGCTCTCATTCATAACCTTTTTACCTTTTTAAAAAAACTTGCCAAAAAGATAACATACCTGAAATCTTCTCATGTCTCGTGGATTGCCGGCGTTCTTCAAACAATTCTGGTTGCACTTCAAAAAGAACTTCAGGAAAAAACTGCAACAAAAACGTGTCATTAAAACGTGGTGAAAAAGCTAAGTATCCGTGAACAGTTTGTCACCTCTTAACGTAGTGTAAAAGATGATTCTTCGAAATAAAAGGGATTAAAAAACTTACAAAACGAAAGCGACAAGTTTAACAAGTTATTTCCATTTATATATTTTTTTAATGCATCTAATTAACTATGCCTTGGTTACTCTCAAACTTTGAAATGAGAAATCGTTTTAAAATTAAGAATATTTAAAGTATTCCTTAACATAACACTTTTTTGTCAATAAGGTATTTTGATTTTCGTCGATATCCTACATAATAATAAAAGAGTTAGCTGATTTTCTTTTACATCCTATATTTTTGATAATAAAAGAGTTATCTACTTTTATAGTCCACCTAGTAATTTAAATACTGAACTTAAATTTTCAGCAGCATCAACATTCTAATTCATTCTCTACTGTAAGGAAAAACAACACACTTGAACCCTCATTAAGTTATCTATTATGGACTTAATTTGTTTCTCGTGTTCACGAATTTGTCGCCGCCATCCGCTAGTTTTTGTTTATCTTTACTCTGTATTAATGGCTTCCCGTTAAATTTTACGAGCTTTTTCTTACTTTCAGAATGGTAATTAATTGGTTTGTTGTGGTGGAAAGTTATAAACAATTGGTTCTTAAGTAGAAGAAGATAATATTATTATAGTTTACGAAAATGAGAGCTATTTTTTCTACATTTTTTTATCTTGTTAAGTGCATAATATTATGATATTTTATATTATAGCTAATATAGATCATAGAACTAGAACGTTAGAAAAGGCATTCCATACAATCGTCAGCGCGAAAATGTGTCACCCTCGAAATGAGTGAGCTCACTCATCTAAGAGCAGGTGTGCCTTAGGACGCGGTGACAGCCGGACGTGTTTAATTCATTGATTACCGCGTTGTTTTTCGATACATTTCGCTCCATAATGCCGTCGTGTACCTTCCGACAGTGCAGTAACAACACGAGGAATACAAATAAAGCCAAAGGTGTAATATTTCACACGTATTTACTAAGATTTTATTAATATTTAAATTATTGTCTTCCATTTTAAGAGGAAAATCAAAGTGAAGCGTAAAATGAGCGAAAAAGAAAGTAGTATATATGCCACTACTGTAAGACAAAAAAGGTCGACAATATTTTCTCGATACACATTTTGCATGCAAAAACATTGCTACAGTTTTGACAGCATACGTCGTATCTAAATATTTTGATATCGTTGATATAAATTCGATCATTCGTAACATTCCTATAATATTATTATCTTTATACTCTTACTTAGACTTATTTTTTGTCATAGATCAATTATTACACATCCTACATAAAACTTTGACAAACATACGAATACTATTATGTAGTGTCATAGAAAACTGACATGTAACAAGAAACGAAGCTGCATTGCATTTTAAATAGTAGAATCAGGGTATTGTAGTGGTATCTATAGCTCCAGTATTTATCTTACGCGTGTGCGTAAGCTCGATCGGGCGGAGGATGAATGTACCAGAAATATTTTACATGGCCTCAGGCTCCGCCGCCAAATATTGCTGTGCCAACAGACTTGGATACTTACAGAGCTGGTGTTACCAGAAAGAAATAATGAGTACCATACTGACGTTCCCGATTGCACATTAAATCGGTAAATAATATTAACACCTCTATCGTGGGTATCGCAGACACAATAGATTTTCAATTGTTATGCGGCAGCCGGCTGCCACTTGGGGATTGATGGGTTAATAACTATCTACTTGAATCAAATTTTTACTTTCTCCGTACCATACAACTTTAAGGCCACGGCGCTGAATCTGAAAGCTGGTTAATGTGTATAATATCAAATGGGAATCTCACAGAAACACCTGGCATTAACGAAAAAGCAGTGTTTGTTCATTTAGGCTAAAATGTATTTGTGTAATAAAAAATCATGTTAGTCGTTTTATAGCCTTAAGAAATGTTATACTAAATTAATTAGTAAGGCTGCGTTTCCACCAGATATGTGTTGCGAGGAATGAGTTTGTAAGATCCAATAACATCGCCGCGCTGAGCGATGTCATGGCAAGCTCACGTCAATGAAGCGAGTCTATTGGTTCTCAAAAACACATTCCTCGCAACACATCTCAGGTGGAAACGCAGCCTTATATTTCTGTAATATCAGCTCTATATTCCCGCTAGTCTGGGAGATACGGGCCTGGTTTGAGAGCCCGCGGCGCCACATCTGTTCCCGCATTATTTATGTTAAACACCTTATGTCACAATACGCCGAGTTAGCAGTCAGCTGATTCGTAATGTATGAAACTGATTTTTTTGGTAATTTTCTGCTACTTTTTGGGACCGTTTTCGGCTACGGTACGATTTGTTCTAAAGCTAAAGTGCTTTAAATTGTTTATTCAGCACGTTGTTAATACCAACAAATCAATAGTTTTTTTTGCCAAATCCCAAATTAAAGTTTTAGAGTAAATTACAATATTTGCAGTTCTGTACATATAACTGTACATATAAAGATGCACAGTGTGACAGACAATGCGTATATGCATGAAACACATTCTGAGTTAAAAAAAAAAAACTTTATCTATATAACAGCATCAAAATCGGACTTCTCAAAAACGCATTCATCTCCGTATCGACGTAAAAAGACATACCTACTTGAAAACAGCAATACAAAATTCATCCCTATATATCGCCACGACGAAATCAAACCCTTGTATAAAAAATAGGAAATATTTACCTATCACATCACGGAGAGAAAAGAAAGTGTATTTTCGTCGTAAAACTACCCCTAGCTTCATCCCTTCAACCCCGTGCCTTATCGGCATGATATGAAGAGGAACGTTATAGCAACATCATCTTTTTATCGGCCTCAGTCGAGTAAGTTGAAAATTTAAAGTTTTTTACCTTTCTTAGTGACGTCAGTAGAAAAACTTTTAAAGTATTGCTATGATATTTTTCGTTTTGTAGCTTAACACATTTTTCTAGTCTTTGCAAATAAATTATATTTAAAATATGTACTATAAAGTCAACAGTCTGATAGAGTGCATATTATTTACTAATAAAACTACTCAACGGTTTTTGATATAAAAGTTATTTTGTTTCAAACACCACGCGCTCAACCATTGAGTCAATATATTTACCTACTTAAAAAATTAATCGCAAAAATCTCCTTAGATAAAAGCGTTATATCGATATAACTATAAACACTAACGCTAGGTACAGACATTTTCCTGCCCGCACCCCTGTATATAGTGAAAAAATCTACTCTACATTACGAGGGTGGGGGTCACACTTAACCACCCCTTGGTGGGGTTTGCATGCTCCTTAAATGTTCAAGTATCTATAGGCTTAGGTACTCAGTTGCGTTGATAGTACTATAAAATATCTAACAGTTTGCCTATAGTAAACTTTCAATGCTTATAAGTAGAGTTTTAAAAGAGCGTTATTAAGTATTTTTATGGATATTGAGCAAATTTATTTTTAATACAAAATGGTCACAGACATACAGAGAATTTCGTACCATTATAACTCGATTAAATTCGACTCTAGACTCTCCCTGGCTTATTAATATTTTCTACGACTTAGCTGTGGAACTTTCGATTTTTCACTTTCGTTTTTTTAGTCCTTTTACACTTTTATTCATCAGGGAAGCACCTTCAAATTATGGTTTGATTAAATTACGAAAATTTTAACTCAAACGTAGCCCAAACGTAACAAACAATGAGTAAAAATAAAATAATTTATACCTACTTTAATCGAACTTAGTAAACATAATAATATGAACCAACACAACTAAACAAGTATCAGCGTACATCGCAGCAATCGAACATTCGACAACAACCGGTCTTATAACTTTTCCCTTTTAACCTTTCCCCACGGGAGGCGGTCCCGGGGGACTCGCCCACCCCCACCGCCAAAGATTAAGTAGGCGGCACTCTTTAAAATATGTGCAAACTATTATTTATGACATCTAATGGCTTTGCGAAATTCCTCTGTATGTAATCTCGAACTTTATTAATATTTTAAAATTGAAGTTGTTAGTTTGTTTGAAAGTTTCTTTTAAACTATGGCTTGAACAATTTTAATGTAATTTGGCATAGACATAGAATAGCCAGTTTACTTTGGGAAAAAATAATATATAGTATATTTTTATTACGGCAATATACAATTACTGCAATACTGTTTTAACGCAAACGGTGCTCAATTTTTTGTGTATTATTAAACTTTAAGTTTTGAGGTAAGAACACGATTAGAAAAGCAATAAAAAGTTATATTTTACGTACTTTTATAATTTGGTCGGTCAATTTCGTCATCTTTAATATTTAATAAGAATATTTACTAACTTGTTAGTTAATATAATGCATGCTAATAGTCACTCACTCAGATATACAAACATATCAAAGCTATATAATTTGCCTTTTCTTTATATATAAAATACTGGACATAAAAGCTCAATAGCGTCTCTGCGCGTTGTATAATCTTTGGTCAATGGCGACGGGCCTATATCAGTTTTGGACTTTTTGCGCGCCGCGTTAATATTTCACTATGTACCAAACTCACGGGTTAAATGCGCCCGGGCCGTCACAATAAAACCATTTCAAACAATTAATACTTTATGCATTAGTGAATAGAGCTTTTATTTGAATGAACGGTGTTTTAGACGAGGAGTCCGTGTCTTTGCTAGTGTTGTTTATTCAAAATGTTATTAGTGTTTGTAGAGATTTCTAAGGGTTTCTAATAAAATTTTAAATTAGTAACTTAAAAATATTGCTTCTCCCTAAATTGACACCAATAAGGGCTGATATTTTAAGCTGTTGTATAGATTTTATCGCGGGCTTAGAGCGCAGCGACCGAATCAAGAAATTCCGTAACGAAAATAAACCTAACACCCCCCCACTCCGACCGGCACAGCGATGCGGCGTTGAAAGACTTGCATCGTCTAACGTCGGCACGGTGTTTGTGTGCGTGCGACTAAATGCGATAAATAAAATAGAATTAATTAAGTTGATACAATATTTCGATTTTTTTACAATTCTTTTGTATTTAAACTTTAACCAAAAAGTTGAGATTCCAAAATATGAAACAAATTAAGACCACATTTATATAATGTCTGCAGCATAGACCAAGATCATATTATCTTAGGGTCTACACAGACGGACCGCATTTCAACTGCAATCCAACTGCAAATTGCACTTCAAGTGCAGTTTGAATGCAGTTGACACGACTGCAATACGATTGCAATAGAACTGCAAACCAAACGCGCAGTCGGATTGCAGTTCAGTTGCAGTCGGCGTGCAGTCGTGTGAACTGTTTGGTTTACAGTTCTATTGCAGTCGTATTACAGTCGTGTCAACTGCATTCAAACTGCACTTGAACTGCAATTTGCAGTTGGATTGCAGTTGAAATGCGGTCCGTCTGTGTAGACCCTTAGTCTTTACTTAGTCTACACTACAGTAGTTATACCACTGTATGCTCTACAATAACACTAAAAACGTAATAGCGGCAATTCTTCGGGCACAATCAACATACGAAGACAAGGGGAACATTACACGTCACTTCATTGTGGGCACCGCACTAATTGTAACTACACACGGGGGGCCCATCAGCCGCTCAGCGCTATAGTAGGCGTGGGCCACTAATCTTCGACCCTCGATGCCGATACCGCACTCGATTTTATACTTTACACTTATACTTTTAGAGTCCTAATTCGATTGCAGGGTATGGCATAGACTAAGAGCCAACGCACACTATCATCTCATTAAATTGCATCGCCTTTTTAATGAGTCTGAAGTGAACAAAGGGTATAGAGATTACAAGTACGTACTTGATAGTTTGTCGGAATGATAATATTAAGGTTGTTCCCACCTAACGCTTGTATTCAATTTTGTTTGTACAAGTTGGTGTTATTGTTTTCAGCGAGCTGTTTCATTCGCGGTTGATATTTGGTTCGCTGTTTTGTTTATTTTAATTAATTATTATAATGGTGCTTGAAAATCATAATCACACAATTTTGTTAAAGTGCTAAAATTCAATGTGATATATTTTTGGAGTTTACTCCTTAAGAATCGATTTTCATATATAAGGCGCCCGGTATGAGAAAAATCCGAGGGGTAAAACCTACTAACAAGTAACGAAAATGTGTCACGTTTTTGGTGCGCACCTTTAGTGCGCAACTTTCTAATTTGGCTGTGAGTGTATTGTACAATATTATATTCCGATAGGTATATTAACTTTATGATTAAGACGTACATATGGTATGCTGTATAGGCGACTATACCTATATACTATATGTTATTGGGCTTGTTTGTTTCTATCAGTGTCGATGTATTTATATTGCTATTTTTGTTATGAATATCAATAATTAATGTTGTTATTGTGAAGTTATAATTTTTATCATTATACTGGCTAAAGTGAACTAAAAGTATTTTGAAATAACTATGGCAGAAAGGGGTGTAGATAATATTCGGAACATCTGATTTCATATGATATTAATCTTTTTTCAGTTGAGTAAACTCTTTTTGCGTATGGTTAGATACTCGTACTTAAGGAGTAAACTCCAGTCGTGCGTCGGAGCTGACACACTTTTTTTGGGTGGTATAATTATCAAAGTCCTTCTGAACGTCTAGAGCGATTTCGATAATTTTTTCGTGTGTTTTTGAAAGTGATTTATATTCACTATTCCCTGATCTAGATAAACTACACAGAACTGTGCCTATCAAGTCCGCTACTTTTCGTATAAAATTACTAAGTATATTAAGTTTTAGTTACACCTGGTTATACCAAAAAGCAGAAGCTAAAAATAAATGTAAACAAAGGGGCATAAATGTTGTTTACTTTTTACACAAACAGTGTAATAAAGACCAAAAAAGTAAGTTTATTCTATTATACTTAATGTCAATAGTTTGGGCACGCTACTAGGGATGTAGCTAAAACGACAAAAAATTGGTAAACTTGTAAGTTTTATCTCGAATTATTTCTTTTGCAAACCAAAAAACCAAACTTGTATTTTAGCGCTTGAAGTATGGACATTTTAAGAATAATAAGACATGATAATTTTATACATCACACAAGACACTATAATTTTGGAGTTTTTTTTTTTTTTGTAAATTACATGTTTATCGATGTTCAGTTTCGTAACCTAGCGGTGATAAATGTTTGAACACTGTTTTATATTCGCCTAGATACTTCTTTTCATGCATTACACAATTGATAGTATAAATATACTAAGTTGTAGCACGTACATAATAAATAATTAAGTATCCCAGGTTTGGTCCGGATGCATAATTAAAAAAAACTTTTTTTTATTTACCCAAAGTAAGCACATCACTACGTGCGGTCATATTTACCGGGTGAATATGCAATAAAGTGATATCACGTGATCGGGCCGGTAATAGTTATAAATTACCGGGCGGTTTGTAAAAGCCGGTTAACCCGGGTTACCCGGGTAATTTATCGTAGCGAAATTCGCGTTTTCATACTCTATTGATCATATACGGGTAATACGCTCGTGATATATAGACCGTCTAATAGCTGCTTTTTAATCGATTGTTATAACTTAGGGTTAATGCGGGTTAAGCTTATAATATGATACTTTATTAAAGAGGCTTAATATGAGTAACATCTTATATATATAAAATTCTCGTGTCACAATGTTAGGCCGCGTACTCCCCCGAAACGGCTTTACTGATTTTAACCAAATTTTTTATATACATATTTAGTGGGTCTGAGAATCGGATACTGGGTACTTTTTATATTGATAAGTACATTTGTTGAATAAATAATAGTAAATTATTACAACTCGAGACTGACGACGTCACGGGATAGCGATGGACGTTGCCATGGTGACATACTTATTTAGTCACTTCAATAAAATAATACGGGTGATATTCTTTATAATATGGCAAAGAAACGTTTGCCAGGACAGCTAGTAATATTATATTATAAAATTTATCACCTTTAAACTTTTAAATATAGTGACATTATAGTGACTGAAATATCACATTTTTAACAAAAATTACATCATATTATAACTTTTTTTCAACTTATATAGCTTTTTGTACCTATACGGATTATAATAGGTACATTATATAGTAACAGAAAGTGACTAATAATATTGCTCGTAGGGTCTGTATTCACTTTGATTAGTGCGAGTGCAAGTGATTAATTAGTTCAAGATATTAGTGATTAGTAGAAATCAAAG
The DNA here is from genome assembly GCA_905333045.1 of Lysandra bellargus. Taxonomy (NCBI): domain Eukaryota; kingdom Metazoa; phylum Arthropoda; class Insecta; order Lepidoptera; family Lycaenidae; genus Lysandra; species Lysandra bellargus. Next base: position 5,946,942 of record HG995353.1, read on the forward strand.
GAATTGCACTAATCAGACGCTGTCCACACGTACTTTTACCTGATTACTAATCACCTGCACTAATCACTTGCACTTATTACTAATCAAAGTGAATATGGGGCTGTAGCCGTAGCAAACAATCGTAGAGGCACGTAGAGTTATGAAGACAAGACTTAGCGCTACGAAGCTACGGACTACGGCTAAGTTAATGCGTAGCGCGAGTCGCAACGTATCACGTAAACAAACGTGATCGTAACGTAAGCTCTAAATAATTGGAAAGAGTTAAAAATAAGGAAAAATTTAAATTGACAAAAGTAAAAATTCTGAATTCTTACAAATAAGTTAAGCAGGCCATTATTACGAAATACAAATATTGATACCTGATTTAAATGTAATCGATTAATATACTCTGTCAACAATTGTATATTAAGGCTCGTTCACATTTGTATCATTTGCGCGATCAGATCTCCGTAGCGATCATCGCGCCGTATCAAGTATGCGTATCATAGTGTGGACGCCTATTAGATCATTCTGCCGATCATGCGCATGTATGATACGACACGTATTAGATACGCGGTTAATAGCGATCGGGGCGTATCATGATACGCGTATCATTTTGACACGCTTCGATGATACACGACGGAGATCTGATCGGAGATCTGATGGCGCAAATGATACAAATGTGGACGAAGCCTTAGATCATTCTGCCGATCATGCGTGTATTTGATACGACACGTATCAGATACGCGGTTAATAGCGATCGGGGCGTATCATTTTGATACGCTTCGATGATACTCGACGGAGATCTGATCGGAGATCTGATCGCGCAAATGATATAAATGTGGACGAAGCCTTATGTGCTTTCGTTTTTTCTCGTAACTGGAGACAAGAATCAGTCTAACTATCTCTAGCTACCACTTATAATATCTACCAACATTTTGAATTTCAAACAGTCAATAAACTGATTAAGTTGAAAATATACTTTTGAGGGGTATTTCTAAGAGACGCCAGTATATCATATAAAGAGCGCAGTCCGAACGGGAAATAGAAAATATTGTTGCATAGCGCACTCCATCATCTTCGCGACCCCCGTTATTATGGAGTACAGTCGTGCGCAAAGCTGCTTAGCTTAATATTATATGTATATTCTATCCAATATCAACATTAATATTATAAATGCGAAAGTCTGTCTATCGATCTACCTCTTTACGCTTAAACAACTGAACCAATTTTCATGAAATTTGGCATGGAGGTATTTTGAATACAGAAAAATGTACGGTTATAGCACTATTAAAAATACTAAAAAGTTGCGGGCGCCATCTAGTTTAATTATAATACGCATTACGCATATATCTTTAGTTAAAATGACGTGACTAGGCACATAATTACAAAATACTAAGTTTAGTTCGCAGTAAATCATCGGTGAAAATGTTAAAATTAAAAAAACTATCCGTTACCAAGTAAGCTATCGAAGTCAGAATATACATCATTCATTAAAAATTAATAAATGATATGATAGAGTTACTTAGTTTCAATCGTTGATTGAATTTTAGTGAACAATGTTTTTGCTTTAATTATGTCTATAGAATCTAATAGTCTTAATACTTCAGTCGGAATTTCCAGGAATTGCTATTGTATTCTATTGTTGTCGCGATCACCGGTGCTCGCGCGGGGCCTGAAGGATTAAGACACATTGTAACAATATTATTTGTAACTTTAAACATACGCAAAAAACATTTTCTTATATAGTTATGCGTTGTGTGTGCGTCTGTACATATTTATATTCGGGAGCCCTGCAAGGTATTTATCACTAGAAAACTTTTAAGGTAAGCAAACATATTCTACACTCACTTTACAGGCAAAACACCGATGTATTTTGAAATATTACTTGTCACGGTGTCTCCCATACTTTACAGTAGTTTTAAGGTAACCTTGTTATTTTATATAGCTTATAATTTCAGATTTTCACCTACTTAAATCTAGTTAAAACTTTATTTTCAAGAGCTACATACATTTAAATTGATAAAAATCTTACACGTTACAATATAGTATAGTATTATCATCCTCAATGTGGAAGTCAGATAGTATTTTAGTCTGTAAAATATCAGGAAACCAAAATATAAACGTTATATCGGCGATCCGGGCAAACGGCTCTATCAAAATATAACGACGACGATAAAAACGATAGAAAAGAAAGCAACCATCGAATTTCCAAAGATCCTCCAGATTTGGCGTCCCTCTCCCACTTATTTATAGCGTGTAAGTCTGTCTTTTTCCCGCGAAGTTTTCCGTTTTATAGTCCAGTCGATAATATTCCGCTGCGAGATATGTGTTAATATTATATGACATCGAAGCGATGTTTTGAAAACAATTCGTCGATGTTACAATTAATTATGATTTGTGTTAGTTACAGAATTATGAAGATTGTTCAATAATTAATCTCGAACTAAATTAGGAAATTTTCTTTCATGATATTTTTTATTTTAATTTTATATTAACTGCTAAGTTTCGAATAGATGGATCCGCCAACAACAATTTTAATTTTAAAGCTATTACAAGTAGCAAAATGCACAAAGTATACTCACACTACGAATAGCTCTAACACTATCTACTCTTTGTTGAAAAAAAAAAACAATTAGACGCCAAGAAAAAGATCAGTCAGATCCCCGATTTATTATAATTTAATTAATACTCGTTCCTGAATTTGTCTCTTATAAACTGGCTTGGCGGAAAGTCATTAATCTTGGAAGGTTGGCAGCGCAGCAAACGACCTCCCTTTAAGGCTCTCCATGGCCTCTTAATATGTTTATATAGTTACAAAAAAACGTATAACCAAACATTAGTACACACTACGCAAATACCAACCCTAACAACTTAAACGTAAGTTCGATAATCCAATGAAAGATCCGGAATCACTTGTAACGTTTCAGTGCTGCGGTGATCAAAATAGGGAATCTCAGCAGAGAAAAAAAGGTAAATTCGTAAGATGTATTCTTTTGCAGAGAACCGTGTCAGTTGTTGTTAAATATATCGTCCAATCAGTACTTTAGGAGAGAATTAGTGTTGGAATAGCGTAACGTACTCTACCCTTTTGCCCGGCCAGCAGTAAAAAAAACAAATCTTATTTGAATTTGGAGAACAAATTAAAAAAGGAATTAATCCAATTCGGGGTAACTTTTTGACGTTTAATTAGAATCACTTCTAGTATTTTAGGTTCTCTTATATACCTAAGTAAAGGAATGTTTGGAGTGGCCATGAATAATATAATATCACTTTTCTATATTATTACTAGCTGTCCCGGCAAACGTTGCTTTGCCATAATATAAAGTATTAAGTAGGTATTTCACCCTGGATATTATTTTATTGAAATGACTAAATAAGTATGTCGCCATGGCAACGTCGATCGCTATCCCGTCGCACAAACAATGGTTGCCGTTAGTCTCAGGTTGTAAAAATTTACTATTATTTATTCAACAAATGCACTTATCAATATATAAAGTACCCAGTAGCCGATTCTCAGACCTACTGAATGTGCATATAAAATTTGATAAAAATCAGTAAAGCCGTTTCGGATGAGTTCGTGGACTAACATTGTGACACAAGAATTTTATATATAAGATTAGGAACTGTATTTTAAGTTTTCTATTTACATCTCCTATAAAATATTTTTATGTTTGGCTTAACCAAAATCAATAACAAAAAATTCTACTTCTAATACAGTTTTGCTATGGTGTATTTTAAGAATACTTCCACCTATACGAGCCAAAATATATTGGAAGATTTTTTGCTAAAATCCTAATCGACCTCTCTCACGTACATTTGCGAAGACAGTTGAGTTCTATTCCGGGATCCTTTAATGAATCCTATCAGTGGTAATGAAAGCTAATTCTTTCATTACCCCTCCGTGACATCGGGAAAAATTGTAGACCAAACGAAAACAAATGTCTGCTAATTCCGTGTTTTATCGAAGAGAATGCTTGCTACTTGAATTGGTGGTGTTATGTGGTTTAAATTTGGAAGTAGTTATGGACGTCGTGGATGTGATGTGTGTTATACGTTTATGCACTAGGATCTAGATGATAATAATATTATGACTTATGATCGCCTCCGTGGTCTAGAGGTTAGAGGGTGGCTCTCGACTCCGGAGGTCGTGGGCTCGAACCCCGCGTTGGAAACATGTTATTTCCAAGTTTCGTTAGGACAATGCAGGCTGATCATCTGATTGTCTAACAATTAAGATGATCCATACGTCGGATGGGCATGTAAAAAGTCCAGCGCCTGATCTCCCGCCAGTCGTGTCGGTCTTCCGTCCCACTGGGTTATGAGAGTGAAAGGAATATAAAGTGCTCTTGTGTGCTGCACACATACTTGGGCACTATAAAACTACTCTTGCATAACAGGCCTGGTTTCAATGAAACTGGCCACCGTCACCCAAACCGGTGTGGGGAGTATTATTATTATGAGCGACATCGTTGAGCCGACATTCGTTTGTTATGGGAAAAATTGTAGACAAAATATGTCTGCTAATTCCATGTTTTATCGAATGGTTACTACTTCATTTGGTTGTGTTAACACGTGGTTTAAGTTCCGAACTTAAAAATGTATGTGTTTTATTTTTACCCACTAGATCATGTCTACAACTTCGTTATGCTGAGCTTGTTACCCGGTAGCCGTACATTTTCCCGACATAGTAATTATTATTCTTTGTCCTATCCGTCAGTTTTCGGCCGATTTACGACTCTAGGGGCCATTTACACCGCTTCCTGATAAGGTGCCGGATAAGCTTATTTGACAGATTCTCCATACTCCATCTGTCAAGTTAAGTGGTGGATAGCCTTATCAGGAAGCGGTGAAACAGGCCCTTAGTATAATAAATACAGTCCACAAAGGATGTTTTGGAGCATCGCCGAAACTATTTTTTTTTTCTGTTCAGATTTTGTCTCGTGTGAGTAATTTCGTATTCAAACGCTTAATGTAACGTGGAGAAAGATTTTATAAGAGATTTTTGTACTCTATACTCAAAAACATTTTTGTTACCCGTTTCGGTGAAATCTGATGACACTAAACATATTTAATCCTACTTTATGTCGCTAGTCAATGAATTTTATCTCATTTATCAGACGTATAAATCGGAATCCGATCTGACAAGGCCTTAATGGCAACTCAATGCAATTTAACAACCCTAAGGGTAGGTGTCGATATCTTTTGTAGTACTCTGTGATAATGCGTTTTATATCGTCGAAATTTTCGCATTCATTTTGGAAAGTAGATAAGATCATATCTCCATATTTGTTTTATAAATGTGAAAGTTCCTGTCTATTTGTCCATTTTTCTGTTACGTATCCTTTTGATCTTTGTGCTTAAATTCTAAACTGATTCTGATGAAATTTGATATGAAAATTCTAGAAAAGGATAATAGGACTATCCCGAAAAAATATAGATTTTGCGCGATTAATGAAATATGAAAAGACGAATAACTATGAAAGTACCTAGCTACTGAAAATTATGTAAATGATTACCATATTCTCTACTTTGGTACTACTAATGTTGTAGAAAGTAAACTAGCAAACTTAGGTTCCCACCTAAATATTGAATTTAAGTGTTTTTTTTTTAAGTAAAAAAAAGTGCAAGCGCACTGGATACGAGTGATAGCCTAACTGGGCACTGTAAGCTCAACAAACACCTAAACAGAATGGGTATTTGTAGCATAACGACTTGCAGATTCTGTGAGGAGTATGAAATACCTATTCACCTTCTCCTCGACTGTCCTGCTCTACTACAGAGCAGGAGCATCTTGGTCGCCACGAATATTCATCCACAGAGGAAATTCGTGGCACCAACCCCAACCATATCGTTCAATTTATGAGCAGTATTGGGTTGGGGATGATACTCTAGAGCGAAGGAGTCACAATAGATCCTTATGGGTCACAGTGACGTCAGGGCTACAGCGACCTGCCTTCTTTAAAAAAAACAGTGATATAAATTACGTATGGAACTCTATTATAGTCGGCCCCACCGTACTGGATATAAAGCGAAAATTGGATTTACAAGTGACAATTGGAGAAGGCGCTCCCATCAAAGACCCCTACGATATGTTTGCCGAAATACAGTTTAAAAGCGCTCTACTTCTTATAAGTGAACTATCGAGGGCCACTCCATTTTGAATCCTATATCGAAGATTTAGAGTTACAAATAACATTCCAAGAAAAAACTTTCTCAATAAAGTAGTTTAAAAATGGAATAAGGTTTTAAAAGGTCTTGATATTATACTCTGCGTAGAGTTTTTTAGAAACGAAAGTGGATTCATCAAACACAATACAAGGGACTTTAAATAAGTAAACATAAAATAAATATTAATTTCAAAATATGTTTTGTAACTACAACATTAAGAGTAGCAAGCAATATAAGCAAATTAGCAAAAAAAAAAAAAAACCAACAGCAATTATCTCCATATTACCATGGAATATTGCATGAACATATTATAATATAGATTCTGTGAACGGTTCCAGAACCATCAAATCTGATAACAAACACTAGGTAATGTAATTTACAAAGGCAATCAAGCTGCCCGCATTGTTGCAGTCCTTCAAAGCGGCAAAGGAGCAGCGTTCTTAATAATTAATTGCCGCTTAAACGTGCTGACGTCTTGCGTCAAAGGGGGACTAAGAGCTAAGGGGTATTACCCCATATAAAACATCTAGACTGGATGCTAGTCTAGACTAAGAATACGTAATATGTCTTACTCGGATCCTAGTAATAGAGTTCATTTTAGTAATGCTCAAAAACACTAGAAGTTGAGCGCGGCTTCCCCAGTGTAAAAACAAAATAAAAAGCAGTAATCGTGCTTATAAACAATTGCCCATATCCTTCCCCGTCTATGTTATATTTTATTTAAATCAGCCAAGTAGTTTCGGCTGATTTTGGTAAAGCAAGAAATCAAAAAATTGGAATAAAGCTAGCTAAATTATTTTCTGTTTCAGTAGATATTTTTTAACAATTCAATATTAAAATAATAAAATATTGCAAATCATAAACTAAGACTTACCTAAGACTAACTTTTACTCAAAACATTATAAAATTTTAGATTCTTAGTAAAATTATTAAGTTTTACGTTAAAAACTATTTGTTCTAAGGACATCCCTATTACAATGCATCGTCAATTTGACTAATGGATATTAAAACCGTGACGTTTCGGTCAGGTCAATTATATCTGAAGAGGGTCGGGAATCAGGATATTAGTCAAATGAATACGTCGTGATTACGTCCATATCTTGATTCGGAAATTGAATACGGAATCAATAATTGTTATTTTTTCTCTTTTTATTTCTTTTCACTAACTTTGTTCGCTACTTTCATAAAAATATTCCTTTATTATTTTACGAGATGACACTCGCAACTCAGTTGCGTAAAAATTCGAGTATCGCATGGGAACCGTACATTTTCCGGTATAAAAAGTATCCTTTGTCCTTTCCCGGATTCCAAAGTATCTCCATACAAATTTTCAGCAAAATCGGTTCAGCGGTTCGGGCGTGAAGATGTAACAGACAGACAGACAGGTAGACAGACACACTTTCGCATTTATAATATTAATATATGGATTTAACAACAATCTAAGGACGTGAATTTAAGTTGGCGTCTACATGGCGTTTTTAATATTTTGTTCAGTTTCTTCGCGTTGTCTTAAGATGGACGATTAGAGGCAATCACAAGCGTATAGACTAATATAGGTTCAAATAATTCATCTTCAACTGTCTGTAATCGACATCGATTGTGTATACCGTTTCAATCTATACAATCTATTTAACAATCATGGTTACCTAACTTGGAAAACGTAAAGAGAAGCCTTCATTAATCATTCCTTACGATTTGAATGAAAAAGAATTGAGTGACCAACTTCAATCTTTTACATAGTCGAAAATAAAAAAAATATCTCTCTGAAATTTTACTGTCACTACAATAATAATAATATCTTTGTAATTCTCAACTGTAATTGGCTATCAGAGTTATAGTCAGGGAGCTCTGGAACAAATTTTTTTTGATAATTTTTTTTTAAATCAGCTGGATAGGGTTCCGTTTTAGGATACCGTAGTCAACCAAGTTTTGTTGATTACAGAACCCTAAAACGGATTTTTTGTATATTGGTAGGTTAAATAGTTATATAATTTAAGAGTAAGCAAAATAAGTAAATCTTTTAAAGGTCAATGTATACGCCTTTACAATAAAATCCCGGAAAACGTTCAAAATTTATCAATTAATAAATTTAAAAAAGTAATTAAACGACGTTTGTGTGCCAAAGCCTACTATACGGTCAATGATTTCCTAAACGATGGCACATCTTGGGAGTAGGATGGCTGCTTGCAGCTGCTTCTACATATTTTATTATATGTGACTTACAATTGTGTATTCATGTTGACTTTCTATAATGTATTAGATTAAGTTATTTACATTGTAAATTTTATTTTTTTAAAAGACAAATTTTCCACTTTTTTAGTAAAAAGTGGCCCCGTGCGAGTTTCTTACGCCGGTTCTTCTCGCCGGGTTAGTTCCCGAACCGGTGGTAGGCAACATGTAGCTCAACGTTCTGAAAACATTTGATTCAAATTTATTCAGAAATAAAACGATTTTTTATTTTTATTTTTATTTTTATTTTAGTAACATTGTCCTACAAATAGAACAATCCATATTTTAGGACCATCTAATCAAAGTATGAAATCCTTTCTATCTCTGTTAGCTACCACTTTCAAGATTTTTCGCGAATAAAACAGTTGTTTATCAAAATGAAGCTACTCACAAAAATTTAGCTTGTTAGTAATCAAAAAAAAATTTGTTCTAGGGCTCCCTGACTATTAATATTCATGGAAAAAATTAGCAAAAATGTAAATCGGCTTTGTACAGAATATCGTAAGCTCAATAGCGAGCGACGAGATCATAAAACCTTGCCACTAATTAAATGCTCCGAGATTTGTCGCTCATTTAAAATAATAACGAAACTGAAATTAAATTACAAAGTCTTTTAAAAGAATATATGTAAAAGAATACTTTCGTAGCCTATGATTGAGATATATTTAGTTTTAAGTATTTAAACCTAGTTTATTTAATAAATACTAGCTGAACGTGTGTTTAATTTCCCAAAAATAGAAATAACTAAAGATATAATAATTATTGGAGAAAAAGGTAATAACTAATAAGTATACGTGCGACTTATGAAGCAAAAAAAGGTTTGACTATTAACACTTACCTTAATAATAATAAAAAATAATTTTAAAAATGTCATACTACTCGAATTTTATATTCTTCGTAAACGAGGCCGTTTTTATACACCTTGATAGTTTATCAAAATTGCACCAGTCATTTAGGCATCACAGTATATTTTGTTCCATCGTAACATGTTTTTGGAACTTAAAGTGCTCTCAGATAGAAGTTATATAACGTTAGATAACACTTTTGTCTAACATTTTTACAAATTATAACAAAAGACACGTTTATTTTTGACATGTTGTAGCGTATGTTACACGATGTTATAAAATTTTATCGTGTTACACAATGTTTTATAACGTTAAATAACTTCTGTCTGGGAGCACCTTAACACAAATACATAGACAAAAATCATTACCCATCTTTGTTTCCGTCATATAAAAAATAATACTTAGCATCACTAAAGCATGAAATGCATAAAATTAATTAACAGACCTGGAACGGAACATAGGAATAGTTGTAATTCATCATTATTCCAGACAATTTATCAAGCGGTTGGCTCACTTGCCCGGCATAACGAGTGGATTTCCACCGAATAATCCCACGAACCGACGAATCACGTATCGGAATTCGAAATGAGCTAGAAATTGAGACGGAGGACTTCTACATGGCTATGAAATTTAACTTTAAAATTGTACAGCCCAATGGTATTCTAGATTTGTGAATTTATATTAGAGTGTGTAAAGACTTTGCTGTATTATGAAACGTTAAGTATATTAATATTTTTGTAATGGACATAATGCTTTGGAACTTCTAAAATAGGTAAGTTAGATTTCGTGTCAATTATTTTTTGATTTGGTTCAAAACAACCTTTAACCATTAACCGTAAATGTGCCTACAATAAAAAAAAATATCTTCAAATTAATCCTAGGTTTTTTTTCCATCCTAAAAACATCATCAAATACATTATACAGCTATCATATACAATGCAGATCCCAGCTATAGTTTCTGCATGTTTTCTTACAAAAAGAAATATTACATTTCCTAATAGAGTTTTAAGCATGTGCCATATTATTTACTTGATATATGCTACAACCTACAGTTCCTGCACGATCCCTACAACTCGGAGCTACACAAGTCTGACGTCAGGATTACGAGGACTTATTACTGACTCTATCATATTTCAATTTACGGTCGTCACCCTCACTACGGACTTATCAGTCGGAGGTAATGCGATGCAGCGATATAAATCAGAAAAAATGTCTCATTACAATCGATATGGCAAATGATTTGAAAAAGAAGTGTGTAATGATGTAAGTTAATGTAAATAATCTTGCCCATATTATGTCACTGTCTGTTTATTTTATTATTTTTTTAAAGAATTATCAAAATTAAATTTAACTTTTATTTTCAAATTATTTGCACGTCGAGATGTATCCGACAAAACATGATCGCTGTTTCACATTGTACCATCTTATTGTCATTACCATGTTTTTGCAAATAAACTTTCTTATTCTTATTTTTATGTCTGTTACCTTTTTAAGGTTAAATAGCTGAGTTACTTTTTAAAACACTAGATGAATCATATTATATTTACATACTTATACTATACTGATATCAGTTTAAGAATTATTTCGCATTTATAATTTAGTGTAGATCATGTCAATGTCACAGTATAGCAATATTGAATATAATGTTCTGATGAACACTTAGAAGGACTTTTTAATACATCAACATATTCCGAAATTAGCATATCAAAATTCATGTCTTATGTACTCGCTGTTATGCAAGAATTTTAGCATGGAATTAGATAAGTCCGCTGCGAAATGGCTGAGGATAAGAGCGGTCCTAGTCTTGTACAGTTTTGTCGCTATCTCGGGGATAAGGAGCCTAATCACCAGTCGTGGCTGTATCGAGTCGAGCGCGGCGTCCCCCAGGGTACACTTCTGGGGCCACTTTCTTTTTTGGTCTACATTATGCGGTAAGTGTGTCAAATGATTTCGTTGTATCTTAATTTTTATTGGTCTGTGCAATGTTAAGGATTTGAGACACGCGATTTTGCCTAAACAAAAATAATGTAACGAATTGGGTTTGACAATTTAAAATTTTAGTGTAGCTAACCGAGTCAAAAGTTTAACTAAGGTCCAATAATTCCAAAACCAATAGAGTTTTAATTTCGAACTTTATGATTTATTATAGATAGTGGGAAGAACATTCAAATTTTGTACTAATAATATTCCTATTGAAATATTATCTCCATTCTCACTTACAAATGTGATAAACCTATTAAGTCTCGCGAAGTTATCGACCTTAGCCGGTAATAGAGTCTCGCACAAACTTCTGTTCACAAACTATTTGTAATATAAATTTATTGTCCCGTGTTAAGAACTAAAATTGAACACGACTATAATAAAACTTGAAAATGTATTCGGCCGAAAAACGTTCGAGAAATCAAAATGGGGAAGGAACAAATTTATTTAGCGAAAAGAGCCGGGTGTAATGAGATAATATTATGGCCGGATCCGCTACCACTTCACGCCGGAAATACCGGAAAACTGCAGAAACCGACTAATGCTAAATTCGAATTTTAAATCGAAAATAGAATTTCATTTTATACTTGTTTTGCGCGTCTTGGTATAGATTTCACACTTTTTTTATACTTGATTTTCTGCTAAGGTTTACTTAGATAAGACGAAAAATATTGTAGTTAATTTCTACCAATATTGTAGAGTTTCTGGTTATAAAATATTCTTAACAGTAATAGCAGTGCACATAAATCATTTTACAAAATAATTATACTATTTAAATCAATAACATTTTTTTTTTGATTTCACCCCTTTTAAGCCCCTAACATTATTTTTACGATTGAATATCAATTATGTCAATCAATTAACTGCCTTTCAATATAATGGACATCATCATTTAATCCTTTAATAGCCATATGTTCACCCCCCATTGTAAATTCAACGCAACATCTTAATCATTACGCCTCATAAATTCCTTGAGTGATTGGGGACAAATCGTTGGGTCCAAATTTATTTTCAACTATAATGTATTAATTGTATATTGATTCACTTTTTTTGTCTATAATATGATGTTTTTTTCTTATATTGATAAAAAAATTACCATTATATTATAATAAACTAGCCGATCCGGCAAACGTTGTTTTGCCCTATAAATTATTTCTAGTATAATTAATATAAAAAATACATAAAAACCTATTCTCAGGCCAAAATTTCATTAAAATCGTTTGAGCCGCACCTCACAGCACCAGAAGAGCCGCAGGTGCCGGTCTTTTAAGAGGGAATAGATAGGGTAGGGATGGGAAGGGAAGGGAATAGGGGAGGGTAGGGAAGGGAATAGGGTAGGGGATTAGGCCTCCGGTAAACTCACTCACTCGGCGAAACATAGCGCAAGCGCTGTTTCACGCCGGTTTTTCTCCGGTCGAGCCGGCCCATTCGTGCCGAAGCATGGCTCTCCCACGTTTTGGAGCAGTTCGCGCACAAACACTGTGACGCGAGAATTTTATATATTAGAAACTGGGTCTATTTTAATAAGAAGGTAGCTTCTATAATATATGCATGTAAAAACCAGCTTATACAGAATATACTGATATACTGATGGAAAGTTTTAAACCGATATCGATAAAATCACATAAAAAAATCAAATTTATAGTAAAATTATGTAGTTATTGAACATTAAAAAATATATTCTGAGAAAAATTTCCATAGCTGAATACAGCATCGCATAAGTTAATAGTAGCGTCGGCCGCGGGCGCGAGGTCGTAGGGTTGTCGCTTACGAGATATTAAAAAAACTTTAATTTGTAACTTTATCTTAAAAATGATATGACACTGTCCCAAAACTTTATGCTGAGAAACAATTTTTTATAAGTTTATTAAATTTATATGATTATTGACGCAATTACTAAAATGTTTACTTGTGGTTTAATTTTGTTGTTAGCAAAGCGAATCGAATATAATATACTGAAATATATTATTGAATCAGTTTCGATTCAAATCATTTATTTGTAAATCGATCACAACATCATAAATTTTTTATTAATATATTAATATTTCAAAACTTTCTTTGATATCTTTCACACGAATCACGCTATGCCCTTCAAAATTAGTCACGAGTGACAACCCTAGCGGGCAGAGATAATGAAATTGTGTACAGGAGCGCAACGAGGCAGGAGCGTGTCTCGGGCAAAAATCCACTTAACAAATTGCAGCTGATTCGAAGGGTTCTGGATTGTTGCTCGCTCTTGCCGCTCTTATACCGCTCTTGCCGGCGCGTCACTTGCGGTGATAAGAAAGTTACACTGATTTGTACTTGTACTACTATTTAGATGATAGAGGTTAGAATTGGGCAATATAGTTACAACAAAAATATGTGGATGATATGCCAGAACGATAATAAAAAATAAAATTGAAAAAAAAACAGGCATTTATTTTGATCAAGCTATGGTCAAAATTAAACAGCTTTAGGCCCAGAGGTGGTTATTATAGCTGATAAAAATATATCACTTCAAGTTTTAATCTAGGCAAATTTGCCTTGTGTTATTTTTTTGTTTGTTAGCCTATACTTTCCCACTGCTGGGCAAAGGCCTCCCCCAGGGTCTTCCACTTGTCTCGCTCAAGAGCCACCGTTGGCCAGCCCGGCTGGTACGCCTCCAGCTCATCGCGCCATCTTTTCCTAGGCCGGCCACGGTTGCGTGTTATAGTCGAGTAAAAAGTCGTAGGTCAAAAATAGGCACAATTAAGTGGATTCCATTACATAATATTAAGTATTTACCAAAAATTACGCATTACTTTGCTATTATTAGGTATGTTACCTACATTATATTAAAGTCAATTAGAAAGGTATTTGATATTATGTAAATGAATATTTGGTATTTTGGGAATAACCCACCTACTTAAAGCTTTAGGTTGTAGAGGTATATCGTAAAGCACGAGTTATGACTGTCACATATTACGAGTGCTTTAATAACTACACTATAGTCAATAAGCTATATGACAAAACACACAAAATATATGACACTTGTGACTAACTTTAACTTTATTAACGTGAAAGGGTTAACAAATTAAACGCTAATAAACACGCAATACAACAACTTAACCCTAAAATATGTTTATTTTAATTATGAGTTCATACAACCCATTTACTAAATCAACCATTAGGGCATAAAATAATGAAATACGTGAGTGGATGAACCATGTAACTAACATTTTACAACATAAGAACATATTATACTTATTCTTTTCCCTAATAATTAAACAAACCTTGTAGCTTACCCACTTCATCATCTAGCTAGAGATATAATCCACATTTTTTGGTTTCAAATCATTTTCCCGGTCCTAAAGCTTTCATGTATGCAAAAAAACGTCAGTTTTCAAATTGTTAGTTACATGGTTCATCCACTCATTTCTTCAATTAACTGTATCATTTTAGGCCGTATAAAAATGGCGATGCAAAAAGTAATGAATTCTGCCTTTTGCACGCAATTGCACTGTTTCAATTATCGCATTAGTCGTATGTATCTGTTGTTGTTTGTATGTGTTTGTATGACATGGGCACGGTTGATTAATTGTTGCTGTTTCATGTCATATTTATTGCCGAGTATTGGCTAATAATGTTACTTAACATTTCTCTTTCAGGTAGTCACTTATCTACATAGTTTATTTAAAGTTGACTTTTTTTATTATGTAATTTAGAGCCGTCTATGGGCTATTCACCCATATCCTTTTTTTGCTATCTTTGTATATAGGTTTTACGCACTTTTACTTTAATAAAATAATGTAAGGTTATATTTGATTTGTTAATAATATTATCATCCAAAGCTTGGTGTTGTTGTCAATGGTTAAGACTTAACATAGCGTTTGTTGTCGCTTGAGAAGAAAATACGGTCTAATTATCTCGTGACCATTTAAATGACTTAAGTCTAGTAGTGTGCAAAATTGGTCACAAGTTGTAAAAATTGAAATCAGACGGCAGTACTCAAATACACCTTCTTTTTCTGTTAAGTTCTTCATTAAATTAAAGTTAAGTAATGATCTCTGAGTAAAGTAAATGCCATTAAGTCCGCCATTGTACATTGTGCAAGAAGTGTAATAAATAAATAAAATAAAAATAAATAAAGCCGACCAAGATCATCCTTAGTTGATGAAATAGGCGTAATTACCTTGACTTGACTGCGGTACCTATATTCCATTGTAAAGAACTTTTAATTGAGCATTGTAATACCCCTGGATATTGGTTACCATGCTGAGCTATTCAGGGGGTGGAGACAGGCTAATCAGGCTGACAAATATCGTTTCAATAGTGAAGGTAGGGGTATGTTTTATTTTCTTTTCGGGGATTCAATTGAGATAGGCGTCTACCCGCGCGCTCGATATTTCCAATTTGGGGTCGAAGTATAAATTATTTTTAGACGGTCTCTAAAAAATAGATGATAAATATTTTTGTTTTGAAGATATGGCGAGTTTTCAATTCTATAACTAGATGACCCGGTGAATATTATTTCCCTAATGTAAACCTTGATTTTTACGAATATTTCAAGATTAAAATTAGCCAAATCGGTTTAGCCGTTCACGAGTTTTAACGAGACTAACAAAAATAAAACTTAATTTTTATTTATATAGATGACTAGATGACGCTCGCAACTCTGTTGCGCCAAAATTAGTTTATCGAGCGGGAACCGTACATTTTTTCGGGATAAAATTTTTCCTATGTGTCCTTTCCCGGGACTCAAAGTATTTCTATGCCAAATTTCAGCAAAATCGGTTCAGCGGTTTGAGCGTGAAGAGGTAACAGACAGACAGACAAACAGACAGACAGACAGAAAGACAGACAGACACACTTTCGCATTTATAATATTAGTATGGATGTGGATATTCCATATCCATACTAATATTTTAATGGATGAATAATTTTCCTCTTCTCATTTCCATGTCTCTAAATTACTACAAACCTAAGTTTGTAAGATAATTGTGGACCTAGTATTTAGAAAACAAGTTGATATAACCCGACGAAATTACATAATATGCCCGCCATTGAGATCTCCGATTGCACGTTATGTCATAAAAGACAGTCAATTTTGACACCCCTAGCCAACGCATAGCTAGGTAATTCGAATTCATTTATTTGTATTTTGAAACAAAAAAGTCATTTTTTTGTTTCAAAATACAAATAAATGAATTTTATAACTTTCCGAAGTAACTTTTGTGGAGGAAGTTGATTGAGGTTTCTACACTGAATTGGAAAATATGTTTGTTTATATTATCTATGTTCAAGGGTTTTCGTGGTTGGATACCGCTGTCGATCCTGGCGACACAGGAAATACAGTCCACCACTGTATTTCCTGTGTCGCCAGGATCGACAGCGGTTTTTAATTTGTGGTGGGCACAAGGCCCGTAAGAAAAAATATCTATGTTCTATTTCTGCCAGAAAAAACTTACCGATCGATGATGACAGGATCTGATGGAGTTTCATTTCTGTTGCCACAGCTTTTTTTGTCGCAGCAACGGCTGAAAGAAATGCAACATTATTTACTTCTTATTAAACCTACAAGCTACGAATAAAGGCTGTCACAGACAGAGCAGGTAATGTAAAGATGTATATTATAGCACGATACATCTTTCTATCTATAGAAAGATGTATCGTGCTCAACATACATCTTTATACAATCGTATACAATCGTACACAACAGCTGTAATGTAAAAATATACATTATAGCTGTTGTGTGTGGTCTCATGACGATTTCTATAGAAAGATGTATCGAGATGTATCGTGCTATAATATACATCTTTATATTACCTGCTCTGTCTGTGACAGCCTTTATAAAAACTAATGCCCGGGACACACGAGGCTGGTTTTTCAAGCTAGGATAGCAAGCTAGTTTTTTTCCAAACTGTCCTGGCTTGCTGACCTATCTTGGAGCATGCTAGTTCTGTTTTATATATATATATATATATATCTGTTTTATATATATATATATATATATATATATATATATATATATATATATATATATATATATATATATATATATATATTAGTATAGTTTTGTCTACACGAAGCCAGAAGTACTAGCTTGCTAGCTTACAAACACAAGCTAGCTATCCTAGCTTGAAAAACTAGCCTCGTGTGTCCTGGGCATAAGGAAAAGTAACTCCGTCAAAAAACATGCTTGTCAAAAATGTTTTCAATACATTTGCAATATTTAGGTGCCCTTGAGCGGTATCAGGCTGACGTTACATAAGAGTTCGAAAGGAACCCAATTTTAGAACGGTAATAGTATAGGAGTTACGTTTCCTTAGGGTCTACACAGACGGACCGCATTTCAACTGCAATCCAACTGCAAATTGCAGTTAAAGTGCAGTTTGAATGCAGTCGTATTGCAGTCGTGTCAACTGCATTCAAACTGCATTTGAACTGTAATTTGCAGTTGGATTGCAGTTGAAATGCGGTCCGTCTGTGTAGACCCTTAGCCTACAAGACTGTTTTTATTGGGTGTAGAGTGGAGATACGAAACACTTGTCTTTCAAATGTTTGATACACGACAGCGTTATTTAGTCTCCTGTTAAAACTACCTTACAATATTAGTAGGTCAAAATATATCATAATTACAGAAGTTACGGACCGAGGGAAACCTTAGTGACACGTGATGGAAATTAAACAGCCTCAGCCTAAATTGTACCAAAAGTATTTTAAACTTCATCAACATTTAAATGTAAATGCAAATACACCCAACTTTAATTGCTGGAGCATATTAGTACGAAATGCACGCATAAAAATAAAATAAACGGAAGCGTTCTGCGCCCTGCCGCCTCGACGCAAAGGGCAAAGACATCGAAAGGACAGACTCCCTAGGGGCTCCACCCCCGAAGACGCCAGAGCGGGACAGATATACAAACAAACGAAACAAAACATGCGTCTAAGGTGGATTTTAATTGACAACACAGACCACATCACACGCTTGAGCCTTATCGAGTTTGAAATAAGGCCGATTATGATAATATAAGGTAGAGACGTAACAACTCTTAACAAATGACTAAATTAATAAGGACATTCACTTCTTTGTTTGAGAGTTTTGTAATTACGCACTTGAACGCGATACGTTTTAACTGCTTTGTTTACTCTGATTTGTGAATGTCTTGGTTGTTTTATTGTTGGTAATATTTAGTATTACTAATTAGGACATGTAACACAGAACATTATCCTAGAAGTATGTAGTGAGATCGCTGATAGTGGCAATAATGCTATGAAAGTCTTTCAAAGATTTAATTTTGTTTCAGTTGATCACTATAAGTTATTTTTAAACTTTTCATTAAATTATATTCATCTTAATTATGACGAAAAATTTTAAATTATTTGTAAGTTTAATTAAAGTTAGCCTTTGCATTTGAAATAAAAATATTACAAATATTTCTTCAGATTGTCCCATTTAGTAACTGGTTGTAGAACTATAATATTTTGTAATAGATCGTTATGCTAGGTAGGTATGATAAATAGAAAATGGCTGTCAAACCCACACGTATTGGCTCATAGATCATAAATATTTGTAAGCAAAATCCTCGAATAATGACTAGGCATATTTTGTATATCAAATATAATATTTTACAAATTCTGAGAACACGCTCGTGCATAAGATATTACAGTAAGATCATTTCACACTTGCAACGTTTTAGATTGCGGTGGTATTTTATACTTTATTTATTGTTTCTGTGATGTTATTAAAATAGGCTTATATGATGGTTATATTATAATAGCAATTATGAAGTTATAATTATTATAATAGTTATAATGTTCCAGGACTGCCAGGAACCAGGGCTGATTAATCGGTACTTACTTCATATTTTGTACCATCAGATTAATTGATTCATAGGTAGATATGGCGGGATCTTATCATTTAGCCAAGACTTTTTCGTTGTCGCTTCGTTATAGAATCGCCGATCAAAATGTATGGAGTTTACATAAGCGTTCGTTAATATGACGTTGACGTTCGACTCGTCTTGAAGAAAAGATCTTGGCTCACCCCCCTGTTTATTTGGTCAGCTTAGGGACGAAAGCATTGTTTTGATGCGATGTGAGTTATCTAAATCTATAGAATAATTAATCCAGTTCAGGGTATTTTAAAAGTAAATATCTACTGTTAACAATGTCAGTTTCAGGTCATACCGCAGCCGTTGTAAGTGTGAAGAACCCTTACACTATTGTTAGTGTAAGGTTGTCAATTGTCATAAAATCATAACCTTCTTCGTCGCAGTCGAATATTAGTGCTCACCTGCACATCACCTCGTGTGTGAGTAGAACTCGGCACATCTCGGGATTCTTGTCTTGGCCCTCGTACACGATCGGCTGAAAGTAACTTCCTTATTAGTGTTCAGAATATATTAGCAATTCGTGATATTTGGCCGGCCGCAAAGATACGTTTTCCGTATGTGATTTCCGAATTCATTTTCCGCATTCGGAAAACCGAACGCATGAAATCAGTAGACAATACATAAACTGCCACACACATTCGTTTTTCTTCGTACGGAACGAATTCCACACGTACGTTTCCAGTGCAAGCCAGCGTGTTCGCGCGTGAAAAAAAAAACGAACGTACTGCACTAGTCTTACGGAATTCCGAATACGGAAAGCATACGTTTGCAACCAGCTTTATAGGCAGGTTTTAGGCATCATCATCATCATCATCGTTGACCAGGTAAAGGTGTTAATGTAAGGAGCTCAAAGAACAAAAACCTCTTGCCTACCCGTAGCCCTAGCATGGCCACAGTAGAAATACGAAAGTATAGATGAACTGTAGAGAACTGAAGGTGCCGTTCCGATCTTTATACCGCGACTAGCCGCGAACGACAATAATTCAATTAAAATACCTTTTATCTCCACAATTTATCTATACTTTCGTATTTCTACTGTGGCCATGTTAGGGCTACTGGAGCATTAAGAAAGTAGAAAGAAGCTAAAAATGATGGCAGATTTAGGTACTAAACGTGGGAGAGCCATGCTTCGGCACGAATGGGCCGGCTCAACCGGAGAAATACCACGTTCTCACAAAAAAACCGGCGTGAAACAGCGCTTGCGAGGTGTTTCGCCGAGTGAGTGAGTTTACCGGAGGTCCAATCCTCTACCCTATTCCCTTCCCTACCCTCCCCTATTCAATTCCCTTCCCATCCCTACCCTCCCCTATTACCCTATTCCCTCTTAAAAGGCCGGCAACGCACCTGTAGTTCTTCTGATGCTGCGAGTGTCCATGGGCGACGGAAGTTGCTTTCCATCAGGTGACCCGTTTGCTCGTTTGCCCCCTTATTTCATTAAAAGAAAACTAAATGTTGCTCGCGACCTTGTTCGCAGCACTTCACGCACATGGGAACCGTAAGTACATTTTCAAAAAGAAATATTCCATGTTTTTTCCCGGAAATAAAACAAAATAAAACAAGATACGTATTGACTGAATCGATTCACTTGTTTAAACGTTTTGAAGTAAAGAAAATAAAGGTCACTTTTATATTTATTATATTAAAATTTAACCTTATAGTAAAAATCTAAAATCATCAAATTATTTAGTATTCTAATTTCATTATAAATAGCATGAAACTTAACGAAATGCATCCAAAACTATACTGATTAGACTAGATGATGGACTCAGATTATATTTTAAAGGGTGAATAAATTAGCGATGTAAAGTATGAGTAAGACAAAATATTATCTTATCTTTTTATCTCTTTTTAATTATTTTAATTTGTGTAATAATAAAACAACAACCCTTTTTGAAAATAACATTTTGGGGGTCATTTTAGCCTTGACTAACCCCAGTCCTTTGCTTATCATAAATGTGGCGAATTTTGTATCTCTGATAAAAAAAGGAAAAAAAATTTTTTTTTGAAGGGTTAGGGTTCTGTAATCAACAAAACTTGGTTGACTGCGGTACCCTAAAACGGAACCCTAGCCAGCTGATTTTTTGTATATTTGTAGGTTTATATAATTTAAGAGTAACATTGTCCTACAAATAGAACAATCTATATTTTAGGAACATCAAATCAAAGTATGAAATCATTTCTATCTCTGTTTGCTACCTCTTTCAAGATTTTTCGCAGATATAAAAGTTGTTTGTATTATCAAAATGAAGCTACTCAAAAAAATAGCTTGTTAGTAATCACAAAAAAATTGGTTCTAGGGCTCCCTCACTATAAAATATTAATATCATAATATGGCTCTCAATAGCCCTCTTATTGCAACACTCAGATTCAGAAACAATAATTATTATGAATGGTTTTAAAATACCACAAGAATTTTTCGGTGTGTAGCTAAGATGTTTCTTAAAGTATTAAGTAACATAATATTATTATATTTTATTATGTATTATTATTTTGTAAGGACAGTTGTTTATTAGACCAGCAAAATATAATATGGAAAATGCAGCCGCTCTAGCCAGAAGGAGTACGTGTTATAAAATCTATATGAAAAATGCGGCCCGTTGCGCCCCGTCGTAATATGCGCGTACCTTAAGTTCGCATATTTTAAGTCTAAATATACCAGCCTCCCCCACATTCAGCCACGTGGCTGTATCGTTTATCTATTAATATCTAATTACTGGTGCCCGACATTTGGGGTACTAATCCTGATTGAGTTCACGTTCATTTTTGCAACATTTTAGGGAGGCAATACTGGAATATGTTGCTAACTGTTGACATTATGTTGCAAGTTTCCAGCGTTGAGAAACTATGCTTGTAATGTACCTACGTCATTACTACTTTCTGGAATATACAAGGGTGTCAAAAACCATTATCTAACGGCTCATTCCCACTTAGGCATATGATGGACACCAAGATTACCACAACGATTCAGAAACTGGTCTTAAAAACTTGATATATTCCTGAGGTTTAAAACGCATGTAGGTATATAAGAAAGTATGTTTTGTGTAAATACTAACCAAAAAAACTTTTTAACCATGAACATTTTACAATACAACTAATATATAACTTCTATAAAATATGGTATACAATTACAAAAAAAAAAAACATTTGGTAGCACATTGCAAACCATATGTGCCCCACAACTAGTGATTACATCCCTGCTTTGCTCACAAAGCGTCAAATTGAATATGAATTATTTGAGTGTTAGCTTCTTTTGTCCGAGGATTTTGGGATCGGGGGATATTTTTGTAATAGGTAAGGGCTATACAAAAGTATTTAAGGTCTAAGCATAAGGGTCCGAGGCATCAGGTGTAAAAAGGGATTCGGTTAATACCCATGTAGTTAAATCATGACAATAACTAATGAAGAATATTGGAAATTACAGTATGCTATACATATTTATTCAAGGGGCATAATTATTTTTGGGTGTACAGTGTAGTACCATAAAATTTTAAATGTATGAAGCGAGACCAATTTTTAACCGACTTCCAAAAAACGAGGAGGTTATATGTTCGGCTGTGGTTTTTTTTTTTTTTGTATGTTCAACGATTACTCCGCCGTTTGTGAACCGATTTTCGAAATTTTTGTTGTGTTGTATTAGGTTTCACTCCAATTTGGTACCATGTTCACAAAAGTGGTGACCTGATGATGGGATCCATGAGTAATCGAGGGAACTCCTCGAAATTTTATATGGAAACATATGGTGATTTTGGTCTTATGAGAAGCATCCTAAGCATATGCTACCAAAACGCAAGATTTTGCACCGAGGTATACTATGGTTCCGAAGCTACTAAGAGAACTCCGGATTCCTTATAGATACAAGTTTGGGAGTTTAGGCGCTGTTTTAAGAACTGAAAGCATATGCTACTATGCAAATTACATTCATCATCATCATCATCATTACCACGTCAGGGTCACCAATGTCACCAAATTCAACCTTATCTCCAGAGCATAAGGCACACATTTGACATTACTCCTGAAGTTAAAGTTGCTTCGATAATGTAACATTCTGTTCCACTTCGCCGAGATATTCTGGAAAACAACCTAATTTCAACCTTTTGCATTGCGTTTAGCGTTCATAGTATAATAACGCATCGCATCGCATATCTGCCAGGGCTGTCAAGCAAGCGCGCAGCGGCGCGGGCGCGGGCCGGGTACTATGCACAGAATACAAATTACTCACGGAGGTACTATGTGCGCTGCGTGTGCTTGTCGCACATGTCGAACGAGTGCCAGCCTATTGAAACTAGTCCGGTGACCGGCTACTTAGCACGTCACACGTGTTCACTTCGATTTTTTTTAATGATTGTTTAAAATTATCTGCAGGCTGCAGCTGATATTATAATATTTTGTAAGTGTGACTGTAATAAGATACGTAGAATAATATACACGTGTATTATTCTACGTATAGTACGCGTTTGCTTACTAGGTAACTAAAAAGTGTGAAATTATTATTTTTAACAAAAAATTAAAACCGACTTCCAAGGTAAAACAATAATAACATCCTTATAATATGAACTAAAAAGTATTAAATAATTATTCCTATCTAATAGTGCCTTTTTACGAATTCGGCTAAAACTCAACTATTTCTGTACTCAATCTTCATAATTTTGAAGTCGGTGCCAGTTCCAAAAGTTTCAAATATTCTGTCAGAGAACAGAAGATTCATCTGGTACCGACTTCAAAATGATGAAGATTGAGTACAGAAATAGTTGAGTTTTAGCCGAATTTGTAAAAAGGCACTATTAGATAGGAATAATTATTTAATACTTTTTAGTTCATATTATAAGGATGTTATTATTGTTTTACCTTGGAAGTCGGTTTTAATTTTTTGTTAAAAATAATAATAAATCTATCGTTTGTCATTATTTTATAAAGTAAAATACTTAAATTTTTATATACATGGCTAAATTTCAATATGTCTGTTAAACAAACGGACAAGCTGTTTTACTGCAAATGTCATAATGAAGTGCATCAAAATATCCGTTACATTAAAGATTTACAAAGTAAGAAGAACAAAATGTTGTCAGCGGTATATCCCAAAACCTGAGCACTTTTGTGGTACACTTTACGGAAAAACTATCTCGGCTATTGATTTGTGCTTTAACATAGTAATTTTTATTTATATGTAAGTAGATGTGTAATCATCGGTCAGTTAAGGTTTGGTTATAATTATCTAAAATAAAATACAGATGCCTTAAACATTATTACCACGTAGAAAAACGACGCATCATTATTAAGTAACAGTAGTATGAACTATGAAATCACAAAAAAAAAGTTAAGAATAAATAACCAAAACGCTACCTTAATCATGGTAAAAATGTCAGTAAACTTGAATCGCCTGACTAATCCAGTAATAGTGGGCTGGAGGCCAGGCGTCCCACAGGAGTCGCCGCGCCGCGCCATGGGATTCAATCTCATGGGAATTTGTGGGGGATTAAAAAAAATTCGCTACCGACTTATGATCTCCTAGTACTTCATAATTAGTTGCAACGTTATGTGTACGGTAATTTTCGACGCATGATCCCATAGTATTGGTTTATAATTAGTCGCTTCCCTCGGACTTTTTTTAGTACAGTAATTTTCAGATTACTTTAAAACTATTTTTTTTAACTAATTTAAGAGTACTAGGAGATCTGCATAATGAAATTACTTTTAAATTAGTTGTTACGTAATTTTCCAGAAGTAATTTCCAATTTTCAATATTGCATAATATATTTACCCGACTCCACCTCCACCTGTATATTGTGTGTATGTTTAATTGTTTGGTGAGCTCTGCAGTCTGTACGGTTTGAGAAACTTTAGCTTGAAAGGTGTCGATAGATTCGTGTTTACTGAGCAACACTGGGTAAAAAGTCTTCTTTATTGGCGTCACGGTTAAACAAAAATACTTAATATGTACCGTTAAAGTTACCGTTCTCTTATTTCGCCGTAGTCGGAAAAAACAGAGACAAAAATTAAAAAAATGTGATAACTAATTGCCATAATATTTTCACACTTTAAAGTTTTTATCAAGCAAATTTTTACGTATCTCAAAAACAATAGAGTTGAGAAAAATAACAATACTGGTGTGATTTACAACGAACTCCAGGACGTTATTGTCGCAGCATATCACTTTTGCATACTTAATGTAAGGAAGATATTACTTTATTGTGCTTGAATGTGAATTTATTTTTAACTTGAACGTTTCGTGATTTTCTTTTTAAAATGCATTTCTGTAATATCCTGATAACTTGGGAAGTTTTGGTTAGGTTTTATTCAGGTATGCCACGTAATATATGTTTTTTTCAGATCAAAATAATTTAACGTCACAAGTTCTTCGATATCTCTCGAAAACAGTACATTTTGCAGCAATAAGAATTAAAAAAAAAAGAATTTACTTTATAAAGGTACCTCTCTTTATCTATATCTATACTTATTATAAAACAAAGTCACTTTTTTCTCTCATTTCCCTTTGTTCCCTTTAATCTTTAAAACTACGTAACGGATTTTGATGATTCTTTTAGTGTTAGATAGCCTATTTATCGAGGAAGGTTATAGGCTATATTTTTCACGCTAAGACTAATGGGAGCGAAGAAATAGAGGAAAATGTGGAAAAAACGGGGAAAATTATTTGAAAGGGCTGACTTGAACGCGCTAATCTCAGGAACTAATGGTCCGATTTGAAAAATTATTTCAGTGTTAGATAGCCCATTTATTGAGGAAGGCTGTAGGCTATATTTTATCACGCCAAGACTAATAGGAGAATGTGGAAAAAACGGGGGAAATTATTTGAAAGGGCTTATCTCGCGAACTACCGAAGCAATTTTTATGTTATTTGACACAGATAAGAAGTAGACCACGTGAAGGATCATAGGCTATCGATTTTAATCATTTTTTCAGTGGCTATATATTTTATACCCGTGCGACGCCGGGGCGGGTCGCTAGTAATAATATAAACTCAATAATATACTTCTAGGATCAAAATACGCAATTGATTGCACAAACGATAGGTACACCATTTAAGTGAAATCCGACATGTAATCACAAAACCCATTATTACAGAATGGCCTCCGAAAGTCATTTAGCAACAAAAAGAACTAAATTAATATGTTGTTTGAACTTAGTAAGTCAACATAATCAGTAAGGCACGTGGCGCGCGTACGCCGTGCCATACAATCCCATACTTCTATGGGATTTAGCGAGAATCTCATTTGGTAGCCATAGAATCTTAAGAATTTGTGCAAACAGGGGGTAGATTGATATTTTAGATATTGATATGATAGTGATTTAGTGTGAGAATATAAATAGTGGAAGATATTTAAATCGTTAATGCTTTGTAAATGCGTACGCTGCTTAGTTTGTACTAAAAATAAATCATTTAACTAAGACACTTAACTAGTGCAAAATTAGCAAAAAGTAAGACCTAAATGTAATTTTTGTACGTCATCTGTTATTTCTATAGACAAAATTACAGTTCGGACAAACACATTGGTTTTTGTTAGGTAGTTTTCTGCGTGACAATAATCCAAACAATTTAAAATTCTTTGCCATTTTAGGGTTGTAGTAATTTTTAAATGGAATAATGAAATAATGTAAAAGCCTCTACAACACCTAAGAGTTAGCCGTGCAATTTTTCGCTGTATTGCCATTAAAAAGTAATTTTAGACGAAATTCTTGCGTGTCGAGCTCGCATGTCGGCATTAGCTGATTGGAAGTGCCCCCGCTTAACGTTTTAATACAATTAAATCGACTATCTGCCGTACATTTAGTGAACGACTGTTTTGCGTGTCACTCTCCTCTCCTTAACGATGATTTTATTAATAACTTAAATATGATTACAATCGTGCACTCCGACTCCGAGTCCCCTTTATTGATAACGTTTAAGTGTTCCGGTTTTACGAGATTACGGCTAAATCAAAAGTGATTTATGTATGTTGATACCATTGTAGAGCCTTAAATACATGTTTTATATAAATGTATAATATCAATAGATTCATACAAATATTACAAATATCGGCAATTTCTTCTACCTCTTCTTGGTTAAGCCCCGGGAAATGACAATAAATTAAATCCGGAAAAATATAATATTATGATTCATCAGTGATAATACAATTTCCAACCCACGAAGTCGTAGACAACATCCCTTTATTGTAATCATTTTCCATCACGTATTTCACTTGTTTTTATTTTCTATTCAAGTCCAAAAATTAATTGAAATTACTGATAACTTTTTTCTATAAACCTTCTTGCACCTGGTTCGAGAACTAACCTAGATAGAAGTACCTTTAAAAAACCCTTAATAACAAACCTGCGGTGTACACGGCACATATTTCCGTAATTCCCCGTTAAGTCTCGGCCTAAGTTAATTATGTTCACAGCATAAATCTTTTGTAATTGGCCTCTTATTTCAACGTGCGAGATATTATATATGTGAGGAGTTCCATGATGGTTTCCTACGCAAATTATTATTTATGTGACGAAAAGTTTATAATTGCGAACTTTGAATAAGAAGAAACATGATTAGACAGTTTTGAATAAACCATTTTCTTGATTTTTTAATGAAGATGATGTTTAGAGTCAATACGAAAATAACTAGCGAAACCTCATCAGTTCACTACATTGCTCAAATATAATTATAAGCATTTAAACATTTTTGGTGGGTTTGTCAAGCTTCTTAGGTATTTATTTTTAATATTATAATACCTTGGCTCCACCTTTGCTAATAAAATAAGATATACAATAATCCAAACTGCAGATTACCAAAACGTATGTTTAGAGATCCATTGTCCTTTATGAGGCTTAAATACTTGAAATATGATCGAATTTCTTACCCTGTTCATTTTATTAGATGAGCAGTGGTGTGGTGATGATAATTATGACACATGTGCACAAACCCTTCTGTGTCAATCAGAATTTAAGCTGTAACTCGATGATCCATTGTAGAATAGTGCGTGATTACTTGTCTGATTCTCACACGAGAACATAAAAATAGCTCGAAATGGTCCTAATAAGTAATAGATGTATTTAGCAGACTATCTTAAATAATAATAGTCTGCTAAATACAAGAAGTGCGATAAATTAAAAAAAAATCGCAAGTTATTAATAATCTTAAATAATATTAGTAATAAGGGGGCGTCCACAAATTACGTGAGGTGTTTTTTTTTTAATTTTTTGACTCCCCCTCCCCCCTGGTGAGATTTCGTGAGATTTTATTCAACCCCCCCTCCCCCTCCCATATCTCACGTGAGATTTTACAAAATCTGGGTTTCTACTTTCCTACGTAAACGTTTGGTTTGACAGTCAGTAGATTTTCTTTCGAAAGAATTTGTAAATGATCTTAATCGTATAACGATTAAATCTTAAGCATACGTACAACTATAGAGGTACAACCTAGATGAAATTGACCAAAATAGTATTATTTTGTTGAGAAAAAAATTACGTGACATTTGCCGAGACCCCCCCCCCCTCTCCCACGTGAGATTAGATGAGATTTGACTCGACCCTCCCCCCCCCCCCCTAAACACCTCAAGTAATTTGTGGATGCCCCCCGCGTGGAAGAAAAATAATTACATTTAAAACAACTGTGCACACTGTACAGTACAGCAAAATCAACGGTGATAATCAGCAATAGCCGAATATGTCCCTCTCTACATAAACATTTGTCCATCATGGTTGGTCCGTGGAGAGGCCATATAAAAATTACAATATTATATGATTTCCCTAGACTGTCAAATTATCTCCGAGTCAGCACACAAACTTCTGTCAAACTGTCATGTAACACGAGAAAAGTAACGAGGGCATGATGTCCACCGGTAGGCGTGGGCCGTGGGCTAATCGCGCCGATGACAATCTGCCACGTGGTGATCACGTGTACGCCACGCGACCGCGGTGGGATCGAATTGGCGGTCGATTGAATTTCGAATAAAGTTTCTTTTTTATAGTTGGCGAACTTGCAGTTGCAGAGGTTAAATTATAATTAGATTTTTTAATCTAATATTGATATTTACAGATACTGATTTATATGAGAGTAAGAAATTTGTAGCGTAATAATCTAATTTTTGTTTTGGATTCTATGGTATGAAAGACGTCAAAGGTACTAATTTCACTAATTTTGTCATCAAACAAAAAATCATTTTCATATAGCACATAATTATGATGATGATGAGATACTCAGATGACCTTAGATACTGAAGTTCGTTGACTTTAAACTTCAGTACCGTAAAGTTTTCAGTGAAAGTTAGAATCTTACCTGCTTGGTGACGGAGTCGATAAGTCGCACGAAAATATCCTGCTCTTGTCTCATACCTGTAAAGATATAAATATGTTATATTTTGCCAAAAATAACAGTAAATACTTAAAAATATGCATATTATATATATGCTGTCATAAAAATTTTGTACGATAGCCGATATTTTTTTAATAGTTGAGTTGATGCCATATTTAATTTGTTTTAAATTTAAGTTTTGCATATTTGATTATGTGTAACAATCTGCATATTATATAATATAAATAAAAATGAATCTTCAATTTTGTAAGTTTCGCTATACTTACCTCAGGAACGACAGAACCAATTTGACTAATTTTAGCCTTGAAATATTTGTTGAAGTCCGTGAAAGGTTCTTAGATTCGATATTTAGAAGTTAAGTGATACGAAGTTCACGGGTCGTCTAGTAACTTATAAAATATATAATGGTTTAGATTGTATATCTGGCATAGAAAAGGCATAGTAGACAACACCTTAAAATAAATAATATTCCTTTACTTTATAGTAACTTTAAGCTTGTATAAAACCTCATTAAAAATAGCTGAATAGTATAAGTACGTAATAAACTCGTTGAGCTACGAGTTTATTACGTACTATAGACTGCTGTCTACGGCGTAGCGTCGTAGCTCGCTACGCCGTAGCAGACGGCAATTTGTTAGCCTTCTGAAATTGCCTCCCGCTTTTTTGTTCCCAGACTAGATTTGTACTATTAGGGCAAATATTACAAGGAAAAAATTACAATTGCAGTGAAAAATATTGTGGAATAGAAAAACAAAATAAAGAAAACAAAATAAAACAATAAGAAGTACCTAAAGGCGAGGAAATTTTAGAAAATTGTTATTGCAGATGAATTAATATTTAATTATTTTAGGGAAACGTCATAACATGTTTTCATTAAAAAATAAAAATTTCAAGAAAACCTTTAGTAGTGGGACAGGAAAAATTCATTGTAATTTTTATTCAAGTAACTATCAGTTTATCAATTTGGCTGAATAGATTATAGCCCAGCCAAGGTTACAAATTATATCGAATCAACCAAATCGCTTGATTGAAACTGCCCATTCTGTCTCCCATTCGGTATTAATTATGAAATGTATCGTATGCCCACTACACACGTAACGATTAAACTGAACAGTTAATTATTAATAACCCAGTTTTTGTCAACTCCGTCTTAATAGCGTTTTTACTTTGAGTTTGTAAGTTTGTCTAAATTGTTGAAAATTATTATTAAACTAGATGATGCCCACAATTCGATTAACGCGCGGGAACCGTACATTTTTCCGGGATGAAAAGTATCCTTTTTCCTTTCCCGGAATTCAAAGTATCTCCATGCCAAATTTCAGCAAAATCGGTACAACGGATTGGGCGTGAAGAGGTAACAGACATACAGACAGACAGGCAGACACACTTTCGCATTTATATTATTAGTTTGGATATGGAAGTATGGAGGCATGGAAGTATGGATGTATTTTGTTATTATGTATTATATAAATAATTGTTTTAACTTGGTTGTCTTCTCGGTGTCTCCTTTTTGTTTAAATAATTTAGTACTATATTATTATAGTACCTATAATAATATACTAGAATAGTTTAAGTGTGTGACGATTAACAAATAAACAAAATAAATAAATATCTTCTGGTAACCTAAGATATAATATCTAACTCCAGTACTATTTGTCGTACGATATATTAATCGTACGACAAATCGTCCCGTGTGTAGAGCATAGATAGTCAAGGAGTTTGCGCAATCATCATTCATAGTCTAGCTGTCTGTTCGGTGGCAATTTTCCATTATCCGGCTCAAACGGCCAAGACGACAAATATTTACAATGCGACCGGCGAGTGCATTGTCTCCAGGAGAATTTAAGATGAGCCCATTTGTGACCCCTATGTTAGAGGATTAAAGTGTATATTCGCGTGGCAAATGGCCTGATTTACTCGAGCACTAAGGTGATATTCGCCACTAAACTTGCTCTGTCTACAAACAAATACTTCGCATGACACAGGACTTGAGATGTGAATAATTTAGTTGATATGATAGATGGACAATCAGTTTAGAAGTTGTGATATTGTATTAGAGCGAGGCCATAATGCTCCATGGCGGTGCGTTGCGACTTGCGTCGTCGCAGCGTTTGTAAATACGTATTCTATGTAGTGTATTATTATTGGCAGGCGATATTTTGACTGAACGTAGACGGACGAACCGCAAACGAGGTGTTAAATTTTCATCGTCTTGTATTGTGATTTCACGCGCTTTTGACATCAACGCTGCGATGCAGATTATAGTATACAATTTAAGGAACGTAACTATTCATTTAAGAAATGCATCACACCATAATAATTGTTCCATAAAGCTATGACGCTTGTCGCTTTATCTTCAAATCAATTTTGAATGTGTATAATAATTTTCGCCTCATTTTATGTTGGTGTGATCCGACGTTAATTTAACTTAAAATATTTTTATGTGTATCAAAATCTTTATAATAAAACTCACCATTTGCGTATAGTAACTGTAGCCTGTATTGGATGCCGTTATTTGTTTTCTGCCCTTCGGCTTCCTGAAACAAAATTATCTGTTAAAACAGTCTTAAAAAACAAAAAAGGGGCACCTAAAGTAATATAATTATATTAATATTTTGTATTTGTATTTAGGGTAATTAATTAGATTTTATTTATATCAAAATCAATTTATATCAGGAACTGTGCATTTTTCTGCGATAGTAAGACGCATATTATTAAGCCTTTACTAAAACTGATCTGATAGTTTCAAAGCCCATTAAATGAAAATAAAGGGACTTTGCCTCTCTGCATTGTGAGGAAATAATAGTAATAATGTCTGTATGTATTCTGTAAGAACTAAACTTGTGGCTTCATTGTGAATAATTAACACGGTAGCGCCGCGACAACACCCGACGTTTACTCTGCCCACCTACTGTTTCCTCGTTTATTACATGTTTGCATTGTTTCAAGGTCCTATAATAATTAATTCGTTTATTACATGTTTACATTGTTTCAAGGTCCTATGTATAATTGACGACCTCCGTGGCGCAGTGGTGAGCGCGTCGGTAGCACAAGCCGGAGGTCGCGGGTTCGAGTCCCGCCGACGGAACAAAAAGTTTATAAAGTTCCTGGGTCATGGATGTGTATTAAATATGTGTATCATATAATAAAAATCTTAAATATATGTATAGTATAAAAGTATTAAATATATTTCCGTTGTCTGGTACCTGTAACACAAGTCCATCAGGTACTTAGCACAGGGCCAGACTGACGTGGTGTGAAGCGTCCATAGATATATTCTTATTATTAATTAAACATATATTTTGGTACTGTTCTTAGATTGTTTTGTCTACTATACTTTTTATTTTAGTAAATTACAAACCGAACTTTGAAATGCTTCTGTTATTCAACAAAAAATATATCGTTATGTTTTGACCATGCCTGAATGACGATAATATTTTTTTATGATTTTGATATGAGGTGTTTTTGAAACACTCTCAACTAGTGTAGCCTTTTGATGTAGAGTTACTAAAGTCTAAAAATCTTCCCCTATTAATGTTTGAGATACTTCCTTAGATTTATATGTAGATTTATTCCTATTTACGCGCAAGAATTCGTTCCAATTCGAAAGCGAGTTGTTTTATTTTATTTAAGCATTGTATGAAACCCATACTACTAACACAATCGAGAACTGAATTAACTCGATCTTAAAAGCTTCAATACTCACGTTTCTACACCAGGATCGAAAAGTTCATACAATATCAACAAGATGACGGTGAACAAGATTTTTGGTGTTTGTTTGAGAGTAACGCACTCGGAGAGATACATTTTCTTTTAAGCCGTTTATTAAAATTAAATTTAATTACTCAGTAAACGTCTCTCGTAAGTATTAATTTTCGTATTCTCGTAATATTTCGTAAGTCCCGAAGATGAATCAAAGTCGACATCAAATTACTCGGAATTCGATTTCGAATAAGTCTCAGGAGTAAGGGCCACAAGTAGCCGAATGCCACCAACGCAGTGTCTGATCCTGATTGATGGCAGATGGTATCGCGGCTATGCATAAACACGTCATTATAACCCTACACAATGATGTAAGTCCGTGTCGAAACAAAATGTCTATTGAACTGGTATTGTGCAAGGTCATTTTGAAGTATAATTCTTATTGAAAAAATCGATTTATTAATGAAATATAAAATTCTCGTGTCACAATATTAGGCCGCATGGTCCTCTGAAACGGCTTTACTGATTTTAACCAAATTTTATATGCATATTCAGTGAGTCTGAGAATCGGCTACTGGGTACTTTTTATATTGGTAAGTGCATTTCTTGAATAAATAATAGTAAATTATTACAACCTGAGACTGACGGCGACCATTGTTTGTGCGACGGGACGGGACGGGACGTTACCATGGTAACATTCATGGAAACGGCCGTAGTTCTTCTCTAAAATAATTATAAATTCAGGCTTCTTGTATCAAAATATAATTAAAAAAAAATGTTTTCAGACTACATTTGGCCAAACTGTATTGTTAGTGACACTTTATTCTTAAGAGCTAATGTTAGTATTAGTTATTTATGAAATCTTCAAACTATTTTCGAAAACTCGAACTCGAAAGCATCAGGAAGCTTATCCGTTTTTATTTCTTCTGACAATGTCTGACATACACAAATAAAATAGGTTCCATTTATTGGCTCTGCCAAAAAACTGGCGCTCTTCTATTTATCGTCGTAATACGGGACCCGAATCGATGGGCGAGATTTTATTCCCAGCTAGTGTAGTTGAGCTAGTAAAAAGATGAATGCTGTTGGCATATTTTCTTTTTATTTGGTAAGAATAGCTGTGTTATAAAGAACAAGAAGACAAAACATTCAAAAAATTCAAAAAAAAACACCTCACGTAATTTGTGGACGCCCCCTTACTTTCATACTCGTATTTTTGAGTGCAACTGTACCTACTCATAGCTTTGGCCATTCCTTCTCTAAATATCCTTGGAACATGATTCTAAAACTTTTGGATAAAGGAATTTCTCCGTTTAAAGACTTGTCTTGCTCTTAATTTTATTAAGACAGAAAGAAAAATTTAATAGCTTTACACTCGTATTTTTAGTGCAACTGTACTCACTATAATATTATGACTATTTCACGAGTAAATATTCCTAACTCTTTGAAAGAAAAAAATAAGAAAAATATAGAACTATATTTCACTGAGTGACTGAGATGAGCCTGAGTGATTTATTTTTTCATACTCGTATTTTTGATTGCAATAGTCAACGTTATGAGTAGGTACATAGCGTTGACTATTTAACGTCTAAACATTCCTAACTCTTTGAAAAATAGAAAAATTAAGTAGTTATGTTTTCGTATAACACTTATTTTTGTCTGAGTGTACGTTGAATGTTGTCTATCGCTATCTCGGGGCCGCACAAAGTCGCCGTATGAATGAGAACTCATCAGCGCCCCATTTTGTGTTTCACGTGTTGAATATGTTGAAAAACGCCCTTTATACACCACGTATGTCGCTCAAATGCGCGTATTTAGCTAAAAATAAATCTTCTGTTTAATGCCAAGAATATAAGAAAAGACATAGAGGTTGAAACGTACAGCAATGAAGGCTACCTAGTACCTATATTATTTACAGTTGCTAGAAAAAAGATGGATGGATGGAAAACGCTTCGTAGCAATTTAGTGTTTTGCTATGACGTGGGTACATTTTAATTAATTTACAATGATCACTAGCACAATTCATTTTAAAATATAGTACTGTAATAGTTTCTAGGTAAAATATCACTAAGGTCCTAGCGGACTTTTTTTTATGAAATTAAACGAAGGCAGCAAATAAAGCAAATGAGCAAACGGGTCACATGATGGAAAGAAACTTCCGTCGCCCATGGACACTCGCAGCATCAGAAGAGCTGCAGGTGCGTTGCCGGCCTTTTAAGAAGGAATAGGGTAATAGGGGAGGGTAGGGATGGGAAGGGAAGGGAATAGGGGAGGGTAGGGAAGGGAATAGTGTAGGGGATTGGGCCTCCGGTAAACTCACTCACTCGGCGAAACACAGCGCAAGCGCTGTTTCGCGCCGGTTTTCTGTGAGAACGTGGTATTTCTCCGGTCCAGCCGGCCCATTCGTGCCGAAGCATGGCTCTCCCACTCAACTTTAAACATGCATATTCTTGATGTTGACTCTATATTTGTCGCCTTTTTTGTCAATATTATAATTCCATCAAATACAATCCAGTAATAATTATTGTGGATCCTATTTAATGCAAACAAAGAAACAAGTGTTTCCTCATGTCCAATTTAATATAGGAAGCGGATGAGCGAGTTTCCTCACGGTGGATAAGGTGGCGTGTCATGACAAAACCACTGTTAAAAAATAAAAATAAATACACTGACCTGATCCTTCTCAATGAACCCGATGAAGGCGGTCCTCTCGATCTCCACCGGCTGGCCGGCTCGGTCGTACAGCGCCACTACGAAATGGAAGAAGTTGCTCTTCCGCAGGTTGCTGGGCGGCTGCTTCTCGAAGTGTGCGCGTCCTACGCCCACCGTGCTAGAGAAAAAAAGTGAAAAAAAACCATAAAAACTGGAATCATGTTTTACGTTACTTGAAATTGAATTCGACGCTACGCCGTATACACGTTTGGGTCAGTAACTAAGAGTTAAGACGCTATAATGAAACAAAGTAGGAGACGGCAAAATTTTGAAAATCGGTTCACAAACGGCGGAGTCATCGTTGAACATAAGTAATTAAAAAAATGAACATAACACCTCCTCCGTTACGGAAGTCGGTTAAAAATGTAGCCTATGTGTTAATCCAGGATGTCAGCTACCTCCCTGTAAAATTTTGTCGAAATCGCTCCAGCCGTTTAAGCGTGAAGAAGTAACAAACATACAAACTCACAAACTCACATACTTTTGCCTTTATAATATTAGTAGGATTAGTAGGATAACTTAGTTTGTTCCTAAAAAGGAGAATTAAAACTCAGCACTAAAGACGCGACACTGTTTCGTTAAAAGCAACACTTTCAGGAAGAGAGTGGGGGGGGGGGTTTGGGGGGGCGTAGCCTCCCCAAGTAGAAGACGGTAAAATTTTGAAAATCGGTTCACAAACGGCGGAGTCATCGTTGAACATAAGTAATTAAAAAAATGAACATAACACCTCTTCCGTTACGGAAGTCGGTTAAAAATGTAGCCTATGTGTTAATCCAGGATGTCAGCTACCTCCTTGTAAAATTTTGTCGAAATCGCTCCAGCCGTCTAAGCGTGAAGAAGTAACAAACATACAAACTCACAAACTCAGAAACTTTCGCCTTTATAATATTAGTAGGATAACTTAGTTTGTTCCTAAAAAGGAGTATTAAAACTCAGCACTAACGACGCGACACTGTTTCGTTAAAAGCAACACTTTCAGGATGAGAGTGGGCGGGGGGTTTGGGGGGGGGGGGGGCAGCCCCCCCAGGTAGAAGACGGCAAAATTTTTAAAATCGGTTCACAAACGGCGGAGTCATCGTTAAACATAAGTAATTAAAAAAATGAACATAACACCTCCGTTACGGAAGTCGGTTAAAAATGTAGCCTATGTATGGATGTCAGCTACCTCCCTGTAAAATTTTGTCTAAATCGCTCCAGCCGTTTAAGCGTGAAGAAGTAACAAACATACAAACTCACAAACTCACATACTTTCGCCTTTATAATATTAGAAGGATATGTACATACTTTAATATAGAACAAGACATCTTAAACTAATGAATAACATGTAAAAGCTAGAGTTAAAGCAGTTTCTAATAGGATAAAATTCTACAAACTTCCAGTACCTATGGACTGTTTCGTTTGTGAAAAAGATTAAGTTATAAATATTCTACTACAATACTTTGTAACAGTAATTTAAACAATACGACAGTTACTTAAAGAAATAAAGAAATCCCAACCGCTAACCGGAGCCATAAACCAAACACAAACAAAAACAAAAACTTGTAAAAAAATTGGACACCCGGAGCTTGCAAATTTGAAACCGCCCATAATATCTCTATTGATTTTCATCTGTCATTTGTTGTGTGAAACAAAATGTACAGGGTAAAACTTGCTTAGTTCCTTTATTGAGTAACGGGAAATATAATAATGGCAAATTTAATAATGATATGATTATATTAATGTCTTGTTATGACTTTCTGAGAATAAACATTAGTTTAATTTTTCTGTACTTAAAACAAAAAGCTAAAAACATTTATTTTACTTTTTATATTGTATAAAATATTGTCCTAAAATTAATAATATCATAATATGTAATATTATATCGAAACACAGAGAATACATAATCATTTGAGAAATCAAAAATTCTTATAACATTATCCTTTGAGTATTATTTATTACCAGTAGAAAAAATAAGACTGTCAAATACTTTCGGAGACACTCGTACATTTTCGCCGCTTCCAACTCTATATAAATCAGTCACGCTATACCCACTATTAGCTGCACAGATTTGGTGATACGATAAATTTTAAACGCTGCCAAAGAATCGATATCTCTACGCTGACAAACGGAGAGCGCTAGTTATAATATCGACAACACGTGTTCCCTTCCCAACACTATTTGCGACCTTATCCGATAAGAATAAGGAAGGATTTCGTCTGACAGTCGGTGATAAATATATCGATACCACCGAACTGCAGTTCATCAAATCTTCGGCCTCATTACTCATTGTTGCATCGAGTGTGTTATTCATTAGTGATGTGCGAATTAAATTGAAATTATCGACATTATTATACAAGTTTATAATGCGGAGTTGTGAATTTAACTGCTACGGTAGATTTTTTTAACTTATGAGTTCCGGTATAGACAAATCGAGAAAAGTGCTGTTGAGAATTGCGCGTTTAAACCGCACACAACAAAGACGTTGTATTAGACCGTTCAAATTAAATGTCGTTTAGCATGTAAAACTCGCAACTTTGCTGATGGTGCCTGTTATAATATTGTGTACTTTTGGATACTTACTATTATGTATATTATAATACATTAATTACTCAGTTTACAAATATCCATCGAATATTTCGAACGTGTAATAACTAACCGCGGAACTTCCGTCGCGTAACTTCGGCTTCGGCAAGAATTTGCTCTAGACTTTGTTAACCAACATGCAATATATCTTTACGCATGCCACATGATATACGTCTTTGCCATACATCGTGCTCGAGTGTTTGCCATCGTGGCACAGCACTACGTATTACTATGGTCGCCCATTCATCTCACTGCAGAATTTGCGTAAACAAATTGGTTTCGCGATTGCCATTTTATACTACACGCGTCGCTTCCGTTGTTTATTTATCGTCGGCAGTTTCGCCAGGTGTTAGGCTTTTTTGCTTACAGATCACCGTATTTGTCAATCTAGTATTCTAGTGCATTTGGATTGGGGAAATCGCTTTTGAGGTCCTTTGTAATCTGCTAGATTTTGAGAAAAAATCCAACAGAAACGGCATATTTTTCCATTAGTCTACATATTCTATTCCGTGGTCTACTCTCCATCTGTGTGTAATTTAATCAAAATTCGATCATCATCAGTATCTAATTTCGGAGCTTTTTCGACGCAAAAATACTAGTCCTTTCTCTATAAATTAAGTGTTGTTTTACATTGATCCAGTAGCAGAAGTAACTAAAGTAGCTAACTAACCCATCGAACCCTATGCGAGCACATAGCATTTCCAAGAATCCCCGATCGAAGGATTAGGTAATGTAGTATAATATCTTGGGATGGTTTAAAAAAGGTTTACAAAGAGCTAGTGCCTAATTGATAGTAAAAATGTTTATTGCTACTGCTAGTTAATGATGATTTTAATTAACTTTTCCTTTACATTAATGAAGTTATCAATGGTGTCTGACCCGGGCGCTAAATGGTCGGAATTAACCCGACAAATGAGGGTGTCATCACCCTGTCATCAACATTTTTCATTCTACCGTCTAATTTCGGTGCCGTTACAACTCGCGTGTTATATGCAGATTAAATAAATTAAAACAAATTAATAACTACGTGAATTTTTGTTATGAGTTTTTATATTTATAAAATCAACGTAAGTTGTCTTTTCCGTTGAAAATTTACCTACTACATACATACTTAAAATAAACTAACCTTAGTTATAAGCCATCCAAAGGTATAATACTGAACTGTATTGAGCAATAATTATTATTTACATGACAAAACATTATTTTTCGAGAAAAAAATCTGTATGCAAACACATTTTAGTAGGTGGGTACTCTACAAAAATTATAACCAACAATTCATAAAATAATATTTATCTTAACAAAATACAAAAACCCTCAATTATATTGAGTAAATATACGTGGATCTAAAACGCGACAGATGTCCGCAACCCTCGGCACAAAGCGCGTTAATTTGGTAGTGTATCAATACGTCACATTATCAAACCCAAATGGCGCATTGTTGTGCAACTTCATTACACACTCCAGCGTGAATTTATCAGCATATTTGAGGGTATCTTCAGAATTTTTTAAAAGGTTGTTTTAGGGCGAAGAGCTGTTTTGCAACGTTGGTAGAACAAAGTAGGTAAATATTTTGGTCTTCAAAGATAAAAATTACAACTTAAGCAACGGCTTTATATAACCGAACGTAATTACGATTAATGATATAAATTAAAGTAGGAAGCGTAATGTCCAATATACATAACACCATAGAATTATAACCTATACTAGATGACGCCCGCAACTCCGTTGCGGAAAAATTCATTTATCGCGCGGGAACTGCACATTTTTCCGGGATAAAAACTATCCTATGTCCTTTCCCGGGGCTCAAAGAATATTTATGCCAAATTTCAACAAAATCGGTTCAGCGGTTTGAGCGTGAAGAGGTAACAGACAGACAGACAGACAGACAGACAGACAGACAGACAGACACACTTTCACATTTATAATATTAATTAGTATGGAAGTATGGGAGTATGGAAGTATTTAACATCGTTGCATAACACTACAGTGTCGGTACTACTACGGATCGGCAATTTGTATGGGTATGAAGACATATTTTTTTTAATTCCCAGCATTGTTCACATAGAAAAAGTTGTTCATTTTGACGGGCTCATATTTTGATGGTTTCAAGGACAACGGTGCTTACACAAACATATTGTATATACCTAGACGTGCGTCGTAAGTAGGTAACTATAAACTAAAAAATACGCACGTAGCATTTTCACATTTTCTCTGATACAAAATATAAAATATGCCAAAAGAGATAAAAACTACTATTATCCTGTAATATATCGCTATTGAAATTTTAATTTATATCCCGTTCATTATCTGTACAGTCACAACACCCCTATGATTTATAACGCCCTTTCCGCTTATGAATACACTTGGCTTCATTATCGCCCGAACTCGACCCCTGATTGGACACCGTTATTGTATCGGATATTGGCACTGCAGGTATTTTACTATTGTTAGGGTAAAAAACAGGTAGCTCCACTTGTTTGCTAATTTGTTCTTTGTGGGGTCATTATTGCGATGAATGTTTAAACTATTTAAGTTATAGAAGGAAAAATATATTTTAGAGGAAAATGTATATTTTGTTAAATGTAAAAATTCATAAAAAATATTTTTGTGAGATAAGGCTACAATTTATATCGTTTCATTAAAAATACTCAAATACTTTATTCGTGAAAAAGAACGATATCGTGAAATAAATGCTTCAGCTTATATTTTCACACTATCGGAATACATTTACAAAAGTTTTAAAATAAAACGTTTTTCTCAAAACCAATTAAGCTACGAAGAATTGGTTTCAAAAATGACGTAACCATTTCTGCACTACTACGCTCGGCTCGCATTTTTTACGCCAGCGAAATAAATGCTGCAGAAAAGATTTCGAACACCTGCAATTTGTTTTATTCATTTATTTATTCAATCTGGCCATCAGGACTGAATTGGTGAAAATACGGCTGTTGTACAAAAATATTATGGAAGTACCTTCAAGGTGGATTAAATTTTAAAGTATGTAGTCTGACTT
Source organism: Lysandra bellargus (assembly GCA_905333045.1). Classification (NCBI taxonomy): domain Eukaryota; kingdom Metazoa; phylum Arthropoda; class Insecta; order Lepidoptera; family Lycaenidae; genus Lysandra; species Lysandra bellargus. The sequence continues at coordinate 5,988,294 of HG995353.1, forward strand.
CTTTTGTGAGAATTTTTCAATATAAGTAGGTACATAATATTGTAATTTCAATGTAATTTCAATTCAATGTAATGTAATTTCAATTCAATGTAATGTTTTTAAATTAATAATAATATTTAAAAATTTAATATTTAAGTGATGACGACCTCTGTGGCTCAATTGGTTGAGTGTGTGGCTCAAGCCGGGGGTCGCGGGTCCGAACCCCGCCGACGGAACAAAAAGTTTTTCAATGTTCCCGGGTCATGGATGTGTATTAAATATGTGTATAATATAATAAAAATCCTAAATATATGTATAGTGTAAAAGTATTAAATATATTTCCGTTGTCTGGTACCCGTAACACAAGTCCTTCAGGTACTTAGCACGGGGCCAGACTAACGTGGTGTGAAGCGTCCATAGATATTATTATTATTATTAAAATAATGAATAATTGAAATTAATAAATCTAATTTTACGCGTTGTGGTTTTTCTTTTATCAAAAACAAGATCATGCCCACAGCTTTGTTTCGAAATTCATTAATATTTATTTTCGTTTTTCGTGTCCGGAAACATTCCTGAATAAAAATATACATCCTTGCCCTGTACTCAAACTATATTAATAAATACTTTTTTAATTACCTACGTCTTAAACAGACACTTTTGTATTGATAACACCATTAGTACCAATATTTATAGGAACCTCAATACCAAATTCTTCTTGATCCAATGAACATTCTAATATAATCTACAAACATTGAGTAAAGATAACCTTATTGTGTTACTAATCCTGTAGCGGTTTCGTACTGGTTGTGGGTTCGAATCCAACTGCTCTTTTCACTAATAAGCTTATCAAACGAGTAAATAGGGTGCACTCTGACAGTTGTTTAAAAATAACAGTGGATTGGGGTACATTAGACACAGTAAAATTAGAATTATTTAGGGCTACTTTATTATAGGTTATTTTTCATACCAAAATATCAATGCAATAGGTAATTTTGCATTGATATTTTGGTATTTAGATATTTTTTCTGTTACTTTTCATTTTAATGCGACTTTTGACACTCATTTCAATAAAAAAAAAAAACTAAAATTAAAAATGATTTCAATTTTTTAAATACTCAGTTGCGGATCTAACTTAAAAGGCACCCTGGGCACTGGCAACCCTTATCAACCCAATTTCAATTCCCTGAATTAGGCATAGAGTAAATATTTCCTTAGTCTATGATTCAGGTGTTTTCAGAATCATAAACACCTGAATTTAGGTGCCTGAAATCTTCTAAATAAAAATGGATTTTCAAATGTGTTAGTCGCGCTAAAACTGGAAAACGGCTGAACGGATTGGGCTGATTTTAGTCTTAAAATATTCGTAGAAGTCGAGGGAAGGTTTTAAAGTGACACGAAGTTCACCGGGACAGCTAGTAATTTATAAATATAGAACTGTAGATTACGGAATCCACGACGCTATAAAGAACTTTAAACTAGCAATATTGTAACGTTTTTGTTTGGTACCTACTTTTAAACACGCTTTATGTTTACTCACATTTTGAAAATTTCATGTTCTATTGAAATGTATAAACGCGTGCTTTTTAATATAATAAAACTTGCGTTTAAGTTTAAACGTGGTTTCTGCAAACACATGCTTTTTTGTAAAAAAAACGCTCGTTCATTTATGTATCTGGTCTTTGACAGTACTTACTTGGTATTGTCAACTAGGGAACTGGGGGTCATCCAGGCTCGAGTGAGGGGTTCCTCCTTCAGTGACGTCACGGGGCCACGGGGCTGCGCGTGCACGCCCGCCGCCTCTTGATGATGAAGCCCGAACATTAGACCTCCTAAAGAGACAAACAAAAGAGATTTTATTGTGTTCATACAGGTCTTAACATTACCATAATAATGATTTAGGTACTGTAAAAGTAATCTATAACACAAAATTCTTGCGTCACAACTCACAATGTTTGTGTGCGAACTCCTCCAAAACAGCTCAACCGATTTTAATGACATTTTGTATGTACTATCAGAGAAGTTGGTTCCTAGGCAGATGGGGGACCTACGTAGTTTGGTTGCGTTACGTCAAACCCAGCCGACAGATCACAATTAACATTGAATTGACATGATCCGACCAAATGACGTTGGTCTGTCAACTGCCTAGGAATCAATTTCCTCGATGGTGCATTCGTTAGGCCTGAGAGTAGGTTTTTATCTACTTTTTATATCGATACTAAAAATAATTTATATGGCAAAACAACATTTCCGGGTCAGCTAGTGTTTTTTAAACGTATACGTACCCGTAACTGTAACTCATTAACAAAAATTTATAGCATCTAGAAAACCCCACAAAAGTTTTGTCACTTATTAGAAAATTATTTGTCTTTGGACAGTTTTCGGATATAAGTGTCAAAAATAACTTTATTGAAAGTACCAATATTTTTGAGGGAAAGTTATTAATAAAATTTAAATTAAAATTTTATGACCCGGCAAACGTTGTTTTGCCATATACAGGGTGCAATTAAACCTTCCTGCCAAATTTTGATATATTGATCCTTGTTAAAAATAAAAATACACGTATTTTTTCTTTTAAAGTCGCTCAGTACTAAAATGTTGAGAAATAGCTTCCGAAAGTTATCCTATAAAACACTACAATTAATGGACACGATGCGTCGGCCGCGCGTGATGTGCCCCCGCGCGCGCGCCTCATCCCGCGTCACCCCCGATCATTCCCCCGCGCCGCGATTGACCATTCTGCAACGATTTTAAATGGGATAAAATATTATGTCATTGAAAAAAAAACACCCAATTTTTTTTGTTAAATGGACTCTCCTAATGATACCTAAGCCCTGGAAAAAATTTGGCAGGAAGGTTTAATTGCACCCTGTAAATAATTTTTGGTATGAAAAATAGGATGTTGGCCGATTCTCAGACCTACTCAATATGCTCACAAAATTTCATGAGAATCGGTCAAGCTGTTTCGGAGGAGTACGGGAACGAACATTGTGACACGAGAATTTTATATATAAGATTAAAGTTTTATTTGAGAGTGTTTGAACATTTTTTTAACATTTAAATCAATTTATAATTTACTATAATAAAATAAAAAACAAAAAAAAATGCAACGATGATATTTTTTTTCTCAATACACCTATGAGAATTATGTTTCTAAAATATTTTCTGCAATATTATATTTCACGGTAACTTTATTGTTTTTATCAATTTTTTTATCAATCTCATTTACATAAATCTGAAAGTTTATATTTAAATAGTAGGTACTTATACCAACTTAACAAGTGAATTCTCAATAAATATTTTTTTATTCTATAAATATAACGTTTTATATGGCTTTATAAAAAATACAAAACTTTCTTTGACAACATTTTTTTTATTTTATTTAACATATTTTTAAACTATTTCTTGGACAAATTGAAATTATTTAAAATTTTCAAGTATATTAGAACCAAAATCTACATAATATTATTTGTGATTTTTTCTGTATAATATTAATTTAAGTTAGTTGAGCCTGGGTTAGATTAACCGTGGTATGGGCTATGGGCTACTGAAAACCTACACAGGTTATATAGTATTAATGAGGTCGTATTTAAGAAAAAAAAAAACCAGCCAAGTGCGAGTTGGACTCGCCACTGAAGAGTTCCGCAGCAGCAACAAGGTTTATTTCTATAAAATTAAAAGGTTTTTGATTTATTTTTATATTATTTTACATCATATATTTTTTTAGAATTATCATGCCCCTACTTTAGAAGTTAGAGGGGGGGGGGGGGGATTAACCGGGGTTAGATTAACCGTGGTATGGGCTATGGGCTACTGAAAACCTACACAGGTTATATAGTATTAATGAGGTCGTATTTAAGAAAAAAAAAAACCAGCCAAGTGCGAGTTGGACTCGCCACTGAAGAGTTCCGCAGCAGCAACAAGGTTTATTTCTATAAAATTAAAAGGTTTTTGATTTATTTTTATATTATTTTACATCATATATTTTTTTAGAATTATCATGCCCCTACTTTAGAAGTTAGAGGGGGGGGGGGGGACACACATTTTACCACTTTGGAAGAGTCTCTCTTGCAAACTATTCAGATTAGAAAAAAATTATATTAGAAACCTCAATATGATTTTTGAAGACCTATCCATAGATACCCTACACGGGTAGGTTAGACGAAAAAAAAATTTCTTTGTTTCAGTTGTACCTATGGGGACCCCTAAAATTTTTAATATTTTTTCCATTTTTGTATCCAAATCTCAATGCGGTTCAAAGACTACATCTAATTACCAAGTTTCAATAGTATAGCTCTTATAGTTTCGGAGAAAAGTGGCTGTGACAGACAGACAGACAGACAGACAGACATACAGACAGACATGACGAATCTATAAGGGTTCCGTTTTTTGCCATTTTGGCTACGGAACCCTAAAAAGTACCTATGTGTTGATATTTCTCATTAGAAGAAATTTCCTACAAACTTAGATATAAAGCTAATGTGTTAAATTAAATTGTGTTAATTTCTAGTATATTTTGTCTATATTAAGAGTTATTTTAAAATAAATATCCCACAAAAAGTGATCAAAAATTTCTTCTTACTATACCAGTTACAATATTTTTTCTAGAAAGACAAAAAACGACGCTGTAGCCATAAATAAATAAAAGCTTGTATTGTCATCAGATATTATAGAAGAATATTATTTTTATATGTCATTAGTTCCACTTGTCTCATTATAAACCGTTAAATATAAGTAGGTACATTTTACTTTTATCCCTGATATTTTTCAAATCTGAATTACCTACCAGAAGATACTGGTTACTGAGTACTTTGCGCAAACATTATTTTTTTTACACTTTTAAAAATATTTTTTGAAGGTCTGGTATAAATATTCTTATTTAGAATTACCTGAGGATCGGGTGGCCCCAGTCGGGTACAGCTTGCGGCCCCATCCCACCGGGTCCAGGTCCAGCGGCGGCCACGGGGAGCCCGTGTACCCGCCCGCCGCCGCGTTCAACTCGTCCGACCGAATCGCGACCGGCTCCCCGACCACGCGCGAACACACGCGAAAACGGCCGACCGAGGGTTTCCGAATTCCCGCACTTTATTTCGTACTCAAAGTAACACAAAACAAAAAATCACGCGGCGAAATTCCTAAAAACGTAGTGCTAAAATTTTTAAATTGTAAAAAAAAATCGCAATAATAGAAGTCCCTAATGGGTCCGATAGACGGCTCTGCGCTATCGTGTGGGGATAGTCCCGGTAGTGCGGGTGATCCCGCTGCGGATTTGCGGAGCACTAACAAGCGTCGCGGGATCGCGTCGAGTGCTCGCTGCGGCGCCCCCGTCCCCGCTGGGAGGCGCCCTGGGGACACGCCCTCGCCACAAGAGCGAGACGACGCTTCTGTAGTAGGTGGCGCTGCTTTCGTGCATTGCTGGCCTATTAAAAACCAAAAAAAGCAAAGCGTCATTAAGAATTTATATTCGAAAAATCGAAATAAAAAAAATCGAAATTTTAAAGTATTTTTGCGGTGCATTCCCGCCGCGCTGCGGTCGATTATTGAGGGTCGTCGGCTAGGTTTCCCTCTGAGACCGCTTACCTGCGCCGCGCGTAAGGGACAGAGGGATTTGAGAGGGACAATATCTAGACCTCCGTCCTCCGGGGGAGGGCCCGGAGGATTTATTAAGCGGACTTAGATTGACGATGATGAAATTTCAGTGGGAATTGACTTTAACTACTTTTGAGATGAGGTTTGTCGCCACATTAATAATTGCTCACGTGAACTTCGAGGGAATGACGTCATTAATCCTTTCTACTGCAAATTAAATTGACGGTTAAAATGTCACTTTATTGACGTGATTCTGTATTCATGATGAGATGAGGTTGTGATGATATGGTAGGTATATCTACTGTATGGGTAATAAATAATGATTGTGGTACTGAGACCTGAGTCTAGACTGAATTTAATTTACTAACCTAGTTTTTTGTAACTAGAAGTTACCCGCGTAATAACGCCAAAAATAAGTTCTAGAAGTCGTATATACCTAGAAGATACATTATGTGTCCTGTATTTTACAAAATGTAATAATATGGCTGTCTTTATATATCGTTTCTAAAACTGATACACTATCGTATTGGATACCTAATAACGGTCTTACCACAAAAAACTAAACATCTGTTGAACAGTTGCTTTGAGACCATTTTGTACCTACAGAATTTTTCTCGAATCAACTGTTCAACAGGTGTTTAAATCTTTTGTAGTAAGACAGTATGTAGGTATGTAACTAAAACATAATGCTATTTCCAGAGCTTATTAGTAGAGTAGATAGGCAAGTAGTTTAATTAACATTAATTCTCTTATAATATTTCGATAATAGCAAAATTATGTCAGCCTTACCTTTTAATAATTCTGATATATAAGTAGATTTTAACTTGTTCGCATAAAAGTATCGAAAGAATTTTAATTTCATAATGCATAGTAGTATTTAAGACTCAGAATTAACAATTAGAACTTTTGGTACGTATTATCCCGATAAGTATCCACCTACATTTTGCTCTGGAATTTTTTTCATACCTAGCATTTCATAGCTTTCTAGTGCACCTATAACTAACGATTCTAGCATTTAGAACTTTTTTATAGGCAGTAAAGTTCTAACTTTTTGTCTGCAATTAAAGCGTGAACAATTTTGGATATAATCACGCTTCTGTTTTCAAATAACTATAAATATATAAAAAAAAATACGCAAATGTCTGTTTAAAGGTGCTCACTTACCGCGAGCATTCACGTGTAATGTAACATTTTAGATTCGACTTTGAGCATTGCATTACATTACATTATTACCTCCCTGACAGACGTGCATTCGCGTGTAATGTAACATTCAACTTTGACCATTCCATAGCTAGTTGTGTTACAAGTTGTATCAAGATATTACACATTGTATCATTACAAGGTGCGCATTATAATGCTCGGCTCTCCTCCCTCACTAATGTAATGCTCAACTCTGTAACGTTACATTACAAGCGAATGCTCCGGGTGAGAGATCACCTTAAAGAAAATTAAATGAAACCCTTATAAAATACAAAAAGTGTAAGTAAAATATCTAGACCAGTTTTCTTTAAGATGAAAACTACTAAGCTACTACCTATTAAATACCTACTACACTGTAAGATGCTAACTAGGTACTAACTAACTTAGGGCCTTTTTCACCACTTCCTGATAAAGTGCTGGATAGGCTAGATATCCACAACTTATTTGACAGATTCTCCATACTCTGTCAAGTTTAATGGTAGATAGCCTATCCGGCACTTATCAGGATGTGTCATGTGGTGAAACAGGACTTTCTCTAGAAAAACAATAATCTGTGCCGAAATATGTTATAATATGGTCCTCTCATGGGATGCCTTGTGAAATTTCAAAATAAATATAGTGTGTTCTGTCGGTTTGTTTATTTTGGGCCTTTTGGATTACAAATTTGAAATTTTACGCGAAATAAAAACCCCTATCAATAAAACTACTGTATCTCGTGGCTTAGGTACATGCTGCTTGACGATATTAGTTCCTATGAAGTTTATGTTTCTTTTTGACTCGTTACGGTTTATAATATGTAGTTATAAACCGTAACGAGTGAAAAAAATAACAATTTGTATAAAACTTTGTGGCTCGTTCCCTTTACCTACTCAAAAATCAAACATACCTATTATTGTAATATTATGTTACGTGCATATACTGTCTAATCAGACACAACTTTGTTTGTGTTTTAATTAATATTGTGGTTTACCAATATATAAAAGTTTTAGAAAAAAAAAAGGGTCTACATTCGTTGCTGCTTCAGAAAAATGAAATTTTATCTTTGAGTGTTTCGGTAATACCACACATTATAAAATCTATGACAGTGCCAGAAGGAATTTTCTTGGCTTGCATCAAATAACTTTCGAAATGACGGGAATGAAATTGAAATTCAACATAGATACAATTCAGACAACGAAGAAGGACATAAATACACTTTCCTCCAAAAAATATGTGCGCAGTGCGTTGCCAATTATCCTTTTGTACACAAAGTCACAGGCAAAACTAGCATTACATTAAAAACATAGCCGTCAAAGTCAAAAACAAATTACTCAAAGTTGTTGAAACCTCCGCGGACCATCTGGGAGGTCCCATCGGCCGGCCCCGCCCACCGGCCACGCCCACTCACAGTGCCTAGAGATTTGACTAATGCGAAATATTGTTTTGGCCAAGACGCTAGATCAATATTGAAACGTGCTGGCTGCTGGGTTATTGAAAATGTAGACGGGTGTACAATGTGAGGTGTTAAAACGTAACACATAGTTACAATATTATGTGGATAGAAATTATTATTGTCGTTTAATAGAAAACACCACTAAGGGCCTGTTTCACCACTTCCTGATAAGTGCTAGATAGGCTATCCACAACTTATCTGACAGATACTCCATACTCTATCTGTCAAGTTAAGTTGTAGATAGCCTATCCGGTACTTATCAAGGAAGTGGTGAAACGGCCCCTTAATATTGTAACCATTTCTAAAACAAAATATTCTTTAAATACCTACTGATTTTGTCTTTTTAATACCCGACGTTTTGGCTCAGATCGAGAGAGGACTACGAATGCGACTGACCTAGTCTGTTACTAAGAGGATTAGCGTCGAAAGTCAGGAGTTTCGGGTTTGAATCCCAGCTAACTGCTAAGAAACAAAATTGGTGTAGTGGTGGTTACTAGGCAATGGGTCGGGATAAAATAATATTATGCTTCTGATCCCAACACTATTAGGCGAGTGGTAGCGACCAGACTGAAGTTTGCTTTCCAGAAGTTCTAGGTCAATTAGGCAAAGCCGTGGAAATCGAGCTAGTAATGCATAGTAACATTATTAGGTATAAATGCGAAAGTGTGTCTGTCTCTCTTTCTGCTGCCTCTTCACGCCCACACCGCTGAACCGATTTTACTAAAATTTGGTGATGGGGATATTTTAAGACCCGGGAAAGGACATAGGATTCTTTTTATCCCGGAAAAATGTGCGGTTCCCGCGCGATAAACTAATTTCTGCGCAACAGAGTTGTGGGCGTCATCTAGCTATAATAATATAATAACAAACATAACATATAACCAAATATGAGTGCTATTTCACATTGTACTTACCATCTTATTATATCTCCCATATACGCCAATAATCGTTCCTTTTCTTATTTGGTCAGACACTAGAACAAAAAACATGTTATTTACGATCGAATTAAGAATTTCCTTTTTCGATGTCGGTTAAAAACGAAAAATAAGTTGTTTATACTCCATGATAATGATGATACATATTACATTGATCCAGTTGCATGTGAAACTAAGGAAGGCGTTTGAAATGCGCGACCGATAGACATTAGCATCCTGATCTGTATATGGAGAACAATGGTCTAGATATAATTAGAGCTAGACCGCCTAGGTCGCCTGGGGGTTGACGCGATGGACATAATAAGTGGGAACTGGATTTGTACTTGGTGGCCTTAATTTTATTCATCTAAGTAGCTATAAGTATAGAATATTATACTACCAACATTTTTAGTAGCTCTAGATGACGCCCGCAACTCCGTTGCACTGTTGCACAAACATTTTTAGCAACAAAATTACTGTCCTTGGTCCTTTCCCGTCTCTAAAGGGCCCCCGAGACGATCAAACGGTTTGACTCAAACACGTAAATTTTGGTTTGACTCAAACCATTTTGATTTTACAAAGCTAGTTTGAACGGTTTGTCAAACATTTACGTGTTTGAAGCTCGTTTGATGAAATTTCATATTTTTGTTGTGTTTGACGCGCCGTTTGATCGTGTTCCGATGCGTTTGAACAAACTTTATACCATTCTTTGGAGTAGGTACATTATTTTTAACCGACTAAAAAGAGGAGATTATCAATTCGATGCGTATGTATGTAATATTTCCAGAACTGCCCAGTTTTCGTATATAATGTTAGTATATCTGAACAAATGTGCAAAATTTCAAAAGTGTATGTATGTTTTTATGTTTGTGTTCACATATCTCCGGAACTACAAGTCCGATTTAATTTTTTTTTTTGTTGTACTATAATAGGAATTGTTTAACTCTGCAAGTTTCATTAAAATAGGTTTAGTAGTTTTTGAGATAGGGAATTTAATTCTCAATTTCGTACAATTTTTAAGTCGGTTTTATCTTTTAAAAAATAATATTTATTCGTCACAAGACGTGTACTCCACAGCGAGTATTGAACCAAACTGCGCAGTTTCGTTTGACAAACCGTTCAAACCGACATCAAACGGTTGCATCAAACACGTAAGGTTTGAATCAAACCGTTTGATCGTCTCGGAGGCCCTTTAAAATATGTTCATGACCGATTTCATCTGAATCGGTCATGATTCATGAACATACTTTACTCAGCCGTGAGGGCGACTAATGCAAAAAATCAAACAACGTCCTTCACGCTCCACACCACACTCACGCTCGTCTTTCATATGCCAGGTGAAAAAGGACGACGCGGATTCATCGCCAAATTATTTTTTTCTCAATAACGCGATAAATATACAACATTTTAAAAATCCGCTAGGTCGATCTCTCAATGATAGAATGTTATACTATGTGTTAAAATATTAACTTAGTTCAATGCACGGTTATGGCAATAAATGAAAAATTCGTGAAACATCTGATTTTCACGAATTTTTCATTTATTGCCATAACCGTGCATTGAACTAAGTTAATATTTTAACACATAGTATAACATTCTATCATTGAGAGATCGACCTAGCGGATCTTTGTGATTTTTTTCTATCGAGATAATTTTAAGATATCGTGTTTTTGCTCAGATTGAACTCTTGGAAATATAATGTAGTATTTAATTTTAGAAAATAAAACAATTTGGGGCTTATTTTCAAGTATAAAAATGAATTATAAAATCGTCAATTTTGGGTTAGTCGCCCACTTAAGCGAGAAGAGAACGGACAGACAAATAGTAGGTATACCTAGATATAGATTTTGTAAGTAAACATGAATATTTACTATGAGCTGATTTTATAGATTTTGTATATAAACAAAAGGTCAAAATGATTTTGTTCTCTAACTTAAAATTGTCTTACGACTAAAAAATATCCACAGCCGAACATATAACCTCCTCCTTTTTGGAAGTTAGTTAAAAATCAGCGATAGATAAATATTAGTTTCCGACTTTAAAATGTTTTTCATATGTTCCGGTTGCCGGGTAAAAAGTTAAAAACTCTTGTGATGCCAAAGTGAAGCTTAGAAGCTGGCCGGCTGAGCCCCAACGTTGATAATAACTAATATTCCTTCAATTCCAACATATCCAGATAAAAGTTTGTATACTTTTCTACGAATAGGAAGTCAGAGAGTATCAATCTAATCTTCGGGAAATTCAGTAGCCTCTCGAGGAACACAGTTATGGTAATGATTTAAGTCTACTTATAAATATTTAAATCAATAGTAATTGATCATCACAATCCATACTATCCATACTAATATTATAAATGTGAAAGTATGTCTGTCTGTCTGTCTGTTACCTCTTCACGTTCAAACCGCTGAACCGATTTTGCTGAAATTTGGCATAGAGATACTTTGAGTTCCGGGAAAGGACATATGATAGTTTTTATCTCGGAAAAATGTACGGTTCCCGCGCGATAAACGAATTTTGGCGCAACGGAGTTGCGGGCGTCATCCAGTATGATATAATAATCATAATCAATTTGACCATACTTTTTAAATATTCCTGTAATGTATCTCATGGAACGAATCCATGCATTAATACTTATTACATACTCGAAAGTGTCACATGAAAAATATAACATTTTCCAAGAACGAACCCGAAAAATAAATAATTCCGAAACGTAAACGAAAACTCGCTACTTCATTTTAATTCGAAACCTTAAGTCAGCTTTAAATTACGCTTTTTGCGATCTTATAACACCCCCGACGGCCGTCGAGCGGGGGTCACCAACATTTTTTCGGCAGTGTCAAGAAACGCAGGCCTCTATCAGGCCCAAGGGGGTGATACCAGGCCCTTAACGTTTACGACTACCCGATTGCTTTTCTATGAAGGGACTGAAAACGGACACGACAGATGCGAACGGAAGTACCAATTGATAAGTTTTACGCGACTAGACGTGTCATTTCATTACCACTTTGTCCACTTAAGAGAACGTGTGAAATGTTTCCGGTCGAAAAAATCGCAGATGTTTGTTGATTTTCGTAATGATCTTGAGTGTTGCAGCGGTCACTTTTTGTGCCCATTTATTATAGACGTTTAGGCGCCTGGTCGTTAAAATAATACGGAGAAAAAAATTTCGGCTTCCGTAAATTTGCGGTCAAGCGAAAAAATCTCCATACTTTTAAAACTTATACTCTCCTAATTACATAGCAATATTATGCTTTTATTCATAGAATATGTTATAGTTTATTTATTTAAATATGTATGAGTAAAAAAACTATAGTAACAAACATGAAAGCATTTCCCACGTAGGTGCGGTTTATAATATTATGTTTTGTTAGGCACATTGTTCAACAGAGTACAAAATTAAGTTATTTAATCCCCGACCACGAATAAAAGCTAACGTTGTAAATCTACAGCTCACTTTCAAACAATTTCAAAACATTCTACCGATTATTGTTTACATTCAAAGCTGTCGCAAATTAAAAAGCCACAAGCCGACTTTAGCCAATAATGTCTTTGCATTCATGCTGTGATTTCTTTTTGCTTTTTTTTTTTTGTTTTTCAAAAGCTTAAGCATATTCGGTAGTTACCACTAAACAGTAAGACATCATCGTCTAAAGAAAAAAGTTTTTGGTATTTGTAACGGATACGAATGACCTTGCAAATTTTAAAAGCAATTCTAATAATTACTGAATATATTGTTTCTTTTGTGGTACGCCAACGGTTTGTGATTCCGTTAAGTGAAGAAAGTGTAAAAGGGTTATTTCATTGTGTGTACCTACTTACTACTCAGGTAAAAGTATCTTACTTGTTGTCATAACTTCAACTTAATTTTGAATTTATGTAAATGATTATAACCTGAAATAGCAGTAAAAAAGACATAACCATGCATATTTATAAGCTTTACTTAAAAATTGCGTGGCTATAATTATTATGGTATAATAATTGTACCTATTGTAAGCACACACAGAGAGACAGAGTTGTCAAATCTATAGGCAAGTTACTAGATGACGCCCGCAACGGAAACCGTAAAATTTTCCGGGATAAAAAGTAGTACCTTAATAATATTATGTCCTTTCCCGGGACTCAAAATATCTCCATACCAAATTTTAGCAAAATCAGTTCAGCGGTTTGGGCGTGAAGAGGTAAAAGACAGACAGACAGTAAAACACACATTTGCATTTATAATGTTCGTATGGATACCACTTTTTGGTCGGGGGTTAAAAATATTTTTAGTCGGATGCAAAATAAAAATTCTATGTCGTCTCCAACGAGACGTGTAAATTATTTCAACCTCCACAATTGCATTTCCCGGAATCAAACCCGCTAATGTTGTTTTTGATATTTTCCCCGCGACTTTCCCACAAATTTCCCGACAGACGGGTATGATGAAGCACGAAATAACTCGTCATAATGCATTTACATTTTTCGGTTGCGAGGACCGACAAAGAGTAATCAGAATTCAGAACGCCTCTTTGGGTTTGACACCTACGAGTCCATTATATTATAACCTTTGTAGTTGGTTCTATACTTACTTGGAAGAATTAAGAATAGGTTGCACCAATTTATTGTTTATCGTTTTCCATAAAGTTACGATTGATTGTTCACAAATAAATTGTGATTTAAAACAACTAAAAAGAAGTATTTAAATAAATACGATACATTAGTCGCGTCTTTAGTTCCTATAGTAGGATAACCTACCTACAATAATTGTGTAGTGTGTCATAATGTTAGAAACGATTTAAATTTTGTAATTAGTGCCCTTTTAAACCTTTCTTAACCACAATTTGTAAGCATAAGTAGGATATTTTCTAAGCCTTTTAAAATTTTAAAATTATTTTTGTACCGTTCTTACCGAACCGTATTAATTACATATCGGTATGGATAAGAGTACGATACCTACACTGACTTTAATTTAAAAATAATGTTGATTTCTATAACTATTTCAATACCACAATCATAAACTCTTTTAATGATTATATTCTTATCGACTGTAGAATAACGTTTCAGGTACGTTTATACGTGGGAGAGCCATGCTTCAGCACGAATGGGCCGGCTCGACCGTGACTCTTGTAGGCCTGACATTAATGTAATAATTATACCTATGTACTATTTAATTCTTTTGGACATATATTATTTAAATGTAATTAAGATATATATTTTTTTAAATATAAATGGAATTTGTAAACTTGACCCTATTATCTGACATTATAATTTTATTTTATTACATTTTTAATCAATTAATAAACAATTTTGTACCTTTATCTCACTATATAATATTGTGTAGTTATGACTGACATTATTATTTTAAACTGTAAAAGCATGTAAAAGTGTGACTGTAACATGAATTGAGGTTGACCTGTATACTGTATAGCTTTCCTCCTTAGACTTCCATTTTTAATAGGTATCTGGAGTGCTGAAAAGTAAAAACTAAAATGAGATAAAACATTCAAAACAAAAAACATTTAATAACAAACGACATATTATTTTAAAACCTCCATTGTAAAGTTGACACTGAATTTTAGCTTCTCCTCCTCCGTCTTGTTATATTTTATTTATACATTATTATTTTTTCTTCGATTTATTTATAAATACTATGACGTAACTATCAAATGACTTTAATGTATGTTTTTGACTTTACTTTATGTTATAATATTAGGTATGTTGAAATATGTAATAAGATCTTTTTAAATAGGTAGTTACATAAGGCACGTTGCATGTTGATTAGAATAAGATTTAAAGAAGATGTTTTGAATAAGACAATATTTCCACGCCAATGAGGCAGAAATTTTGATACCTTACATAAAATTAAGACCATTGTTAAACAAATTTCCTGGAAATAAATGATATTCTATTCTATTCTATTCTATAAATACCACCTTCTCACAGAAGACCGGCGTGAAACAACGCTTGCGCTGTGTTTCGCCGAGTGAGTGAGTTTACCGGAGGCCCAATCCCCTACCCTATTCCCTTCCCTACCCTCCCCTATTCCCTATCCCTTCCCATCCCTACCCTCCCCTATTACCCTATTCCCTCTTAAAAGGCCGGCAACGCACCTGCAGCTCTTCTGATGCTGCGAGTGTCCATGGGCGACGGAAGTTGTTTTCCATCAGGTGACCTGTTTGCTCGTTTGCCCTCTTATTTCATAAAAAAAGGTACTTAGTAAGTACAAAACTCTATCTCCTCTGTTTGTATGATCTATGCATAAATATTAAGGGAAGCTTTTATTACTTATTCAATATCTTCAAATTGGCCGCGGTACGATGTAATGGAACCGAAAAACTGAAAGCTCGCAAATGTCGGATTAGCTTCGTGTATTATTCATACTCGAAAGTTCCGGATAAGCTTTTCGGTTTCTTTTAATGTTTAAAGTATAGGTAATTATATTTTTCTTTCGAATAAAAAATCTTTTTCCCTTAAATGTTAGTAGGTAAATTAAAGGGTAAAAAACTGTTGTTTATGTAAGGGAGTTACTTATAAATTATAATAAATGCTGATCTCATAGAGATTATTACCTATTTATTATTAAAATTAAGAAAATAAATTGAATATCATTAAGCGTTGTAAGATAAATAAAATAAATAAGATAAATAAAAGTTAGTCTCCCTGTCTATTTTAAGTTTACTTAATTTCGCATACTAATATTATGAGATTAAATGATTGACGATTATTATCTTGTTGTTTTTTTTTGTTGGATGGGTCTGTCAAAGTCAAACTCGATGATTTGCCTCATTCCATCCCACTCAGTCCGCGATTCCTCAGAACTGCACGCAGTAGATATTATTGTATCTTGCTATCCATCAAACATTTTTTAACATTTGGCGTACATCGCACTAGCGACAATACAATCAAGGCCCATTCAGGAACATAAAACACAGCGACAAGTGGCCATATGACCCCGGTGTACTAGTCGTTTATCATACTAACTGTGACAACTGAATTTATTTATAAAAAAATAAACAAAAGTTCAGTTAGGGCTCGCGAGAACCGATGATTCCGTTTTACTGCAGAGTAGCTACGGTCAGAGATAGAGTCGCTAAGGGTGGGTAGTTTACGAAGTTAAGTTTTTGTATTTAGATGAATAGTTGCATTTAAACTATGATAATAATGAGTATGTTGTTCAAAGTGGTTTTAAGATCACATTCGTAGTAGGCATGTTTTAAGTCTCGTAAAATGCCTTTAAGTCCTCGCAACAGAAAGCACAAGCTACAGCAAAGAAAATATTATGTAGGTACGCTTACCAAGTCCCGGGCTACTTCTAGCACAACATGTTGATTTCTGTCAAAGTTAAAATGAGAATAAAAAACTTTTTAGACTATTTCTCAATACAGAATATATACAGAAAAAAACGAAATGTACAGCTACTCTGTGCAGTTAAAAATCAGGGGCCATAATGAAGGGTGCGATACAATAGAGGAGATAGCAATTTGATATTCAGGCCACATTTTTAATAAGCGCCGGCACTGGTGCCCACTCTCCCCTCCGAGCACCGAAGTGGCCCACTCCACTCTAATAGTACTTTGTTATGCTATTAACAGGTTCATGTTAATATTTAATGGCAACAGATGGCTGACCTGTGGATAACTTTTTAGGATTATATTTTTTATCTTCTTAAAGATGGCAACGAATTTTCAAGGGTTCGTAGTACTAACGTAACACATGGGTAACTTTTCAGTCGTTGAGCCAAAATGTACTAAGTTAAAAAACTTTTTACTAATAATTTTAGTACCTACGTATACACTATTCACTTGATGACTCGCTGACTTTTTAAAGCTATACGAATCTTTTAACTCAGCTAAATTTTCTCACCGTGTAAACCTTCCCTGGATTTCCGCGAATATTTAAAGCTAAAGTTAGCTATATCGGTTCAACTTTTCTCGAGTTTAAGCGATCTTATTGTATATGCTTTAATTGGTGAATAAATAATAAAAAAATAAAACATTAAAAATAATTATGACACTTGATCGAGGAACAAAGAAAACTTTTTGTTCTGTCTGGTGGTACGATTCGAACCCGCAACCCCGGGCTTGAGCATCACATTCAACCACTGACCCCAAGATTTTCTAAAAATGACGTAACAAGCACCCCGCCTGACGAAGTATTGTCCCGCACATGTTATTCCGCGATGGTTTTTTGTGTTCCTGACACTTATGGATGGAACTCATAAACATAATCGCATATGGACGCATATGCATAGCAATGTTTTAGTCATCAGACGAAAGTTGGATGCTTTTTAACTGACTTCCAAAAAACGAGGAGGTTATATGTTCGGCTGTGGATATTTTTTTGAAGTGAAAACTTCTTTAGCGGCGTTGAGCACTTTTGTGGGATGGGTAAAAACTGTGAAACTCGCGTCAGATTTTCGTGTTGATCGAAAAACCATAGAAAAACCGTAACACGGTTGGAGAGTAGTGTTTTGTGTTGAACTCGAACTCGAACTCGAACTCGAACTCGAACTCGAAAACTCGAAAACTCGAAAACTCGAAAACTCGAACTCGAATTGTAAGGGTTTCGATTAAGTTATTAAAAAAATCGATTTTTTAAAAATCGATTTTCATAAAAAATGGGTTAAAAATTTAATTGATTGTAAGGGTTTCGATTAATTAAAAAAACCGATTTTTTGAAAAAATGGGTTAAAAAAATGCACAACGTTAATAATCAAGTTTTCACTTCTGCCGGTACTCCCGAAGTGCAACCCGTCTTTTTAGGGTTCCGTTTTTTGCCATTTTGGCATTTTGCCATTTCGTCTAACCTACGCGTGTAGAGTATCTATGGATAGGTCTTCAAAAATCATATTGAGGTTTCTAATATCATTTTTTTCTAATCTGAATAGTTTGCGAGAGAGACTCTTCCAAAGTGGTAAAATGTGTCCCCCCCCCCCCCTAACTTCTAAAGCAGGGCCATGATAATTCTTAAAAAAATATATGATGTACATTACTATAAAAACTACTAACGAAAATTGGTTTGAACGAGATCTATCATGTAGTAGTATACGTCATAAATGGTAAACCTTAATTTAACTTTCATTAAATCAACTAAAATATAAAAATAAATCAAAAACCTTTTAATTTTATAGAAATAAACACCTTATTGCTGCTGCGGAACCCTTCAGTGGCGAGTCCAACTCGCACTTGGCCGGTTTTTTTTTTACTCGACTGTTAAGCTATTGCATAGCTTTTTTCGCGGGCTTTGAGCGCCGTGAGTGGTGACCCAATCAACAAATTCCGTAACAAAAATAAACCTAACACTCTACTAACTAGACTAGACTTGCTGCTAACTGCAATAGCTTTACGGGGGCAGTCCCGGAGTGCCATTTATATATTTTTTCAAATTGAAGGGCAGAAGAGCGAATGGGTCGCCTGATGGAAAGCAATTACTTCCGTCGCCCATGGGCACTCACAAGTCACAACAACAGAAGAGTGTGCTTTATTATTTTTTGACATGTCTATGTATATTTCTTTGACATCTTATTTTTCTTCTAAATCCGTGAATCTATTCGGATTGAATTCGGATCAGGCATATTTCTAAATCACTTTAAAAGCAGCACTCAGAGGCATTAAATATTAAATAATAAACCTTAGATTAATTTAATGAAGATTTGGAAATGTTCAGCTCGCTGCTCGACACAATTTTGCTGAACTCTTCAATATAATACAGATAAGTAAGATTATATGTTATAAATTATAATATTTTGTAAGTTGTAAGCAAGTTTGATGATACAGTACATACCTATACTTATTATTATGTACCTACTTTTATTTAGTAAAGTTTTGTACCTAATAAATTAACTTTAAACTAATGAATTCCATCAAAAAATTCAAGAGGCAGTTTAAAATCTCAAGAATTTGGAAATCAAAGGGCTTAGCCAATTTCATGTCAATTCCATACATCTTGATCTGGGATTGTATAAAAAAAAAATGTCTTGGCTAAATTCTATGTAACTCCTACATTTGGCTATTACTACTATAGACATTATACAAACAAGAACACAACACAATACAAGTTGCCAGACGGAACTTGTAACAGTTAATTAGCTCGGTTAAGTCGTTTAACTTCGTAATTAGAACGTCTTGTAGGACAATAGTGCGTTCGGGATTATTTTACCCCCGAGTTTGTGAGGGTGGATCTTATGTCGTTTGCATAAGGCTCTCAGAGGTACACTGTTTCCAAAATTTTTCACACTGGTGACTGGTATTACGCTATTACCTAATCCACGACAAAAACTGATATTTTTTCATAGTTTTTATTTCTACCAATCTGATGATATTAAGGGTAGGATAGGGTTTCGCATAGAAATAATAGAATCAATTCTTGTCTCGTTTTGCGGAAAAACTATTTCAACTTTGCTACTTTAACGGAGAACTCTATTATTATAATATGGGATATATACACAATTACATACCCTAAAGTATTTTTAATTTTGTTTTATTACACTCTGTATAATCTTATAATAATAAATATGCTTATATTTTCAAAAATAAGCAATGGATTTTGATAAAGTTTTTAATAGAGTTAAGGTACAAGTTGGAAGCCGCCTACATGAAGTTGCAGCAGATGACGTGTCGTCGCGACACGTCATTTATTTTTATGTGTGTACTTAAATATTTCTATGAATGTGTCGTTAGAATAGCTTCGTGTCGCTGGCTGCGCAGGGTATTTCGTAGAAATACATACAAAGTTTACAAACCAGTAGTGTCGCAGATGACGTGTCGTCACAGTTGCTTCATGTCGTCCGCTGCCAACCGGCACCTTTATTCAAGCCTCAAGGAGAAGGCTTATATTATGCAAAATATGGTGTGGTGGTATACACTATACATATTATAGTATGGTACTGTAAAGTACAAACTACACAGCTACACCTACCTCTCTAAGTAGGTGTACATAAGTTATGACGTGAGATGAGCGGTAATATCCGGGCACCGTCTTGCCCCTAATTAATAGAACTCTCAAGACAATACACGCTGAGATTCCAAGACGCACACGGGGTGGAAATTATGATGGGTAAACATAGCGTTTTAATGTTCATAAGTAAAAAATAATAATGGGTCCCAAATACGCTAAAATTTGCATGTCCGCTGTGAAAGAACCATATTGGCATACCTGTCGTATTTTGGTGTACACCTATAAAACATACGCCAATCGAAAGAGAAGATGTTTACAAACAATACATATTAGCAGATAAACTCATGTCATTTAAATCTCAGTGCCAATTTCCTAGCATTTCCTAGCATTTTTGACTGATTGAATGTCTTGAGTCTTGACGTTAGCTCATTTAATGTTTGGCGTAAGCAACTCAACTAAAACTTTTGATAATATGAGAATTGATGAGACTGATTCAATGTCTTGCATAGAATCAGTCTCATCAATTCTCATATTGACAAAAAAGCTCGAACCTTTTTGTTTGGATACCTAATTAGTTTCAACTTTCAAGTACTTAATAAAATGGTATATTTTCGTGTACACCTATGAAACATACTTCAATCGACAGAGAAAATAATTACAAACAACAAATACTCCTTGACAAAATGTCGTATATGCTATACTTCTTTAAATATTTCAGGTTTTTTATCTAAAATGTTATTTATTTTACATTTTCAAACTGAAATAACTCAGAAAGTATATTATTTACGACATTTTGTCAAGGAGTATTTGTTGTTTGTAATTATTTTCTCTGTCGATTGAAGTATGTTTCATAGGTGTACACGAAAATATACCATTTTATTAAGTACTTGAAAGTTGAAACTAATTAGGTATGCCACGCTCCATACAAAAAGGTTCGAACTCTTTTGTCAATATGAGAATTGATGAGACTGATTCTATGCAAGACATTGAATCAGTCTCATCAATTCTCATATTATCAAAAGTTTTAGTTGAGTTGCTTACGCCAAACATTAAATGAGCTAACGTCAAGACTCAAGACATTCAATCAGTCAAAAATGCTAGGAAATTGGCACTGAGATTTAAATGACATGAGTTTATCTGCTAAACGGTGTTGATTGGTTAATATTTTAAGTTTAGCTTATCAAAGACCTTAAAACCATTTATATTTTTCGACCTGTCGAACTCCAAAATCATCCCGTGTGTAGCGAACTAGCGGAAGTTATAATTTATGGAGCGAGTTCCGCTCGGAGTAGTGAGACGGCGGACATGTTTTATTCAGACTACGGATATTACATACACTGTGCTTAGTGAGAAGTTAAGGTTTTAAGGTTTTTTCAATAAGAGCAAAACTAATGAGTGAGGCACGAGCGGTTTCAGGATTATAACTACCTCTATAAATGTACAGTTACATTATACGCTAAGCTTATTTCAAACACGAAATCATGCTTCAACAATCAACCGAGCAGTTGCTGCTCACGAGCACGTGTGTTCATGTATTGCTAAAATAAGCATGCTTATTTCGAACATACTCAAAAATCGACAGGCAGCAACTGCTCAGTTGAAGCATGCTTTCATGCTTGAAATAAGCATAATAATAAGTAATGTAACTGTACTAGGGAGCGTTCAAATGTGCGTGTTAATTTCAGCGCGGGCGGATTTAGCCCGCTTAATGTTTTCACTTTTCTCAAACGCTGTCAGTGTTTTTTTTTTTGGTGGTAGACCAAGGCACCGAGTTTGATCATCAGGCGATTCAATATGCTCGTTTGATAGTTCATTAATCATATAAAATGTTCAATCGACAATATTATATTATTTACCGCACCGATTTTAATCGCAGATGTACCTACATGTATTTTTTTTCCATTCACAGTATAATAATAATTATTATTATACTGTGGAGCGTGTCCGTAGGCAGAGTAGGTACCGCGATACGTTCGTAGTTCGCATAGACCATAGAGAAATATAAACATGCATGGTAGTTCGTCGCAGGCGGGCGGGAAAATGATGGCACAATATTTTTGAGTGAATATTATGAATTATTATGATATAATATTATGGGATAATCATTGAAAATCTATGACACATAAACCTGCAACTGTGATCGTCGATCGATGCTAAAATTGATAATCGCGACGATCATTTTTCCCGAAATTTGGTCAGTAGGGTTGTTTTATTAATTAGACACCCACTAAGGAAGAAATTTTGGTAATTTTACGGCAAGGGAGTAAAACGCTGGTTGAAAGTTTAAATGAAAGTCCATAATTTCTTGAGTTAGAAACATGAATGTTTATTTTTGGGCTGCTGATTAAAAATGACTGGATACATATTTAAAAGCGTTTTTGGAAATTCTTCTCCAAAGAGGGTGAAATAGGGGTAGAAAGTTTCAATTAAAGTCCGTCATTTCTTTAGTTAGAATCATGAAGCTTTATTTTTGGGCTACTGTTGAAAACAAAAAGATATTTAAGCATTTCTGGAAATGTTACCCCCAAGGGGGTGAAATTGGGGTTGAAAGTTTGAATGAAAGTCCGTCATATCTTAAGTAAGAAACATGAAAGTTTACTGACGTTGGCCTTTAAGACGTTTGCTTAAACAGGGTCCCGTTTTTACCCTTTGTATAAGGAACCACAAAAAGGGGAAAACTCATCTTTGTTATTATACATGTTAACGCGGACGAAGTCACGGGCAACGGCTAGTAAGTTATACACACCGGCATATTTAGCGGAACATAAAAAAAAGGTTTGATATAAGTATCATATAAGGTTGCTGGCTGGTTTATACGTCATTTAATTAAAAAAAAAAATTCAAATTAGGAAAACAATTGAACATCACATTTTATGCAATTGTTTTAATTTTATTGGAATATACCTTATGTAGAGCGAACTTCGAGTATTTCTCCCTTCTGAATTTTATTTAAATTTTTCATTCAAATATTGTTTTTTTGTAAAAAAAAATTAATCTTGTATCTTTTTGGAGTTGAGGACTGAATTATGCCTGACTTAGCCCCAACGGAGATTGCCAGGGCACTCGAAATGCGAAGATTTGGTCTAACATACAGATTAATAGCCAGACATCTTCGTCGATCGATTTCAACGGTCCATCGCAGTGTCAAACGATTCAGGGAGACTGGCACTTTTGGGTTCATTTGTGCCCGCCAAGGCTCCAAGGCTCGAGGTAAATCATCGTAGAAACAGGTTAACTTTTGCTCAGGAACATCGACTTTGGAATGCGGACCAATGGAGTAAGGTATTGTTTAGCGATGAGTGCAGAATTCTCTTAAATCAAATTGACGGCACGCAAAGAATATACAGACGCAAAGGAGAACGTTACATTCAGACAAATTTTGAAACTACAGTTACATACGGTGGTGAATCAATAATGGTTTGGGCGGGCATTTGTTTGGGAGCTCGCACAGACTTGATAGTGATTGACAGAGGGAGTCTGACTGCGGACCGCTATATCAGAGAAGTTTTAGAAGAAAATGTCGTACCGTTTGCCCCATATATCGGTGACGATTTTGTTTTAATGCAGGATAATGCTCGGCCGCATACCGCTCGGGCAACACAAGCTTATCTTAATGATATGAATATCACTGTTATGGAGTGGCCGGCGAGATCACCGGATATGAACCCAATAGAGCACGTTTGGGCCTTGCTGAAAAGAAAAGTTAAGTCAAGAATTCCAGCTCCTGCCAACGTGGGTGAACTGCGAATCGCCGTAGTTGAGGAATGGCGGAGACTATCCCAGGAGACCATCGATAACATAATTCTCAGTATGCCTAGACGGTTAGAAACTTTAATAAGAGCACGTGGAGGAAATACGCGATATTAATCACCATTTTTTTTAATTTAATTAATTGTTATTTTAATAATAATTTTCACTTTTCCCGGTTACATGAAAAGTTCAAAAATGTACCATTTTTCACAAATAGCCTTTACTCGCAAATTTTGTTCATAATGTGATCTAATTTTAAGTAAAAGAAATGAAAATTTAAATAACAAAAGAAGTGTAGTAAGTAGATTTTAAAATAAAACCAAATTTTTTTCAAATTATGGACCTTTTTTTTGTGTTCCGCTAAATATGCCGGTGTGTATATATTCAACATTCCGATATTCAAATTTTAAAAAATACTTTTGATATTTGCTGCTGCGGAACCTTTCATGGGCGAACACTCAGTGGCGGATTTGCCCTAAGGCCCAGTAGGCCCGGGCCTAGGGTGGCCAGATATAAAGGGCGGCAAATCGTGCAAAAAAAAATTGTAATGGATGCGGTGCAGTGTGAAGCTAGTGGCAATGGGCGCGAATCTGGAGTCTGCTGGACAGACACTATATTTTGATAGTGAATAAGGTCTCAATTTCTGAATCTCCATATTATATAATATAAATAAAACGTACTGGAATCATTTTATTATAATATGTTTTTTGTTTTTAACTGCAAGGTCTCAAGTCTCAACCATAGGTAAAGTATTTCTCAGTGGTCTCAACTCCCACTTGTGTCACAGAATATATAATATAGTAGTACCATTAGTTGTGTGCAGTACAGATGCGTGGTGGCTTCTCGGTTATTAAAATTTTGCGCGGGCTTTTGTGTAGCCAGATGGCTGTTTTTGGTGAGATATTTAAGAGTCCGTATACGAAATTTTGCCGATTTCGCTCATTTAACAGACGTGATTTAACAGTTAAAATACAGTATTTCTATAAGTTTTAATGCACAACATGTGAGATCATTTCAATTGTAATATAGTGTTGGAGCTAGATTTTTTATTTTTTTTTAAGTATCTTTAAATAATCCAACTCAAACCCGGGACAGTTTTGTGATTTTTGCTGTAAAAGGTTTAGAATATCACCTTTTTATGGATTGTATTGACGTCTTAACGGTATGAAAAAAATACAATGTACTGTTGAGAAAGTCGTCTATAAAGTGTTGGAATTACTTTTTACCACTTCAATATAAAAAACCCTTTAAAAACAGAAAACCTCTATCTGCCCGCTAACTTGGCGATCGTCCTTTTTCACCTGGCATATGAAAGACGGGCGTGAGTGTGAAGAGAGCAGTAGAAAAGAGAGGACGGGCTCTTAAAAGCTCGCGTAACATAATATGATTTTAATCTTCCTATTTTTGCGTTTCAAAACTATAAATAATTTCGTACATCGTTAAAAATAGTTCGTACGTTTGGCCCAGGACACCACCACGAGGTACACTTATCTTCAGTGGCTCATAAGTTATAAGTCATGACTCATAATTACTAATGCTATTCGCGGCTAAGAACAATTTTACAGGACGTCATAATCTTTTAGTATAATACAAGTAATCTAGGAAGTATGGGTGGATTATAGGTGGGTAATTAACACGTTCGCTGTGAAGCAAGGCATTATATGCCTGGTTGATTGCTTTCAGTCTGTGCGTGCTCTAAAATCGTGTCTTTTTGCAAGGTGCGGGCGCTGTAACTCGAGAAGTACTATGTGTATGAGAGAGATGGTTTTATATCTAACACACATTTTTAAAGCTTATGAGTTATGACGTTTAACGATTAAAAAATGCACCAGGTTTTTTAAACACAGTTCGCACTGAATTAAAATTGAATAAGCTCATTGCGAATACCAGGCCTTGATTGTAGGCCTGGTAGCCGCACTGAACGAGCGAGGGGCGTACGCGGCGCGGCTAGCGCTGTCGAATGCTTTGTTTGTTGTCGATAGTGCGCACAGCGCAAGTGTTTGCAGTAGTGATATTTACGTTTTAATCGCGTGGTAAATATTAAAGTGTTGTAAAATGGCGTCAAGTAATATTGTTTCGAGCAGTGACAAAGTCTTTGATATATTATTTCCCGTTAGACCTGTTATTAAGCCAAAAAAAAATCTAAAAGAAGTCGGTTAAGAAGAATGCAGCTCGAGAAAAGCATCAGCATAGCATTGAATCAGTTTTTCTTATCATTATCCATCCTTATATTATTATAAATGCAAAAGTGTGTCTGTCTGTTACCCCTTTACGCCCAAACTGCTGAGCAGATTTTGCTGAAATTTGTTATGAAGATACTCTGACTCACAGGAAAGGACATAGGACAATAATAATAATATAATAATATACTTTATTGCATTCAACAAAATACATAAGAAAATAGTAAAAGCGGAGAAAGACAATACAATTCTAGCGGCCTTATCGCTAAATAGCGATATCTTCCACGCAACCATCTTAAGAATTTAACTCGTTTTAATTTATCATAATATCAATCTACTACATTGATATTATGATAAATTAAAACGAGTTAAATTAAAACGAGTGGATGCATAATGTGCATAACAAACTAAAGCTAATAAACATTAAACACATATACAAAACAATTAAAAAGCAAAAGTACGTGGAGAAAAGCTATTAACTACAAGGTACTATTGGTTCATGGTTAATGATTGATATGGCTGAACAATGATCCATCCGTGCCATTAACGTTCAATGATTTAGACAGATAATAATTATAAAGTTGACGTTTAAATGAATTTAGATTTTCTGACAGTCTTACAGGATTAGGTAAAGAGTTCCATAACCTTACTGCGTGGGCTGAAAAGGAGTTGCCAAAAAATTTTGTTTTCTGAACAGGGACATTTAATTTCAAAACAAGACGCGCACTGTCACTATCGGAGAAAGTGAACATTTGCTTTAGATAAGGGGGAGCCATGGGGTCAAAAAGTATATTATATAAGAGGTGTAGCACATGAGCGTTCCTGCGTAGATGTATAGGTAGCCACTTCAGAGTTGATCTATATTCCGAGACATGGTCAAACTTACGCAGCCCAAAAATAAATCGAATGCAAAGGTTTTGGATACGTTCGAGTTTATTTAATTGTTCTTCTATCAAATTGATATAACTGACGTCAGCATAGTCAACAATAGAAAAGGGGTAAGGTCTGTGCAAGCATAACTTTAGTCGGAATGGGTAAAAAGTTTTTGAGGCGTTTTAATCAATTGAATGCAGCGAAAACTCTTCTACAGACATAATTTATCTGGCTCGACCAAGATAGTGTTGAGTCAAAAATAACCCCTAAATTTTTAACTGTATCAGTGTAGTTAATTATGACGTTGTTTAACGTGATAGGAGGCAGTTCCGAAAAAAATATTCTTTTTAAGATTCCTTGACTACCTATAATAATGGCTTGTGTTTTAGACGGATTGAGTTGCAAGCCATGGTTTGTTGACCAATCAAATATATTCGACAAAAGGATACTTTTAATCCTGGAAAAATGTACGGTACCCGCGCGATAAACTAATTAATTAATATTTTTTTTAAGTTAGATGACGCACGCATCTCCGTTGTAGCACAACGGAGATGCGTGTGTCATCTAATTAAAAAAAAATGTCGATATGATGCATTTGTTTTACTGTCCCATCCCTATTATTATATCTTGTAGCGCTTGTACAGGTCTGGTAAACCTGGCATCTCTTTATTTTAAAAAAAGGCATCAAGTTTCTGACCAATTCACGGGCGAAGATAGTTTCAAATACGTCCACTAATGAACTTTATACACGTGAAATTTCATTTATTCAATCCTAGCATTGTTGATCTTGGGTTCATATTTCTATGAACAGCTTTCACCAGGCCATTAAAACCTCGCTCGCATACGATGAAACCTTATTACCAGATTGAAAATACCTGGTATCGCATGGTATGTTACAAAAATCAGTCTCGCAGCTAACGTGTTAAAAATAAAACCTAAATTTATATTTTATTTTTCCCAAAAATATTCTAGACTAGCTTTATAAGGTAATACTTTTAGTTAAGTATACAATTTTCGGAATCAATTAAAAATGGAAATAGAGTAATTCATAAATCATCTTACATCTAGTAATGATGGGTGCTGAGAAAGGGGCGGCACATGGCCTGGGGCCTACAGCAGCCAGGACTGCAAATCCGCCACTGCGAACACTTGGCTGCTTTTTTACGTTAGGGACCCCCCCCCCCCTTATCAAAGCTATTTAAACGCCCGTGATATAAAAATATTATTCCAGTTACAGAATCAATGAGGCATACCTATCTTGAACTGTAATTCATCAGAATGTAAGCTAAAATAATATTATGAACCAAACTACTATCAGAGACATTCAGAGATGTTGATTCATATGCAGATGGCGGACCATACCCGTAATTTGGTCGCGTTACGTCAGCCGACCGATCACAGCTGCTAACGCTGAATTGACATAATACGACCACATGACGAAGGTCCGTCAACTGCCTAGGAATCAATTTCCTCGATGGTACAATTGTAATATAATATATAATATATAACAGGGGTCACCAATTGGCGGACCGCAGTCCGCATCCGGACCGCCGAACCATTGTGTGCGGACCAAGCATGTTCGAAAATGAAAAAAAATTGTTGGTCTCGACATACTGATCAACATTGAACATGTAGTCAACAAAAACTGACACTTTTCTCATTGATACAAATACCTTTGTAATTTTCTAAATTACATATTTGTTGAATTTTTTTTTTTTGTGCGGATCGCGGAGGTCATTTTATTTCTTAAAACGGACCCCGAGCGAAACTAATTGGTGACCCCTGATATATAATATTATACTCAGACCAATAAAAAAAGAAATTTAAAGTACCACTATAAATAGTACGCCATCTATTGTTGCAGTGTAAAAGTTCATCTTTCATTATAGTTCTCAAAAGTGCCATTAGATGGCATCAATTTTATAAACTTTGAAGTTTGATGTCACGTGTATTTTTTACCGCCATCTATACTGAGACTATACAACTACATTGACAACGCTTGGGTCGCAGTTGTGTACTGATCATGCACAAGGTTCCAAAGCACTTCACTAGATGGCGCCTTCTTGATACCAGAGCACAGGTCAAGTTACAATAACATTTATAGAAAGTACTGCAGAGGCTCTACGACACAGTTTAAAGATTGAAGTTTAGAGGGCGCTTCTAAATTATTTCTTAAAAAACATAATTAAATTATTATTCAAAAAATAATCGGCAAAGTGCGAGACGCGAGTCGGACCCGCGCACGAATGGTTCCGTACCGTTATATGTATAGCAAAAATAGGCCAAAAATTGTGTTTGTTTGTATGGAAGTCCCCCTTAAGAGCCCGGGTTACCCTCGAAATTCTCATACATACGTAATACCAAAATCATTTCGTCATACGAAAATATTTAACATGTTTGAGTTATTTTTCAGCTTAAAATAGTAATTACCTAGGTTCCTGAACAAAAATTAACTTCAAAATATTTAAACACTAAAAAAAATTTTTTTGCGTATAAATTTTTTTTACTAAATTTACTACTAAATATTTAAACACTAAAAAATAGAGTAAAACACTAAAAAATATATACATAAACATTAAATTTACTACAAAATATTTCAACTCTAAAAAATATTTTTTAGTATTTAAATATTTTGTAGTAAATTTACTATTTATTTATATATTTTTTAGTGTTTTACTCTATTTTTTAGTGTTTAAATATTTAGTAGTAAATTTAGTAAAAAAAATTTATACACAAAAAATTTTTTTTTAGTGTTTAAATATTTTGAAGTTAATTTTTGTTCAGGAACCTAGGTAATTACTATTTTAAGCTGAAAAATAACTCAAACATGTTACATATTTTCGTATGACAAAATGATTTTGGTATTACGTATGTATGAGAATTTCGAGGGTAACCCGGGCTCTTAATTTTCATTATTAAATATTAAGTACACATATATAATAAACTAGGACTTTGTGAAAAATTCAAGAGTCTACCTACGTGTTGCCATCATTGATATAAGTAGATAAAAACATGTTGCCATCATTGATATAAGTAGATAAAAAAGGCCAAAAAATCACGTTTGTTGTATGGGAGCCCCCCTTAAATATGTTTTTTTTAAATATTTTATGTTATAGCAGCAACAAAAATAAATAACAACAAAAAATTTTAGAAGTCTAGCTGTAGAGGTTCTCGAGATATTATAGCCTGGAGACAGACGTACAAACGGACAGTCATCGAAATCGAAGTCTTTGGAATAGGTGCCCGTTTTTACCCTCTGGGTACTCTAAAACAGATATTATTAATACTATTCCTAAACAACTCAATTTAGTGTTTTCGTAAAGTAATAATACTAAAGATAAGATTCTTATCTTTGCAGAACATAATAATTATATAATATAATAAATTAAAAAAAAAACATGACTTAGGAGTCTTAAGACAGTTTTAAATTATTAAATCTATGTAGGTACTTAAGTATCTATTTCCGACAATTATATTTTGGTAAGTACCTATGTACAAAATACAAATACAATTTTAAAGAAGTATACTACCTTCTTGCTATATATCTTTAAGTAGGTAGTTTCTTGCATACAGTTAACAAAATATTAGATGTCTTTTTTTACAAAATTCCTTCCATTCAGTTTTAAATAACAAGAAACGAATGTTACGCCTGTTGTTTGAAGTTCTTTTATATTATACCGCCCTTTATTAATCACGCCACCCTTAAAGGACAAAGGGATGTTTCATAAATAAATCAAAAACATAATAGTTTGTAACGTCATGCGTTATGCCGCTTGGACTAAACACGGGTTAAGGCGAAGCACAAGACGCATGGACGTTCATTTTTTTATGTTAAATCATAATATTTAAAAGTTTTCAATATTACGTAGCTTATTTTGAAAGCATTTGTAATGTTATGTATTCTAGGTGTTAAAGTGTCAAACGAAATATAAAATTAATCATTTGCTTGATAATATTATGTACTGCCGTCTAGCGTCTGCCGCCCACAGTTATTTCCCTCTACAAAGAAACCGCGAATGGCCACATGATTCTGAATAATTCTGAAACTTGAAATTGAATATATATGTAAATTTTGCTTTATGTCCTAAGTCCTGACACCTACCAATACTTCTTGTACCATCGAGGAAATTGATTCCTAGGCAGTTGACAGACCTACGTCGTTTGGTCGGCTTATGTCAACTCAGTGATAGCTATGATTGGTCGGATGGGTTTGGCGTAACGCGAACAAAATATTACTTAGGTCCGCCATCTGGCTAGGAATTGCCTTCTCTGATAGTACAATATGAATAAAAATAAATTTAAATTTTGTAAATCTTGCTAAAAATTAGAAAAGGCTGAACCGATTTACCAAATATTTGTCTTGAAATATTTGTGGAAGTCTAGGGAAGGTTTATACGATGAGAAAATTTGGGCATTGATAGGAAGAAAGTGTCAAATAAATTAGTCGGTTGTAGTCTATTTAAAACGAGAAACTTTATACAATTTTACTGCCCAGACCTGCCCTTAACACTTCAGTGACGCTGCACCCTTAACAGACCAATTATACCCTTTAGACCCGCCCTCATCCAATAGATTTATATCTGGTAATTAAAGACATTAGAGTGGCCGCTTCTGAGTTAAACTGCCTCTAACGCGGTTAAAATTAACCAGTTAATAAACTACAGGTTGCTTTACGGTTTGCGTTTC
Organism: Lysandra bellargus; assembly: GCA_905333045.1. NCBI lineage: Eukaryota > Metazoa > Arthropoda > Insecta > Lepidoptera > Lycaenidae > Lysandra > Lysandra bellargus. The sequence continues at coordinate 6,019,772 of HG995353.1, forward strand.
GGAGAAAACAGTTTGTTGTTAGGTGTGCCGTATGGATGAGAAAAGAAAAATATTTGATCTGTGATATTATAACGGCATACGACATACGACACACCTATACAAATCAACAAAACTTGGTTGACTACGGGACCCAATGACATTCTACTTATACAGATCTGTTACGTTCATACTATTTTCCGGCTTAAATTCAAAAATTTTTAAATTCAAAATTGGACTTTGACAGATAAGTGAAACAAAAGATACGAAATGCCATTTACGTAAAAGAGACAGACCAAATAAAAGACGACCCAATTGGGTCGTATTTGAATCTTCACAAAGCGCGCGGTAATCACTAATCATATTATCTGCTTTGAGTTTTTTATATAATATCATTGACGGAACCCTATAACGGAATCCTAACCAGCAGATTTTTTGTGTATTGGTAGGATTTTTATATTATAATGTAACATTGTCCTACAAATAAAACAATCCATATTTTAGGACCATCAAATCAAAGTATGAAATCCTTTCTATCTCTGTTAGCTAACCACTTTCAAGATTTTTCCCAAATTAAATTGTTGTTCGTTTCATCAAAATGAAGCTATTCACAAAAAAATTGCTTCTTAGTAACCACAAAAATTGTTCTACGGAATCCGGACTATTGCATTATTAATTAGGTACTAGATAGGATGAAGACGATGTCCGCAACTCCGATGCGCCAAAATTCGTATATCGCGCAGGAATCGTACATTTTTCCGAGATAAAAAGTACCTATGCCCTTTCCCGGGACTCAAGGCCAAATTTCAGCAAAATCGGTTCAGCGGTTCGAGCGTGAAGAGGTAACAGACAGACAGACAGACAGACACACTTTCGCATTTTAATATTAGTATGGAAGTATGGATTATGTAAAAAATATTATACTAATATGTCGACGAAGATCCGTAAGTGTAGATAGTAAGTCTATTTACACTTATAGATCTTCGTCGTCCATGAGAAAGTTGTAAAGGACATACACCGTGTCGCGTGTTTTATTTGGCTAATTTGCGTGTTTCATAAAAGCCCAATAAAGATGGACGTAAAGTTTACATGAATTAGCGTTTCCAACGTACGGTCGATGTCCATTAATTTATGAGCATATTACTGTACACAAACGATGCCGCCCGGTGTCGCGACACAGAAAACCGTAGAGACGACTGACAATTTTTTTTTACTACACGGCAAAAGTCTTTAAAACTGTAGTGGTCACCTTTATGGTGACTACGATAAAGAGAGGGTCATAATGTGAGTTTATTCCTTTGCACCTAAACTATATTTAATTATCAATTATCACATGTTATTGAGTACGGCGTCAATAATAACAACTAAAATTTATTATTTAAAAAAAGAATTCATTTGTAGTGCCATAATGCATGTTGATGTACATAATATTAGTTGTTGTGTGTTTTAGATGAAAATATATTTCATCATCAGTCTAGAGTTGTGTACGTACTTCAATATAATTATAATGAGCTAGCGTCATTTTCTCAACCTAAAATGGTTTCATTTAAGAGTCCGTATACGAAATTTTGCCGATTTCGCTCATTTAACAGACGTGATTTAACAGTTAAAATACAGTATTTCTATAACTTTTAATGCACAACATGTAAGATCATTTCAATTATAATATAGTGTTGGAGGTAATTTTTTTTTTTTAAGTATCTTTAAATAATCCAACTCAAACCCGCGACGGTTTTGTGATTTTTGCTGTAAAAGGTTTAGAATATCACCTTTTTATTGTATTGACGTCTTAAGAGCCCGGGTTACCCTCGAAATTCTCATACATACGTAATACCAAAATCATTTTATCATACGAAAGTATTTAACATGTTTGAGTTATTTTTCAGCTTAAAATAGTAATTACCTAGGTTCCTGTACAAAAATTAACTTCAAAAGATTTAAACACTAAAAAAAATTGTTTGTGTATAAATTTTTTTTACTAAATTTACTACTAAATATTTAAACACTAAAAAATATATAAATAAATAGTAAATTTACTACAAAATATTTAAATACTAAAAAATATTTCTTAGAGTTGAAATATTTTGTAGTAAATTTAATATTTATGTATATATTTTTTAGTGTTTTACTCTATTTTTTAGTGTTTAAATATTTAGTAGTAAATTTAGTAAAAAAAAAATTATACAAAAAAAAATTTTTAGTGTTTAAATATTTTGAAGTTAATTTTTGTACAGGAACCTAGGTAATTACTATTTTAAGCTGAAAAATAACTAAAACATGTTAAATATTTTTGTATGAGAAAATGATTTTGGTATTACGTATGTATGAGAATTTCGAGGGTAACCCGGGCTCTTAACGGTATGAAAAAAATACAATGTACTGTTGAGAAAGTCGTCTATAAAGTGTTGGAATTAGTTTTTACCACTTCAATATAAAAAAAACCCTTTAAAAACAGAAAACCTCTATCTGCCCGCTAACTTGGCGATCGTCCTTTTTCACCTGGCATATGAAAGACGGGTGTGAGTGTGAAGAGAGCAGTAGAAAATAGAGACGGGCTCTTAAGGCCCTATAGACCCGAAAATTAGCAGGTCGATGTCTGTCAGTACGAATATCGACGTAAAGGACATTAAAATAAGATTCATGTCGGCGCGCCTTATACAGTAGCGATTACGACGCTCGCCGCGTACTTGATAGGGCAAACTAGGAGAAAAAAACCTTTTTCTTTGATAATTAAACCAAAATGCAAAATGTAACCACAAATTATTCTTCTTTAAGTTATGAGCTTTTCGTAGATATGATTTTTGAAAGTAAAACTATCATAAGCTTCAAGAAAAATAAGAAAAATATCACAAAATATTCGAATTTAGCCTCCTCTTCGGAGTTATTTTTGATCGAGTGAAGTTTTCAATATTATGTTTCGAACCACAAATTGTCTAAGTACATTAAGTAAACAACAATGTGTATTTTTTTGGCTCTTAAAAGTCACTATTTGTTTGTTTATTATTGATTCAAAGTCATGTAAAATTGGGTCTATAGGGCCTTAACATCGATGTTTCATATAAGCCTAGCCGGCCGGCCGACTCCGCTTTCCATACAGATTATTCAGGTTTGATATACATACAAAATTACATTAATATCGGTTCAACCTTTCGGAGGAGTTTGGAAAGAAAGTAGAAACCACCACAGGAGTTTTATAAATTTTACAATTTAAAGCGACTCCACATCTTCCTCTGTCAAAGAACACTAAATTGAGTTATCAATTTCGTTAAATTTCATTGTCTCTCAAACTCTCCCGTGTTTTTTGCGACTTTTACGGTCAATTAACAAAGCTACCCGAGGGCTCAGTTAAATTGGACGCCAAAGGCTAAGCCTCTGGTTATTTTTGATAACGTATCAATTTGCTGTCCAAAAAACCACCCGCTTAGAATTGCGGTGGTCGCCGACGATTAAGTGCTAATTAATATCTATTTAAAATGCAAAAGTGTTTCTGTCTTTCTGTCTTAAGAAACAGAGAGACGTAAGCGTCTCTATAAAATAAAATACCATAAGTCCTGGGCGAGGTCATACTTTTTATCCCGACCAAATGTACGATTTTCGAGCGATAAACAAATTTTGGCGCAACGAAAATGCAAAAGTGTATGTATGTCACTCCCTCTCTTCAAGCTTAAAAAATTAAACCTAAACTAGTATAGTCAATTACGAATTGTCCTTTTGGTTTGTGGGTCAGCAGCTTAGTAGTCATCTAAGAAGTCATAGTCCAGAAAAAACCGGCCAAGTGCGAGTTGGACTCGCCCATGAAGGGTTCCGCAGCAGCAATAAGGCTTATTTCTATAAAATTAAAAGGTTTTTGATTTATTTTTATATTTTAGTTGATTTAATGAAAGTTAAATTAAGGTTTACCGTTTATGACATATAAAAAAACTACTTGATAGATCTCGTTCAAACCAATTTTCGTTGGTAGTTTTTATAGTAATGTACATCATGTATATTTTTTAGAATTATCATGCCCCTACTTGACAAGTTAGAGGGGGGGGGGGACACACTTATATTAGCTCTTATAGTTTCGGAGAAAAGTGGCTGTGACATACGGACGGACAGACAGACAGACAGACAGACATGAAGAATCTATAAGGGTTCCGTTTTTTGCCATTTTGGCTACGGAACCCTAAAAAAGATGTTTAGTTCTTTATAAATTATAATATTATAATCTGTTGACTATTTAGAAAGCTTTACCTGGGTGATGGCCGTAAGTATGAAGTTCCTGTCAGAGGTAAAAAAGCACTTTAGATGGAATGTGAAATATTTTTGTAATTAAAAATATATTTTTTTTTTACATTCCATAACACGTTACCAATTAACCATTGCCCATTTATTGTTAATTGATCATTGCAATAAAAATTATATTCCATCCTGCTATGTTACGATCAAACTTGAACATACGGCACTGCCAAGTGCCACGTTTGCCCAACTATATGAAATTCTATTATTTCTTCTAAATTATAAGCGTCTCTTTAATATATTATACAATTTATTAAAGCTAAAAGCTTAGAAACGTCTGAAAATTGTTTAAAAAAAATATACATCATTGTACACAGCTGCAAAAAAAATAATAATCAAAAAATTTGTTGCGTCTGAGAAATAAAAGTTTTCGTTAGTTTTGGAGATTATAAAATATAAGTGGATACTGATTTAGCAAATCGATAAATTTTAAGAAAACCCCTTCAAATATATTTTAAAAATTTGTTTAAATTGCTTATAAAAAAAGTTAATACCGTGAGACGAGTAACAAAACAAAATATCGAATGACAAAATTAGTTTTAAATTGTATGAGCCGGTATTTTATTTAATATTATAGTTATTTAGCGCGTTACCTATGTAATTATTATCGCGTATTTGAAATAAAATGATGATTATTTGGGAAATATTATGATATTTACAAAAATTATACTACATTTTTTGCGATAGCTGACGATCAAATTAATAAAACGCAGACATTCTTCAAAGGTCTTGGTTTAAGTCTTTTGACTGTGGCATCTACTCCGGAATGCCTAATTGTAAGGCGCCATGATAAAAGGTGCCGTTAACGTAGAGCAAACCACGTGGTTAAGGATCCCACCGAAACGAAGCGTTTTTTAGGATTCGACATTTTTATTGTCGTAACTCCACTTGAGGTTAGTGGATTTGACACTTTAGTGCTTTCATTTAGGTGCATTCATGGGTTAAATATATACTTAGATGTTGAGCATACGTTACTTTTATTTCCCTTATACGTACCCCGAAACGTCTATTTTTTATTACCCTTTACAAAAATTAAGAAACCAAAATTATATGAATTTTGCTCCGAAATACTCAAATAGTAATTTGGTTACTAATTTCCTATTTTCCATTACCTACATCGTCGATTCTCTATGGATCACGGATGGCATTGCGCATAATTGCGCAATATAAAATCATTAATTAAACGGTTTATGTGAGCAATTAAAAATCATGTAAAGCTATAAAATATGTTTAAATGTTAATTATAAATAAGTAGGTAAATAAAATTGTATGCACCGTCTTTAACTTGGTAAGGTTAGTTGGTTAATATAATTTTATTAAATAGAGTCCAAAGAGTACTGTCAAAATTAAAAAAAAATATGTTTCAATAGTAAGTAAAGCATACTTTTAAATTATTATAATGCGAAAGTTCGTTTTAAACTTGAAACAAATCATTCAGATACACTGATTAATAATTATAATCTATATTATCTTAATTTAAGGAAAGCAAACATTAAAAACATACTTCCGACACTTTAATCGAGAAAACTTTTTTATCATCCAATCAAATGATACATCATTTTCTTAAAAAGTGTGTTGTCTTCTTGGGATCTAGCTGCCAATCCGCTGAGGAGGCTCCTATTAAGCGGTTCGAAAACTGCTTTAGAAATACCCTGAACGGGCTCAAATGCGGCAAAAGTACCGCGAGTGCCTAGAATTAAGAAGTAGCAGTAGGGTCTGGGTGGTGAGTGTTTATGGGCGTCTTGTGTGGCTCCACACTCCGTTTTTATGCGCCGCCATATAAAAATTGAACACGAAATCGAGGGCCACATAAAACGAAACAATACACTTTGTAAATTAGTTTTTTTTATGTCGCTGCAATTGACTATGTAGTTCATAAAACTAGAATAAAATTCGTAAAATCTCGATGTTTTTTTTTTTATCTCAAGACGTTGCGCGTTGTCACAATCGTGCCGTTAGAGGTAAATTAACCGTTCAGGGTTAATTTACCTCTACTTTACTGTTGATTTTTAGATTTTTTTGTCAACGGAGAAGATACAAGTGCGTCCCAACAAGTCGGTACAGCACAAAAACCTGCTGTCGCGACGTCTAGTAAATAAGGAAAAGTTTAAAAGCTTTTTTTGTGTTAACTGGCGAAGTATTACTTAGCCATAATATTATATCTAAGCAGACAGAAGTACAAATTGTTTGAGACATTAATGTCGATTGCGAAAAACGACGCATGCGCATCATAATCGCAATTTCAAATTATCTCTGATAATAAATAATGCAATTCTTCAATAATGTTGTATGCCCAAAGAAAAATCTTATAATTTCTGGAGTATGAAAACATATTGCGAATTGAGTATTTTTAATTACCAGAATTGACACATACTGAACAAAAAAAGTTCTTCTCAGCAACTAATAAATACTATAAATTAAATCTCGATTATTTCCGAGCATGAATCAAGTTCGTAATGGGAAGGATATGGCAATTTGTATCCGTAAGTTTCATGTACAATTACAGATAGACGTACCAATTCTGAACTATACTGCCATGAACTTAAGGCAGTCTTGTGAGAGATTACACTGGGTTATGACTGTACTAACGTTTAGTATCAGAAATCAATTAAGTACGCAAAGGTACCATTATGCGTTTATTTATTTCGACACCACGTAAATGGGCGAAGATGGGGGATAGATTAAGCGTAATAAGCACTTACAAACAGGTGATTTGGTGAGGAAGCTGACTCGCTAATCATACGTGGAAGGGTGAAAATGAATGATTTGCTGGTGGGAGAAAAAGGTGTGTGAATCTTATGGCCCTATATTATGAGGGAAGGTTGACCGGACGGCACTCATTTTGTATATTCCAATTTTAATTATGTGTGTATATTGGTATGACGTGTGGACGAGTCCGGAAAGTCTGCTATTAGTTCGACCTGAATCGGTTAGTCACATTGTATAATATGACGGGCTCTTAGTACCAGCTACGCCATAGTTATTCCAATTTCCACCCTTTTTCTGTCCCGCCCGACAGTATATTAACAAATATTACGAATAAAGATGAAGATTACTCAACATCCTGAAAGGCTTTAAAAAACAATAATTATGAAACTGGAGTATACAATAAGCATAAATTGTATCAATATGAATTGGTATTGTGGGGGCAGCGTAGGCGGCGGCGCCACCACTGTTCTACCCATTGTATGCTAATCCCTAATAATTAATACAGATAATTTTCGGCTTCTATGAGTCTGGCCACTTTTTATTCGGACCGGTTTTACCGTTGCACTGTAACATAAGTATGGAGATGACTTTTGCAGTGATAAGCAAGTTTTGTTTAATCAATGGGACAATAGTATTGATTCATCGCAAAACAAGATATTCTAGCTCTGCAACATTCCATGTTATTTTCGGTAGATACTTGTACCATCGAGGAAATTGATTTCTATGCAGTTGACAGACCAACGTCATTTGGTCGATCAAATCAATTCAATGTTAATTATTGTGATCTGTCGGCTGGGTTTGACGTAAAGCGACCAAACTACGTAGGTCCCCAATCTGCCTAGGAACCAACTTCTCTGATAGTACATTATCGAATTTAAAAGTATTTTTTCTTTCGTATGCAACAGGTTATAACGATTTCTTTATAAATACATACTTTGTATTTATAAAGAAATCGTTATTTCTTCAAACGTATAAAAATATGAAATTCTCCAAAATATTTAAAACTAGCTGTCCCGGCACACGTTGTTTTGCCATGTTAAGTATTTCGCCCATATTATTTTACTAGATGACGCCCGCAACTCCGCCAAAATTGGCTTATCGCGCAGGAACCGTACATTTTTCCGGGATAAAAAGTATATTTTATCCTTTCCCGGGACTCAAAGTATCTCCATACCAAATTTCAGCAAAATCGGTTCAGCGGTTTGGGCGTGAAGAGGTAACAGAGGTGAGTTTTGGCGCAACGGAGTTGCGGGCGTCATCTAGTTATGATATTTGATTGATATAATATTTGACCAATATTTGACCAATTATTATCTATATCTATACATATTATAAAACAAAGTCGCTTTTTTCCCTCATGTCCCTTTGTTCCCTTTAATCTTTAAAACTACGCAACGGATTTCGATGATTCTTTCAGTGTTAGATAGCCCATTTATCGAGGAAGGTTATAGGCTATATTTTATTGCGCTAAGACTAATAGGAGCGAAGAAATAGAGGAAAATGGGGAAAAAACGGGGAACATTATTTGAAAGGGCTAACTTGAACGCACTAATCTCAGGAACTACTGGTCCGATTTGAAAAATTCTTTCAGTGTTAGATAGCCCATTTATTGAGGAAGTCTATAGGTAATATTTTATCAAGCTAATACTAATAGGAGAATATGAAAAAAAAAACGGGGGAAATTATTTGAAAGGGCTTATCTCGCGAACTACTGGAGCAATTTTTATGTTATTTGGCACAGATAAGAAGTAGACCACTCACCACGTGAAGGATCATAGGCTATCCATTTTAATCATTTTTTTCAGTGGCTATATATTTTATACCCGTGCGACGCCGGGGCGGGTCGCTAGTAGAATATATTTGTTTAAATCCGCGAAATAATTTTATCGACGGACATCTGAGATGGTACTATAAAGATTAAATTATTGGTATCGATAATAATCTCATAATAATTTCCGATCCTAAAATAAATTGTTTTGCTACTGATAAAATATAAGTACTGTTGGGGAAATTCCCTTTGATGACGCTGAATAAGAGTTTCGATTTTGGTTTCGGGTTCGGTTTCGGTTTCTGTTCAGTTTCGGTTTTGGTTTCGCTTTCGGTTTTCCTCAGAACTCACGTGAATCACTTTACGAACGGCTGTCACTATATATCGGACTGTCAAAGTATTGATGTTGATGCAATAAATCTTAACTGGACTTAATAGCAGATATCGCAATTTTCGGTAGCAGTATAATCATCGTGTTTGGCGTGACATTATTAAGTGTGATTTATATTGGCACAAAGCGGTCTCTCTCTAGCCTCCCCAGGTTTGCTGATGATTTACCACTAGCTTCGCAATCTTGGTGACAATCATAGCTGCCATCGGAATACGAAAGCAGTATGTTTTCATAATATAGCTGCTTATAATAGCAACACTTTGAACTTTAAGTCGAGTAGAGAAAATTACTGTGAAATGTCTGACGCGTTGTTTCTATCTCGATCATCTCGAGATGTCCAGATTCCTCAGGGTTTGACCTCGTTTCCATTTCTTTATCTATCTTTATCATCAAGATAGTCCCAATTGCGAGGAGTATTTATTGCGAAAATATCATATTCAATATTCCTTTTTAATTTAGATAAGCTCTACCATTCTATTTATGTATCATTTAAAATTCATTTGATTTTCACTGTGTGTAATTTATGAATTCTATCCTCAGTAGCTCAGACTTATAAAAATGTGCCTGTCAATTAACAGTTTAATTAATTTTATCCGTCTGTTAAGTAAAAAATAGTTTCATTTCGATGTTTCATGTTAGATATTTTAAACATTAGCGGTACAAGTGCGGCTCCTTGTGGCACTCCCAATAAAAACCCCTAATTAGCTAATAGAAGGAACTTATCTATAGTTCCTTGTCTTAAGAGTTTTATGTTTTAAGGATAGCCGAATGACACACATATAAATAATTATATAACAACTATTAGCTATTCTCTATTTACTTTTGCATCTATCGAAAAGTTATTAAGATACCTAATTTAAACCTATTTTGATGTATCCAGGATCATTCTTAGCTCTAGCAAGCTTAGACTCACAAACACCGAATTTTCCAGTAATAAATATGAATTATTTATTGGAAAATTCGAAATAAGGCACACCGAAAAGAATACGGCATACCGAATTTTCCACTTAATGGTCCTTAAAGGCCGTATTCATTGAGTGAGTCCTAAATATGATACAGCCTATTGAACATCAATAACGATCGTGTCAAACCCGACTGGTTCTGTGAGAACCGAGCCTATTTGTCCTTCATATTTGTTGCTCTCCATCCACAACCAGCAACCAAACACTCCAGGACTTTTGTCCAAAAATATAATGGGAATAGACAAATATAAATGATTGGAGTCGCCTTTTTCTAAATAAGAAGCTCCAGTAATGCTTAAAAATAAAATCGTTCATATATGGGTAGAGATCAACTACGATAACTTGGCGCGCCCCTCCCAATGACTGTTTCAATGTGTGTAGTCACATCCTTATGAAAGAGTTTGTATGTAGTAAAAATTCAACCAATCACAGTACACGTAATATTTCAGTTAATGTCACTTATTACCAAGATTTGTTGGCTAACTAATCATAACTAGCCTACCGCGCAGGACAACACACTTCAAATGTTTTGACAACGCATTTCAAAAGTTTTGAATTTTTTAGGGGCGCGCCATGTTATAGTAGTTGATCTCTATAATGTAAATTGTCATATCGACATCTGAAGTGTCAATTAACGCAAGGGACGTTTTGGCCATAATTGAGTTATAATATATTATACTCTTCGTTCCAGAATTTCGTGCTCTATCGTTTAGTATACTTGAAATCCTCTATCTTCGAAAAACAGTACACGTTTTTGAAGGAAGGTAACGTATGACTAGATAATTTATATGCTCATTAAAGAAGGTCCAGCAGTTTGGGACGCTATTTGATGTATTAAAATAAACATTTTTTTCTTCATAACAGTTCAGATTATTAACATTAAGGTCCTGTTTCACCGCTTCCTGATAAGGTGCCGCATAGGCTTATTTGACAGATTCTCCATACTCCATCTGTCAAGTTAAGTGGTGGATAGCCTTATCAGGAAGCGGTGAAACAGGCCCTAATTGGTGTTTCTTTTGAATAATAATGTCATCTAGTTATCAGGTTTTATCCTAGAACCTAGGCTCAAATTTAGACTCAGATAACTTTTATGTTTTTATGCATCTTTTGAGTTTTGAGGAATATTAGTAATGGAGTGATGCCAAAATTTTAATTTTGTATATTGTTCTGATGTTGAATAAAACATTTTTTATACTCTTTAGTACCTAAGTACGCAGTGTTCACAAAAAATTAAAAGTGAGTCATCTCTACATCTTTTGAATTCTCTCTCAGGCTTATAACATATCCGCGAGCGAACTAATGGACTTGTAATACCCGACGACTTCAAACACACTAGTGGCGTTAAAAGGACAAAGGGTCAATATAATACTTTCTGCCGTATGATACAAGTTAAAAACGCAAGCGTTTAATGCTACTCTAAATTGAACTCGATACATTTTTAAGATTTAAAATAGATAAATGACGAAAAATTTACATAATTTACGTAATATAAGCAATAAAGTATCGATCTATCTATCTATCTATCTATAATTTTATCAAAAGACTTTACCAGTGGTTTCTCTCGCGTGAGTTTTACAATTCGATATAAAATGTTCTGAATATAATCTGTCTTACATCTAATTTATTGAAAAAAAAAATAGATTTATGATGATATAATATGTAAAAGTGACGTGAAAATTAAAATAAAATTCCGATAATGACTTTTATACTGCTAAATCGGGACTTTGATAGTGCTTATACAAGGTGTAACAAAACTAAGTGATAATACTTTAGGGTGTGTACGTGTTCCTTGTATTATCACACCCTAAAGTATTATCACTTAGTTTTGTTACACCTTGTATATAGTCCGATGTCTAATGACACCTTTGCATTGTAGCTCCTCTTAACATTAGCATAAGCTCTGTTTATTGTGAATTAGCTATCAGTTATATCAGTTACCTATATTACAGTGACAGTCCAGATAAGATCAGTCAAGCCATCCCGAATAACAGTCCGAGTATCTTTCAAAACAGTAGATATACTTTCAAACATGACGACAAAACGAAGTATAACCTGCGACTCCTGTGACTTGGGCCAGATCCGCCACGGTGGACGACCAATATTGACCGAAGTTTTGTGGCTGGAGTGGAAGGGTTGAACGTCTGAGGGTGTTGACAGACCTTCACGGAGGAATTCGGAGTGCCACAGTTGACAGTACTGAATGATATATTGTTATTTCGGGTACGTTTATTCGTTGAGGATATTGATAGTTTCGCTAATTTGATGAAATGGTTGCATTTCATGTTGTTGTCAATTCAATTTGTTTAGATTATGCCTTTTGACACATGTATATTGTATAGTGTCACTTTAGTCGCAGTTTCATACAAATTTGAAATACATGACAATATCACCAATAATTATTGTTGTCACAAAATCCTTATAAGCAGACTCTAGCTGTGCTTCTTATTCTATACCTAAATTACATTTTAATTTCTTTGATTAAAATTTAACTTCTGTACAGTTTCGATACAGTCTTGGTATTAGTGGAACTACTAAATGTTATTTTCACGTTTATCCAATGTTCTGATTGGTCAACTCCAAAAGTTGTATAGACGTTTGTTACACGTTTATGAGGCTATTTTGCTATTTTATACGACCCATATTACATTATGCCTGATCCGTTTTTTCGTTTCCACTGGCCGGTACTCCCAAAGTGTAAAGCGTTGTTTTTTTTTTCAATTTAATTCAAAAACTAGTTAGCAATATCGTAAAATTCCCGGAAGCAGACAAAGCCGGGGTAGTGCATGAGTTTCCGCGAATGTAATCACATTCAATTATTGTTTGACGAGCCCTCCAAATGCCATGTAATGAAAATGGAGGGTAGAACTATTTGTTTTCCTGCTCACTTACCAGCAAATGTGTTATTGGAAAACGGTACTGTTTGGCTTATTCGTTTTATATTATTAAAGATAAAATTTGTGTGAATTTTTAACCACTAGATGACGCCTGCAACTTCGTTGCTCCAAAATTAGTTTATCGCGCGGGAACCGTACATTTTTCTGGGATAAAATCTATCCTATGTCCTTTCTCGGGACTCAAAATATATTCATACCCAGCAAAATTGGTTCAGCGGTTTGAGCGTGAAGAGGTAACAGGCAGACAGACACACTTTCGCATTCATGATATTAAGTGATATTAAGTGTGGATATGGATTAAATCAGTATCATAGAGTTAGTTATCTATAATTTTTAAGTATATTTTAGACTTGTCTGTAGAATTACGAAAAGGTACGTCGTTACACTATGCAGTTTTGTATTTTATTCAATTTAGACATTTTCCTATCAAAATAAGAAATAGGTTGATTGGTTTGATATGCCAAAACAAAGCCAAACGACTTCTGGATTGGCGAAAACTCCAAAAATCTGTCGTTTGAAGATAGGTTGATGTAAAGACATAAATTACTATTTCGCCGATGGTGAGAGAGCCCTATAATAATTTTTTTGTGATTACTAACAAGCAAATTTTTTGTGAGTAGTTTCATTTTGATAAGACAAACAACTTTTTTATCTGCGAAAAATCTTGAAAGTGGTAGCTAACAGAGATAGAAAGGATTTTATACTTTGATTTGATGGTCCTAAAATATGGATTGTTGTATTTGTAGGACAATATTATTCTTAACTTATATAACTATTAACCTACCAATATACAAAAAAACAGCTGGTTAGGGTTCCATTTTAGGGTTCTGTAATCAACAAAACTTGGTTAATTACAGTGCCCTAAAATGGAACTTTGTCTCATCAAAATGAAGCTACTCCCAAAAAATTTGCTTGTTAGTAATCACAAAAAAAATTGTTCTAGGGCTCCCGTACTATGATTGTTAAAAAACGAACTGGATCAAATAAGAAATTATACTGTAGTGGATTAATGATTAAACACTGGAATCGGTGGACAGGTTTACGTTCATACTAATTCGTTTTCTCTTGCACGGTCGACAACGCTAAGTTATTCATAAATTCTTCTCGATTCATAAGACCGGCTCGGACTGTTTGTGGTAACAATTAGTACGACCCAACTAGCTTCGACTCGATTAACGATGGACCACACCAACGTTACTATGAAAGGGACGTCGGGTTTACCCGACTCTGATAAGTGGAGTTTCGTTCGTGACTGAGGCATAAGTTGAAGGTTGCTCATAGAAATGGGGAGATGTAAAGAGTTATTCTGTAGTGAATAAATATAATTAGTAACGATGTTATTTACCGGGAAACCAATGTTAGTTACTGTTCATAGAATTAACACGCTGCAGAGGGATTGGGCAGGCCAGTTCAGAAGGACAGAAGATCAATACATCAAATAATAAGTATTGAAGTAGTGACCACAATTAAGGAAAATTAGGACCTCCTGCAGCTTAACAGATTGATGATTTCAAGAATATGGCGGTCAGTGGATTGATGAGAGCTGCCTAAGCTGTCGATTGTTGATTGAACAGTAGGCCTAAGATTTTTATTTTGAATTTCAAAAGTTAAAACGGCGCCGAAAGAACCCCCAAAGCGTTTCATTTGACGCGCTCCGTGCCTCGCCGTGTCTATGAATGTACCCTCTTATGTGCTCCGAAATTCCATTAATGATCCTTCATTGAAGGCTTATGGTGTTTGCGTTTGGAGTTATCACACGAAACACCTGCCTCTGAACTTCTGGTTAGCACCGCGCGTCGACAACACATAATCGACCACAGACCAAGTAAATTGCAGAGATATTTTTACTTATATTATAAAATTTACCAGTTGGTGTTATAAATTATACCTTACCTGTAAGGTTAGTCTATGATATAGATGTTATAATGCTCGGCAACCGAAATAAAACAGGCCGGAAAATTGCGTAGCGTATTTAACTGACACGTATTTTCTTTAAACGCGCTAATTATTTAATATAATAACGCGCAAACAAAGGGCCAATTTTTATATAATTTGGCACATATAACCACGGAGAAGTATATAGGATTTTTTTACAGAAAAATATACGGTTCTCTCGGAAATATTTTCTCAGGCGTAGCCACGTGAAATGTCCAGTTAAATATAATGGAATGTGAAATAGATTTATTAATGCACCCATTTTCATATTACGTAATGAATTACGACGGAGAGTCAGAGGGTATCAATTTGTATAAAAGGTTTTTGTAGTTAATTCAATACTTAAAATGCAGAAACGTTTAAGATTTGTTAGTGAAATTCGTTATTTTAATAGTTAATTATTGCAGTGACAACTACATGGCAGCTTATTAAACGATGACTCGTAAATACCTTATGAAATTGGATTTCGTAATTAGACATAGAGTAATTTATGAAAAGTAATCTTGCCGTGAGTAGCATAGACTTCTGTTCCGGTCACCTTTAGTCAAAATGTTGTCACGAATATGTGGTGTTCATCGTTTATGTGGTGATTACCAGATGGACACGTGTGTATAGTTTAGTTGGCAGCCATTCGACTGCAGAGTATAGAAACCGTGTTCATCGTTTATGTGGTGATTACCAGATGGACACGTGTGTATAGTTTAGTTGGCAGCCATGCGACTGCAGAGTATAGAAACCGTGTTCATCGTTTATGTGGTGATTACCAGATGGACACGTGTGTATAGTTTAGTTGGCAGCCATGCGACTGCAGAGTATAGAAACCGTGTTCATCGTTTATGTGGTGATTACCAGATGGACACGTGTGTATAGTTTAGTTGGCAGCCATGCGACTGCAGAGTATAGAAGCCGTGTTCATCGTTTATGTGGTGATTACCAGATGGACACGTGTGTATAGTTTAGTTGGCAGCCATGCGACTGCAGAGTATAGAAACCGTGTTCATCGTTTATGTGGTGATTACCAGATGGACACGTGTGTATAGTTTAGTTGGCAGCCATGCGACTGCAGAGTATAGAAACCGTGTTCATCGTTTATGTGGTGATTACCAGATGGACACGTGTGTATAGTTTAGTTGGCAGCCATGCGACTGCAGAGTATAGAAACCGTGTTCATCGTTTATGTGGTGATTACCAGATGGACACGTGTGTATAGTTTAGTTGGCAGCCTACGTGGTCATTGACCTACTAGGACATCACGATATAGAATGGCATAGTCTAGTGCGGACTAGCCGCATAGGCGAAATTGTCATGTGTGCTCACACAGGTGGATGCAGCAGAGTTATAGTTATAGTTTTCACCTCCACTGAGGTGGTTGCGACAAATGTTGTTTACTCGTACTTATAATTATTATATCGAAATTAAAAACATGCTGGCAATCCCGGATAAAAATTTAAAGACCATGAACATATTTTGACACTTAAAACTAGGGTTTGCTTAGATTTGTGCTTTTTCTTCTGTGTAGATCTATACTCAGATATTTGCGTACATAATATCAATTTGAGAGTATATAAACAGTTAATAGATAATACACATATAAAACTATCAATAAACTGTATCTTTTACGCGTAATATCGATAGTAGTCAACTTGATCGCTACAATAAAATGTAGCAGTTATAAAGTATGCGATTATCCAATATTCATAACTTGTAAAAGAATAGGACCACAGTCAAAAAATATACCGTAGAACATCTTTATACTAAGTTCAAATCAGTCTCACGCACACATAAGCATGGTCTCAGACAACTTTAGAGAACAGAATGCACAAAGAAGCATTCGCAAGCGCGAGGTACCTTTTTTTTTTTTTGAGGAGGGGAAATACTTTACGTATCTCCCGCCCCCTCGGGGGAAGGAGCGTGGGTATGTGGGACTCCCTCTATAAGGTTTACCCACTAAAACCCCCAGCCCTCCGTCATGCGCCTATAGTGCGTGAGGGACGGGTAAAGACGAGGTACCTAGATAAGCTTAATTTCTGACGAATTTGATTTCACGAACATCATTGAGTTACACTTCTGTATACATTTGTACTGTGATAGGACCTTGAATTCATATCCATTGTTCGCCGTTACGGCAAATAATAATATAATATGTTTTACGAGTATTGAATTTTACCCGACCGTGTCAAAATTCGTCTCTGTGCACTTGTGTATTGTATTGGCGTAGTTGTAGAGTTGAACAATTGTGTCAAAAAAATAATGATGCTTGATTCAAGTATCAAAATTTCATATTATTTTTGCTTAATATGTGGAACGAACGCGTAGACTTAATTTTGATGAGGCTACTTAATTTCAAAAAGTCCAACTTGGTCTTGGATACCTACGCAAACGAGATTGCATTAAATTCGTGAGTGTATGAAAACGTTAATATAACAAAATTAACGTTAGACCTTTTCAGAACGTCTACATGTTTTTGAGTACTTACATATTTTTTACAACAACGCGAATGTCGTTGTTTAAAAAAAATATTTAGCAAAAAAAAAACAATATAATGGCGTATCTAAAGCAATAAATGCAACTACATTGTCACTAAATCAAATTACAATTTATAATGTATTATTCACATAATAAAATAAATTAAATATAACCTAATATGGTTGTTCGTGATACAATGGCTTTTAATAGTTCAATCGAGAATTTACGATGTATTATGGTACTTACTTCCTTAATAGCTAGGAACGTGGCTTCATAAACTACCATCAATTAAAAAAGCTGCAATATTGTTAACAGATCATTTTGTAAATTTACTTTAAATAATAATTATCAAAATCTCTTACGGTCTTCCCACGTTGGCGCATATACAGGTCAGTTAACAAGAGCTGGCACGATCAACACATTTAAACATTGCGCTTGTGTAGTGTCTGTGAATAAGCGCGTAACGTGACGTCGTACTGCATACGCATCATAAAAAGTCTGCCCGTCTCTCTCGCGCGCGGTCTATCTTATGAGCGTGAAGGGGACAGTTATTGTTTTTCTTATGCTACTGTTTATAAATACAGCGTGATGTTACAAGTCGGTAACGTGTGATCGGCGAACGGCCAGCGTTCAGAACCGTACGATAATTATCGTGCACATACGATAATTTTGTGCGTACGTACGATGTACGATAGTATATTATTATCAGTGATCGGAATTGGGTGAGTATATTTACCTACAGTTTAACGAACAGTTTGATTGGTTTGATAAATGGTCTTAAGAGGAAGATTAACAAAAATGACTTAGTAATCACAAAAGCAGACAAAGGCAACACAGTAGTAATTGTTACAAAAACAGATTATGACAATAAAATAATGGATTTCCTAAATAACAATGATTTTGAAATTTTAAAAAAAGATCCAACCGAAACATATAATAACGAGGTCAAAGACATAGTTCGCTCTACGGACAGTATACTTAAAAATATTAACCTAGCATCAATTTTATCCATGAACCCCTTGCCACCGCGATTGTATGGATTTTACAAACTACACAAGCAAGGGGAACCTATAAGACCAGTGGTTTCATACACAACGGCACCAGCTTACAAACTCGCTAAGAAGGCAAATACTATTTTTAAAAATTTATCAAAATTTAAGCCGAAGTACACAATAAGTAATAGTCTGGAATTAATAAATAAAATTCAAGATTTTCCTGTTCCGAAAAATGCGATTCTAGTTTCCTTTGATGTAAAAAACTTATTTTCCAACATACCCATCAAAGAATGTTTAAATATTATCGACGAAATTTTATGCACTTCAAATTTAGACCCACAAGAGGTAATAGACTTAAAGGCCATATTGAAGGTTTGCCTAGATCAAAATTATTTTATTTATAATGGTAAAACTTATAAACAGAAGGATGGATTGGCGATGGGTAGCCCCTTGTCTCCTCTCTGTGCAGACATTTTTATGGATAATTTTGAATCAAGGATATTGGAAACCTCATATAAAGAATATATTATTTATTGGTACAGATACGTAGATGATATAATATGTTTATGGAATGGTAAAGTTGAAATTTTAAATGAATTTTTTAATTATTTGAATACAATTAATAATAAAATACAAATGACATTAGAAATAGGCAACAAAGTATTAAACTTCCTGGACTTATCTATAGATATAAATCATGGTCATCATACATTTAAAATATTTAGAAAACCTACATATAGTGAAAATGTCCTTCATGCTAACTCCTCTCATCCGCGCCAACACAAACACGCCGCTTTCCACGCTTTTGTTCACCGTTTGCTAAATGTACCCCTAGAAATAAATGATTTCAGGACAGAACTAGACACGATAAGACATATCGCTGTAAGTAATGGTTACAAAAGTGAACTTATTGACACAATCCTTAAAAAAGCTAGGAGAAGGATGGCCGAAAGACTGCTATACGACAATTCAGGACTTAAGGAAAAAGCAAATAGCACTTGGGTTAAAATACCTTATATTGGCCCTTTATCGTATAGGTTTCAAAGGATCTTACAAAACAAGGAGACCAGAGTAGCATTTTACACTACGGGTTCCCTAAAAAGTCTGTTATGTAATAACAAGGACAAGTTTAACGTCACGGACAATAGCGGAATATACAGCCTTTCTTGCGAAACATGTGGAGGTATATATATAGGTCAGACAGGGCGGAAATTTAAAACCAGAATAAAAGAACACATCACAGCTTGGAAAAGGAAAACAGAAAGATCTACGTTTGCTGAACATTTAAATAATAATGACCATAATTTTGAACCTGACAAGAACATTAAATACCTACATGTTTTACCCAAAAGCAAGAAAATGGACGCACTGGAAGCACTCGAAGTCAACAGACACAAAAAATATGGGAACTTGTTAAACGACCAGACATGCCTATCAAATTCAATTTTATTGCAGGACATTTAAATTATTATTACTTATACATTAATTTCAATTTACATTTCACCGCTAATTTAATTTATTGACATGATATTTATTAATTTTATATAATTTTATGGACATTATATTTTATTTATTGACATGATATTTTAATTTAATTTAATTTAATTTATTTGACATTCATATAGATATTAATTTTTATAATTTTAATATTATGGACAATTAAATTAAATTATTGGTGATGAAATTAGACAATTGTATCGTCTTATGTTTTATTATTGTTGGTTTGACATCGTTTATATTAATTTGTTTGACATTTAATAATCTTATAGAAAATGTTTGTGACATATTTTAATTATAATTTAGAAATTTAACAATTATTACTTAATTTTAGGCTCTGAAATCTGTATATGTGACATTACCTGCATAAAATTATTAATTTATCAATATAAAATAGGTAAATCCAACTAAATATTAATTTTAACATTAGTAGAAAATACTCTTATTTGGAATAAAAATTCTACCAAATTGTAAAAAAATACCATGATGCTGACAACCCTAATGTTTGTTTTGATTATATTTAATAATTTAAAACTACCGACGTTAAACTTACACCTGATGATGAATAATTTCGAAACCGGTCGTGTAATTTGTTAAAAAGTTATAATAATATCTTAATATAGTGGATAAAGTGCAAGAAAAAGTGTGTTTTATTAGTGTTCAACATGAATTTCCACCAAGAACCGTCAGTACAATCAATTTCATATATTAACGAACAGAGACGGAAATCGGAGACTTCCTTACGACTAAAAATTTTTTTACCGGTAAATTTACCGGAACGTCGATTATGCAACTTTCTAATAGCTAAATGTTTCAATAAAACTTAATTAATGTTACTCAGATAAAAAATAAAATAACGTATATTAAAAATATATTTTTTTATTGATAAAAAAATTTTTGTTTGAACATTTCAATATAACATGATTATAATATATTAGGGACTTTCTTATCCTAAAACACATATTTATTTTAAAGTATAAATAAATATAAAGTTTAAAATATATTACACCTTTTTACGGTTTTTGTAATTGGGTTTGCAGCTCCGTTTGTAGCTGCACAAGTACCAACACCGTGGATTTATATATAAAATGTAAACGCGATTACTATAAACGTAAAAATAATATTGAATTATTTATTATTTTTACGTTAATTATTTATTAAAAACATAATTTACGTAATTTAAATGAATTTATCTGACCCTAAACTAGACAGCAACTTGTATCTTAGAGATCAGTGACTTCTCCCATTCGTATGTACAAAAACAGTAAAAAAGTATTTAGATTTTCACAAAAAAATTAAATAATTAAATATTCAAAACTAAATCAAAACAAAAATATTCTACTTGAATGAGTGACATTCGTTATAGCTTTGTAAGTACAAACAATAAAACATTTAGGAACAAATAGGTTATAAATTGAAGTGTTTACAATTGTTTATTTGGCTAATATATAAATACAATCAATGCCAATTGAAAGCAAAAATTTCGAAAAAAAAAATCGGTCAAAGTGAGCGTTTGTGGCAAATATAGTAGCATATATTTGGATTGGAAAAGGTCAGCCGTTTTTCCGGGGCGACACAGACGCGGCAACATTTTCGGTACAGACACTCGCTTCGAAATTACAAATAATTTTGAAATTAAAATGAAACTAAGTCACATAATATCTAAAAATGGAAAACAAATACATTAGTCTTCAATATTTTCATCATCGGTACTGTGACAACTTTTGTTATCCTGTAAGAAATTGAAGTAGATGATCATTAATTTTTCAATATTTTCAACTTTAAGTCTGTTCCTTTTTATACTTAAAATCCATTTATAAATAGAAAACGACCTCTCAACGTCCACAGACGTGAGAGGTGCAAATTTAAGGAAAAGAGAATCATCTACTTCAATTTCTTTTGTTAATTGTTCACTTATTTCTCTGATCTTATCGTAGTCAGGATTTCTTTCTAGAACTTCTTCCAATTTATTTTCAATGATGTTTTTCGAGGACCACATCAAAACACACCTTACGCTGTCTATAATTTCTAAGCTCTCCGATATAGATAACTTAGATTCTTGAAGTTTTGAGAGTGCCTCTTGTATAATAGTGAAATTTTCATTGATAAAATTCAAATCAGCACGTACATTTTCGTCATTAATAGCTCGTTTTGCTTTCCTTATCGACAAGGCTTCATTGCTATTAAGACTGTTTAATACATGGGATATTTCTTCAAAGTGTTTCGATAAGTAACTAGCTGCCTTCAGCCATGTCCCCCACCTTGTTATCACAGGTTGCGGTGGAAGTGCTAGGTTTGGGTACATTCTTTTAAATATGTTTACCCTGTTGGGCGATTTTAAAAAATCTTTTTTATGTTGGCAATCAAGGTGTCAACATTTTCATACTCAGAACGTATTTTTTCGGATACTCTATTGAGAGCATGGGCCAAACATGTAATATGCAGCATATTGGGAAAGTCATGTTTTAATAAACGTCCGGCTCGGAGCATATATGCCACGCTGTCAGTGCATAGTACTAAAACATTATTTAATTTATCCAAAAATGAATCTCCCCACATTTCACTCAAAGAGTTTGTAACAAACTGGGCTATTGTTTCTCCGTTAACTGTTTCTAGTACTTTACAAGCAATCAGGTATGGCTGAGTTGCAACATTTTTTATAAGAGGCATCACCAATAAATGAACGATATATCTACCCATAAAGTCGGTAGTTTCGTCAAGTGAAATCCACACTTTGTTGTCTCCAATAGTATTATAAATTGAAGTTAGTCGATTTTTAAAAAATATGTCCAGGTACTTTTTGCGTAACAGTGATTCTGATGGAACTTTCTTTTTTGTGCAAATACAGCAACAACTGGAGCATAAATATTTATTAAAAAATGTTTGAAACGCTATATTGTCAATTTTAGACCACGGGATGTTACATAATATTAAAAAGTTTATGAAGTCAGTGTAAAACTCTACTTCAGGCTTTTTTAGCCTCCCTTGGTGCATGGCTCCATTGATGTGTCGATCAATGTTTGACTTATGTGTAGATTTTAACGAAGTCTCACATTTTGTGCAAAATATGACACCACTTGCTTCATCGTAAATTAATTCTGGATTATTTAAAATCCAACTCTTGACGATCCCGGGACTGATGGTTTTTGCCATTATTGCAAACAACTTATAATTTGAAGTACCTGAAAAAATTAAAACAATGGAGTCAACTTTGTGAAAAAGTGTTTATCACGGTCGATAGAAATATGTATTTTATATCCTATGATATAAAATTCAGGTGAATCTACTTTGACTAAATCGGCTTATTGTATAGTTCATTCAAAATTGAAAAAAATGCAGCGCGAAAACACAGCTTTTCAGCTATATCAATCAAACAGCATCGAGGTCAAACTCTAATATTGGTCTAATATCTGTCAGTTTTTTTCGGTATGTTTTTAGGCAACGTATTGCAAATATAATTAAAATAAGTTTTATATCTTAAAGAGTTTTCATTTGCTTAATTGCACTGTTAACACGATGATATATAAGTGCCATATTCATAAACACAGCTATCAAAAATCTTTTTTTATTATGCACCTTCATGTTACAGTGCCACTTTACAAACACTCTTTTAAAAATTAAACTTATTTTAATTCTCTTTACTTCGAGAGGATAAACAACTGAATAAATTTACAAACCAAAAATCATGATTAAAGTAAAAATTAGCCTAACAAAAACAAAAAATAATTGAACTACGATGCGTCGGCCATTTTGTGATGCACACTTAGCAGAAAACGTGGTTGCGTTTTGACGCTGACTTGACCAAGCGGAACTCGCCATTTTGGTTGTCTATTCTCTGAGTGGTCGAATAAGCTGTCAGCTTTAAAAAAGCAACAATAAAAATTACCACCGTTGCGAAACCTTACTTTTTTTAAGAAATTTATTACTTTTAAGAGTAAAAAGTATTCACAACGAAATTGTACTTACCGTGTAATCGGCAATTACGGGATAAAAGTCCAATTCAACGGTATCCAAATCACAAACACTTTCCAGGTCCAGTAAACGACAGCCAAAGTTGCTTATCCGTGTTCAATCAACAGCAGCCAATACACTTGCAAATCGGAATACCAAAACAGAGCCAGGTCAAAAATAATTAAACACCAAGAACAGAAAACAGGAATACGCGTGCACAAGACAAAAGCCAAGGGACGAGTGGCAGGGGGTGGGAAGGAGACAGGAGTATGCGCGCGCGTGGGGTAAACAGGTATACCTTTCACCTTGTTACCCCCCGCAAAAACCTCCCCTTCACCGCGGTACTGTCACTATTCAATATTATAAAAAATTAGCAAATACATTTATATGCATGTCTATATATTAATACTATAAAGTTGAAGACTTTGCTCGTTTGCTTCAAGATCCTTAACTAAAACTAATAGTTCGAAATGAAAAATTCGTGTTGGATATTTCATAGTAAAAGATCGGTAGGACCAAAGCATCAATAAAAGTTGATGCATAATCGAGAAATACATCTTTTGAGAGTTACGCCTTGATTGACAGCCAAGCGGACGGAACCACAAGCAAAAATTAGTAAAAATGAACAAAAAAGCTTAAAATAATTGTCAAAATCGTTACCTGAAAAATAATGCATGTGCATTTTTAATAAAGTTGAAAAAACATGTGTGAAATGTACCCAGTACCAAAGAAGAATGTTTAAAAATGCGATGTAAAAATTTACACATTAAGGTTTCAGCATATTGACCGGTAATTTTTTTTATAGTAAGCGCGTTTTATTAAGTATTGAATTACATTTTGTATAAATCCGCGGTGTTGGTAATTGTGCAGTTACCGTAAAAAACCGTAATAAGGTGTAATATTTATATTTATTTATACTTTATAATAAATATGTGTTTTAGGACAAGAAAGTCATTAATATATTATAGTCATGTTATATTGAAATGTTCAATTTTTTTTTTTATTAAGTAATTAAAAAATATTTTTTTTATATAAGTTATTTTTTTTCTAACATTAATTAAGATTTATTGAAGCATTTAGCTATTAAAAAGTTGCATAATCAAAGTTCCGGTAAATTTACCGGTAAAAAAATTTTTAGTCGTAAAGAAGTCTCCGATTTCCGTCTCTGTTCGTTAAACTGTAGGTAAATATACTCACCCTATTCCGATCACTGATTATTATCGTACGCAGATTATACGATAATTTTTATCATGATGCAAACATATTATATTTTTAAACATACTGTATAGTGAAATTGCATAAGTGACAGCACTGTGAACGTGCCAGCTTTAGTTAACTGAGCTATACATGTTGGACAAACAGAAGTGTCAAAAATATATCCACACGAACGTGTGGATATATTTTTGACTAGATAACGCCCGCAACTCCATTGCGCCAAAACTTGTTCATCGCGCGGTAACCGTACATTTTTCCGGGACAAAAAATATCCTATGTCCTTTCTCGGGACGAAAGTATCTCAATGCCAAATTTCAGCAAAATCGGTTCAGCGGTTTGGGCGTGAAGAGGTAACAGACAGACAAACAGACACACTTTCACATTTATAATATTAGTATGGAAGTATGGATGACTGATGATGAATGACTAAGATTGCTGATGCTGGATGTTGAATCTGCATGATAAAGACAGCTTTGCAATCCCAGTTGCAATCACCGTTATTCATCACAGCCAAATACAAATAGAGGCCTTTAAAAATGTAATCAGCATTTGAAACTTTGCAATGATAATAATTGCTCAGTTACTTAATGATAATAATTCTTTTTGACGTGATAACGTCTTATAATTCGATATGGGGTGCGCGCACGAAAAACATGACAGTTCATACGGCGTTACCTCGCTGACAGCTCTGAGGCGTTCCATTTACACTTTCAAGTCTTTCAACAACCGTAAGGCCCACCTGGGCCGCGCTCTTTGTTTCGATTATATTACGTATTTCGATGACTTAGAGAATACTTTTGTATGAAGAAGTTTGGTTAGTAAAGGTCATAAACCTTTGATACATTGACCACACTCTGAATGAAAAATAAATAAACAATCTGTGAGCTATTAGTAGTATTTCGGCTATTCAAAATTGTGCTCTATTTCCTACGTGTCGAGGTATGACTTGTGCTTTGTTCGAAGATTTTACTGGATTTCACGAATGTATGTAGCGTTTTGTATTGCGAATAGTTTATTTTACTCATTATAAATATTTTTAGACAATCATTTGAAAGAAATACATCGAAATAACTTTAGGTTACACTCGAAAAAGTTTGTTTCTGTTTATAGAGATTCGAAAGCGAGGGTTAAGTGGTTAAGGATAGTTGAACGTGACAACGTCATACGTTGTCACGTTCAACTATCGTCAGTAAACCGACTTTACAGACAGACGATTTTTTTCACGGTTGTTGTGAGTTTAACGGATTACCTGAAGTGCTATGAAGACCAGAAGTTCTTGCGTCAATCATTAGTTTATCAAATTTAATTACTACAATTAAGATTGATTTATATGATTCAATCAATCAATGATCACTTTTATCAATATTTTAAAAATCATAAGAATTGAAGCAAATGGAATAGCCTAACTGAATACTCTTATTTTTTTCGTCATATTTACTTTCTTTAATTCTGATGCGACTTCTACTTATATTGGCTCATGATGGACCAATAATCAATTAAGAACGTGTAGTGTCATTACTCATTATGATTGGATATTGGACGTAATTGTTTATGCTATAGGTACCATCGAGGAAATTTATTCGTAGGCAGTTGACAGACCCACATCATTTGGTACCCGGATCATGTCAATTCAATGTAAATTGTGATCTGTTGGCTGGGTTTGATATAACGCGACCAAATTACGTAGGTCCCCCATCTACCTATGAATCAACTTCTCTGATAGTAAATAGGCAATTCTAGCTTTTATTCATCATGACCCAATTTAGAGATCTTATGCTTAGCCCAGGACCCAGGTCATAACTAACATTAATTTGACATAATATCACATAACATGACTAATTATTAATAACGCAGATCCATTATCTGTCTCTGAAAGCTGCACTCAAAGATGAACATAATTACTTTACTGTAATATATAAATTGTAATTATATCTATTTCTTCGATGGTACAAAAAACCGTCAAAACTAAAAAAAATACCTCGGCCATTCTCAGGAGAGCAAAATTTATGTGTCCCGGGCTTGTATACTCTGTAATATTATCTTATTCAAGTATGTAATATTTTTAAACGGCAGATGGCATCAGTATCTAGCTACAAACTTAAACACAGGCTTCTAATTTAAGTAATTCAGACTAAATTAATTGAAGTCGTGTTCAAAATCCATGTTTTTCTAACTACCGTAACGTGTCCCCACGCCAACTTGATCTCGAAACTTGCTTGTAATTTTTATAACGTACCTATTTAATTTAATCTATTCATGGTTTTAAACGCCTATAAACATTGGTTATCGCATTGCAAAATATCGACTCAATAGGCCCAGCCTATAAATAGTTATCATGAAATAATCGCTTGTCCGATCAAAAGTCCTAATTACCGTAACACCTGCTGTTTTCTGGATGCCCATCCAAAAATATCAGGATTTGGCACATTACGAGTGCATGGGTTGCTTCTCCTTAGTGTGTGCCATGGCCCATCAGCGGTCCCACGTCGTTAATGTTAGTGTGCCGCCGATAAAGCACATAAGTATCTGATTACCGTAGCTTTGGTTACAAACTTGTCTAATTACCGTAATCGTTACTTTTCAATTATGTTTAAATTAGATTTTTATCATGTATTTTACGTTTATGTTACATGATTTGGCCTATTTACGTTGCCCTAAGCTAGTTTTTGTCAATTGTGTCATTGTATCGTTACGTAAAATACTACATTTGTCTAATTACCGTACCCATAAATTTTTAAGTCTCATTATCCAAAAAACTTTAAGTAACTGTTTCACGCCACATTTGTTATTGTGTTCGTACCTTTCATTTCTTTAATATATTTTAATGTGACTAAGTCAAATCGACGAAGAAAAAAAATGGTTACGGTAATGAGGCAAATAATGCCAAACCGGAGAATGGCCGACCTGTACCCTCCCATATAAAATGTTCTCTATGTCCAGCTGCTCTGTGCAAGGTGCTAACCAAGGGACGCACGCCACCCTGTTTGTACTTCGCGTTACATTTCTCCTGTAAACTGCCTCTTCCGGCGTCAGCCTTAGTGGAATCGCTTAACACTAAACCAGGGGATAAACGGGCCGCCTATTCGAATTTTGAAATTCCGCTACTATAAAAAATAAGACCCAATATGAGCAACCTCCTCCTTTTCGGAAGTCGTTTCTATAAATTAGTAGTAGTAGTACCCAGCCATATTTCATGAAATAATCAGTAGTGTTTCTGAACCCATACTGTTTTAGAAGAAATATTAATATTGTGTAGAAATTTTTTTTTATTTTTATTTAAGGTCGATTTTTATTTAAGGTCGATTTCAATTTAAAAAAAAATAATAAAAAAATAAATTCCACAATAAATTATGTTAAAATATGTAAGTTGTCAAGGATTAGAGTAAATAAATAATAATCCACTGATTACAAATCAATAAATTATGACTCAGCGAAAACTGGAAAAACAGCAAAAATATCAAAATCTGTCAAAATAAGGTATTAAAATATTATTATCTCAAAAACATCGTAAACGTAAATTGACCATCCAATGGTTCGCTGGACCTAAATAAATTTTATTTTAAGTTTAATAAATCGATATTATCTTCCAAATTGTGTAAATAAAATTTAATTTAATTTCACGAAGTACAATGTATAATGGCAATAAATGACACGAAGGAAGATAACGTGTGCCAAAAGTTATGGAATTACATAAAATCTGGGTATAATCTTTAATCAGGTGTATTTTATACCCAAAAGTTTTGAATTTATAAAGTCTGACATCGGGACGATGAGTAATGAAAAACAAGTTGCAAGTTAAATATGATTTAATTTCGTAATTTTTCTTAGCAATTATACGATTTCGTTTTCAGCATTTGATTACAATCAGCACAATCATATAACTTTGCGCATAACAATCAGTCATATTAAAAATTTATTTATTTTTATTTAATTTAGTATTTTTTTTACCAAAACTGTAAAAATTTGGAACGGCTACTGATTAGCAATAGTGTTGTGAATTTTTACCGAAAACATTATCCATACCTTTTTAATTTGACCGATTATTATGTATTTATCTATTTCTTTATTTGGAATGTATAACGTCATTTCGGTTTTCATCATAGGCAAAGAGAATGATGTCATTGATTTTTACTTATCTGGAAACAATTAAGACATTCGGTGCTCTGTTCTACGTTTTCACTTCATTCTCTGGGGCTACGTATTTTCAAGTCTTCGACTTTGGAATGTAAGCAACATTCATTCTAACTATTTTTAGCAACATTGATTTCAGCAAATACTGTATATTTATTAATATAGACACTGGGCGCAGTACGATATAACTTCAGTTATTTGTCTTATGTAATACAATTTATCTACTCGTAGTTTACAGACATAAACTTAACCATACTAGATACAATGCGAACTCAAAGCCGTACGCTGCCACCGAGCTATGGCACAGATACCTTTAAAAATATAAATTATACAATGTCCTTTATAGCAAAGATATTGTGAATCTTATACTTTTAAAATAAGATTAATATAAATCTTAATCTTTCAAGGAATGTTATTTTGGTTTAATCATAAACAGCTACGGATCAAAATGAATTTTTGAAAGTCAGGGTTCTGACGTCAAAAATCATAATGACAGAAGGAGATTCGAAACCTATCACTCTCATACGAACACTTAAAATAATATATACAAAACTCACAAATTCATACAATTGTAACTCAATTCAGGCGAAACACAACGAGGTTAAGACGAAAATAATTTTAACAATGGACTGTAGAATGACAAGAGAGCGGTCGGATTAAATACCCATAATAATTAAATAGAAAACATTTAAATACATCTTTACACTAACATCTAGGCTTACACATTTCCGATTAACGCTTTTTTGATAAATAATTAAACACAAATTTATTATATTTACAAGCAAATAACTCGACACTTAATTATGTAAAGCGTGAAATAATAATACACTGAGAATCGACAAAAGGCGCCATCACTAATACGCAGCGAGAGCCGGAGCATCGACGACCAAACGGCGCGGCGCGGGGGGGCGGGGCGCGCGGGGGAACGTCGGGGTTGACCTGACTCCGTTCAGCGGTGGTCTGTCGGAAGACTCGTGACTAGCGAGACTACTATTTGCTCTTTCCACAGAAAAACCTTTTTTCCTTTTAGAACACGAATTCGAGCGCAGGCAAACGAGCGCCATGTTGTTGCACGGCCGTACGGAATTTCACAGCTCCGTCGCCGCGGCCCGACTTTTTCACGTTCGAATGTTTGTTCTCTCGCTTCGGCTACCATTCGGTCGAACGCGGCCACCGCGTCCGATCTAACCTACGTCCAGTCGTCGTCACTGTAATAATACTGTGGTAGTTGACTAATACTCTGTCCACAAAAGTCCATCGCTAGCAACGAAACGCGCGAAGCGTTGAAGCGTAAATGAACTGCTAACAGAAAAGACGAGTCGTTTACGTGCCGTCGCAGTTTCTTCGCCGTTGCCGCCGGCCGTGGTGATGCCGGATGCCGTGGCAGGGCGGCTTAATAGAGTTGCGGAGCGCCGGTCGCATGCGCTGCGGACGATACTTGACCGTTCGCTCGCCGGCGACTAGCTCGTTGTGCACGTCTATGTTGAAGTCGTGGGCCTCCAGCATGAAAGAGAAGCACTTGTGCTGTCGCTCGGCGTAGGAGCTCTTCACCCTCTTCATCTGCCCGCCTCGCCGGTTGAAGCCGATGTATCGATCCGCTTTGTTCACGAGGTGGTATCTGTTGTAGCCGTCCACAAATTCCTCCTTGAAGAGGCAGTCTCGTTGTCTCTCCGCTTGGAATCGGGTCTGTTGAAGAAAGAACTCGGTGTGAGGAATGCATAGATAAGTTTTATTGTCCGATAGTAGATTGAGTAATGAGTAAGTGCTAAACGACTTGTAATGAGTCGCTATCGAGTATCGCTTCGTTTTTGTGTTGGGAAGTTGTAACCTTTAAGTTGACTAGTGGGTACGCATTAGCCAATAGCCATACTCGTAAGTGATGCAATACCCAGGGCTATCACTTAATTGTTATTCTCCTTCTTTCATAAATAAAATATAATATATTGCTATCTCAACTCACCAGGCGCCTGCCGACCAGCTTGGTGCGGTTGAAGCACAGGTACATGCTTTGCAGGGGCGAGTGGATGAGCAGCTCTAAGCTCAAGCCGCGCGTACTGATGGTGAGATTCGCTGAAACAATATAAGGACACCAGTTAGATTTTGCCTGACAAAAGGTGTTTTTGAGTTAAAGTGATAAAAAAAAATATTTTGCACTGGTTATTTACATGACTGTTGTTAACATAGTCGATAAAATAATAAAATAGAAATTGTATTTAAAAAATGTTTAATAATTCCAGCATTAATGAAATGCACATGATCATCGATGTAATATAATCTGTAGAATGTGTAGTCATAATAGATCCACACTCCTGGCGTAACTAACAAATTACTACGGCAGTTTCCGCTCGATCACATCATAAATTGAATTACTAATGTACAGAGAAAGCAGGATCGCCCTACAGCCGATAATGATACTTGGACATAAGAAAAAACCTTAAATGTCAATAAATATTAATCTATACATCGACATTTAATATATCCGAGATTAAGAGTTGGATTACATGGCACCACGCGATGGCCGATGGTAATCTTATTCATCGATATTCCTATTAATGGAGGCCTTCATTTTAGGAAATCTTTAAACTCATTAGCTCCTTTGAAAGCGGTAAATTCCAATAGGAATGTATAACGTATTACAAAAATGGTAGCTACTGATCCAAGGACTTGTACAGCTCGAGTTTAAAATTAAGCCAACGCGTTATAAGATAAGATGATAGGGGATTAACATTTAAATTCTTCTCATAAATTAATATCGGTATGTTCTTGGTATAAAGTAATAAACGTTGATAACCGGCACGGCATTACCGTGTAAGCCTACACCGGTTGTCGATTAGATATTAAATAGAAAAGTTGGGATGAGGAATTTGATGGAACGCAATGGGACATGCCCCGTGACACCACGTCGATTCGATCAGCGCCACAATCGATAACGTGACATTAAAATTTTTATAGATATTAAAACGAATTCGGTACTACACTTTTACGTGTTTGATGGTAACGCTTGTATGAGGAATTAAGTATGGGGCCTTATGTAAAATTTTGAATTAATTACATTTAACTATAATTAATGTTCCACTCTGAGTGTGGCAGTAGGTATGTCAGGAAATAATTATTACATGATAAAATTATTTTCCTTGAGATATTTGCCTTAATTTTTATTTATTTAAAAAAATGTTAAGTAAAAATATACTAAAAAGTATCGTTGAATTTTCCTTCAATACTGTCTGTCTAACATTCAAATGTCTATAAATAGATAATCCCTAATAAATTATATAATTAAGTCTAATAATTAATCGTAAGTTTAGCCTGAAATAAGACTATATTATCATGCCTAAGCTGATATTTTATACAAATCTGCGATTAGTGCTAATTATATCATAAGTCATATTATTGTCTTATCGATCAATTATTATTAGATTATTTATTTACAAGCAAAGTTCAATCTTCGTAAAAAAAATTATGTGTATCTTCAAAATATATAAGGATCAGGGGGGTGTGCCAAAATGTTTTCGTTTTCGCTTCGTTATAGAATCGCCGATGAAAATGTATGGAATTGACATAAGCGTTCGTTAATATGACGTTGACGTTCGACTCGTCTTATGTCAATTCCATACATTTTCATCGGCGATTCTATAACGACGCGAAAACGAAAAAGTTTCGGCTAAATGGCCTGTTCACATTCCAACGTGTCAAGGCGACAATATAATTCACTTTAAATTGAGGAATTGAAAACTGTAACACCTGTAACTGTAAACCGCGGTCAATTAGTGTGTCATTAAATTTGTTTTTTCTTATGTGGTAAATAAAAATTCAGTTTATATTGGCTCATTTAAAAGTGCATCAGCGTATCGCCTTGTTGCGACGTAAACCTTTTAAGCTATTGCAAACCTTTTATCGCAGGCTTTGAGTGCGGCGACCGAATCAAGAAATTCCGTAATGAATAACCTAACACACCCCTACTCCGACCGGCGTTGCTGCACCGCTGTGCCGGTCGGTGCGGCGTTGCCAGACTCATATACTTAGCTCATATGAAATGTATTTATGGTTTTTAAATTACGCTACAAAAATCATTTTGTCGTTACGCCCTTTCAATTTTTTGCTGTTCCATTGCTTGTTTTCTATGAGAGACCGGGCCGGCCTCTCATAGAAAACAAGGAGTCTAAAACATATCCAACAAGGTTTTTTACTTTAAGGCGCTATATCGAAAGTAATTTTACCGCAAGGACAATTTTATACTTAATTTGTATGACTATAAAGACGTGAATACGCTGCGGCCAGAAGCTATCGGCTCGCTCGGAAAACATGCGAAAAAACGTAATTATAATCATTTAAAAAATAACTAGGAGCATTTAAGCGAAATGCTTCTATACGATTTTGATTGCAATGGTGTCTATCAATTAGACTAATTTCCTACAATAGGTACATCTATTTTCGTTTAAAAATAATCAAATTTAAAAATAATCAAATTTCGTATTTTTAGGAGGTCATTTCTAAAATTAAATGTATCGAGGCAAAATACATTAATCGTGTTTCTAGTTCTTCTCAAACCTAGATAAGGCTATGAAGATATGTATATCTCATTACCAGATTTGTAACACTTCTGAGGGTCCTATAGTATTACGTCAAAAAGGACAATTTTTTCAATATAGCGCCTTAACGAGGCGTCACCTTAAGAGGGAGCACGCTCTTTTGTTGGTGGTTTACAGGTCGTATTGGTCCGAAAATACCGCTGGTTCGTTCCAGAGTTTTACTGTACGTAGCAGAAAGTTAAAGTTAACTAACCCAAAGACTAAGACAAACTCTAAAAAATATTTTAATTATTTAAATGTTTTGTAGTACATTTACTATTTATTTTTATATTTTTTAACATTTTACTATATTTTTAGTATTTAAACATTTTGTAGTAAATTTTTGCGCAGGAACTAAGGTAATTATTTTAAGCTGAAAAATAACTCAAACACGTTAAATATTTTCGTATGAGAAAATGATTTTGGTATTACGTTTGTACGAGAATTTCGATGGCACCCGGCCTCTTAAGAGGATACACCAAGGGCTAAAGAAATGAAAAACAAGTATTTGTAAAATCTATTGATGTCGCCCTAACCTCTAGCCTCCCTCCGCAGAGCGCGATAGAGACTACTATAGCTTGAATTGAAAATTCTGAACAGAAAATCCACGATTCGTTGTCCACTGATTTCTTCTTCAAAACTTTACTTTGATTTGAGTACTTTTTTCATTAAAATTAAAGCAAGGCTTGGCCTGTTTTTTTTTTTTTGTATAATCTGGCCAAATTAGTTTTCTGAACGTTTGAATACAGCAGAAAATATGGCCATTTTATGGGTTTTTGAACGTTCATATCTTATTAATAGTAAAATTATGAAATGAAAGAAAACAGGGATATGCAACTGTAACACAGTAATGGCCACTAATGGTGGTCATAACTGGGAGCTGTGTCACAGTTTTAACTAGTTCAGCTCCTAACGCTAAAATTACTGACTTCGTATTAAAATTATCTTAAATATGCCTTATTTATAAGCTTTTGAATGTACTTATATGATTTGAAAACAAATAAATAATTATATTATAATAATTATTATTAAATATAATTATTTATTTATTTATTTCAGGAAAAAATTATAACTCTACCGGAATTATCCAGGGAGGAAACAACGATTATAATATGGAAAAACAGCCCAAGTGACTGATAAGTGATAAGTGATACCACATGGAACAAATATTATGATACGTTTCGCAACTGGACAATTACGCAACCTCCGATAAGTCCCACAAAGTCAGTATATAAAGTCTCGTCAAAGTATTTAGGTAGGCCAACGATCGACTATCTCCTGATAACGGTTAATCGATAGATAATACTTTCGTACTAGAATTTTTTCCAGTTCTGATAAATGTGCATTGTGCACTAGTTCGGCTTACCTCAATACCTTACCTTACCTCAATACCTTTAGCATTTGTTTTCAAATTATTATTTGTACGGTCAATGGTCATATTATCCATATGTATATGTAGATATGACCAAAGTACATTGTACAATGTACTTTAAATATAAAATAATAACTCCTGCACCGGTTTCGGTGACGGTAGCTGGCTTCATTGATACCAGTTACGCAGGAGAAATTTTATAGTGACCAAGTGTGTGCGCAATACACAATTATAGCACTCTCTCTTTCTTTTTTAGTCTCTTAACCCAGTGGGACGACCAACATGACTGACGAGAGAATAGTCAATATGAGAATTAAAATAAGAAATAGTCAATGTGAGAGACATCTGGGGGCACGGCAGTGCCCCAGCCAAGCTTTTTAGCAAAGGCACGGCCGACCATACTTTTCTCGAAGCGGTTCGCGGCTATTTCACACCCCCTTTATTCGATTTAAATTTCGATAAATAGTTTAGTAGTTACGGATGGTCAAAGTTACTATATTTTGTCACTGACTGACAGATCATCAAAATTCTAAGGTACTTCTAGCAGACTTAGAACCTTGAAATTTGGTACCCGTATAGGTTTTTATTCACAATGAAAGGAAAAATTATGAAACCGGCCAAGTGCGAGTCGGACTGGCGTACATAGGGTTCCTCACCGTAAATTTGTATGGGAGCTCCCCTTTAATAATAAGTTTATTTAATTTTTATTATTAATTATTAAAGTTAACATAAGACTGAGCGTTTCCTGAAATTTTCAAAAACCTTAGTCTTACCATTATGAACATAGAGCAAAAATAGGGAAAAAAATCGTGTTTGTTGTATGAGGCCCCCCTTTAATAATTTATTTTATTTTGATTAGACTATTAGCTTTTATAACGACACCAGAAATACATAATTTGTAAAAATCGCAACTCTCTAGCTATTGCGGTTCTTGAGATCCAACCTAGTGACATACGGATGTACGACGGACAGACAGCGAAGACTTATTAATAATAGGGCCCCGTTTTCATCCTTTGGGTAGGGAAACCTAAAAACTGAAATTGAAAAATAATAATATAATACTTTAGGTGTTAAATAAAATAAAAGATTTTTATGTTTGTAACTTTGCAAGAACAGTATGAGTTTCGACTGCATATTTGGTTGACGTACAAAAGGCTTTAAGTTAGTTATGAACTTAATGAAATGGTATTAATTAAATAAAAAATAATATTAACAACGTTAATAATGAAACAATAATTAAATTCGATTGAAATATTATAAATGTAATCACTAATCACTAATCAGTACTGAGATATACACTCCTTACTTGCTCGATATAATATGGGAGTTTTAAGTTATCGCATGAAATAAGGTGTGCTCCTTTCCTGCAAAGAACGTTGAGACGCTTACAACAGTGCTGATCTATGTATTCAACGGTAATGCTAAAAATTACCACTTTCAAGTATTAGCTTAAGAGTCAATTATATATTATGAACATAATAATTGACTCAGAACTCAGAAGTATTTACGTTACGTTGTCCACCTATAGAACTAACGAAGCCTCAAAGAAAAAATATATTAAAGGAGATAGGTAATGGGTGCTAAGCTAAGTACAGAAAAGTTATAACGTGACCTGAAAAGAAACGAAAAAAAAACCTTCTAAAAGGAAATGAAATCCCACCAAAACATGAAATGTAAAAGGAGCCAAGCAAAATATTGCATAGCTATTCAATACTTCTGTCGTAAAAAGTTTTCAGATCACATTCGAGCCAAGCCTTCAACTTATTTTGTAATTTTAATCAACATTCAGTAAATGTATCAATAGATTTCTTTATTTTATAATTATCATAGTGGCTTGGCAATGAGCACAATAGAAACAAATATAAACTGCATATTAGGAGGAGTTCATACTTAGACAGACGGCAAGCGTAAAGTATTTTAATATGTAACGACGCATGTGGCTGATGGTACCCAATAAATCCAATTAGCAGCTGATTATTTCCCTAGTGCTCATTGCCAAGCCACTATAATAATTATAAAATAAAGAAATCTATTGATACGTTTACTGAATGTTGATTTAAATTACAAAATAAGTTGAAGGCTTGGCTTGAATGTGATTTGAAAACTTTTTACGACAGAAGTATTGAATAGCTATGCAATACTTTGCTTGGCTCCTTTTTCATTTCATGTTTTGGTGGGTTTTAATTATTATAAGAATTGCTCTACGGCCCCTCCCTGTTGACTCAAGATGGACAAACGATTACGAATATGTAAAATTGCATATTCGAATATTATCATTGCCGATTCTGCGTTTGTGCACGCAACATTGTTTATGTCTTGTGGATAAAAAAAAATCTACAGCCGAACATAGAACCTCCTCCTTTTTGGAAGTCGGTTAAAATGAGTGATTATTTTTATGAAGCGGTAATTGTATAAATAATAAATCTAATATATAAAATTCTCGTGTCACAGTGTTTGTGCGCGAACTCCTACAAAACGGCTCAACCGATTTTAATCATTAATAAAAGTGTGTGCATTATTTAGGCTTGAGAATTGGTTTTTATCTATTTTTTATATTAGTAGTAGAAATAATTTATATGGAAAAACAATTGCCGGGTCAGCTAGTAACATTCTATTAAAATTAATAAGCAATAATAATTATAATCAGAGGAATTTTTCGATTATTATTCCACCGACTAGACTTTAACGCTGTTATCATAGAGACCTTGTGCACTTAAAGTCATTTTACGTATTTTTACGTAATTCCTGTCATTTGATAACACTAGATAAGGAGGTTAATGTTTTAGTTGAAAAATACTCTACAAAAAACAAATAATAAATAAATAAATCGCGCCGAATAAGTGTGGGTAGTCTTTATGAAGAGTTCCATAAAATATAAATCGAAACTTGAGCCGCTGGAACCAAACATTTTGTCAATAAAAATTATAATTACTCCTCAAAACTATGACTAATACCTACGAATAATAAAAACTAAGGAGATAGTCAAAAAGTTTGATACAAAATGTGACCCGAATACATGCATACTTACTTTAAACATGCAATGAATCTTGTGTAATTAATAATTATAGAAGTGACAATAATTATTGTCAATGGCGTTATTTTGTCAATTTGAATGTAGTGTTTCGTATTGCCATATTACTTTAGTATGCGAAAAGAGCCTTGAGAACCAAATTCAAAACGATTGCAGAATGGGAGTTAGTTTCCTTAGTTTTTATTATTCGTAGCCTAATAGCCTTCTCGGGACACTAAATTATAGTGACCAAATTTCATTAAAACGATTAATAAAGACTAGGCAAAAATTTACTCTACATTAAAGTCAAGTATAACGTTCTTCACTTTAAAATTAAAATAAAACATAATATTGGATCAAAATCTGAAAACTTATTCAATGATTGAAATAAAAAGATACGTACAAATAATGAAAACTACATCGTTAAATAGAAAAAATATATATATTATATCCACTCCCGAACATATAACCTCCTCGTTTTCGGAAGTCGGTTAAAAAGTAGCATTGCAGCCACAGATATAGATCAAGATAGATACCGCATATATGTGTACTTCGCGTGGCATATCGCGTTCCCAAACGACGAGCAATGCTCGTCTTTCGAAACTCTGTTCTTTAGTCTGCTATCGGAATCGAAACGTCAATCGGAATCTTAAAAATGCCTAAATGCCTAAATGCCTAAAAGTGCCGTATTGAGCTGTAGAAATTCAAATAGAAACGTCGGCCTTGATAATGGACACGTTTCTTATCGTCACAGTCACAGTGGTGGGAAAAAAGTGACACGCTCTTTTTCATACAAATGGAGCGACATGCGGTATCTATCTTGATCTATGTCTGTGATTGCAGCTTTACAACATGTTTACCGAGCGAATGAAATGGAAGCGGTAGATAAGTCATAGAGTAATTACCGAGACAGAGGGACAGAGGGATATAGTGTACAAACACATTACGGATTAGATGTGTCGTGTAATCCTGGCTGCGGTAGGTTGCAGAGAAATCTTGGATTTGACTTCGTTGGCGCGCGTTTCCATTTTATCGCGTCTTTCTGACGGGACGGTATTTTAATTTTTAACGGATTGGATTAGTACTCGTAAATCCATACTATTATTAAAAACTAGATGTTCCGCGCGGCTTCGCTCGCGTATTTTAGGAATTTCACGGAAACCGTAATTTTTCCGCAAAAATAGCCTATGGCTCTTTCGTGGTCTATTCTTCATGTGTGCAAAAAAACATGAAAAAAGGTCCAGAAGATTTTAAGCAATTAAATATGATTTTCCTCGTTTTTACCATATTTTTCTCTATTTCTTTGCTTCTAAGTCTTAGCGTGATAAAATATAGCCTATAGCCTTAAATGCTCAATAAACGGGCTATCTAACACTGAAAGAATGTTTCAAATCGGACCAGTAGTTCCTGAGATTAGCGCGTTCAAACAAACAAACTCTTCTGCTTTATAATAATTAGTATCTATATACTCGATATCTCTATGCGATAGATTAGTGTATATGTGTCTGCCTGTTACGTTCAAGCAGCTCGACTATTTTAGGTGTAATTTACTATGGAAATAATTTAATCGCCGGGAGATATATAGGAAAGTTTTTATTCCGAACGATTTAAGGAAACAACTTGAAATAGAAAATGAAACCTAAAATAGCCTAGATCATAAAGTGACATTTTATTAGAACTTTTGCGTGTCGCAGTTGCGTGCTGCAAAGATCGAAAAGCCACCATAAAGTAGAAATATTTAAGTGTATCATATTATTTACATGTAGTAATTGGAAACAAGGCCACACAAGTAATGTAATTGATACATATACACTGCTGACGTGCAAATAGCTGGCACATGCTGACTGCTGACTGGGCATCACATTGTATGTATCAGATTGTTGCATGCGCAAATAACTAAGTGTACGCTAGTGTTTTGAAGTGAAATAAACAGTTTACAATAATTTACTATTGATATTGAATGACCTAAATAATGTTACATTAGTAATTGTTGAGCTCGTATAATAAAGAGGAACCAAAGAAATCTATACATTTTATATATAAAATTCTCGTGTCACAATGTTAGTCCTCGAACTCCTCCGAAACGGCTTTACTGATTTTTACCAAATTTTATATGCATATTCAGTAGGTCTGAGAATCGGCTACTCGGTACTTTATATATTGATAAGTGCATTTTTTGAATAAATAATAGTAAATTATTACAACCTGAGACTGACGGCGACCATTGTTTGTGCGACGGGATAGCGATCGACGTTGCCATGGTGACATACTTATTTAGTCACTTCAATAAAAAATTATGGGCGAAATACCTACTTTATATTATGGCAAAGCAACGTTTGCCGGGACAGCTAGTATTATTATAAAACAAAGTCGCTTTTTTTCCCTCATGTCCCTGTGTTCCCTTTAATCTTTAAAACTACGCAACGGATTTTGATGATTCTTTCAGTGTTAGATAGCCAGTTTATCGAGGACGGCTATAGGCTATATTTTATCACGTTAAGATTAATAAGAGCGAAGAAATAGAGGAAAATGTGGAAAAAACGGGGAAAATTATTTGAAAGGGCTAACTTGAACGCGCTAATCTCAGGAACTACTGGTCCGATTTGAAACATTCTTTCAGTGTTAGATAGCCCATTTATAGCGAAAGGCTATAGGCTATATTTTACCACGCTAAGACAAATAGGAGAATGTGGAAAAAACGGGGAAAATTATTTGAAAGGGCTTATCTCGCGAACTACTGGAGCAATCTTTATGTTATTTAGCACAGATAAGAAGTAGACCACGTGAAAGATATCGATTTTAATCATTTATTCAGTGGCTATACATTTTATACCCGTGCGAGGCCGGGGCGGACAAATTAATTTTTTTTTGCTCCGTGAAATATGTCTGAAGCCTGATTATTCAAACTATCCTAATCTATCTCTCTCGTCTTTATGCCCGTGTTGTCGTGAGTGATTCGACTGCAATGTGCTCGTGGGTTAGACTACGATCGAAATGACATTCGAATTATTATAATCTCGCCCGTGTTGAAGGAAAAATTGTCCTTTGCCGTGGTACAATGGACACGCGTCCTTTCAAGCGCCTTCTGATAGCGGGATAAACGTCTGTACACTGATAAAGACTAATTATTTTGTGAGATTATAAGCTCCACTACCTTTAACGTTTTACTAGTGGTAAGTATTACTGTAAGTTTCACTTGATTGTAAAATTGAAGAGCGAGTGAAAGTTTTTTTTTTTTCAGATTTTGATGTTGTAATTGTGTTTTAAGCCAAGCATGACGAATGGTACGAATGTTTTTAATGAAATTAAATATGTTAAACTTAAAATGAACCTTTTTTATGAATAATGATAAAAAATGCAATAAGAAAAAGCTAAGATTAAGACCTGGTTTTAAAAATGTCTTCGTATAAGGATTATTATTTTACCACACAAAAGAATCTACATAGTAGGGATGTGTAACTATTAATCTAAGTTACAGAATTCGTTACACATTATTAATAGGGTACATGTTTTCAACGTAAGTTTTTAAACAAGGCGGCTTGATTTATAACGAATAATGGTGAAAGCTACGTAGGCTTGTTCCAATAAATGATATGTTTTGTCACAAAAAAGGTTTGAATTTGAAATAGGCTATAGTTTGTATTTGTTCTCTCAGCCCACATGTTTACTTCATCTGATTATGAAATTAGGTTAATTTTCTTTTGTAATATTTAGAATCTGAAACATACTTCAGGCTCTGAAAATTAAAGCATGAATTTCAGAAACTTGTAGCGAAAGTTATCTCTTCTTAAGAGGAAGAAATATGAGAAATGATTTTAGAATCGTTAGGGAGTTGAATGACTGTCAAAAAGTAAGATCTATAAAAAGCCGATTGAAACCCCACTGGTACCTTCTAGGTACTATTAACTGCCGAAATCAAGCCTTTCTTCTGGCTTCATCGTAGCCAAATCTTACCTAAACATCGTCTAAGTCAACAAAACAATTATAATAATTTACAGTCCTTCTGTTTTTTTACATAATTAATCTTTGCAATGAATTCCTAATGTAATAAGTTATAACGTTGTTTGCTACTTCATCTTATTACATTATCTATGCAGGAAATAGATTATCAAGGTTTTTGGCAACAAGAGAAAGTCATTCTTATAATTTACAATCGCTTAGGGCACGTGTGACATAGTTTTTGTCAAAATACCCACATGCTTCTGTTGGTTTTCGTTTTTAAGAGTAAATAAAATATATCTAAGTATAATCATCGTACTTGTTTATTTATTTATTTTATAGACTCATCAACAGAACAGCATTTGTGACATTTTGTACATAAAATTTGTTTACAAATAAAATGAGTTCTAATGATAGGTGAAGTACACCGAGCGTATGCGACAAAAATTATACGACATGAAATGTGGTGAATATTATGGTGATAAATGTTGATGATAAAATATGTGTGTAACAAAGATCTCTTATTTTTTTAAACAAATAATACATTGAAATAAAGCCAATACTTATATAACAAAAATTAAAATTATTTACTTACGGCGCTATATTGAAAAGACTGTCCTTTATGACGTAATACTATAGGACCCTCAGAAATGTTACAAATCTGGTAATGAGATATACATATCTTCATAGCCTTATCTAGGTTTGAGAAGAACTAGAAACACGATTTAATTTTCGAAATGACCTCTCAAAATACGAAGTTTGAAGATTATTTTTAAACGAAAATAGATGTATTGTATAAAGATATTTGAATTTGAATATGTAGGAAATTAGTCTAATTGATTGTCGCGAGCAAACCTTTGCAACTCAAAATCGTATAGAAGCATTTTGCTTAAACGCTCCTAGTTATTTTATAAATGATTATAATTACGTTTTTTCGCATGTTTTCCGAGCGAACCGATAGCTTCTGGCCGCAGCGTATTCACGACTTTGTAGTCATACAAATTAAGTATAAAATTGCCCTTGCGGTAAAATTACTTTCGATATAGCGCCTTAAAGTTTTTGTTTAAAAAAAGTTCTCCTTATGTTACATTTTTAAACTATAAATATTATATACTGAATAATTTATTTCATAAGAATATGGCTCTGAAGCATGATGTCTACT
Source organism: Lysandra bellargus (assembly GCA_905333045.1). Taxonomy (NCBI): domain Eukaryota; kingdom Metazoa; phylum Arthropoda; class Insecta; order Lepidoptera; family Lycaenidae; genus Lysandra; species Lysandra bellargus. Next base: position 6,062,991 of record HG995353.1, read on the forward strand.
TGTATGTGTTGGTCTCTTTTAAAGCTAGCTTTTATAATATTAGTAACAATAAAGAAAACGCAGAGAAAATATACCGAGCGAAATATATTATTAGAGTTGTAAGATAGAGCGCTTTTCTATTGAGATAAAAAGAGAGTAGAAACCTTTCAAATTGTGTCAATACATTGCCGAATGAATACATTTTATCTTGCCACCATAACAATAAGAGTTATCGTTATCATATGATTGAATTAGGATTTGTAGTAAAATTCGGTTCAAATGTATGTTATTATAAACGCGGCATCGCGACAAGATATACTATGCTCTATAGTTTCTGATAGCACGTGACAGTTTTATAGTTCCTGGCAGAATTTCTCCCGGATTCTAAAATCGTCCTATTTCCTAATCCTCGGCCCTAGGATATCTTAGATTTCAAGGAAAAAAAACAATAAAAACCCCCTACAAACTTTTAAGGACTACAGTATTGGAAAATTCATAAAATTTCCTTTTAATATATTATGTTTCCAAATGCATAAATTCGGATTATAGTCTTGAAACTAAAAAAGTTAAGATAACGAATAATTCCACATTTTTTGAAGTTTAATTATTATTTATTATTAATTACAGGTACAACAAAAATGTGATGCTGTTGGAATGAAAGTGCTGAAAAAAGGTAAGTGTTTTAACAATACCATAAAGGTGTTTAAGTAACAATACATTTTTACATTGTATGTTTGGTAAATATAATTTTTATTCACCACTGGGCGTGACCCGACCACCCAGCTCGATATAATGATAACACCAATATCAAAACGTCATTAGTAATATTAGTTACCGAATGGTTTTTGCACATATAACAATTTTACATACAATAGAATTAGCAAAAAATATTCTATAGATTCTCTATGTGATTTTAATAGCCAAATTTTAGATATCGCTAAAATAGTTATGAAATCATCTTATTTCTTGTTGTGTAGGTAGTAGCTACAAAAAATAATTTTGCCTAGGTACTATAATAGTTCGCTTTGAAATAATTTTAGCCGCTTAGAATTCGACAGTTGGAATTTTCTTTCAAAATACTTCTCAAAAATAACAATTAAACTGTGGTTAAACTAGCGGTTATTTAGTTACTGGTTGTAAATTTTTCGCATACTTATCGCTTAGATATTAAATAAATAATAGTTTTTGGTACACATAGTTTTTGACGCAAATATTTAAATACACTGATAAAATAGTTTATATCAAGGTATAATATTACAGTGATAATAATAATGGCCACATTATATTGCGTACTTGTGAACTGTTGAATGGAAAAAATATTTGCTTTAATCATCATCAACAACCATTAGCTACTTTCAGATTATTCTGTAAAGCTTTAGGTGCAAGCCAAAGTTCAAATGTAATTATTATCTTTCTAAACTGTTACCGAAGTGATCATACCTTAACTTTGCTTTAAAAAATAAACTTCTTTTAAACTGTTCATTAAATTAAAATTAGGTATTCATTAAATGTCTGACAGCAGCCGCAAGACTGACCAAATAAAATATTTCCAAATATCATTCCCACTTGAAAATTAAAGAAAAACTTTTGAACACAATAACACACGGCCCCACGCAATTAGCTTACATAACTCGCAACAAAGAACTTGTTAGAAACCACTAAACAAACAAACAAACTCATTTCACAAACATTTTTTGTCTACAAACAAACCATAATTGTGAAACCTTAAAAAAGCACTCGAAATTGGATTCGAATAATTTCTCGGAATTTAAATCGATTCGACCCTATACACGTAAAATTGCGTTTTCATTTATTAGATTAAGGAATAATTGGTGCGTGTGTGGTATGTTTTTTGCGAAACGGAGGGCATTATGGTGGGATCATTATGGTACTTTTGGGATATAACAACTTAATTTGGGATGGCTGGAACCGCCCCTCGTTGATTCCGTATAATTTGCCCACCGCCAATACCCTTCGTAAAATTGTTAAATTGTGAGAATCTGCTTTTTTACACTCTGTATCATTGATTTGCTTTTCTGGCGTATATGCATTAGAAACTAAATAAAATACACATAACTACATACAATACATACCTAATTCAGATGTTATGAGTGCTGTTTTATTAAAAATTGGAGTCATTATGATTTGCTTCTTGGATTACTAAATTTAAAGTACGTGATATTTCAAGAGCTAATTATTGTTATTTAATAATAATTTATACTTATACATAATAATACGTACATATTATACAAATTATTTAAACAAATTTTTCGTAGAAGTCTACGAAAGCTTGACTAGCTATTTGACTAGCTAAATAAAGCTGTTGATAATTAAGGTTGTGATAATACAATTATGATGAATATACTGAATTCGATTCCGTTATCTACTAGAAAAGTGTTATAAAAAAACTCCCGCTCGGTAATTAATATGAAGTTTTTTTCAATGGCGTCAAGTAAAACCCACTGACCACACCCAAAAGCACATTTTTCGAACATACAACACAATCACACTAGGCGTCAACACGTTTTTACTAGCAGCTCTAAAGTGATTAATATTTTTATCAGCTCAAACGAATCTAGTTTCAATTAAAAAACTGCCATATATTTCTCGCTTTATTCGGTTAGGGGCGTTACACGTCAGGCATTATTTAATAGCAAAATTATAAAGGCCCATCGTTTACTAGCATAACTATAAACAATGTACCGTAAGTGAAGATCATTTTTTACTGGTAATATTATATTAAATCGTTAAATTTAATATTAGATTCGATTTCTGGTATTGCTCAATGCCCATTTATTATTTCCTCTCACATATTTGAAGCAAAATTTTTCTTAATATTTTAAATAAGTAGGTATCTCTTAACTTTTTGACCTTTAAATATTATGAAAACTGTGTCTCCTATAGTGTTTGCTTTTATGACATGCGGCATGTGCCACCCAAGTTTTATGATTTATAGATCAAATATTTTTTTACCTTTCATAATATTCCCCATGTGAGTCATGCCAAAAAATCACAATAACTCACACAATCATCGCAACTATTATTATAGGTAAGTATGTCGCAACTCGCAATAGTTATAGGCCTGTCACAAAACTTAACCCAAATCTATTTTTTTTTTATAAACGAGCCCCGTGACTTGGACCATAGACACGAAATCAATTTCCTTATTTACAATTTACAGTAGTATAGATAAATAAGATAAGCTATGATGCTTGATTTAATTTATCGTCAATTTATCAAATAGTTCAAACTTCAAAGCGAGTGATGCAATGTGCCGATACATATAAATCATTAAAACGATAATTAGGAATCTAATTGCCGGAATGTGTGTGTCAGCTTTTATAGGTCTTTATAGTCTAGCTACACGGTCTATGTTGAGAAAGGATTGTTATTCCTTCAGATGGCTTATTCTCATAACTCGAATATCACTTCAAGTGCAGTTGTCAATTTGACTCGTCAGTGTATAAGCCTTTTGCATCGTGGTATTCACGATTTTCGTTCGATTTGGATTCAATAATTATTATTGAGCTGAATCTGGACTCGGGACTATACCGAATCATGACTGTAGAGCAGTGGTTCTTAATTGGTAGTCCGCGGACCACTGATGGTCCCTGAAGGCATTCCAAGAGGTCCGCGCGAAGCCATCCTAATATGTGAGAATTCAGATGTTAGTAAAGAGTATGCACAATGCAGTCACAAAAATCACATTCAATTAAAATCTGTGTCTTTTAGATTTTTGCCAAATATAAGATGAGTGCCAAATATAAAGTTGTACTTGATTTCTTTATCAAACACCTTAGTTTAGGTAAACCAACTGGGTGGTCCCCGGCTAGGCAAACATTTAGTAAAATGGTCCCTCATGAAATTGAAGGGTTAAGAACCACTGCTGTAGAGACTAAGCCAACCATGTTTTCTTTTTTATTTTATCATTTATTTAACGCTTTTGTACCCTGTACCATAAGAAGTGGCTAATAACATTTTTAATCTGCAACTTTTTAGTTGCATTAAATATTGCAACACGCAGAAATTTACTTAGCTCTAGCTTTTTATTTAGGTTTACTAGAAAGTTAATTTCTGTCTGCTGTCTGGCTGGATCTAAGATCATGTAATATGAACTTAGTAATTTAAAGTAGACAAAAGCTACATTGTCCTTATCAGGATGATGTATGAACGCGGCGCAATTTGATCAGCTGTTGATGATTTGTGTGACAATTTAATTGATGAAAACGACTGATAGTGCGAAATTGGTTGCATTTCACAAAATGACAAGTAATTCTAGAACTATACTGATAAAGAGGAGCTGTCAGTTTAAATCGAGTAGGCTCCGTAACTACTGACTTAATTATTTATCATAAAATTTGGCTAAAATATAGAAAATGTCACCGGAAAAAAGAGGCTTTTAACACGAGGAAATTTTTCGTGAATTTATTTAGCGCGTACAAAATCGCAATAGACAGTTTAAGAAAGGTTTATAAAGAAAAAGAGAAGGATAATATTTGTTTTTAGTCACTGTTTTTGGGGATAAAATTTATTTGCGTAAGAGCATCTTATACAAGGGTATTTCTAGAAATCTAATAAAACTTGCGCAGTAAAAAATATAACTTGAAGGGTTATTCTTTTTGCACAACTATAAAAATTTACTTGCTTTTGTATCCTGAATAGAACAAAGGCGGTCATTCTTGGTAATGACTAGGAGTAAGGATAGAAAGTACAAACAGAACAAAAAGTTGCGCGTTTTTACAAACATTGGGTAATCATACCAAGAATTTTACTTTCATACAAATATTTCCTGTTGCCACACTGTCTAATTTTATTGCAGGATGCCTACGAATAATAAAAACTAAGGAAGATTAACTCCGTCAAAAAACATGCTCCAAAATACTTGTCAAAAAAGTGTACTAAGGTACACTTTTTTGACAAGTATTTTGGAGCATTTCTTACACTTGCAATATTTCACTTTTCTTACATTTGCAATATTTAGGTGACATAAAGGCTGACGTTACATGACAGTTCGAATGGAACCAAATTTAAAACTGTATTAGTATGGGAGTTAGGTTTCCTTAGGTTTTATTATTCGTAGCAGGATGCTTAACAGTTTTTCTGTCTGATATTTTAATTAAAATAGGAGCTTTAAATGAAGTTTTCCGCTACGATGAGCTACAGTTGTTTTGATAGCCAACCAGGATAGAAGAACCGACGACGCGACAAAAAAAAATATGTTTCAATCATCAACAGCTGATCAAAATAGCTGATAAAAAGTTTGTCTGTTACCTCTTCACTCTCAAACCGCAGAACCGATTTTGCTGAAATTTTGTACGGAGACATTTTGAGTCCCGCGAAAGGACATAGTATACTTTTTAACCGACTTCCAAAAAGGAGGAGGTTATAATATGTTCGTCTGTATTTTTTTTTTTTTGTATGTTCAACCATAACTTCGCCGTTTGTGTTTTCATGATTCTTTTGTTGTTGTACAGGGTTGAATCCGAATTTGGTACCATGTTCACAAAAGTGGTGACCTGATGATGGGATCCATGAGGAATCGAGGGGACTCCTTAAAATTTGTATGAAAACTTATAGTGATTTTGATTTTTTCTGAAGCGTTCGAGGTAAATGCTACCAAAAAGTAAAACTTTGCACCAGGTTATACCCTGAATCCGAAGGTACCGAACAGAACTTTTGAATCCTTATAGATATACAGGTTCGGAAATTTCTCCGTTGTTTAAACAACTGAAAGCATAAGCCAACACATCAATTTGATTGATCATCATCATCACAAGTATAATTATACCATCTGTCATCACATTATGACCCAATTATTGGTACTTTTCATGATATTTTGCATCGAAGCAGATGTTTTTGATGATTGTTTCGCTGTTTGTGGACCGATTTTCAAAATTCTCGTGTTTTTGTATAGGAAAATATAATCTTAATTTCGTATAACAATTATGAAAGTGGTGAACTGATGATGGGATCTATGAGCAATCGAGGGAAATCCTTGAAATTTATCAAAACACTCATAGTGGTTAAAATGTTGTTTCTAGTCACTTACACTTAAGTTACGAATTATTTCATACTTTTTAGGCCATTTTAAGAATTTTGTTTTTTTCCTTGGAAGTCGGGTTCAATTTTTTGTTAATTATCCCCTAAATGTGTACGGTTCATGCGCGATAAACGAATTTTAGCGCAACATACTTGCGGGTTTTATCCAGTATTTAAATAATAAACTAATTCAATGGGAATTTTAAAACCTACACACTTATACGATGTATGAAAAATTATCGCAATTAATCATTCCAATGCTGCCTCATAAGTTACTTGTAAGTTGAGTCACATTTCTTAGTTAAAAGCAATTAGTTTTTTACAGTCGTGACGCTTGTGACGTTGAGTGACGCACTCTGCGTCACCAAATACAAATACATACACACATATTACGTAATATATCCTTATCTGCCTATTATACTTTCGCTTTTTCTGCTCGTTTATACAAACATTATGTCATTAAAAAATAAAAAGTATTTTTAAGTACGGTCTAAAATATTATATTAGGTTGGTAATTCAAATTATTTTTTAATTGAAGTCTTAAAGTACAGTAAAGGCTTTAGTATTCTGAATCCAAGCAATTCTAAATTTATGTCACCTAAACCAGACTTACTGTTCTTTGGCAATAATTGCAATTTATATTAGAGAGTTTTCACATATTTTGAACAACTCTAAACTGCATTAGCTATTTACTATTTGCATCAATAACATTGAAAAGAGATAAAAAAAAAACATTTCTTATACATAATTTAAAATTTTGTTACTTTCACTAAAACTCGAGAATGGCTGAACTGATTTGACAAATTATAGTAAAATTTAGTAAATTTTAGAAATCCAGGGAAGGTTTGTATTTGAAGGGAAGCGACGTTCACCGGGTCAGCTAGTAATATCTAAATTACACCAATGACTACTAATGAACCTTGTAAGTAATGAACATGCTGTGACGTCAAATACAGTATAACCTACAAGTTTTCCCGCCATAGGTAACCAGTATTGTTTAGTAGAAACCTTATCCTAATAGGTGGTTGGCCGTTGACCTCTCAAGTATTGACATATTCCTACAGTGCGTTCGCAGCTTTGGTACCTCCGAGATTCTATCCCTTAAGTCCATGGCATAAGGTCATATCAGAGGCAATATAACAGTGAACTACTCTCGCGCCGCGACAATACTGGAGTAAGCCGTTTACAGCGTTCCTGACATTCCGCAAAACATTGATTTTCTGCGTGTGTTTGATCAGGCGCCATTTTTGATTGCACAATGTTTTGTTTGGTTGATTTTGAAAATAATCTGGACTCTGATTCATCTATTTTCTGCGGTTGCAGGCTTCGTTCCTAGTACAACCCAGTCCATTTTCTATCAAATTCATGATTCGAAATTCAAAAATAATATTGTGACATTTTAATTTGAGACAATATTAGCGAACGTGTGTTGTCCACTCTCTAAACTCCTAATTTCAGAAATCTTTTTAATTTTAACACATTAATGCAAACCTCTAGATACTAGAAGTTCCTGGCAATCGCTCATTATAATTATGGCGTTGGGTCTTTTCCTGGGATACACAATGCGAAGTTTGATTCTGATTCGGAAATTTCAAGCGTGACAGCCAACAAACAATCTAATATTGACCAATAAGTGCGCGATATCCAAATCTTAGACAAATCGAAATCTGCTGGTCCTTTTCATAAACATGAGGGTACTCTAAATAAATTATGAGGATTGAGGGTACTTACGCTGGTCGTTCGCGTTGGATCTCGCCAGGACAGTGCCGTTTGGGAACACGTTGACGTACATGTGCGAGCACTGGTTGTACAGGCGCACCTGCCGCACCATCGACGGGACCGCGCCGGAGATCACCACCTGGAGATACATAATCGTTATCATCATCACTGTCATCATTTTTGTCATAAACATTGTTGGTATAACTATCATCATCAATTTCATCAGAATTATTATCACCACCTGGACCTACAATATCATCGTTCTTAACATCATCATCATCATCTTAATCGTGGTCATAATCATTATTATAAACAATATTATAATTATTGTTATAAACATCATCTCTTTCTCACTTGAATTTCTTGTTCTCACACGGACAATTTTTCCTCGTATGGATTGAAGTGACAACTAAGAATTAGTTATATTATACCTGCAGTGTTATAGTTATGTCTATGACATTCGAGAATTCAGAATTATAACGTTTACCTCACAAGATAACAAAATGACAGTCTTTCCGGAAAAATTATTGGAAAATTCTTGATGCATGAATTATAATATTATTGTACCCTTGACATATTATTATATTCTCGCAGGTTTTGGCGAGGGTAAAAACTAATAATATTGATGTGCGTATTAGTGAATGTTGATAATGAATATCAACAATTAACTTTAATAAAATATGTTGACTATCAGAATAGTTTTTTTCTCCTAGCGAAAAACTAACTGTTAAAAAAAAAACTATGGATTTAGAAGTCAATTGGATACGACAAACAAGTTTTTGACTCACTCGTCAAAAGTAAATATCTACGGACGAAATTAAAGAATAATTAAGGTAGAGTTAGCGAGAAAACGCTAAAATTTCTCATTAGCGTTGTTCAAAGAAAAACCAATGCCATGTGTGTTAGGAGGTCACATTGGAGCTTATGAAATTGCCCTTGGCGAAAAGGTTTTTAGAGTTAACATTACGTGAGTAATGCTTTATTTTGATAATAATGAGAATAATAATGGTGGTGGGTATAACTCTATCGTTAGGGCCGGGACACAAAAACACGGCACGACGTTATACAGCGCCGTGTCATGGGAATCCACGACGCGCGTCGAAAAAAACCACGACACGGCGTCGTACGACGTCGCATCGTAGAAACTCATCTTTGAATTTCTACCTGAGTTTCTACGACGCGACGTCATACGACGCCGTACGACGACGACGTGTTTTTGTGTTCCGGCCCTTATGGAATTCATTATATTATGTATTATCTTATAATTTCGGATCGTCATTATAATTTATTATTAATATTTATATATTTGTCCTATACGCTAGGACTCTGAAGAAAAACGAAAAATTTCGTCATTAATAAACAAAAATATGGTAACCACCTCTATTTGACATGAAAAATTTAGTAAATACGAGCATATAAAAAAAAGGTTGCCGTTATTCAAGTTGCCTTTCTTAAGAGCCCGGGTTACCCTCGAAATTCTCATACATACGTAATACCAAAATCATTTTCTCATACGAAAATATTTAACTTGTTTGAGTTATTTTTCAGCTTAAAATAGTAATTACCTAGGTTCCTGTACAAAAATTAATTTCAAAATATTTAAACACTAAAAAAAATTTTTTTGTGTATAAATTTTTTTTACTAAATTTACTACTAAATATTTTTTTTAGTGTTGAAATATTTTGAAATTAATTTTTGTACAGGAACCTAGGTAATTACTATTTTAAGCTGAAAAATAACTCAAACATGTTAAATACTTTCGTATGACAAAATGATTTTGGTATTACGTGTGTATGAGAATTTCGAGGGTAACCCGGGCTCTTAATTACGATGATGTAGTACAAAAACGAAAATATAGGATTCCAAGTATAGAGGCAGAAGGATCTTTTTAACATGTCACATACAGCTGAGAACGTGGCTAAATACCGCATTGTAAGACACGTTTTTTTGAGTACTTTTGTAACTGCCTTTATTAGGAAGTACCATCGAGGAAATTGATTCCTATACAGTTGACAAACCAACCTCATTTGATCGGATCATATTAATCCAATGTTAATTGTGATCTGTCGGTTGGGTTTGTTTGACGTAACGCGACCAAACTAAGTAGGTCCCCCATCTGCCTAGGAATCAACTTCTCTGATAGTATATAGGCAATTAACATACGATATACTATGTAATGCCAGATCGTATATGTTCAATCAAACGTTATTGAAACATAATATACGCCTTATCTATATTCATGATTAAGCAATATGAAAACTGTATGGAATACGTTATTATGACCGTAACATAACACAAAAGTATAATTATCATCATATTACCAAACTAAATTCGATTTGATTTAACTATAAACTTTTATATTGCGTGTGGTCTTGAAGTAAAGCATCGATTTTGAGACCTCCTGTGTGTATCATCATTTTTTTATGTGAAGAAAAATAGCATTTTAAACTTTAGTAACGATAAGGGAAGAAGTAGAGAGTAGGATATAGAGAATAAAAAGTAGAGGAAGATAGAATTTCTCTTAATCTTTAGATATCCTTGTCCATACGGCTAGATTTATTTAGCTATCTATTACTAGCTTTTTTATGAAACGAGCAAACGGGTCACCTGATGGAAAGCAACTTCCGTCGCCCATGGACACTCGCAGCATCAGAAGAGCTGCAGGTGCGTTGCCGGCCTTTTAAGAGGGAATAGGGTAATAGGGGTGAGTAGGGAAGATAATAGCGGAGGGCAGGGAAGGAAATAGGAGAGGGTAGGGAAGGGAAAAGGGTAGGGGATTGGGCCTCCGGTAAACTTACTCACTCGGCGAAATACAGCGCAAGCGCTGTTTCACGTCGGTTTTCTAAGCCCGTGGTATTTCTCCGGTCGAGCCGGCCAATTCGTGCCGAAGCATGGCTCTCCCACGTAGCTTGTATCTTTTATACCTTAATAGTTGAAATTTTCAGACGACATTTTATTCTGTCGTCTATTTCTGATAACCCTTTTTTTGAACCATTACAATCGTAAAGCAGAAAGCAATTTTATAAACATCGTTTTAATCGAATCACTAAATTATGAGAGTCGTATAAACGTTGTATAAACGTAATATTTGTGAAATCAGTTTTGAAATTACGCTATATGTTGAATCATTTTAAATAACTAACGCTTTCTCGGCACTTTGATAGACTACTCATTACATAGGAATCCAACAACTATTTCACATTGCAGCTTTTAAAGTGTTATTAGATTTTTCATTCAAATTCATTTTTTTTAGGTTGCAACATAGCTATATCATCACTTAGAACTCTAAGGTCAATATTACCACAAGGTTTTCTAATTTTATTTCAATATGACGTGGTATGAACTTAAAGGACTAGTCTTAAGAGTCCGTATACGAAATTTGCCGATTTCGCTGATTTAACAGACGTGATTTAACAGTTAAAATACAGTAATTCTATTAGTTTTAATGCACAACATGTAAGATCATTTCAATTATAATCTAATGTTGGAGCTAGATTTTTTATTTCTAATTTTAATCATTCAAAGACCAAATATTATCTACACAAACTGAAGTACAGTTTGTGTAGATAATATTTGGTCGTGATGAAACAATTTATTTTGATAAAGATTGTCAGTATGAATAAAATAAATCCGTTTGAATGTAGTCCAAGAAAATCAAGATTTTTAAATAAAAATGGGTTGTTTTGCCTCACTTGACATAGATAGGTATTGTGTGCTCAGGACTTTTTTGTAGATATTTATAAGATCTACATTACTTGGAACATTGTATGGTTCTATCTTTTATAATTTAAGCAGCGTACGCAATATAAGTAACTTTTCTGGTTGATTTTTTTCACCTCGTGTCAGAAAAACCCAAATATCTTACGGAACCCTATATTTTCCAAAATAAAAAGTAGCCTATGTTACTCGCAGATAATGTAGCTTTCGAATGGTGAAAGAATTTTCAAAATCGGCCCAGTAGTTTTTGAGCCTATTCATTACAATTGAACAAACAAACAAACAAAGTTTACCTCTTTATAATATTAGTATAGATATACACAGTAGTAACTCGGCAGTGACCTTGAAATGAAATTCACTCAAACGAGAAATAATTTTGATACACGCCCTTAATATTACATTTACACTCGAAGTTATCTGAAATTTGTGTTTATTCATGTTTATGTGTGCGTGCGCCGATTCTGGCAGTCGATAACTATGAATATGTTCTATACTTTTATTAAATTACCACTTTAAATTTCGATTGCCACTTATTCGCCGGATTAATAATTACAATAAGATTTCGTGCTTTGGTTGTATTTGATGCTAATTTAGATAACGATTCATTAAATTAATTAATCGTTAATCCACACCAGTTATATGTATGATTAATTTAATAATTATTATCATAGGCTTAATATTATCGGAAATGTATTGGTCTTCATCTTTCATTTAGGACACTTCATAATCATAATATATACAATATTATATAATACTAGCTGTCCCGGCAAACGTTGCTTTGCCATAATATATAAATTGCCATATTATTTTATTGATGTGACTAAATAAGTGTGTCACCATGGCAACGTCGATCGCTATCCCGGTCGCACAAACAATGGTCACCGTCAGTCTCAGGTTGTAATAATTCAATATTATTTATTCAACAAATGCACTTTTCAATATATAAAGTACCGAGTAGCCGATTCTCAGACCTACTGAATATGCACATAAAATTTGGTAAAAATCAGTAAAGCCGTTTCGGAGGAGTTCGTGGACTAACATTGTGACACGAGAATTTTATATATAAGACTAGCGACCCGCCCCGGCGTCGCACGGGTATAAAATATATAGCCACTGAATAAATGATTAAAATCGACAGCCTATGATCCTTCACGTGGTGACCTACTTCTTATATTCTGTGCCAAATAACATAAAAATTGATTGACATTTTAATTAAATTTTATAATTATGTGATAATACTTACATACATATATTCAAATTAAATTATAAAGTTTTGATCAATGAAGCACAAATAAGTAAAAAACAGGATTAATTTCACTGTATTATCTTCATTATAATATGAATTCAATTTAACTTCAGTCTAAGTAACACGTGGCCGGCTATGCTAACACCAAAAATTTAAAAAGTGGAAATAATTGAATTATACGGTATTTCGTTCACTACAAAATAAATTTAATTAATTTTATAGCGTCAACAACACGTGGTAATTATGCTGTTAAAATGTAGCTTATATGACACGTTCGTAGATTTACTATAGCAGCGCCATCTATTGATTACTTACTCAACCCAGTCGAAAGGTATCGACATCTCTTAGAAATTAGAATCATTTGGAGTTAACAGATAATTGTGACTGTCAAATAATAACAGACAAATAATTAGCAATAAATTAAAATTGCGACTATAATTTGAGATTTAAACTATCCTATCTCTCAAGTTGGATCGAACTGCACATGGTGTGCGAATTTTATTATAATCGGTTAAGTGGTTTAGGAGTCCATTGAGGACAAACATTGTGACACGAGATTTATATATATTAAGATAAGTTAACTATTAGGTATGTTCACAAAAATATTATACGTTTGAAATTGTATTTCATCAAGCAAAAAAGTAAAAAATATACAATTGATTAATCTCGTTAAGGTTTTTATTTTATACCTAAGTTGACATACAATGGTTTTGCTTTAATTTTAAGCATGTATATTGTAAATTGTATGGTATACATGAGACTTTAAACCAAACTTAAGATGGTTCTTAAGTTTATTTTAAAGTCTCATCCAAAATGGTGTCCAAACTTTGGACGGAATACTCCAAAGGTATCATTTCTCTAACACTGGGAACTTCAGCATAAGTAATTACTGAGCAATTAGCGTTTGGTGGTTTTGAGTTAATTCCGTATTCGCATGTTTTATAATTATTGAAGTCAACAGTTACGAGCCACAATAAGGAAACAATCGATCGCTTAATGGGTCAGTCGCAGGTAATCCAACAGGGTGCGAGGCTTCTCTGGTTCGGGAAACTCACTTTTATTGTTTCATGATTAGAGTTGTTTTTAAGTTATCACATATGGTGGATTTAAGGCTTTTGGCGAGTGTATAGTGTCATATTGAGGTGGGAATAGGGTTGTCAGATCATCAAACCTAGAAGCCGGACAAACAGGTAAGTCAGTCGGACGTTTGTATTAAGGGCGTTCCCTACGGAGATTCCGTAATTTACCGTATTTAGAGCCTTATAAACTCATTATTTGAAAGCTACAAAGTAATAATAAAAATACAGCAATAATCTTCTGTATATCAACATTCGTTTCCACGTTTTAAATGTTCTATATTTGTTTATTAATCTCAAGATATGAGCTTCCAAAGTAAAACCAATTTATTAAAATTCAAGCATACATTCAGCATCTCCTTAGTATTTACAAATTACTTTTATTTGAAACACACGCCAATAGATCGACAATATCATAAACTACACATTTCACGTTTAAATTTTTTTTTTGGGTCAATTTTGAACTAAGATAAGTAAAAAAATTGGGTTGTGGTGCGATCTCAGCAACGTGAAAAATGTATGGCCAAGGTCGTTTGCTCGGGGGACGGCCTTAAAGACCGGGGGATTCAGCATTGCACACACAAATTTTCTGTTTCCTAAGATGTCAAAATGTCTTACATAAGTAGGAATGTCATCTAAAATTATTCAACGTATTTGGTCTGAGCGTATAACATTAATGAGTGTGTGAACCGTATATAGACCGTGTATAGACGTTCCTTGTACAGAGTTTACTAGGAATGTACCAGTGAGAGCGCTAAACTAGTCACTTTTGTTAAATGTGACGTTATCTGGAAAAAGGGACCTTATGGAGGGTTTTAGTTTCCGAGATAATCGCATTTAAAGTAAAGTGTCGAAAAAAATCATTTTTTCTTTTTTTGCTCCATGTTAATAAACAGACTCTAAATTTTGATATGACAAAGACACAGGTTTTAAAAACGATTTTTTATAGGTTAAAATTGAACTTAAAGTTTAGTGAAAAAGGGACCTTATTGTCGGTGCTGCAGTCGAGAGTCGATTGCGGCTTTCTTTCGGCACGGTATCTACTGTTATACTATTAGTAATTTGCACCAAGCTGAAAATCGGTAACATTGATTAGAATATTTGGGGGCACGGCAGTGCCCCCGCCAAGTAGAGCGCGAAGCAAATACTGCAGTACCATTATTTACAGGAACCATTTCACCACATTTAAGGCCCCTATTTGAGAACCTCTAGAGGTCATTAAGTTCCAAATTTAAGCTAAAGCTAAGTTTCTCATTTATGACACTCACTCACTCAAGATCATCAAAATAGAACTAGTACTTCCACAGAAATAAGAAGTACTTCCCATAGACTCAGAGAGCTAAAATTTAGCACAGTTTAGGGTTTAATGGCCATTTATAGGGAAAACCATAAAAATTAGCCACGTGCGAGTCGGACTCGAAATTAGATTTTTTGTATGGGAGCCCCCCTTAAATTTTAATTTCAAATTAATCCTGATCAAAGGTGATCAACCTGCATTGTCCTAACCAAACTTGGAAATAATACGTTTCCAACTCGGGAATCGAACTTACGACCTCCGAATCAAGAGCCACGCACTAAACCACTAGACCACGGAGGCGTATGTAACACGTGTGATCCTGATGGTGACGTTTACACGAGCGCGCAATAACTACACGAGCGATATGATGAAACCCACTACTTACGGCTCAGCTTAAAAATCAATATGTTTCTAAAAAAAGAAGTGAAATCCCATCAAAAACATTCTGTAAAAAAAGTAGCCAAGTCTCGAATCTCGATGGAGCTGATTGTTTATCTCTAATAAGGGTTCCTTGTTGACTACGGAACCCTATTAAAAAGTAATGAAATCTAGACAAAGTCGTACCAAGTCTGAGGTTCCTTTATTTTTATAAAGAAATCTCAGAAACATAATTAAATAATGAAAAATATAATTAAATAAATATTTAAATAAAATAAAAACAAAAAATAATGTTACAACTACGAAATTAATAGTATTTTTGTATCTTCTTTTAACTTTATTACTAAAAATATAACGACCGACATAAGGTCCCTTTTAATATTTATGAATACTTCTATGGTAACTATGAAAAATTACACGTTTTTGGTACACGTCTTGTTACTAAAGGATAATTAAAGTTATTTAAAAAATAAGGACTTCAATGTTAATAAAAATGTATATTTATTTTTATGTGATATTACTAAACTTTTAATCACCGACAATAAGGCCCCTATTGAAAAGTGTTAAGTGTTTGTACCAGCTTTTTACTAAACTTTACCTTGAATTTTAAGACAGAAAAAAGTTACTTTTTAAATAGAAGTATATATATTTGATCTCATTTGACTATGTTTAATTGTAGTAAATATATATTTTTGTTGATTTTGACTGATTAATAAGATTACTAGAAGCACAATGTTTATTTGTTCAAAAAAAATTTTAATACAATAAACAATGTTGTTTAATATCGAAGACGTCTCTATTTAGTAAAAACTGATCCGTTTTATATTATTCTTTTATAAAATCCAATAGAAAACATAGTATAAGTGAAATATTTAGTAAAAACCATCTTGGGCATTTTCATTACATCATGCACTTTGGAGTGGTAAATAACAGGAATAGAGTTATAAAATTATATAATTTAAGTTAAAATCTAAAAGACCATATAATGTACTTCTCAAAAAACATAATATCTATGTAACTTCTCACAATAACATACTTTTTTTGGGTTTCGAAGTTTGAATGCGATTTTCTCAATATCACCTTTTACGACATTCGAGTTTCAACATTTTTTTAAAAAATATTTGCCAGGCTTACATGCATGTTATTTACATAGTTCGATAGCTTATTAAATGTAGATTATGGGGATGCTAATAACTCAATACCGACAATAAGGTCCCTTCACGCTGATAACGTCACAAATTATTGTGACAAACATAAAAGTCAAAAATAACTCTTTCAGCGCTGCTACTTTCACAGTGTATAGTTATAACTAGGGACACATTTACACCCTGAACTGAAGTATTCTCACTCATATTACATGTAACACACATTGTAGATCTCTAGTTCTACCAAAGCTGGTCTCCCCATAGTTTAGGCCGGACACGAAATCAAAAAGCCGTCTATCCGGCTTTGACCGGACGCTTAGCAACCCTAGGAAAGGCATGGCTACCGCGGTCACCGCTCGTCGTTGAGTGTAGTATTTCACGTACGTAAATAATAATTTCACTTTCTTTAAAACTAAAAATGTATAAAAGCTGATATCAACTTTGTCACAAAACACGCTTGCACTTTACACTTATATTTTACTAGATGACGCCCGCAACTCCGTTGCGCTAAAACTTGTTTATCGCGCGGGAACCGTACATTTTCCGGGATAAAAACTATCCTATGTCCTTTCTCGGGACTCAAAGTATTTCCATGCCAAATTTCAGCAAAATCGGTTCAGCGGTTTGAGCGTGAAGAGGTAACTGACAGACAGTCAGACAGACGGACGGACGGACGGACGGACGGACGGACGGACAGACGGACAGACAGACAGACAGACGGACAGACAGATACGCTTTCACATTTATAATATTAGTATGGATTAATTCATAGGCAGATGGCGGACCTACATTGATCAATTATTCTTAAACGCAGCCATATTATCACGTCCCTTGACATAATCCGATCCAAATAACTCAGTTATTAACGACTTTAGTGCAGGTATAAGAGCGTCCATGGCCTTTGGTTCGCACTCGCAGACGGTGCAGGTTCGATCCCGGGTGGAGGCGTGCACCAATGAGACATATTTTTCTGATCTCAAGTACATAATACGGACGCTCGTACGATGAAGGAGAACATCGTGAGGAAACCCGCACATAGTTGGTCCCAGACGTATTGACTAGTTCTTTCCTCTGGACTAGGCCGACTATGTTGCGAGAATGCCGTATGTGCTTGGGCAGCCATACGGACATTTAAAAATCTTGTCCCAGGCACTAGAAGGCATTTGAGAAGTGGTTGAGAGGCGCTCTGAAAAATACTGTATACATTGGATGTAAAGGCTTAGTTTTCTTAGTGCAGGGTTAAAAATTGAAATATTTCCGTGCTTTGGTGGCGAATTTTCATGTTTCCGTCGTTTAGCGTTTCATCCTACGGTTTCATCTATACTAGAGATCGCCCAATGGTCGAAATTCGACTACGAATAATATAAACTAAGGAAGAGTAACTCCGTCAAAAAAAGTGCACCAAAAGGCTACAAAATGTGACCCGAATACATGCACATTTATGCATGTGTTCGGTACACATTTTTCGTGTATATATACTCGAGTGACATTCAACCAGGTTGACATGATAATTATTATTGTCAACGACTTTGTTTCATAACTTTGACAATGACAATAACCGCGCAGGCTGTCGTCCGGCGCGCAATATTATGATACGTTACCTGGGATACGACCTTGGCGAAAATCTGAATTGTCATATTTTAGTTTGCGAAAAGGTGCCAAATTTAAAACGGTTGAAGTATGGGAGTTACATTTCCTTAGTTTATATTATTCGTAGAAATTCGACCTTACTTGCAAGTTGCAACGACATTAGGACTACTACCTATATTTTGTAAAAAAATATTGACTTCATCATAGTTTTTTCAATGAAATAAAAAAAAATCCATTTTCAATTTGTCAAGTTGTTGTCAACAGACTTTAACCATAAACAAAAGAATATAATTCGTAGAAATAGGCTTGTCGCTCAAAAATCTGTCATACTTTTTAGTAGTAGTGTCGTAGTGTGTGTAACGTTTTATTTGTTAAAAATAAATATGATAAAAGCTATGATATAATATTATAAAAAAAGGTAGATATCGCACTAGCGTGTACAGTCTAAAGGTGAACGCAGATTTGGCCGCACCGCACGCACCACAGTCGCCGCATTCGCAATTCTTCATATTATTATGAAGTTGCGAAGACTGCGGCGCGGGTAGGTAGGTATGCGAGCTTGCCTATAACTTCATATAAAGAATTGCGAATGCGGCGACTGCGGTGCGTGCGGTGCGGCCAAATCTGCGTTCACCTTTAGCGGCCAATTCAACCTAATTAGTGTAATTTGAATTAGTTGCATGTTGGCAGCGAGTGAGTGACGAGTTGTGAAGTTTTTGACTTAAAATGCCAAGCTGCGTTTTCAGAAAATGTAAAAATTATGATACTAAAGTAAAAAAGTATGAAACAGATACGTACCACATGTAAGTACATGAAAACATCTAGAAATTAATTTTTTGTTTGTATATTTTCCAAAATTATCGTCGCGCCGATGCGCCTGTCAAAACATATAGTTATCCTTTTCTATAACATTCGTTACGTCAAAACAAAATCTTTAAAAAAAAGGACCAATTTGTATGAACATACGCCATCTTTATTAAAACATCATTGGATAAAAGCATGATAAAAGCATAATTTTAAAATAATATTGGCTCGATGCACTCCTTCTCCATATAAACTATAAGTTATAACTGTGAGAAATTTCATGCACCTACGTTTCCCCATTTTTCGTAAAAAGGGTTACAAAGTTTTTCTCTCACGTATTATTAAAAAGATTGCTATAGTTTGAGTAAAAAGTATTGTCAGAAGTAAATACTATGCGATTTTACTATACTAAGTAGGCCATCGCAAGATCAAATTCCTTGAATGAAATTGCATAATCCGAATCGATAACAACAGTAATCCGATATGTAAACATGTCCTCGATAATGTGCACAATTATTAATATTAATTATTATTGTAATTATTAACTAGCTTATAAAGATTGTATTTTATTAACTATCTTATACTATTAAATAATTACGATTATGGAAAAAAATAATGTATTTCCATAATTAATTTAACTTTAACGGCACTATTAATTTAACGTTCCCTAGTTTTATTGGTTCCCCATAGATGTTCATGTTGTAGTAATTACGACATGTAGTTTCTAATTATTAATGTAAATAGCTTGCCTTCGATCTAATCAATTGACTCTTTTGATATTAAATATTTCATATACTTTGATAAACGTTCCAATAAATTGTTGTAATAATGTTATTTTATCTTACATGTAGGTTTTATGAGCAGTTTAGGAAAAACTTTTTTTAACTAAAGAAATATTTGAGAAATAAATGTAGACGAAAAACATTTCTATCAATATAACTCGATAAAGTAATATATTAATAAGTATCTATTTGCGACTATCAAATCTAGACACAGCTCTCAAACCTAACAAGTCTTAGACTTGTCGTAGACCTAACTTGTAACTGTTGTATAATGTTAACAATTATTTCCATTATCTCTAGTGATAGCGATAAGTGTTATTTTTCGCTTGATGTCGCGAAACCATTAATGCTTTTTACAGTTCCTGATAGAAATCGCTACTTGTGAAGTTAAGAAAGGTTTATTACCCAGCGCTTTTCTCCTAAATTATGTTACGGTATTTGAGCTTAAAATAATTTATCATTAGAATAGATGACGCCCGCAACTCCGTTACGCCAAAATTCGTTTATGGCGCGGGAACCGTACATTTTTCCGGAATAAAAACTAGCCTATGTCCTTTCCCGGGACTCAAAGTATCTCCATGCCAAATTTCAGCAAAATCGGTTCAGTGGTTTGAGCGTGAAGAGGTAACAGACAGACAGACAGACAGACACACTTTCGCATTTATAATATTAGTATGGAAATATGGAAGTATGGATTTGTCTTCGTTGTGAGACACTATAATATAATATACAAGGCAGTCAGGTAACTTTTTGATTGATTTGTAAAATGACTATGCTGCAATTAGCGGTACCACGTAATATTTGGCCAAGCTACATCAAGCCCAACCTAACCAGACATAACCAGACTACAAATGTATGAATCAATTTTTTTGATGGAACATCGATACGGGGTCCTGACCCCCTTCTATCGGCTTTCTCAATGTAAATTCTATCCCTACAAGACATTTTCACCCCAATGGTCTGTTTCACGGGCTGTGATCGCACAATTTCCGTATAGCAATGATAAGTGACGTTTATTTGTCCGTTAATAATGCTCGCGTGAGATAAGCCTGGCCACTGAATCGCCGTAATATACCCATTAAACCCCAAATTGGACTGATAATATTATGAAAGTAGGTTATATTTACACATTCGAGAGAAAAAATAAAGGTATTATTTTGAATTAAATTTCAACGCGTTAATTATTGTGGTTCCAATAATAATTTGCTTGTAGAGATCAACTACGATAACATGGCGCGCTCCTCCAAATGACTGTTTCAATGTGTGTAGTCACATCCGAAAGAGTTTGTATGTAGTAAGTAGTAAGTATTCAACCAATCACAGTAAACGTAATATTTCAGTTAAGGCAGGGATTAATCTCAACCCAAAACGATAACCTTGCACACAACCAAAGACCAAGCGTATACGTATTGCAATAAGATGCATTTTAGCTTAGCATAAAACAGTAGTTACTAGGGGTGGATCTTCTCTATTTTTCATGTTTTTTTAAAATATCTTTAAAATTAAAATATAAATAAATATTAAGAAAATATTAAGAAACAAAATTGTTCGGTTCAGAATATTTTAATATACATTTACTAACAATTTATTCAAATAAAATGTATAAATCTTAGTTAATACTTATATTTCGATGCATTAGATTTTAGTCGGAGGTGAGTTTTTGTGTGAGTGAGTAGTTGTAAATTAATTACAGCCAAAGTATTACGTTTTATAAAAATGTTTATGGTTTAAAGTATTTTAAATATTGTGCTTTATATCTCATATTTTTTACATTTCGTTATTATATTGGAACTAGGTAAACCGGGAGTCACGGAATAACAAATTGGGGTTTATCCTCGCCTTAATGTCACATATTACCAAGATTTGATAGTCAATCATAACTAGCCTACCGCGCAAGACAACGCACTTCAAACGTTTTGACAACGCATTTCAAACGTTTTGAATTTGGAGGGGCGCGCCATAATATCGTAGTTGATCTCTACCATCAGAGAAATTCATAAGGCAGAATGAGGACCTACATTACTTAGTGGATTTATGTCAAAATATCAATGTTAGTCGAGGTCTGTCCGCTGAGCTTCACATAAACCGACCAAATGACGTAGATCCGTCATTATATGGGTGCTCTGAGATAGAAGTTATATAACGTTATATATAACATTTTTGTATAACATTTTGTAACAATTTATAACAAAATACCAGTGGCGAAGCGTCCATATAACCCGATTCCCATCGGCTTCCCTTAGGGCTTAGAAAAATCGAATATACGGGCCAACGACATATTTATCTAATAAATATTTTACATACCTACTTAAAAAACTTTGAATTCACAATGTTATATGCAATAAATTTTTCTCTCACTTGAAATACATAGTTTGAATTAATAACTATCGCCTACAAATTTTAAAAGGCAATGCAATGTGCGGGCGCAGAGAATCAAATAAGCCGCAGGATTAGCGGCTTATTTCTCCATACAACGACAGTTCATAGTAAGCATCTGTCCTTTTCATTCCTGTGAACTGGTCGTCATGTTCTGTCTCGTTCTAGCACGCGCGATATATACTTGGAAATAACTCGATGCCCGACGAGTTATTACGGAGAAAGGTTAATTAGCAACGCACAAGTGCAAGCGAGATAGATGAGTCATGAAGTAAAATTGTTATGATTCGAATTTAAGAATGACTGTAGCGACATTATACTTTTGCTGGCGCGTAATACATTTTATTTTGGTAGGATTTTTTGTAATACGACTTTATTAAGAATGCCTTTAGCGGTACTAAATATGACAGGCGCGTAATACATTTTTATTTTGCTGGTTTTTAGATTGACATATTAATATGGCGGATAGTGTGTTTGTAAACAACATGTCGTTTGTTTTGTTTTGTCGAATTTAAATTTTGTTTTAGCGTTAGAACTTAGAAGAGTGTCGTGAATTAAATTAATTTATATTGTGACTTGTGAATTGTGAGTCGTACGACGTAATCGTGTAGTTCGGAAAATATGGCATTAATTCAGAAAGACTGTTGTCTGACAGATTATATTTTGTTGTCGAAGGAAACTTTGTTTTCCAAACTTAGTTTTGAAAATTAAAAGCATGTCATTCAATTATAAATTACCAAAATTGGTAAGTAGATTTTTTACTCCGGCTTCCCTTCTCAAAATATTCACCCCTCGCCACTGCAAAATACACATTTATTTTTTGACGTGTTTTAGCGTATGTTACTCGATGTTATAAAATGGTATCGTGTTACACAATGTTTTATAACGTTATATAACTTCTGTCTGGGAGCACCATAAGAATTAATTTCTCTGATGGTACAACAAAATTATTATTATGAACTTAATCTATACTAATATTATAAATTCAAAAGTGTGTTTGTCAGTCTGGCTGTTACCTATTCACCGCCAAATTAATGGGACGTCATCTAGTTTAAAATTATTTATTTATTTTTGCAATTGCATGTCGAATATCTTTCAAGTTTCAACACATTATTTTATGTGTGTGACTTCTCATGTGTACTATAATTGAGTTAATTGCCATTTAATCTACGAAAAACCGCAAATTAGTGTCATATTTTTTCCTCAATTACAGCGTGAATACGACTTAAGGCGGGCATAAACCCGAATTTGTTATTCCGTGACTCCCGGTTTACCTAGTTCCAATATAATAACGAAATGTAAAAAATATGAGATATAAATCACAATATTTAAAAGACTTTAAACCATAAACATTTTTATAAAACGTAATACTTTGGCTGTAATTAATTTACAAACTCACCTCCGACAAAAATCTAATTCATCGAAATATAAGTATTAACTAGGATAATTATACATTTTATTTGAATAAATTGTTAGTAAATCTATATTAAAATATCTATAACCGAACAATTTTGTTTCTTAATATTTATTTCCAAAGATATTTAAAAAAAAAAACTTGAAAAATAGAGAAGATCCGCCCCTAGTAACTACAGTTTTATGCTAAGCTAAAATGAATCTTATTGCGATGCGTATACGCTTGGTCTTTGGTTGTGTGCAAGGTTATCGTTTTGGATTGAGATTGATCCCTGCCTTAATAGAATGCGAGGTAAGGGTCGACTTACACTGAAAGGCGACATAGCGCTACATTTTAATAAATCTGGTCAAATTTCAATTTTTTTTCACTGCACTAGAAGTTGAGTTAATAGGATAACAATTCCTATTTTAATGATGCCTAAACTTTAATTCAATTAAGAATTCGATAGATTATATTGGGCTTATGTCGAAATTCGTCTCTGAGTGCCGCAGCTAGATTAGAAGGCAGGCTCGTGACTCTTTGCGTAAGGCAAAACGTGTGATATCCTGCGTTCTGAGCGAGATTCGATCATGGGAATAGGGCACCTAGCAGCCGTAGAGTCCACCTTATCTGCGTCTACCGGACTTAAGCCGGGCACACACGCACACAGATAATCCGGGTAATAAAATCGTATGTAAATAGATTACAACTAGGTGTGCGGATTAACAGAATTATGATTATTGTGAATGGCATATATTATGTTACTAACCGTTTTAGTAAATAAATGATATAAAATAAGTAGCGATGACCACGAATTTGCTTTATCGCGTACGGTATTTCGGGACGAAAATGTTTTTATGTTCTTCTCGGGAGTCGGGACTCAAAATGTCCAAGTAAATACCAAATATCATTAGTACCTACATACCAAAAGTAGATTAAGGTTTTATACGTTAAGCGGTTTAATATAGCGACAGAGAAACTTATATTCCCTTTCCGTGCAAAGAATTTGCCAACATTTTGTAACTTCATTATTATACCTCAAGATCCCATATTTTGTCCATTTGTCTTTGCACCAATTTACTTAAAATTTTTCATAGAGATTCTTCTAATCCCTGGAAAGGACATATTATAATGTTTTATTTTTTAAACTACCTATTCCGGTCAATAAGCGATAACTACACGAATTTGTTTGCAACCAAACTTGCCTGAAAAAACCCATTTTGTTTCAGGCAAGATGTTATTGCATACTACATCTAGTAGACTATAATTTATAAGTCGAACAATCGTATTGAAATGGCGCACTAACCGTTACTACAACTTACGTGATCGATAGTTTAGCGCTGTTTAAATTACCGCCTTACCTACTGCGGTGAACTAGGAAAATAACTCGCGACTATTTGATGATCTAATATATACTTATTACAAGGTTGTGACAGAAGTAATTGAAGTGGGAATGCAAGAATTCAAACGCCCGATATTATCCCAGTAATTAACCACAAATATTCCAAAACTCAGTGTAGGTTACGTCGTCCGACTTTTTACATGTTCTGCTAAAGGCAAAAAGTTTTCTTCTTCTTTTCCTAGTGCCTCTTCGATCATTGAAGATTGGCAGTCAAGATCCGAAACTTTTCTTGTCTAAAGCTTGTCTAAAAAGACAAGAAGTCTTAATTATTGTCATACCTGCAGAAATCCAATTTCTGTATTGTCTTAACCCAACAACGACATTTTAGTGGCTCAAACGCGCAAATCGAATCCACGATCAAGAACACGAGCTCTAAACCACTAGGAAACATAAGGTACATCATAGATATACTGAATATTATCGGAAAGCTTGAATGTAGGTTGTATGGAAATTATGACATAATTTACCTACTGTCGCCGAGGGAGGTCGAACCAGCTGATAAGAAGCGCAGTTTACGAGACGTTCGCTAGACGGCGTCCGAAATGTCATCATTGGAAATATTATGTAGCATCAGGTTTCCATAGACCAGCGGTTCTCAAACTTTTTTGGTAGCGGAACGCTTTTATGAAGCGACATTTTTCGAATCCCCAAAAAATAATGTTTTGTCTTTGCATTTATTATCTATGCTTGTATCGACATTTCTAAAATCAACTCAGTTAAGTTTGGTACTACTAATATATATTCTGTGGTTAAGTATTATTTTTGGAACCCGCCGCAAGCCCCAAGACGCGGAGGAGCGTCCCTACTTTTAGAATGAGCCGCCGTAGGCCATAGGAAAAAGACGAGGCCATTTAGCCGAAACTTTTTCGTTTTCGCTTCGTTATAGAATCGCTGATCAAAATGTATGGAATTGATATAAGACGAGTCGAACGACAACGTCATATTAACGAACGCTTATGTCAATTCCATATATTTTCATCGGCGATTCTATAACGAAGCGAAAACAAAAACATTTTGGCACACCCCCCTTGTTTATAAATAGGGTATTCGCGTCAAATCTATGCGAAAAATTTAAAATGTATGGTAGTCGGTAATGTAGTTAGTGTAGTGGGTAGTTCGAAAACAAGCGCATAACTTCAGAACACAAGTTTTTCAAATTACTAATTTTAAACGGCGTTGTACCTACTTTTCAAATCATTATTTTCATGTGTTTCTCAGCAGATATATATTAATACACAATAAATTAATTAAAAAGCTTCAGTCAGTGATTGGTGAATACAATGTTACAAGTTTTTAACTGTAAAATTCAACACGTAGAGCAGAAAAGGGCGAGAATATTATAACTAAGGCTGATTGATCACTAGAGTGGTTAGCCTCGTATTCTCATCCCTTTCTGTATTGTTGTAGCCTTCTCTACATATGTAGAGAAGGAAATACGCATTGAAATTATTCGAAAACATGTTACATAATGAAAAATTTTTCCATTAAATCGGTCCTAACACAATGTTATTGCAAACACATTAGCCACATGCTTATGTTCCATGGCCTACATATCAATATTTTGAGATTGAACAACAAATAGAGCCTTGCCTTGACACGCAAAATAGTAACTAAAAATATTTGCGCATTTTTAACTGACTTCCAAAAAGGATGAGGATATACTCATGTTTGGGTGTGGTTTTTTATTTATTTATTGATTAATACGCACTGTAGGTAGTCCTTTGGAAAAGCGCTGGATGGAAAGAAATTCGTCCATTGAACTATAGCTATTTGTGTATTTTACACGCGCTAGTAATACTAAATGCCATCTAGCTCACAAAACGTGTGAAACAAACATTTCAGTCCAGCCAGTAGCCACTGAACTAAAATATTGCTAATATTTTAGTTCTGTGGCTGGACTTTTTTTTATAAAATAAGGGGGCAAACGAGCAAACGGGTCACCTGATGGAAAGCAACTACCATCGCCCATGGACACTCCCAACATCAGAAGAGCTGCCGGTCTTTTTGACCGGACTGAACTGGACCGGCCGGACTGAACAATTTTGGATAGATGTTTGCTAATTTGAACTAGAGATATTTTCCTATAATTTTTAAACTATAAATAAATATCAATTAACTTTAAAAGCAGCAGTTTATGGACCACCAACAATTTAATAACTCACATTAAAATAAATTATGATCTGGAAATTAATTTCTTCATCTCCGGCGGTAATGCGGCTAAATTATACCCGTAAGACCCTCATTACCCTGTATCAACACGAAAATCATTTACTGAACACCACCACGTGTATTTTTAATATAAAATTCACTTATCATGTGAGAACTTGGTTGATATACTCCGACAGAAATCGTTGGATCATCTTAAATTGTCTTAATCGTATCTAAGATTCCAGTAACTTTTAACACAGAATACATAAATAATTATTAGATGCTTTTACTTGTACTTTTTGATTTTGATTGGAATTGGCCTCTTGTCTGAAAAAACAATTGAGTGCCCGTCATGGTTAATTAGAAACAAAATAAACAGACATGATACAATTTTTTGTGTACAACGATAGAGTATCATTTGGGTCAATTGATAAAATTTTATAGTTTTTAAGATTTCAGAAAACTTTAACTACCTTTTTTAAAAGTTTACCATAAATTCAACCTCAGGCCAGGTTCACACGGCACAATCCTGCACGTTTCATGTTTTTTTTTTGCACGTTTTTTGCAGTATACGTCTTAAGTTCTTAACCTACAAATAATAATAAAAAAACTAATTAAGAGTAACCAATAACCATGTCAAAAAAGTTCCGATTGTACAAAATGCAACCCGAATACATACTTTATGCAAAAAGAGAACTGAATACATGCAATAATTTTGTGTAATTATAGAACTGACAATGTAGTGTTTCGTAGCTATGCAAAAAGAACCTTGAGAACCAAATTCAAAACGATTGAAGTATGGAGTTAAGTTTCCTTAATTTTTATTATTCGTAGGTCTTAACGAATAAATAGTGGCGCATACATTGTATATAGAACCATTCGCACGTCGATTTTACTACACGATTTGTTGCAGTACGATTGGCGTATTCAGAATGTTGAGACATATTACACTGCAAAAAAACGTGCAGGATTGGACTTGTGAACCTACTCTTACCCTGTGCTTGATCTTTATTATACAGCGCTTATGCGATATTAATATGGTAGTGAATAGTGATAGTTTTCTCGTAGTTCATACGCTATGTCCATAATCGTACATAACCTCAGATGCGATAAGCCGAGCCACGCTGTACGCATAAACACGAGATAGTGCACGTTTTTGTGCTACTCAGTTAAATACCTATAGCTTATTTTTTTTAATTCTATTTACTTTTTACCCTTTTACACTCTTGCTTACCTTAGGATAAAAATATATTTATACTAGCTGTCCCGGCAAACGTTTCTTTGCCATATTATATTAAGTATATCGCCCGTTTTATTTTATTGAATTAGTGACTAAAATATAAGTATGTCACCATGGCAACGTCCATCGCTATCCCGTGACCCGCGTCGCATAAACAATGGTCGCTCTTTATAGACAAATAATTTGCAATAAATCAAAATTGCGACTATAATTTGAGATTTAAACTATCCTATCTCTCAAGTTGGATTGAACTGCACATGGTGTGCGAATTTTATTATAATCGGTTAAGTGGTTTAGGAGTCCATTGAGGACAAACATTGTGACACGAGATTTATATATATTAAGATTTTTATCCTAAGGCAAGGATACATTCACCATATTTTAATTAAAAAAATCTTAGTTTCTTTTAAAAATATATAAAATTTATGTCATTATAATAGATAATTTAATTTGCGGATGTAGAAGACTTATCTTGGCGCCAGTGCTAAAATATATTCGGTAATTTATCTTTAAGTTTTTTGTTACGTACAACTATGCTAATATAGTAACTTTTCTTGTAAATATAATATTATGGTATGTTAAATCTGTGATTTATCTATAGTAAGTTTCATCACTGGAATAAGGATTTAGGATTGGGACGAAGGTGTTGAGATTTTTTTTTAAATACATCGCATCGCGTTGCAATATGAGCTGACCGATAGTCTGCACGAGGTATGTCACAAATCGTCATGTCCAAGAATGAAATTTTGTGTCTATCCTATTGCTAGACCAACTCAGATACATATTTTGTTTAAAAAAATTAGCATCAATGAGAAAGTGACGTGACGAAAGAGACAGGAAAAGGTCAATGTCCTATACTGAAATACCTATATATCTATCTACCTACTATATCAATATTAAATTATTGAGCGTTAAAACACACAGTACATGCCGTAATGTACACTAATGCGAATAAAATGATACTTGCCACGGACACCACAGTATTCAATACACGGTAGAGTAACTAATACTCGTAAGTAATGACTAATAAGCATGCGAATCCCGGATATCACTAACTATGCAGATACCAGCAGTGCTTTCAATTCTTATAGAGTTGTTTTACGCAACATTAATGCAATTTCGTTTAATTTTCGAATTCAACATCGACAGTGAGTTTTTTTTCAACCTACAAAACAACATTATAACGAAAATATGTCAAACCAGTGTACAATTTTTTGCTGTTCGATGGGAATTGCGGACGGACGAAGCTGCATATTTTAAGTTGCATTAAAGAAGAGAATAGCTAAATAAATATTCTTTATTCTGCACACGCTAAGAAGTAAAATACAACAATAATTATCAACTTATTACTACAGTGAATCACAATTTGGCGGCTGTCTAGGTTTGATGCGACGTTATATTATGCCACTTTATTAGGGCGCATTTTTATTAGTCGCTAACTCGTGCGGTATACAGCATACGGGGAGCCTATGACAACTAATGGCGCATTTTGATTGGTCGAGACATGCATTTTAGAAATCTCCCACACCCCGCATGCCAGCCCTATCGACCAGTGAAAATGCGCCATAAAAGTTATCCGAAATCACGCCAACGTGCGCGTGCACCGGAAAAGGGGTCTAGTATCTATGGACGCTTCACACCGCGTCAGTCTGACCCCGTGCTAAGCACCTGAAGGACTTGTGTTACAGGTACCAGACAACGGAAATATATTTAATACTTTTATACTATACATATATTTAAGATTTTTATTATATCATACACATATTTAATAAACATCCAGACCCGGGAACATTGAAAAATTTGTTCCGTAGGCGGGATTCGAACCCGCGACCCCCGGCTTGAGCTGCCACACACTCAACCAATTGAGCCACAGAGGTAGTCTGAATATGGTCTACTGTAAGTCTGTAAATTTATATTAAAATATGTTGATACCTTACTACTGACCTTTTTTACATGTTGCATAAATTGTTTTATTAAGATGCAATCTAGCAGCTCATGTTTTCTTAGTTTTACGCACTAAAGTAAACATTAAATATAAACGGAGAAAGTTTGTTTTAACGCGTCGCGGGCAATAGACAGACACTTTTGCATTTATTGTATTACTATGGATAATTGGACAGACACTTACCATCAGGAGGCACAATATCTTCGCAGAGACGGCAAGCTGTGGTAACCTGAAACAAAATATTTTAAGATCAGTCTGGAAACTTTATTAATCTAGACTTCAAATTTAGATCTTAGGTCATCTTACAGGTTTAGTAGGCAAGAGTTAAAAAAAGACATACATATTATGTGATTACTTCTATAATAGAAGCTTAAGCAGCATGACTGGTGAGACATGAATTGACATGATCAATACATAAGTACTCGGTACTCGATTCTTATTATAATTATGTAATAAAATTAGGTACTTAATTTTTGACTACTGAATCTTGGACACTTAGTAAATTACTATGCGGCCGGTGCCGCATGCTGCGTCCATGCGTTGGGTAAATAATAATTATTTAACTTGGAAAAAAATATCAATTGATCACTGAGTAAATGTTACTCAGTGATCAATTGATATTTTTTTTAATAGCCAAATATCACGTCCTCGAGTATTGAACATGTCTCACCAGTCATGCAGTATAAAAAAACTACATTTCTGTTGATAGTCACGTTGTTTTAAGATTTAGACCAAACTGTACAATGATAATATACATTTTTCCTTTGACATGAAAATAATAAATTAATGAAGGAGCTAGATTATTTTAAACGATTTTAATCATAAACACAGCTAATGGTTAACTCTACATTAAACGCAGTTAAGTGAAAACCACCTGCGTCCTTATAAATAAATGAAAATCACTCAAAAATCCAAAGGGCGAAAAACGAGGACGCCCTAAACTTTCTAATGTATGTCCTATGTAGGGTAGTTAGGGTTGAAAATTCAATGGCAAGAGCATCATAAGTAGATTTTAGCCTTTCGATTTTCCCCTCCTTTGATTACACGTTGAAATTTTGATAACAGGCATTTTGCGGGGTTGGCATTCTTTGTAAATCATATCTTGTTAGGGGAGATACGAAAGGGCATTTTGAAAATTTAAAATGGTGCTCTTTTTGTGTATTCACGTTTAAGAAATTGTCTTTACTTTTGGTGTCTGTAGCCAGTGATAATTGCGTAGCTCAAGATAATTCAAATATTCTACTGTTTACTTTAAGAGTAGTTATTAAAACAATATAAGCACAGTAGCTGACACTAAGGGACCATCCAAAATCCTCATTATTATAACCTGAAAATCACGGCTTTTTAAACCTTTATGTTACGCTTTTTCATGTATCGTTCCTGTGACATGTTACCATCATATCAATTACTACATGGTACCAAAATGTATCCCTTGCAGTGTGACATAGCATGTGGATAAGCCCTAATGAAGCGCTCTTTTATAATTCACCCCCTACGAAAGTAAACAAAAAAAACGCCTGCGCACTTTACATAGCGGACCCTTAAACAAAAGAAAGGGCAGATCAAAGATCATCGTTATCTGCTAATTGATTTAATATGGCTGACCGATGTTAACCTGACGATAGTGTATCGGGAACACGACAAGGTCGTCTGTTCAGTAGCACTTGACCTCAGGTGGATGGACTACCTTTAATTTCAATGAGGAATAAGAGGATGAGGAGTAAACGAGCACAAACCCTATCTAGAAGCTTGGCTTAGGAACACAACGGATTTCTTATTTACGACCTCTGTGGCTCAATGGGTAGAGTGTGTGGCAGCTAATGGGTCGCGGGTTCGAATTCCGCCGACGGAACAAAAAGTTTTTTCAATGTTCCCGGGTCTGGATGTGTATTAAATATGTGTATGATATAATAAAAATCTTAAATATATGTATATTGTATAGTATAAAATTATTAAAATATATTTCCGTTGTCTGGTACCTGTAACACAAGTCCTTCAGGTACTTAGCACGGGGCCAGACTGACGTGGTGTGAAGCGTCCATAGATATTATTATTATTTACTTGCACTCTCGTGAGTGTTGGCAATAGCGACATTTTTCACAAAAACAGCACGTAAAGGATTATAAATTATCACCACGGTACAGAGGGGGAACTATTACTACGCTACCTATCATAGTGTACGTCCAGTGGCGTAGCTACTAAGGGGCTAGGCGGGGTAGTGCCCCAGGGGGCCTCTCGATCGAACTGAACTTATGGCTCCCATTTTCAAAAGAAATAGACAAGAGACATAATTGTCGTGCTCGTTTCGTTTTTCAATACGCATTGGCCATTGCTCATTCACTAATGTGCGCTACGCTGTGTTACGCTCTGAAGTTAAGGCTGTTCAAATTATTCTAGTGCAATACCAGTGAAACTAAAAGCAAATCATAGCAGTGGGGCCCCATTTCTTAATTTTCCCCAGGGCCCTTGGTTACCTAGCTACGCCACCGTGACGTCTTATGAGTTTTCGATCAGATCACATGTCCCAATGCGAGATTAAAAATTTTGCCTCATGCCAAAAAGCTTGCACTACACCACTGAAGAAGTTTTCACACTCTCTACAGCTTGCGTGTGGATTACGCACAAAAAAATCCTTACAGGAGTGTGATTTTTTCCCCTCTTTTATCAATCCTTTACGTGTGTATGTTTGACTAATCACGTAACGTTTTATTGCAACGATTAGATGCACTTTTATCGATCGTATTACAAATCGTTACAAATTATCGTTGACATACGCACAAATTACAATGATGTTAAGACAATAAACGTTACGTGTGTAGTGGATTTAATTCCATAAAGACGTCAAATAAAGTCTACTGAATTATTTTACAGTATACTTAAATGCTTTTTATTGAAATAAACAGAAAATATAATATTTTTTTGGAGTTTACTCCTTAAGAATCGATTTTCATATATAAGGCGCCCGTTATGAGAAAAATCCGAGGGGCAAAACCTACTAACAAGCAACGAAAAATCTTGTCACGTTTTTGGTGCGCACCTTTAGTGCGCAACTTTCTAATTTGGCTGTGAGTGTATTAAGACCATAAAGGTAATATACCTATCGGAATATTATATATATATATATATATATATATATATATATATATATATATATATATATTATATATTAGCTTTATGATTAAGACGTACATATGGTATGCTGTATAGGCGACTATACCTATATACTATATGTTATTGG
Organism: Lysandra bellargus; assembly: GCA_905333045.1. NCBI lineage: Eukaryota > Metazoa > Arthropoda > Insecta > Lepidoptera > Lycaenidae > Lysandra > Lysandra bellargus. The sequence goes on from HG995353.1 coordinate 6,096,505, forward strand.
GCTTGTTTGTTTCTATCAGTGTCGATGTATTTATATTGCTATTTTTGTTATAAATATCAATAATTAATATTGTTATTGTGAAGTTATAATTTTTATCATTATACTGGCTAAAGTGAACTAAAAGTAGGTACTTATTTTGAAATAACTATGGCAGAAAGGGGTGCAGATAATATTGCCGGAACATGTGATTTCATATGATATTAATATTTTTTCAGTTGAATAAACTCTTTTTGCGTATGGTTAGATACTCGTACTTAAGGAGTAAACTCCAGTCGTGCGTTGGAGCTGACACACTTTTTTATTACTTTCAACCGTTAGTACAAAGTGTAGGATCGTTATAATTATTTTGTCGTAGAATTGCTACGGCGTAGCACGTCCCGTTTGAAAAGACTTCCTTCAATATATTTTTAACCAAATAAAACAATTAAAGTCATTCTATATAGACAATTGTGATGCTATAATTAGCAAAATATCATCAAAATAATGATATACAATCTTATCGCAATTTGGACACCTATTAGCTACTAGTCTATACATGACGATAAACGCGATAACGGACAAAAAAGTTATGTAATTTTCTATATTTTGTAACCAGGCAAACTACCTTTCGATTGAACAGCAAACTTATTACAAAATTAAATACTATGGAAAATGTAACCATTTAGTCAGGAATACGATAATCGATTAACAGCGTCGTTGAAACGTTCTCACACACACTTGTAAATAAATGCGCCACAGCCTACATCTGCAGACGTTGTGCTCATCCCGTTTGTGTAAAAATACTTTCAGTTAATAATAGCTCCCACACCGGTTTCAGTGACGATGGCCGGTTTCATTGAAACCAAGCCAGCTACGCAGGAGTAATTTTATAGTGCACAAGTGTGTGCGCAGTACATAAGGGTACTCTCTATTCCTTTACTCTCATAACCCAGTAGGACGGAAGACCCACAAGACCGGCGAGAGATCAGGCTCAGGACCGACTTTTTACATGCCCATCCGACGCATGAATCATCTTACTTGTCAGACAATCAGGTGATCAGCCTCCATTGTCCTAACCAAGCTTGGAAATAACATGTTTCCAACGCGGAAATCGAACCCACGACCTCCGAGTCAAGAGCCGCGCTCTATACCACTAGACCACGGAGGCGTTAAATTACTTTCTGTTGTATGTATGTTTAATGGTGTGGGTAATTGTAAAGCCCGAATTTAAAAGATATTAAGCAAGAACTTTGTCGGAAAAAAAACCTGGACGGGATAGTACAGTCAATTCAGTAAATAATTAGAGATGTGCTGACTAGTCGGTAAAGACTATCCGGCCACTTTTGTAGTTGGCGACTAGTCGGCGAATAGTCGGCAAAAAGCGCCGACTATTCGCGGCTTTTTACTTTTTTGCTATTATTGAAATTATATTAAAGAAAAACTTTGATTATTATTTATAATATTGTGTTCATACTTCATACCACACTCAATCAGTGTTTCACATTTTAAAAATTAAATGAAGTGTTTCTGAAATTACTTGCTAGTAAAGAAAATATTTTCGTAAGTATAATTTTAACAATAAATGAAATATTTATTGAAAACCATCAACTGCATCATAAAAACAAAATAAAGTACAGTGCTCCCAAAGTGGTGTGATGAATCTATGCGCATTGCATAGAAATTTTCGTAATTTTTCGGCAACGATCGTATTTCCCGAGCATCGGAACTCGGAAGACGTCGCTGCAAAGCGCTGTTTTTAAACTTAACTTTTAAGAAAAACACCGCTTGGCGGCGATGTAGAAGCACCAGACGTTGCTTGGACGTTACCATGGTAACGAAGCGATGGCTTCCCGGTGAGTTATAGCACTTATTGGTGGACCGGCGGCAGCGGACAGCCACCGGCTATATGATATTTACTTCTATTTCATTTGAACAAGTGCATTGTTTGGGATTCTTACGTTTCATAAATTCGGGTGTTTACTGTTTTCGTGATTACGACAATTAGCGAAGATTTGCATGTGCATTATTAATTTGGGAATAAACATAACACGATTCGACACGTATCACGTTTGCACTTTGCAGGTGGCATGTGCGACTTACCTGCGAAACAGCAGTAAAAAAAGCGTTACGGAAACTTCCGAAACCATGATTGGCCATGGCTTCTTTGCAGCCGACTAATCGGCTAGTCGGCTAGTCGGCCAAAGTCATGATCGGCACATCTCTATAAATAATATAATTCTAGTTTTTCGTAAGTTCATTAACAGAAAAGTGTATTTTATTGTGGATTCATGTCAAGTAGTCAGCAAAGCGGCAGCAGCGCGACTTCTATAGGTACTAAAAAGAATACCGATCGCCGCGCGGCTGTCGAGCTGCTCTTTATAGTAAAGAAGTTTGCGCTGCTGCCGCACTATAATTGGCGGCCTAATGTAAAGGCACTCTTAGTGTTCGTAGGCCGTAGCATATTTTGTAGCCTTGGAGCTAGAGTTTAAAATATATTGCCATAAAAACTAAGCTTCTTGTGACCTTAGCTCATTACACCATTTGTGTAATTTAGGATAATTCACGAGATATTAAGTAGCAAAATCCGATATATGTTCCGCAACAAGTTGGAAGCCATTTTGATTCTAAATTATGTACAGCAGTTAATCAGAATAATAGTCATGAGTTATGACAAATGAATTATGGAATTTTATTAACGTTTAATAAGTGGACGTGTCAAAACATGAAATAATAAATTGGACGTCGCGTCTGTCCGTTTTTGTTAACAACAATGATATTTAAACAATATGACGTTATTGTTCGATTGCTGTAAATATTATAAACAAAATATGTTAGCTTAGGTAAAGTTATTTTTATGTTTTAATATAACTTATTTGGCCTACCAAAGAATAATAATTACTTAATATAAGAAAAAAATTGTTGCCTAAAAAAAAATCGAAATCACTGAACTAATTTTGATGAAATGCTTACAAGCCACAGGCACAGACAAATTAGTTAACCATGGTAAATGCCGTAGGACATTAACTAATAACTCATAAGGCTACACAAGGTTACGTTTAAGCGTCTGAAAATGTTTCGAACGGGATTTTAAGGCACATGAAATTATCATTTTTTTCACCACTTCCTGATAAGTGCCGGATAGGCTATCCACCACTTAACTTGACTGATAGAGTATGAAGAATCTGTCAAAAAGTTGTGGATAGCCTATCCGGCACTTTATCAGGAAGTGGTGAAACAGGCCTTTAATGTTGTAGAATGTAGAGAATAAATGCTATGCTATGCTGCCTATAAAATGTTTGTTATATTTAATTTAATTTTCATTATAATCCAAAACATCAAAGGATTATATTCGCAAAGAATTTTTATCGATTCAACATGGAATACCCATATATAGTCATTGTATTAAATAACTATATTAAAGTAAATTACCACTAATATCATTTTATTACACAATAACGCATAAATTATTATGTTCTTGCACGTATATAGGTATTTAATAGATGAAAACTGGATAATAATCAATTTGCATATAAATACACTTATCGATTTTCAACATTAAAAAATATTTTACTAATATTAGGCCTTAAAGGTCCTCTTATAATATGAGGATTGAGGAGATCGATCAATGCGATCGAACTGAACGCAGGCCAACCTGGGTCCCGATTATATTAACTCGAAAGTCGCTTCGATCGCAGGCATCTCACTCGCCCGCACGCATGCTGTCTCACTCGATAGTCGATAGTGATCAAATCGAAGTAGTGAGAACTGGGACCCACATCGGGCTCGTTTTGTGCAATACCGTGTGTGCATAAGTCCGGTTAACTCGGCCTGCGATCAGTCCGACCTGTCCGTGTATGATGGCCTTAAAAAAGTCGTATTTAAATGAGCATAGTTATCGGTGGCTGCGATCTGCAAAATTAATTTTATATTTCACCATAAAATATGAGGATTATGTAAATGAAACTTATTGTTACAGAACACTGGAGGCTAGAGTCACAATATGAATATATACAGTAGTCCATTTTTATTCAAACCGATTTAATCGGACGCACGCGCACGTTACAGTAATTTTAGATAGCTTGAAGTTGCACAATAATTATGTAGACTCATATTTCGAACGTAAAACTAGTGTCTGTTTTGAGCGTTTTCAAGGATACAATATCATACAAATCCAGTTATTCAGCACAGTGTGATGCTTAAACTGTACTAGAGTAGTGCCATATAGATCATTATCAGATGAATACATACTATTATGTTTATCTCATGAGGATTTCGTAAAGCAAAAAACACATAAATGTCAAATTTCATAACGTAATCAAGAAATTAAATACGTGGTTATTTTTATACAATTAAAAATAGGATCAAAAATAATATTTATTGCCATTTGCCAGTTAAAAAATTTGTAGTGAAGCACAATTATAAGTAAAAATAAAAATATTTTCTATTGGAACGAAGTTCCTTCTCGCGCGTGCGGCGTAAAGGGAGCTAGACAAAACGATATTTGACCTCGACACTTTTTATTAGTATCTGCATGGTAGGGGCCGAGGGCGTCGAAAGTATTCCTGTGCGTCAATAGATGGCGTTTTGAACATAAGAAATAACATCGTTCCATTCGGGTGTCCCTTGCCACCTCTCAAGTTGTTTTACTATTTTGAAGTTTTACTATATCGAGACTATATCGAAATAAAATTGAAGTCGTATTTATTGAAGTGAAAACTTCTTTAGCGGCGTTGAGCACTTGTGGGATGGGTAAAAACTGTGAAACTCGCGATAGATTTTCGTGTTGATCGAAAAACCATACAAAACGCGTAAGACGGTTGGAGAGTAGTGTTTTGTGTCGAACTCGAACTGGAACTCGAACTGGAACTCGAACTCGAACTCAATTTGAAACTTGATCGAAACTTGATCGAAACTTGATCGAAACTTGATCGAAACTTGATCGAAACTTGATCGAAACTTTATCGAAACTTCATCGAAACTTGATCGAAACTTTATCGAAACTTCATCGAAACTTGATCGAAACTTGATCGAAACTTGATCGAAACTCGATCGAAACTTGATCGAAACTTGATCGAAACTTTATCGAAACTTTATCGAAACTTGATCGAAACTTGATCGAAACTTGATCGAAACTTGATCGAAACTTGATCGAAATTTGATCGAAACCTTGATCGAAACTGGATCGAATCTTGATCGAAACTTGATCGAAACTCGGTCGAAACTTGATCGAAACTTGATCGAAACTTGATCGAAACTTGATCGAAACTTGATCGAAACTTGATCGAAACTTGATCGAAACTTGATCGAAACTTTATCGAAACTTGATCGAAACTTGATCGAAACTTGATCGAAACTTGATCGAAACTTGATCGAAATTTGATCGAAACCTTGATCGAAACTTGATCGAATCTTGATCGAAACTTGATCGAAACTTGATCGAAACTCGGTCGAAACTTGATCGAAACTTGATCGAAATTTGATCGAAACTTGATCGAAACTTTATCGAAACTTGATCGAAACTTGATCGAAACTTGATCGAAACTTGATTGAAATTTGATCGAAACTTGATCGAAACCTTGATCGAAACCTTGATCGAAACTTGATCGAAACTTGATCGAAACTTGATCGAAACTTGATCCAAACCTTGATCGAAACCTTGATCGAAACTTGATCGAAAATTGTTCAAAACTTGATCGAAACTTGATCGAAACTTGATCGAAACCTTGATCGAAACTTGATCGAAACTTGATCGAAACAAATTGATTGACGATTTTTTAAAAATCGATTTTCATAAAAAATGGGTTAAAAAAATGCAAAACGTTAATAATCAAGTTTTCACTTCTGCCGGCACTCCCGGAGTGCAACCAGTTTTTTTATTAAAAACAGCAGAATTAGAAGTACTGACTTACAGAAATTATAGTAATGAGGATATGTAATATCATATTTGCTATTTTTACAGCATGCTGTATACACCAGTCTTGACAAACACAAATTATGGTCAAACACTCAGCACAAGTAGTATCACTGTGTACTGTTTACTTTATGTAGCTTAATATGTAGGTACACACAACAAAAAACCCTGACTTCACTAATTGTAAATACTGCGGGCAGAATGTGCCAAAATATTGATTGAATATTCCACGTTGACCTATGATCTACTAAAGGCGATTATGAACGTGAAGAATTTTCATTGCTATAGAAAATTCTACAATAGGTTATATTACTGTTTAGACGTTAGAGTGCAGCACCAGCATAGACAGTAAACAAAAAGTTTGATAAAACGTTTCTGTCCATATTCTGATATAACGTGTGCTATGTCGGAATTTGGTTGGATTATTTACAGAATGTGCTAGTAGCGCCCTCTGCTCCGACCTTTGCATAATGCTCTCTATTGATTCGTACTAATTTGAATTACTAGATACTATGGCTGGTATAAATAGTCAGTACTGAAGAGGCGACCCGGTCTCAAGACGCGGTTCGGCTCTGTGATTGGTCCAAATTTTGACAGCCAACCAAACTATACTATCTATACGCCGCTGTACGTGTCTAGGCCGCACTGGTCCACGACGATCGAGCAGGTCGTGGACTACATCAGGAGCAAGACCCACTTCGTTTTGGGGGTCGAGTATTTGGAGTCCCGCCACAAGTTCAATTTTAGCTCCTTTGAGGTGAGGGTCCCGATGCATCATCTACCGACCTTCGAGAAGGAGTTCTGGCCGATTGGAGTCATCTACAAGAGGTTCCGAGGAAGACTTAGCAAGCGCAAAATAGAACTGAGTGAGATTTAATGATTACTTAACTTTAATTAAATGACATGACATAATTCCCATACATTTTTTGTCAAATTCTTCATAAAATCAAAGTAGAACAACCAATTTTAAATCTCTTAACGTGCGCCTGAAATAATTTAACTTATTATCTTTTCAATGATTTCTAGTGTAGCAAAAAACTTGACTATTGAATGTGATTGTGTAAGCACAGGTAAAGTGACTTTTGATAGAGGATAGACGGATATAAATTGAAAGTATTGGAATTGTAGAGGAGCTATTTCCTCATCTTTGTAAGGTATTCTTTGTATGGTACACGTGTAAAGTCAAGGTTGATGCATCTCATTTTCGTTTATGGTTGCCCATCGCAATAATGATCATGATCAGCAATATTGGTCGTCCATTATGGTCCAACATGGACACACCTGAGTCTATAATACTTAGATGACGCCTGCATCTCCGTTTTACCAAAATTACTATTTTAACCGTACTATTTTCCAGGATGAAAATTATCCTATTTCCTTTCTCGGAACTCAAAGTATCTCCATACCAAATTTCAACAAAATCCGTTCGGCAGGTTAGACGTGAAGAGGTTACATACAGGCATACAGGGTGAGGGTGACACACTTTCGCTTTATAATATTAAGTATGGATTGAATATAGGAACTGCGGGACTAAAATGGTCACATTTAGCAATTCCTCTCAATCAATTCAGCAAATGAATTGTCAAAACTGTCAAACTGACAAATGTCAAATCAGTACAAAAATACAGAAATGAATTGCAAGCAGAGTTGCATTTCGCGATTTTAAAGAATTGAATCATATTATAATTCATATCATGATTCAACAAAGCGACCATTTTAGCCCCGCAGAACGTTAAAAAATACCGTCGAATTGAGAAAACCTCCTACTTTTTGGAAGTCGGTCAAAAATGTCAGCTTATATTGCTCTTGTATGGCCGACCATACTGCAGTGTGTAATGTGTATATAAGTAAATAATTTACGGTATTGTATTAGTAAGGTCAAAAACCTTGTGTTTACTAGAAGAAAATAAGCGTAGAGGTAAGTTTGATTTAACACACATTATAATACACACCCATTTTGACTACTCCTACCATAACCACGTGTAAAGGTACGCACTCTTTAGATCGAGTCGCATTTTCTTAACATAATCTTATAACTCCTTATGCCTTATAAAACTAGAGCTCGCTATAAGGTTCTTAAGAGTGAAAGCTGTAATTAGACTTCATTCTAAATGATTCAGTCGAAATTACATCCAGTAAGTATTGTTTTTAGTTATTATCATTACATGAACTGTGCAACCCTAAGAGCCTGGGTACACAAAAGCGTGACTTGAAGATGCATAATAGTGGTACAAATTAAAATTTTGTACTACTTTTATCTTTCTTGTGATAAATCGCCTCAAATGTGCGTTCCGGTCTAACCCTAACTTCAAAACTGTAGGCCTACTACGAAACCGTTTTGAGACTCAAACAATCGGACGAGAATGCTGAGTCCTGCTCTAACAACGTCATTTCACGTTTGTTTGAGTAGGACGCAACATTCTCGTACGATTGTTTGAGTCTCAAAACCGTTTCGTGGTACGGGCCCTGGTACCAAAGATTGACGACAAATTCAAATATTGTATAACACGGTACCAACACAAAAGTCGATACGGCAGCGGTAGATTTCTACGGCTTCTCCACACAGTATCAATTGCAGACGTTTTCACATTTCCCAATAAGCAACCACAATGCCGTATTGTAAAGTGATAGGTTTCTTTTACTTTTCCGGTAAGAAAGTCGGAGGGGTGACATACGGTACAGTAAAATATAATATAATACACTAGTCGATGCCCGCAACTCCGTTGCGAATAAAGTTTATCGCGCGGGAACCGTACATTCCGGTTTAAAAAGTATCCTATGTCCTTTCCTGGGACTCAAAGTATTTCCATACCAAATTTCATCAAAATGAGTTCAGCGATTTAAGCTTGAAGAGGCAATAACCAGACACACTCTCGCATATTAGTATGGAAGTTGTATTTATATAAGTAATGTTATTTCTAAGCTACAAAATAGCAATTTGCCTACATTTGCGTTCTATCTTTCTCAGCGAAAAGCCGACAGTCTCTTTCTTGTTCCCTTTTGCTATTTTTTCTCCTGAAGTTATGAATATTTGAATTCAGATATTAGAAATTAAAACGAAACTTTTAAGTTCTTTCACATAATAAATTTAAGTTGTAAATTATTATATTCTATTAAATAATATTATTTTTCTTGTTTATAGCAAAGTTCAGCGATGATAAGCATTAACGATGTATTTATTGAAAAATAAAATTGTTTTAATTATCTTATTATACAATAATAATTTTTATCTTTCAAGATAAGAAAATGAACTGGAAAAATCTGCTGTAAAATCGGCCTATTTATTAAAACAGTTTGTACTAAATATAAGTTGTTCTGTTTCATGCTGCAGTTTAGACGTGGAAGAAGAGTTTTTTATAGGTCTACCAGAATCTGATGACAATTTTTGACAGCAAATTTTCAAAAAATATCCTAAATCATTGGATAAATTTTTATATTTGCATGTTTAATACACAGATTAGCTGCTAAAAGAAAAGGATCAAAATGTTTTATTTCAATTACCCCGGTATTGTCAGAGACTAGAGTCAATTTATTTTCTCACTTTTTGCCATCAGATTCTGGTACACCTACAGTTTTTACAGCTGCACAAGTCACAACACTTTCTAAGGTGGTAAGAACGCGGTAAGAATTAAAAGTATTTATCAAAATAATTTTAATTTCATCTAAGAAAATTAGTCAAGTTTTTTTATTCAATTGCCTATGATGATGTTAAGAAAAAAACGGCGTTGCGTAATCTACCCTACGTAGGTAAATAATTTTAGTGTTTTTTTAGTAGCTTAGATTTTATATTTAAACTCCGTAACTCAATACTAAGCATTTTATTTACCTATAAAAGAATTTAGCGTGTGCTATAATTTATTTTTATTTATATTATTGTAACAAAACAAAAGATATAGTATCTAGTACTTATGATAATGTTATTTATAAAGGATACCAGTTTAAGTGTTTATTTTATTGCCTGGCGTATTATCTATCGAACGTCGCGGATATTGTACGTCAAAAATACTTTCAAAAAACACTTTGCATGTTACAAAAATTAAAAAAAAACGTAACAACATACGAAAAAAATTGCAAAAAAAACTTACATAGCCGAACTTTGCCGTCATGTTTTGTCCCGTTGTATATTATGTCGCACATACATCTAACTGAATTTTGCTTCACCACAGCTTTAGTAACTGAACTCACTTTATGTAATAAACACACACATACAACGTTAGAAAAACACTTAAAATACCATATTTGCACGTCTTATACGTCTAACAATAGGCGTCGCGGGAAACTCGGAACAGCGCTGAAAAACTTTTTCACATTACTTTCAGAATTTGCGCGCGTTTTGACGTTTTTTTTTTTTGTTTTTGGAATGTTTTGTTTTTTCGTACACGCGCTATTGCATTTGAGTGATTTGAGTAGCCGGACTGACATGCACGCGGCGCGGCGGGCGGCCAGCGACTACAAGATAAAAAACTCGCTTGATTATAAACTTATAAGCTAAACTTTTTGTGCGTGCGCGGGCGTTTCGACCTTACAGAATTTTCACCGGCGTTAATATTTTCAAGCGAATAACAATGTTTATGAAAGGTTTTATAGATAGAGTTTTGGTGGGTATTTATTTTCAAAGTAAAAAAATTAGTTAATATATAATTATCTAGTATTAATTTATTCATTCTTATGTAGTCAAGTTGGCTGTATACTAAAACTCTACGAAGTTAATTTTGACAACTGTGAATTCAAAAAAATTGGAACATTCTACTTTTTAAATTTGGAAAATCCTTTTAGAGCAGTGTTTTCATAAAATTCCCGCTCTTATGGAAATCTTTAACGTAACTGCTATTTTACTTTTTTATACCAGCCGTGAGCCAACACATTAAATGCACCTGAGCGTCGCGTCGAGTGGTCATGCTTTATCAAAATGGGCCAATGCGTACTCTACACTTTTTATTTCGCCTGAGAAATCCTTTGCGATAACGAGGTTTTGTTTTCAAATTGCTTTTTTCTGTCAAGCCAAGGTAAGTGAACTTTACCAGCCAGAGGTTAATGTAACAATTGATTCATAATTACGCTTTGCAATAGATATCAATAGAGAAAATGCTTTGATTTTGAATTTTTATTGACGCCTTGGTTTATTTATAAACTAGCGACCCGCCCCGGCGTCGCGCGGGTATAAAATATATAGCCACTGAAAAAATTATGCCTATAGCCTTCCTCAATAAATGGGCTATCTAACACTGAAAGAATTTTTCAAATCGGACCAGTAGTTCCTGAGATTAGCGCATTCAAGTTAGCCCTTTCAAATAATTTTCCCCGTTTTTTCCTCATTTTCCTGTATTTCTTCACTCCTACTAGTCTTAGCATGATAAAATATAGCCTATAACCTTCCTCGATAAATGGAATCTAACACTGAAAGAAACAAAATCCGTTGCGTAGTTTTAAAGATTAAAGGGAACAAAGGGAAAACATGAGGGAAAAAAAAGCGACTTTGTTTTATAATAAGTATAGATGAAACAGTATAGACTATAGATACTATGGTCGAAATAACGAGATGAAAGGTCCACCCATCGAAATAATGAAGGATCCATAGTAACAATGTGAAAGTTTTTCTGTCCGTCCGCCTGTTACTTCTTCATGCGAAAACCACAAACACCTCCGGGCCATGTCCATGAGTTCCATGACATAAAACAGTTGATGGTCCGGAAAAAAAACTTCAGCAACATCTAGAATCGTATATTATTATAGCTGCTTCAGGAATGTGGTATTTGTTCATTATTTTATTTCATGTAACCATTTATTTTACATTGACAAAAATATTTTCACCTTATTTATGTTTAATCGAATTATTGAGCAATATAATTTGTGAGTGATTTTAATGAAGGCGTGAGGAGTCAAGTGCTCTCAAGCGGGCGCCCTCTTTAGCTGCATAAAGGAGGTATGTCTCACAGATACACTATCAAGCGCCGACGCCAAGTGATAAGGATAGCGTAGCGTCTGAAAATAATCATCATCATCAGCTCAATAATCTAATCCAGTTGCGGGAAAGAGAAATTCACCTGCCAAATGCTACTTGTCTCTTTAATTTCTATACGAGAATCGTAGTATCTCAATAACATTTTGCGTTGCGCCTAAACGTCTTTGTAGAGCCTAATTTTATGATCCGGTTGTAATCTGTATAAATTAACCCGTAACATATACAGTCAAAAATCATAATAATGGTTCGTAGACACAGGCTATAGCACAGTTTAAATTCAAGACGTGAGTGGAAGAATAAGGTAAGTAACATAAAAAAACTTCCCGTTTTTTTTTTTTTGCTTAAATGGAGGCTTTAGTGCCGGAAAAATTATTTGAAATAGAAAAACTGTGGATTATGTGTGTAGCCAGATATATTAGCTAGGTTATGAAGTAGATAAGTTACAAGTTTAATGAAAATAATATGGGAAAAAATGAGTTATTGTCCGTATGTTACGAAATGTTACTTGTTCGATTCTTCCACTCACGTCTTCAATTGCGTATTCGCTTCGTAGTTTGTAACTCAAATGTTTTAAAAGTGGGCAGTGTAGAGATCTTACAAAATAACATCAAAGTGGCCGACACAGCTTCATAACATTTACATAAGTATCACAATAATCTGTATTGACACGCCTAAATCATTATTTCAATCACGAACCTATTGAGTTAAGAGGCTGGTTCCTTCTTCCGTACTTCCGTGCTTAGTGATGCGCCTTGACCGCTTATGGCCTTTCGTTTATTTACTTTTACTGACAGGCGACAATGTGAGCCTCAGGAAAACCAGTGGAACTTGAGCTGTTGTGAGTACAACTTATTAAAGTTGGGTACAAAAATTAAGCTGTTAAGGTCAAGATGTAACTAATTGCCGCACTCAGAGATATATTTTTATAATGAATTAACTTCAATTCAATGAATAGTTTGCCAGATACGATTATGACAACATCTTAATTTATTAACAGTCAAGTAATTAATATACGTTTCGGAATGCAGTAGTAAGTGTTAAATAAGATTAATATAATAACAGTCGATATTATTTGATTAGTACTGTATTGAATGTAATAAATTAATGGGTGGACAATCAGCTGTATCAAAAACGTTTTAATTGATGCAATGTTAAAATATAACCGTCGCAATTTATTATACTTCAAAATATCAGGTAATTGTGTTTTTTTAAGAGCCTATGCTGTCCCACTTCTGGGCAAAGGCCTCCCCCAAAGTCTTCCAGTTCTCTCGATCCAACGCAGCCGTAGGCCAACCTGTGTTTATGTCCAAAAAGAGTAAATAGTTAAATAAAAACTGTATTGAATATTACCCTTTAAATATGAATGAATAAAATACATTTTTTTTTTAAATTTGGCTTTTATATTCGCTCAAAAAGCATACCAATTTGTGGCCTGACGGTAAAAGCCACGAATAATAAAAACCAGGTAAAGTATAAAGTATGCAAGGAAAATAATTTGATAAACACAACAATTCAGCGCCCTTCTACATAGTTTCACGCTATAAAACAATTACTTAGTTTCTTGGCCCCATTTTGTTTGAGCAATAATAAATTAATACGGTTGTCAAGGTGTACCTACATTCTTTAATTTCTACATTTTATAAAACAACTTAATGAGCTGTCCTTTAATATTATGTAGGCTTTGTCAATAATCCACGTTATAAACTGTTTTTGTTAGTAAGCAGCTTCTGAGGATATTTGACCGAAATTTATGTATTCTCTAACGATTTTGATCCAATCATCAAAACTGCTGTAAACTGTCAAAAACACTTAGAAGCCTGGCATGTCTATGGAAAACCAGAAATTTCTTGATACGAACGAAACATACTGTGAGATTTTTAAAGAAGGTTTTCATTTATTTCATTCAGAAAACTACGTCATTAAACTAGTTTAAGCTAATCCTGGTTGAGTCATTGAGGAAAATGATCTTGTTGTATAATTAATTGATATAAATTCTGCCCATTATCAGTAAGCATAATGCCGTTCTGTGTATTTGAAGTCATTAGGGTTTTTATTAAAATGATGTCACTTTGGTTGACGAAATACCTTATCGTATAATCGGCATATTTAGTCACTGGTTAAACGATGTTAGCAGAATAAGATTAATGATGGTTTATCAATTTGAAAACAGTTTTTTTAATAATGCCAATTCTCATCTATTATTATCAAAAAATTTTAAAGAAACAATATCTGTACAAATAAATGATAGTTACGAACACTGAAAATAACTTTGATAATACGGTTTATCACATTTAAATTAAACTTATGTATTTTATTAATGGTCAATATCAATGGCACATAGTATAATAAGGAATATACATATTTTCAAATGTAGTTTAAATGGAATAGTACTTACTCCACATTAGTTTAAAATTACTAAATCACTGGTTAGACTACAATTATTGTCTAATTAAGATAGTTGACATTGGCTTAAGTATTTTTTTCAGAACGAGAAAAAATGTGCTCATACAAAATAATCTATGACCTCTTACATACATAGTCTGTGAGATAAATATTATTACAGAATGGGTTTGCGCATAAATTTACATTAATGTGTATTTGTCAGTCTGTCTGTCTCCATTTGAAGGTCTCTTATGTTGTTAGGTGTGGCGGACGTTGGCCCACAAGCACAAGTTCTAAGGCCACAAGATTTCATCTGATATAATTGAGATGGCAGTAGCAGGCATATATTTTTGCTGTATGGTAGAAACAGAGAGAGTTCCTCTTCTTTCATGTCCTGACTCCTGACGCGTGGTATAATATTTTGAATCCATCCCAAAAAAGTGCACACACCTTTTATTTCAAAAAGCGTGTCACCAGAAAGGCTTTACACTGGGTTTGTTCTGGAGCCACTTGGACTTTTGACGTTTAAATCTAACGTAGATTAAGATATTCTGTCAAAATATTATGGTATAGCCTAACTCTTAAAATGTTTCCAAAACATGTCTGCAAGGAATATCCATTTCTCACTCACAAAAACTTGCAAGCTTTCTGTTCGACACAAATATTATTTTCGTCCGATAATCCAATATATTACGTTGATGTAAGATGAAAACACCAATAAATAATGGATGTGACAATGTTTTTGGATTATCTAAGTGCTAAAACTAGATACATTAGTAAATCAGACGTATGTCTGTTTGTACGAACAATTACGCGAGGCGCCAGTCGACAAACAAACTTACAGTGTAGCTATACATATATACATAGTAATGTAGTGTTGTTTCAATATCAACTGGACTTGAGACCCTTACCGTGTTGAAGGACAAAAATTGCCTACATTTTTATTTATTTATTTATTTAAAAACTTTTTGCACGTAGTACAAAGGCGGGCTTAATGCCTTGTGGCATTTTCTTCCAGCCAAACCTTAGGGTGTTGCAGAGATAGTGAGGTAGATGCAAACCATTTGTATCACATTTTCTTTTAAACTAGGTAGTTAATTTTTTTGGTCGTATAGTGTCTTATACCACCTACACAATATGAAGATAGAAAACTGTGTCAGTACTATTTATTAAAGCTAGTTTTCAGGGCGGGTGTTACTTGCCCTTAAATATTAAAAAAATATTGGAAAATACAAAATATGTTTTTGCCTTATGTAGTATATATTTTATAGTATGCAATACAATTTCAATCTATGTATTATTATGATATTAATTATTGTATATTTTAAGTTACAGCATTGTAAATTTTATTTTAAAAGTTAATTTTTTCTCACTTTTTTTGTGGTAAAAAAGTGGGCCCCGTGCGAGTTTCTTACGACGGTTCTTCTCGCCGGGTTAGTTCCCGAACCGGTAGTAGGCACCAGTAGTATCAACATTCTGAAAGTATTTTTTTTAAATCTATTCAGAAATAAAACAATTTTTATTTTTTATTTTATTTTATTTATTATAATTTGTATTGAGTACTTACACGTTATCATAATATTCCTTTTCCAATAAATAAACATCACGGGCTTAATTAGACACATTTTCAAGACAAAATATAATGACAAATCGTGGACTATAGAGGTAAATTAGTATGTAGCACTTTTATAATTATTTTATCTCAATTAGGAAATTCCTAGATGTCCGAGATCTAAACTGAATTGTTCAAACTTATTTATATTTTATACTAGACGACGCCCGCAACTACGTTGCGCCAAAATTGGATTATCGCGCGGGAACCGTACATTTTCCTGGAACAAAAGTATCATATGTCCTTTCCCGGGACTCAAAGTATATCCATGCCAAATTTCAGCAAAATCGGTTCAGCGGTTTGGGCGTGAAGAGGTAACAGACAGACAGACAGACTGACAGACGGACACTTTCGCATTTATAATATTGGATTTTTTGAATAAATTCAAATAAACTTAATATTAAAATATTTCAAAACTCTACACATAACAATTGCCCCATACACTCCACTGTATCGGCTTCTCGCCTGAAAACGCAAACATTTTCAACCCACCCGCATAATTCATGAAAAACTCCTAATTCCCGTTAGTGCGTCCATTCTATATTTAGCCGCGCTGGCGTCTAGACGTCTGCCGCAAACAGCGCCGTGACAATAACACTATTATTCTATTCTGGAACCCGATTTACTGTTATGAGAATGTGGGAAGTTTTGGTGTTTTGATAACTGTGTGTAAGGAATGGGAGAATGCTGAGTAGACATGTACTGGGTTATATTACGAGATAGTATCTTGGTTTTTCTTCTTATACTCGACTGCGGTAAAAATATTGTGTGTAAAGTGTATGTATGTAATGTATGTAAGAGACATATTTTCGTTGATTCGTACTATAGACGAAGAATTATTTACTCTATGCTTTAGTTTAATTTCAATTGACTGCGGTAGAAGATGTGTTAAAATAGTTCTGGTAAAGGTACTCTATATTTATTATTTACACTAGTCAGTCCTAAAACATATTTTGAAGAGCAACGCGAACTCTTATAATGCACATATAATTAAAAATTAATATAATATAGTAAATCATGACATGGTAATCAATAATCATATATTGACGCTTATCTGATATCAACAAAGGCGCCAATCGATATAAACTGCGAAAATGCAAAATGGAGAATGAATGAATTTAATATTATCATGCTTCACATTCTTCTTAGAAAATCACGCACTTTGATATAGCAAGTACTTTATAGATATAAGAACTAGCTATATACCCAGTAAGCACTAATTTCTTATGTTTGCACTTTGCGCTAATATTGTTAATTTGTCGCAAAGCACTTTTCTAATTCATAAAGTTTCAGCTATTAACTGTCCACATTTCAGATAATACAATAACAACAATTCAACAATATTCGGAGCCCGATTCTCACACTTCGAATGTTGTTTAGTTGTTTTGTGAGACACCTTGCGTTCGATTCAACATTTGAGGCACAGAAATTAGTAATAAAAACTGTTTTTATTGTTCTGTGATTTGAGGGATGAAATCGCATATTTTGCACATGCACAAATATTCATTGTAAAATACAAGAAGACTCGCGAATTTCGTATCACTTAACTCCTCCTTTCTTTACGTATAAACCTTCTATAACCTTCCACGAATAATTCACTATTCTAGGACCAGCCATTCTCGAATTTTAGCAAGACTAAATTGAAAATTATTTTTATTTAAATAGATCAGTATGAAATGTTTTGACTTGTCTTCACTTCGTCCATAATTATATAGCTATAAGAAGTACTTTCTCATGTCGTTATCTATAGTGTCGCGTCCAATAAAAACAAAATATAATTTCGTCACTAGCGTATGGTTAATCAATGGGTTCGATGAACTCAGTGATCTAATTTGTTCAATTTGATTGCGTCTGCTTTTATTCTATTAAAATGTTTGATTGAACAGAAGCTCTAAGCACTAGAAAGTGACAAACACTTTACTATTTTTAATGACAGGCCCACAAGCGTCACCTTGGGTTAAAGCAATGATATTATATAAAAAACTCAAAGCAAATATTATATTATTACCGCGCGGGTTTTGAAGACTCAAATACGACCCAATTAGGTCGTCTTTTATTTAGTCTGTCTCTTTTATGTAAATGGCATTTCGTATCTTTAACCGACTTCCAAAAAGGAGGAGGTTATTGGTTTCACTTATCTGTCAAAGCCCAATTTTGAATTTGAAAACTGTTCGGAAGAGATTTAAGCCGGAAAATAGTATGAACGTAACAGATCTATATAGGTTAAAGTTAATTCGTGGTCAAATCATGCCTCATGCAGCATGCTATCTCTATCGTTCTGTATACCGTATCTTGATAATATTATTTTGCAATAGCAAGAGCTAGCATAATATTCAGATGGTGAACTGGAGTCGGGTAAAAATTATTTAATTCAATTAAACCACATGGATTTTTTTTAATAATTTTGCATAATTTCGTGGATGTAGTGGAAAGTTAAGAATTAATTATTAATGACACGCAATGATAGCGGAAATGATAAATAAGCTTTAGATAAATAGATTAAAATTTTCCCTCTCGGTAGTTGATACCAAATTACGCTTCACTCTGATAGTCCTGATAGCCTAGGGTTGTCAGCGTTTAGAAAATTTCAATTATTTTTATAACAAAAAACTCAAATGAAGTTATAAATAATGCAAAGGAGCTAAGTTATCATTAAGTCAATAATTATTTCAAAAAATTGTAACACTAACTTAATAATATTATCTCTTAAAATAAAAGTTAAGTCAGATTCTGGCAACCCTGACTAAAGTGCCATATTAAACAAAACTACGCCTATAGTAATGTGGTAAGCTGCCACAGTAGGTATGTGTAAATGGATGTGCGTTTAGTGCACACATAATAATAATATTATTATCTATACTAGTACTACACGCATATTAAAACTCTGACTTTACTTACTATTCGACAAAACTCTGTCTTCATTTACTGTTATTTATTAGGTAATCGAATAATAATAATATTAATATAATACTTAGGCAATAATTAAGCAGCTTTAAAAACAAAAGTCATGACTCCATGAAGTTTTATTATCACGTGAAGGATTATTTAATTTTACAATATTCAAAATTTTAAGTACAATGATGTACAATAAAGATACAATGATGTAAAATAATAAGTACAATAAAGATGGTGCATGTTGGAAGTTTATCAAACGTCAAAATTACTAACTTTCATTGCTCACAGTTCTAGTAAGTGTTAAGTAACCTGTCGGTGAGTAAGAGGAGGAAAAGTGGATAAGCTTGTGATATTTTAAGATTAGAATAATAGGTACCAGGAAAATTATTGATAACGTAGCATTGGAAGTTGGAACAAGAGATTTCCCTACTTAATTTTTATCAAGTCACTGTTTTGCTGAAAATTACGACAAGAAAATGAAAAGTGTTTGTACTTATAAACATAATTATTTAAACTATTGGACATTCGTAGTTAAAGCTCATTATGGATTTGGTACCAGAAAGTATATTACGTTCAAAGTCATATTACCTCCAACAGCACCTCTATCCCAACGACATAAGGGTTCCCATGTGCACTGTAAAGACACGCAATAAATACTCAATCTTTTTGTTCGGCCCAAGAACATTCCGGAATACAGTGAAGAAGTAACGACGGTTCGCGCTAAAATGTACATACAATTTACATACGGTTTATGAGCTGGAATTTCGCGCTCAAACTTAAGTTAATTAATGCAGGGGCACGAAGAGACGTTTGGCTATAAGCGTGTACAATTTGTTTTTAAAATTGTTGTGCAAATAACGTTACGTAATAGTAAAGTCACGAAGAAAATGTATGTAGCAGAAAAAAAAAGGATTTTTTCCCACTCCTATTAAATAAATGAAAAAGTGTTTGTTTTCTGTGCCGGCTCAGGCTTAACGGATTTCGAACAGACATACTTTAAGTCCCAGAATAATTTTTATCCTGCAAAATATACAGGTCCCGCTCGTATTACGGCGGCGGCAAAACAAAATTGCTTATGACATTTGTCACTCATAATTGTCCAGTTTAAGACCTAGAATAATTGAAAGACTAAGGTTAATATCTTTTACTGCTACTAAATGTCGTAACTACTAAAACTTATATACCTTACATACTGGACGTACTTCAATTAGTAGTATTTACCTTCAACGTAAATGATTTCATAAAATAAAATATAATGTGAAGAACTTCGCTGGCTATAATTCTATTTGTCTTAGAGTAATAAAATAATTTTATACCAAAGGTAATATTTCGGATTTTCCTCCAATAAATCTGAAGCCAACCAACAATCAAGTAATCAAAACAAAAGCGGCAAAAAGTAAAGGAGCGAATGACACAAAGCAACATTTTAAACGTTAGCACGGACATTTTATGTCATCTATAATTTTATAGCAACGTTATTTTATTGATTTATTGATAATAACAACTTTGTTATCTGAGATTAAATTCTTTATTAGCTATTAAAGTTGCCTCGCTGGTTCACTTTGCTACTAAATATTCACTCGGTGCAAAATGAAGGAATGTGATTAAGATGAGCAATCTTACACTTGACACTCTTCCTAGATAAAATAATACGGCCAATAAATAACCTGTGACACTTAACGGTTATTTTAATATGTTTTAACATTGACCGTAGATAACTGAAAGAACTGTTTGAAGCTTATGCATCCTCTTTGGCCCATGAACCTGCAATTCAAAAGAGTACGAACATGAAGAGATAGTGCTATGATTGAATATCGATGTCGATTATGCTATAGACAGCTCCGCAAATAGGGATACCTAAGGGTGCGTCCACATTTGTATCATTTGCGCGATCAGATCTCCGATCAGGGGGGGTCAGCCAAAATGTTTTCGTTTTCGCTTCGTTATAGAATCGCCGATGAAAATGTATGGAATTATGTCAATTCCATACATTTTGATCGGCAATTCTATAACGAAGCGAAAACGAAAGCATTTTGGCTCACCCCCAGATCTCCGTCGCGTATCATCGAAGCGTGTCAAAATGATACGCCCCGATCGCTATTAACCGCGTATCTGATACGTGTCGTATCAAATACACGCATGATCGGCAGAATGATCTAATAGGCGTCCACACTATGATACGCATACTTGATACAGCGCGATGATCGCGACGGAGATCTGATCGGAGATCTGATCGCGAAAATGATACAAATGTGGACGCACCGTTATTTGATCCAAAGTAGAAATATTCTAGATGTCACTCGGAACTCCGTTGCTACTTGCACCAATATTAATTTATCGCGCGGGAACCTTACACATTTCTGGGCAAAAAAAAATTCTATGCCCTTTCCCGGGACTGAAAGTATCTCCATACCAAATTTCAGCAAAATCGGATTAGCAGTTTGGGCGTGAAGAGATGGGGAGGAAAAACAGACAGACATTTGGAATTATAATATTACATTTCAGAAAAGCTTGATTTTGTAATTAGTGTCTTTTTCTGTATTAAGACCTTTGCCCTCGACTGTACCTCCAAAATTTTCATTTCACGTTATCTATCCGTAGACATTGCGATAGTAGTGTCTGTACCGTTACTCCTCTCGGTTTTTGTCAACAAACCTATTTAGGACGTAGGCGTATACAAATGACAGGCACAAAATGCATAAAATTCTTGTTGAAATATTAACCTCGAGGGGACTCGAGTTGGAATACTATACTGTACTCGGCGAAACATGGCGGTAGCCAACGATGTCAAGACAACGTTATAATTCTATGGCGGTAGCGCGGTCATTGACTCCCTGTCAAAAACTTGTCATTTTCTATATAAACCGAGATTGACAGTGAAGTGTCAGATGTTGTCAATCGCGGCTTTGTATAAAAAATGACAAGTTTTGCCAGAGAGTCAGTGACCGCTACCGCCATGTTTAGCCGAGTACAGCATAATAATACAAATGGCTGTATGTTTGTCAAGCCGCAATTTTTATGATTTTTATTTGGAGATCCTTTAAATCCAGGGGGTGGTTTGCGATTGCGATATACAATTCCACTTTTTCTTTTTCGGGGGTCAAATTATTTCCATATTAAAATTGATCCAGTTGCATAGCATAATGGCATAACATCCTTGTTATCATAATATTCCATAGTAGGATATTGAGTAACAGGCGGCATCAAGGTAAGACTGACGAGATGGCAGCTCATGGCACGCGCGACCACGGCGACCACACGTCAACACGATCATGTCGCGGTGACCACAACACTTGTGATCGACGGACGTGGGTGGGTAAGGCTGTGTGCAGGATTATTGTGTTAAATAGTAAGATTAATATAATGCCGCGGTAGCACATGCGTCTATCGTCACGACGCGAAGCTTCGTGTATATGAGACGATACACGCAGATCGTCCAATAGTATCGTCTTTAAAACTTTCGCGTTGCATTATATTTGATACTTATTATTCGGGACTTAACGCATTACTACTAGAATATAAGTCGCGTTAAGTCTCGAATAATAAGTATCAAGTATCTTCTTTAGCACGAAGCTTCGTGACGATAAACGCATGTGTAGCCGCGGCATGAGTAAAAACTACATATTTAAGAAATTATGGCCCAAGAGCCAGTGGCAGCCAGACCTTCGTCATTTTGTAAATGCTGAAAGTTTTTCTAAGCATGTCCCGGTAAGAGCTGCCAGAAACTATGGAGTTTAGGTTACGGCTACTAGAGGAGGTACCAAGTGGTGAAGGTCTAACTAACCTTGGTTAAAGAATAAAGATTTTTTTATCTTATTTTCTTTTTGATATCACTTTATTCAATTTATAACACTCGTCTTCCCACTGCCCAACATTCATAAACTAGACTTGAAGGTAGTCGGGGAGAAAACATTTTTTCCGTGACAACACCTATGTCTTTCATGTGACTCAAATCATATCAATCTTAATCGGTTCAGCGATAGAAAGAGGTAGAATACTGCAGCACAACCAATAGCACTTTCACATTTATAAAATTTGTATAAACTAGCGACCCGCTCCGGCGCGGCGTCGCACGCGTATAAATAGCCACTGAAAGAATGATTAAAATCGATAGCCTATGATCCTTCAAGAGTGGTCTACTTCTTATCTGTGCTAAATAACATAAAAATTACTACAGTAGTTCGCGAGATAAGCCCTTTCAAATAATTTCCCCCGTTTTTTCCACCTTCTCCTATTAGTCTTAGCGTGATAAAATATGGCCTATAGCCTTCCTCTATAAATGGGCTATCTAACACTGAAAAAAATTTTCAAATCGGACCAGTAGTTCCTGAGAATTTGCGCGTTCAAGTTAGCCCTTTCAAATAATTTTTCCCGTTTTTTCCACATTTTCCTCTATTTCTTCGCTCTTATTAGTCTTAGCGTGATAAAATATAGCCTTCCACGATAAATGGGCTATCTAACACTGAAAGAATCATCTAAATCCGTTGCGTAATTTTAAAGATTAAAGGGAACAAAGGGACATGAGGGAAAAAAAGCGACTTTGTTTTATAATATGCATAGATAATTATTATGAATAACCTACCCACTTCGTACAATATGACATTGGCCTAATAACGGAGCAACCGCGATTAGTTGAGAGTATTACACGCAATTATTTACATATCAGTTGGCGCAGGCTTCGCATCAGAAGGTTATAGGGTGAGTAAATACACTTCGATGATTATAGGTAATCCTTAAGCGAAGGAGTTAATATGAACTACATATTAATTACTTCAGTGGAATTGAGTCTCTATAATGGAGAGGAAAGATGTGCTTGTTTAGGTATAGGCTTCGAAACTACTACTGATTTTGATAGTACTCGTAATTAGCATAGATAATAGATATAATATACGCTTTATAGAGAACTGGAGAACTACTTAGACTAATTTCTGTGACAAAATGTCCCTTTTCCATGAAAATTTTGAAGAGTGAAGATATAAGCAACATATTATCTTTATAGGTCGTAATATACATTATGGACAGTTATTGTTAGCTTGCGAATAAACTATTATTAAAATGTTTAGGTTTTTTCTCCGCAAAGGACACTTCGCCAAGTTTGGGGACCGTTAATTTGTAAAATATTTTGTAAAAATGCTGTGGTCAGTATAATATTATGATTTATTAATTGTATTTTTGAAGGGTTTACAAATTTTGTAGTTGACTCTTTCCTAGAAATCTCTTTAATCGTACATCTTATACAGTTTAACCAGGTTGTTAATTTGGATGATATCACCCACCTGGAACGCCGACGATCACACATCACGTACTCCCGATAACATCAGTTTTGACAATTCTATTATCAGCATTCAAATCGTAACTGACCGAAAATTAGCAGAGCAAATGAATATTTAAATAGGACGAGTGTGAACGAACCAGACAGAAAACGTCCTTATTATAACTATGTTTAAACTGACTGCGTATGTCAAAGAGGACTTTTACGGGAACCGCATTTTTGCCGCAAAAGTAACTTAGGCCCTTCCTCATAATATCTCTTCTCTGTCCGTCTCAAATTTTATCATAATCAGTCGAATAGTTTCTAGAAGATTATTAACGGAAACTAAAGCTTGATATCTTAAATGAAGAGGAAGATATTGCTTAATTTACTAGGTACGCCGCGCCAGCGATCTACTATTCCTCCATCCTACGAATTTTCAATCGGATCACGTGACGCAAGTTTTATATGTTTACCTAAAAATATCCACAGCCAAACATAAAACCTCCTCCTTTTTGGAAGTCGGTTAAAAAGAGAGCACAACATGCAAGAAATGTTCACTTCAAAGATCGATCCAGTAGTTTTGGAGCCCATTCAACACAAACAAACAATCAATTTCCTCTACAATATTGTTACGATGATCCTTCAGATGCAGCGGGGACGTCCCACATGGCACTTGAAGTACTTAACCTTCGTACCTTCCTCGTACAATAAAATGAAAATCTATAGAGTGACGCGCATCATTAGGGCACTGGACAGAAGGAACTCGTTGTTCACAGTTATTTTACCTCGCATATTCTGGGAAAATGGCCCTTAAGACTTTGATATAAAGGTAAGTTTTGAGGCGGTATAGAACGAAAAGGATGTTTTGTCGCGTGAATAACGTTAATATGGCATCGTGCGAGGCCACGCACGTCTTTAAGATGTCTTGAAAAAACTGATGAAAGCATTAGGCGCATGTGTACAATATCTACCTATAAAGTATATTTTACCGTCTTATCGATCTATCAATAACAACACGAGTCACGACTAATCACTGATCGTCTATCTACCAATTAAAATGATCGCGTGCGCCCGCACTCACTCTTCGCACCAGCAAAGAGACCTAAGAATAATAACTTTAAAACGCCGTTTTCTATGTTTGTTAAGCGATTTTAAAATTATTATAAATTTAATTGTTACAATCGTAAAGACCTTAAAGTTTTCATTTCGGCCACATGAAAAATTATGCTTAGATGACAATGTCAGGAAGCGTAACAGTCTCTCAAATTCTCACGCGCCAAAACAGGCCTGTACGTCTGTAATCGTCGTCTAGCTGTCATAAAACTATGCACATGTGACATGACAGCTATTCCTGATTTAATTTGTGAGGAAAATACTAATTCATAATCCGTTCATAACATATTATTTGCACAATGGTGTAATGCTTCGTGATGACTAACAAAAAATTAAGCTTGGCTTATAGCAAGATTCGATATAGGACAATAATGGCATTACATTTATATCCAGTTAAATATAATCCCTACTTTCATAAATAGATATCTAGATATCAGCGAAAGTGTGTCTATCTGTCTGTTACCTATTCATGCTTAAAGTTAATTGAAGAATTTTAAATGAAAATACGTATTGAGATACTTAACTCGGCAAAGAACTACTATATACATAGAAGAGTAAACAAACTACATTTTAAAATGTGTAAAGTAATTGTAGAGTCTGACAGAGCAATGCAAAATTGCATATTATTGTGACATAACAATAAATTTAGTTTCTTTAGAAGATATACTTAAGTCATAGAAAGGGAGCCCTAGAATATTTTTTTTTATTACTATACAACAATAAACAACATTTTTACCAGCGAAAAATCTTGAAAATAGTAGCTAACAGAGATAGAAAGTATTTCATACTTTGATTTGATGGTCCTAAAATATGGATTGTTCTATTTGTAGGACAATGTTACTCTTAAATTATATAACTATTAACCTATCAATATACAAAAAATCTGCTGGTTAGATTTCCGTTTTAGGGTACCATAGTCAACCAAGTTTTGTTGATTACAGAACCCTAAAACGGAACTCATTACTACATTAAACGACAATCCAAAGGCTCAATTTAGGCGGTCAACAAAATATTTAATTTTGAAAATAAACACAGACATAAAGTATTTGTAAACACTTGTTATATGATTGAATCAAATACTCAGACACTCCAAACAAAACGCTAGATATTTCACAGGTAATTGATATATTGGAGTTGCTTTGTCTCTGTAAACTTAACAATTTACACCACTAAAATTTACAGGCTAGTAGATTTTATCACTTGTAATGGTAGCCTAGGTGATGTGAAGAGAAATGGCCGTTTAAATCGGGATTTCGCACTACACATCTATGAAAAGTCAACTGAGTATTTATTGTTTGTTATACACTCGATGTTTCTCGAGACGCGCATAGTGAAATCCCACTGGAATCGTACATTTATAGTAACCTAAGTCCTCTTCGTGTAAATTTGCTCTATATTTGTGCCAATTTTTTACAAAATCTATCTACTATCTAGTAGTTTCTGATACTTTTTGTTACAATGCAAGTTTGAAAGTTATTACACAAAAGGTTTGAAATATAGTTCTAACATAACAAAAATCCACAAATATTTAATAGAGATAAGTAGTTATTTTTTGTAAGGATAGCACTTTTTGCTAACTTAAAAGTTAAAAGTTTTCAACACACAAAAATTCATATCAGCTGGTCCAAACCACAAAACCGGTCATAAAATATCTTAATAATTTTATGACCAAACTCTATATTATGTGTTTTGTGGTCTCGAATCTAATGCCGATAGTGATGATGTGTATAATGTGACCAGATTTTCAGTGGCTTCGGATCAATTGGATTAATTGTGACCCCAACCTCGTTCGATGTTCCACATTGTTATCACGCGGCCGCCTAAGTGCTTAAAGCCCGTCACACTGTGGATTAAACGAAAGTAATACAATATAAGTAGATGATATAATTTAGTTGCGCCGAAATCACTTTTCTTATACTACCCAATAATATTACTTTAATTTATATCAAAGGAGAATGCTAACAAAACCCAGAGCGGGAAAAACAGATACGGGATGTAGCTCAGAATTTCAGTGATATTAAATCAAATAATTCTGTACATTATAATATCTATAATATGATATATAAAACTCAAAGGTGACTGACTGACATGGTGATATCAGCGCACAGCCGCTTGACAGATCGGGCTGAAATTTTCATGGAACAAGAATATAAGCATAGTTGAACAAACATTAATTACTAAGAATTACCAATGCGATGATTAATAAAAATTCCTGAGATAAAAATTGATATCTTGATTAATATGTTAGCAGAAATGACTATCTTAAACAAGATTCGGTAAGACGTTGTATGATTGCTGACATCATTTTTTAGTGTTATTATTTCGTGGCTTATTCATAGGAATGGCATCTTAGTAATTCCACATGATTTTTACCAGCATTTATTTGTTTAACGTGACATCAATTATCTTTATAAACAAAAACTCGACAATGGCTGAACGAATTTGGCTAATTTTAGTCTTAAAATATTCGTGGAAGTCCAGGGAAGGTTTATATTAGGAGGAATAGTGATATTATATTATTCACCGGGTCATTCGCAAACCAGAAAATTCGAAATAACGTCGCATAGAATGTCCGCAGCCAAAATACTGTCGAAAAATAAGCATATTGATCGTCTTTTTAGGGTTCCGTACCCAAAGGGTAAAAACCCTATTCATGACACTTCGATGTCTGTCTGTCCGTCTGTCTGTCTGTCTCCAGGCTGTAACTCAAGAACCGCTAGACTTCTGAAATTGTCACAGATTGTGTATATCTGTTGCTGCTATAACGACAAATACTAAAAATAAAATAAAGTTAATATTTAAGGGGGGCTCCCATAGAAGAAACGTCATTTTTTGGCCTTTTTTGCTCGTAATCTATAATGGTAACAGTTAGGTATTTAGAATTTTCACAAAATCCTTAATTATATTTGTACTATAATAATTAATAATAAATTTGCAATAAAATTAATATTTAAGGGAGGCTCCCATACAAAAATAACATTTTTTTGTCAACTTTCATTCTATACCGGTACGGAACCCTTCGTGCGCGGATCCGACTCGCACTTGGCCGATTTTAACAGCTGGAATATAATTTTGCCTGCTTTATTTATAACTCAAATATTGCATTTCAATATGTAACAATATTTATTTTTAACGAATTCCAATCTCGAGACTCGTCTATTTATAATTGAATGTGTTCATTTTATGCAATATGCATTTATGTATCCTCCTCAGTGAACATTCTTGTTTACATTTATATCCAAACACTTATAAACCTGTGACAACTTTGTATTTGTTTATTTTAATACCATTTTATTATATAACACCTTTTTAGTATGTATTCAAGAGTAACTATTCAAAATGCAATTCGATTTGACAGCGAAGTTTTATATTCAAATGTATAGCATTTGATACAACGCATCGCTATGTGACATGGCGCTTACGATGCGTTACCTATGTCAAATTCCCTACATTGTATGATATGTCCCCCCCGACAAAGTATCTTTCGTTAAAAACGATGACGAAATTCGTTATCAAAATGTATGCGGTTTGACATAAGTCATCGCTAAATGACATTTATACGCTTTTGAAGAATAATGTCAAATCCCATACATTTTGTTAACGAATTTCGTCATCGTTTTTAACGAAAGGGACTTTGGCTACGGCTTCTGATTGTGTCTTATTTCGCTGTATTTTAAGACCTTCAATTTCAAAAGAGAAAATTTTATTCATTCGATGCAAGTACCAATAAAACTTAATACCAACTTCAAACAATGTTATCAATTACATTTAAATACAAATCTCCCTTTAATTATAGAATTAAATACGTTTTCAAAAGTCTAAATTACATTTACGGATGAGAAAGTATGTGATTATTTCAAGTGTATGGCCACACTTATTAAACTATACTCCCCACCGAGTCCGCTCCTCGCATAACATCGTCATATTATTTTATAAATAAAACATAATATATGTAAGATATTACGATACATTAACACTATGTTCTTTCACTCGGTGCGGAACGATTATCTCAGGTGTTTGTAAAGGTACGACAGAGGTAAATATATATTTGAGATTGTGTTTAAAATTATAGGTCTTTCCTATAAAAAAATTATGGCAGGTCGTTATCGGCCCACCACGCACTGGAGGTGTCAAAAATCAACTGAGTGCGGCAGTGGGCCTATTGCGGTAAGTCGCAGCTGACGTACGTCGCGTTTTTTAACCGACTTCAAAAAAAAGTTATCAATTCAACCTGTATATTATATGTATTATTTTCAGAACTGCCTAGTTTTGATATGTTTTACTCTATATTATCAGCATCTGAACAAATGTGACAAATTTCTAAAGTGACATACATATTCATGTATGTTTTTATGTTTGTGTTCGCACATCTTCGGAACTACTAGTCCGATTAAAGTAATTCTTTTTTTGTACTGGGTACTATTTAACTTCGGGAATACTGTTCATCAAAATCGGTTCAGTAGTGTTTAAAATAGGTAGTTTTGATTCCCAATTACGTACGATTTTGAAGTCGGTTTTATCTTTTTATAATACAATAATTATTCATTTTATAAAATTAACAACGCACGATAGCAGGAAACAAAAAATCATGTCCTTAAGATGAGCGTTAAACGGCGAAATCGTGCAGGGTGATGTGAAAAACTGGGACAAACCATGAGGAGTGTCGAATCAAAAAAGAAATATAAAAAAATAATAAAACATACTGCAGAATGTGCAAACAAAAACGGGCTTTGTGTTTTAAAGACAGGAATTTAAATATATTAATAAAAATATATATTTTCGATATCCTCTTATTTTTGTCTTTCCCATCTCTACTAAAAATACTTTTTAGTGCGGTTCGGGTCGATATCGGCCCGCCACTTTCCCTGGTTTATTTCTCATTTCCTGTTTGGCAGATCCCGGGGCGAATCAAATCTAAAGTAGTTGGGTTCAAGGTTATTCTAACAGTCCAAAAACTGTACACCTACATTATGTTTTCGCAAAGTTATAGTAATTTAATCTAAGCTTGTGCTGGTGGGTCGAGAAAGGCCTACCCCGCACTGGCGGAAAAATCATTGGGGGCACACTTTGGCCCGCCGCCGCACCAGACGAAGGTTTAAGATTTTACTTGCCGCAGCGAAGGTGTTAACATACGGAGCTGGTAATTAGTACATAATCGTAGGTTTCGAAAATTATCAACATGTCAATTGAAAATTCCTACACAAAAAAGTGCCTTGGAATATAATATTGTGTAGACTTCATTTACTTGATTAATCACTACCTAAGGCTGGAAACGCATTTGTGATTCCTCCGGTGCTGCGAATTGACACATTGTTTTTTTTTTTAAATAAAATAGGCCATAACGCAACTACACTAGACAAACACAGCTCTACAGAAAGTGATGTAGAGCTTTTTATAATTTCACTACTTTTTGGAAACTTAAGCGTTCCCGAAATTGTAAACCTTACTTTATTTTCAAATAAATTATAAAAGGAATTCTTGTCTTGAATAACACTAACAAGCAAACGGTATCACGCATCTTGATAATGATCGAAATACAAGATAGTCTTACAAGATGCATCGTATGCAGCATCAAAAAATCTAGTTGCTCTTAAATCTATTAACATAACAAATTTTATGAGAAACTTAGTAAATAATCGCCAAATTTATTTAAGCACTGGCGCCAAGATAAGAAACTGCCAAATTAAATTATAATATTTAAACCATTATGCATATAATATTGTATAATAAATAATTTAAAAGGTGTGACAATAACACCTTTTTTGTCGCGAGCGTCTAAGTTGCAGTTTTAGGTTTTTTTCCTCCTTAGCTTGGTCAACTTTGTACCAAGTGTTTTATTTTTAAATAAGTCTTTAAACTTAACTTATGAGTTATGACTAGACATTAAAATATTGGTAGAACTTCTTGTATATTGCCAGAAATAAATAATACAGAAGTAAGAAGAATTAATTTAAAGGAAAGTACCGAATTGTTGACAGTTTTTCATTAAAGTTTCTGTGTTACTTTCCAGAGAGGGTTCACAATTCCCATCGACTTCGATTCGGAAATAAAACGCGCAGTTATTGGTCCACGTTTTAACTTTTACCTATTTGTTAACCAATGACTGCAATTAATGTTTCCGAATGCGAATCGAAGAGGAATTGGGAATATCCCTGGATGTAAAAATCAAGCTACTTCTGAATATCTGTTCTAGTGTAGGTTCTAGTACATTGTATGTAACCTTCCTATAGCCATAAGTACATGTATACTTGTTCGGAAAAATAATCGCGGCCACCGTCACAACTTGTAAAGTTACGAATATTTATCACATGTTTTTCCGCCAGTACGAATGTATAATGTTTTACTTAAAAAGTCGTAAATTTCGTGTGCCGAAACGTTTATAGGTCATTTATGTAAATGCTTGTGACGGTAGAAACTAGTTTTGTGGAATTCTTGACGTATTTTTTACCCAACTGCCCCAGTAGAAGTTTTATTGTTTAACTCTAAATATTTGCATATTTTAATAATTGAACTTTATGCCTTTGTTACATTGTCGTTTTATATTATTACTTGATAAGTATTTGTTTATACATATTTATTATAATAATGATAAGTGATGTATCAAGTTAAATGTGAAACCAGTTTTTAAATAATAAATTCCTGAAGGAAAACTTCTATATATTCGTTACTAATGTTTTGTTAGTAGAAAACATATTTATTTCGGAAAGAAAAGATTTTTTAATTTATCATTTTAGTAACGAAATTAAACAGAGACAAGGACACGTTGTAATTTTTGTTACGTCAAACGCAAACGCGATACATCATTATAAACACCAGACGCAAAGTATAAGAATTATTTATTGCTAAACAAGTTATTAAAATTTTGTTAAAATTGTGACGTCCATAAACTTAAACATCCAATAAAAGAGCACCATAAATTAATTAGAAACTATATAAAATGACAAAATGGGCGACAGTGTTTTACAAAAGATTATAGCGTCAAATAAAATAAAAGACGTCAAACAATATACGCAAATTGGCAGATTTATAATCAACAAATCAGACAATTTCGATTTTATTACATTCCATTTTTTACGAATCGCTTCGTATCGCAAACGTATTAATTTGCTAGTTAGGGTTCCGTAGCCAAAATGGCAAAAAACGGAACCCTTATAGATTCGTCATGTCTGTCTGTCTGTCTGTCTGTCTGTATGTATGTCTGTCTGTCTGTCTGTCTGTCTTTTTCTTTCTTTTGTTTCTAATATCATTTTTTTCTAACCTGAATAGTTTGCGAGAGAGACTTTTCCAAAGTGGCAAAATGTGTCCCCCCCCCCCTCTAACTCCTAAAGTAGGAGCATGATAATTCTAAAAAAAAATATATGATGTACATTACTATAAAAACTACCAACTAAAATTGGTTTGAACGAGATCTAGCCAGTAGTTTTTTTTATACGTCATAAATGATAAACCTTAACTTAACTTTCATTATATCAAAAATTTAATATTAAAATAAATCAAAAACCTTATAATTTCATAGAAATAATTCTTATTGCTGCTGCGAAACCCTTCATGGGCGAGTCCAACTCGCACTTGGCCGGTTTTTTTTTTAACTGCCTAAATTTTTTGTGCGAAAATCGCAAAATCAATTTTAATACCACAAAAAATATTATGTTAATAGTATGTTGAGCTAACCATACCCATTCAGTAGACGAAACCTTTATCTTCATCTAATAATAATTAGAGCCTTTGTAGTACTTAAAAGTCGAAAAGTCAAAACGTACTAATTAAATACGTGGTTAGGTTAAAGGCTTCTTAGTTCTAGTGGCTAAATGAAACTTTAACAATAGAATTTAGAGCAAGAATGATTCCCATAACTTGTTACAGTAGAATTAGATATCAGCAATAAATCTGTAGTGTTAATGGCATACAAATTCGAACACACACGTCAATATGGGTATAGCATTACAATGAGATAACCTTTAGTACAAGTGTCCTTGGGCTTCTATTTTCCTGTGGCTCCAGTTATTAGGCAATACACCAAAAAAACTCTGTTTTAGTTTATACATTGCTTTTTTCCTTCATAATACGGTACAGTAACAGTTAATGTAAGATATTAAATTCTTTGAAGAACTCTTTTTAGCTTAAGCTACTACTTTCACAGTTAACTCTATAAAAGGGACACATCCACGCCCAAAACTATTATCACTCCTTTATGTCACACCATGTTTAAATACATTGCACATTTTCTATGTGTGGTACGGAATATAACTACTACGTTTTACATATTTTTTTGTTTAAAAACTATTCTTAGCCAAAACGTTAAATGCAAAAAAATGTATCAAAGGTTCAAAATAATATACTTTTTCTAAACCTTATCTTTTTGCGGTTAGGTTTAATAATGGCCCCTCTACAAGAGTGGCCAGCGCCAGCTGATCGAATGGCGCATGCGATGGCCATGCAATGGTCGCAACGCCTCTACATGATGGCCGTGTTCAGTTGTGATCTAAACGTCGTTCAAGATGGACGTGTAAGCATTAGCCATTGCGGCAATGCAAAACGTGCATTTTTAATAATTTATGACTTCACCAGATGACCCGGTGAACTTCGTATCTCTCCTAATATGAACCTTCTCTTGAATTCTACGAATAATTATTTCGAGACTAAAATTAAAATAATGATTTATGGTAGTGATGATGATAACAAAGTTGAATGTAATAATAGCATAATATGCTTTCCGTTCTTAAAACAACGCCGAAACACCCAAACTTGTATCTTTAAAAAGTGGCATTTTGAATGAATTTCGTAAATTGTAATACGAATTACGACGTCCTCACTCGACCACGGTCAGGCACCGACAGCCGACTGTCGTATCGCCAACGTGTATAGGCGTACCGCCATCGCTGGGCCATCATGTTGTTGTTCTGATCGCGGTAGCGAACGGTCGCGCACCCCTCAACAACACACGTAGCAAATATTAATATGATTAATTAATATTTCACACGGCTCACAGCCACTGCACCGACACCACGGCGCTCGTATCCAACGAGCTGCTGGCGTTCGTACAACACGTCGTCAACACCATGGACGAAAATAGCATCGTGCAGCTGTGCAGGTCAACCTACACCAGCGAGGAGATCTGCAAGAGCAGGCTGATGTTGTACGAAGCGCTCGGCAAGACGGCGCAGATGACGTTCCGGAGGAGAGACGGAAGCGAACGAAGCTTGCAGGACATCATCGCCCTGCTCAAGTAGACTAATCCTGCGGAATTGCCGGTGTTTGTGGCCAAGCAGCTCCACAAACTGCCGGCGGTATCGACGGACCACGTCAACGTCTCCAGCCTGCTCCAGAAGTTCGATATCATAAGGGCAGAGCTGGACGAGATGCGAGGTAGATTGGATGCCTCGGAAAACACCATCAGTGAGCTACGTAGTGAATTATTACAATTAAAAAGTAATAATTAATTATATAGGTCACCCGAGCATCCGATCGACTCGATAAATATGCGTCGCGGAGCTCAGCGCGACTCGCCGTTTTGCACGTCAGCGAAATCGAGTGGGTCAGCAGCAGCCGCCGCCGTCAGCTCGCCGTCACCACGTGACGTCGACAATAAATTGAGGACATCGACTCAAGCGAAAAGTTATGCAAGCGTCGTTGCTTGCCCCGCACCGCCCCCGCGGGTAAAGGCGAGGGGTGCAAAGGAGGGCCACAAGGCTGAACATCTTCGACTCGACAGGGACGAGAGCAGGAGGTGCGATGAGGAGGGCTTCGTTCTGGTGGAGAGGAGGAAGAAGAGGAAGCCCACCGTCCGCAACCACCGCGGCACCGCACCTTATGTGCCAGAGCTGCGCCTGCGAATCGAGGTGCCCGCGACGCCGCTCTACGTGTCGCGCCTGCACTGGTCCATGACGGTCGAAGACATCGTAAACTACATCCGCGAGAAGACCACCTACACCTTGAGGGTGAAGCGTCTGCACTCTCGCCACAAAGTGAATTTCAGTTCCTTTGTGGTGAGAGTGCCGACTCAAGTTTTATCCATCTTCCAGGCGGAGGGGTTCTGGCCTGCCGGTATAGTTTACCGAAGGTTCCGGGGGAGGCTCCCGAACGAAGCGCGCATCACGTCGCCGAAAGAGACTTTACGTGATAAAGTGTAGTGTGATTGTGTGTGTGAATGTGTAAATAATATATATTAGGATAAAATTGCTCGGCGTGCATCCGTTGTCTGATTGCCATAACACAAGTTTTACTTAGCATGGGATTAGACGACGTGATGTACGCTACCTAGCTTTTATACTATTGTATATTATTGTATGGTTAATAAAGAATTTGAAAAGAATTTGAATCATCCTTTGATGTGCGGCCGGAAAACCGACACCGCCGCCATTCCACGGCCATCGCTGGCGCCATCGGCCATCCTACGCCACTACGTCCTCCCCACGCTGGCCCATCGTGATGGCCCACTACGCTGGCCCATCGTGTAGAGCTGCAATAACATAGAGATAGTAAAGCCGTATACATATAAAAGCTTCCACGAACTTGACAAGAAAACACAGTAAAGCGGCATACAGTAATATAATATTCATTAGTTAATGCGATGAGTATTCGTGTAACTACTCGTCAGCAAACATCGGTGTCGGGTTATATGTGCGCCCGCGCCGGCGCCTGCAAATATCAGACAGGTTTTCCTATTTACTTATTCCCAGTTTATATGGGGTTTGACTGGAGTTTATCCTTTCAATAGCCTAGTTGATTGGTTATATTGGCTAATCAGACGCTAGTGTATAAAACTTCAGTGAAAAAACCTGAGAAACTGCAGGGCAATATTTGTGGACCAAATATAGCTTTTTCTTTTTAGTTTTTACGTATTATGAAGATTTTCCAAAAGTGACCTTTTGGAGGAATTGGCTATTATTTCCCATTGAGTTCATTTTTGTGAAAGATGTATGTATGTCTGTCTGTACTGTCATTAACTATTATGTTATCGTTAATTTCGAAATACCGTTAGATTGTAATGTAACGAGCTAAATTATAAAGCATTATACAAAAAGTAATAGTATTTGTTTAACAATTTTGCTGTGACATACTACAATTTGTGGATAAGACTAAAATTTAAAACTACACGTCATGTAGAGTCAGTAAGTACAAATTAGAAATCAAATTTTTCAATCTCTATGTTATCGAACAAGGAAACATAAAGTCATCCTTCACCTGCTTAGCAAAAAGCCTTAAAATCGTGTATAAAACATCACAAACCCAGTGTGCATAGGGTTGTCAGCAATTTGTTCATATTTTGGTAGAATACTTGCCTGAAACCATTCAAATCATGGCCGCCGAGAATGTATTGATGATTTTTTATTTAGATTTTGCTATGAACTATTTTGTATAGACCGCAAATTGAAATAAATATTTCTTCAGTTTGCTAAACCAGCTGGCAACCCTGGTAATTGGTATATAATATTATATTATGTAGATTGAAGTTATATACTAATATAGTTACAAAAAACTAATTAATTTTTTTAAATTTTTTAACAAATTATTGCATTGTCATTGGCTCATAATAGGTACGCAAAGTTTTAATTAGACTACTGGTAGACTAGAGGTAAAAATCGTGCTCAAAGATTCCGTTACATACAGTCCAAGCTTATAAAAGCGTGTTTTTTTATGAAATAAGGGAGCAAACGAGCAAACGGGTCACCTGATGGAAAGCAACTTCCGTCGCCCATGGACACTCGCAGCATCAGAAGAGCTGCAGATGCGTTGCCGGCCTTTTAAGAGGGAATAGGGTAATAGGGGAGGGTAGGGATGGGAAGGGAAGGGAAGGGAAGGGAATAGGGGAGGGAAGGGAAGGGAATAGGGTAGGGGATTGGGCCTCCGGTAAGCTCACTCACTCGGCGAAACACAGCGCAAGCGCTGCTTCACGCCGGTTTTCTGTGAGAACGTGGTATTTCTCCGGTCGAGCCGGCCCATTCGTGCCGAAGAATGGCTCTCCCACGTGTAAAAAGAGTGTGATATTTTTTTCACTTGCTGGCAAGTGGCAACCCTATCGTACGATATCTCTGCTCTTTAGTGTATCTCGATTGTTTTGCATATCGGTCCGCTACCGATGCCGCGATGGGCAAATTAATGATCAAAGCGCGCGCGCCGCATTTCCCTGACTGACGTCACGTGCACCTGCATATACAATATAAATTATATTCAGTAGATTATGTTTATACTGGGCTGCCTAGGCCCTAGTGACCAGTTTCTGGAGTTTGTTTTTGGCTGTAACTTTTCTATTCAACAGTATTTGTTGGTCGGTTAATGTTTTAGAATTTTTCAATCAAAAGCAACTGGTGTGTAGAATAAAAACTCCTGCCTACAAAGCTTCAGTCACTCTAGAATCTCGAGTCTAGATAGCCAAACAATGCAATATCACTTTGTGCTGACTCTGTCTTGCACGTTTACTACTTCGGAACCTTGGAAAAGTTAAGCTACTGTATGTTATATTTTGTACTTAGCCACTGTCATGATTGAAAGTTTTGAGAGGGTTTATAAGATATATTTAATGTATACCTAAGCTAAAAGAATATGAATTAATTTAGTTCAACCTCGACAAAAGCTATTTTACGCATTTGTGTGTCGTGCTCTTAAGCACTTGTTTTTTTTTAAGCCACCTGCGTTGTGCTTGTGGTTACCTCGATCGTGGGAATCGCAGACGCGATTGATTTTTAATTATTTTTTATTTATTTATTTTGTTCAATACATAATAATATTACAGAAGTAGGTATAAGAAATCTTGCCGCAAAAACTACAATAATTTTATGGACAAAATGTGGTCGCATTATTAATTAATTACCTTTACTTATTAGATGTTTTTTAAGTTGCCGTCTATATTTACACTTGTCCCGATACAACTTTTGTAGGTCTTCTGGCAGCTCTTCTACAAATGAAGGTATTAATGCCTTAAGCATTCTGCTTCCGTAATAATTATTACAGTCCGGCTTGACAAATTTTGTTTTAGCCGGGTGCCGCTTGGGGATTGATGGGTTGATCACAAAACTTTATCCCATTTTCTTCAAACTTTCTCTTGCGTATCAACTAAATGCAAGACACATCTAAACATTTCTAGCTCTACGGCCGTGGTTTACTTGTGATTTTCACTACAAAACGCAAAAAACAAACTATGGAAATTATTCAATTAGGAATTGTCGCCGGCGACCATCAATCACAATTTAACTGTATCATGTTTTTCTCTTGCGCCATCTTTTTACGAAGCCGCCCGGTGTAATTTGTCAAAGTATTTTCTCATTAATTGATCACTACTAGCTATTGGAACTGACGTATTGAAATATTAACATACTAGAGCTGTCGGTTCGTTGGGCACCAGTTTTCCCAAATCCCACCCATAGTATTCATTACATTACGAAGATTACTATTACAAAGGCGAAAGTCTGTGAGTTTGTTTGTTACTTCTACACGTTTAAACCGCTGGAGCAATTTAAAAAAAATGGTATGGAGTTAGTTGATACCCTGGGTTAGCATAGGTTACGTTTTACTGTGGAAAAATATCACTATTTATTTTCCCTAATAAACCACGGGTAACACCGCAGGGCACAGCTAGTATATTTATATGTGTTATACCAGGGGTTCCCAAACTGTGCGCCGCAGCGCCCTGGTGCGCCGTGGAAAGGTACGAGGGGCGCCGTGAGTCGATCCGCCATCATTATCCGAAACCACAAATATTCATACCTACTTAATATTATAAATGCGAAAATGTGTCTGTCTGTCCCTCTTCACGCCTAAACCGCTGAACCGATTTTGCTGAAATTTGGCATAGAGATACTTTGAGTCCTGGGAAAGGACATAGGATACTTTTTGTTCCGAAAAAATGTACGGTTCCCGCGCGATAAACGAGTTTTGGCGCAACGCAGTTGTGGGCATCATCTAGTTATAATATAAAATTATTATAATATGAATTATACAAAGCATGCAGGTGATTAAATATGTTTTGTTTAAGTATTAATATAGACATACTTGCTTAACCTAACTAAAATTATTATTAATGGTGTTTATTTATATATATATATATATATATATATATATATATATATATATATATATATATATATATATATATATATATATATATATATATATATATATATATATATATATATGCATATATATACAGCTGGTAAAGGGCGCCGTGACGAAATATTTAACGTACGTACAGCGCCGCAGGCTGAAAAAGATTGGGAACCCCTGCGTTATACCCATCTTATCTTGACGAAATGATTGTTGCAGCTGTCGAAATGTAGAGTATCTGCATGTCAAATTTCAGCAAAATCGGTTCAGTGGTTTGGGTGTGAAGAGGTAACAGACAGACAGACAGACACACTTTCGCATTTATTATATTAGTATTTAAGCTGTTTTACTAAGTAATATTCTTTGACCTGTCAATATTATCTGCGTCAATATTATAATGACAAACTTATATAATTTATTATTCGTAGCAATAATGTCCAATGCAATGAACCAAGAACCTTCTTGTGTCCAACAAGTGAATGTCAGCGAATGGTCATTGAATAAATATTATCGGAGTAGCCAAGTGACATCGCCTCCCACATCATCACGACATCCATTATGCGAGCACATCGTGGACGCGTAACGTAATTAAAATGTTTCAGCCAAAGATATATACGCTAGATACGCCCAGGAGATTCAAGGTGACGTATACAATGCAATTTGCAAAATACGCTTATTTTGCTATAGATGCGGAAATGCAAGTAAAGTTTTTAAATATGATCGTTACCAACTCTTATATTATTACTAGTATTCTAGAGAAAACTGTACGTTTTCAGGATGAAATGTACTATTTGTAATGTAGAGCCAAAGCTAGGTACTTTTTGAGCTACCATAATCCGTTCAGTGGTTTTACGAATTTGAGCTTTGTGATTTATTAACAGGAATCAGGTTTATTTGAGTAAGTCTTAAGTTATCCTTGATAACATACGAATTACATTATATTGTACCTACAGCATCGTGTCATAGCGCCCTTTTACTATCTAACAAAAATATAATATTCTTTCGTGAGCTTTAATGTTTGATATCAAATATTAGAATACTTAATATTTTACTCGGCAATTATAAAAATAAGATTAGCCAAGTCTTTCAACACATCTACAATTATTTTTCCAAACATCTTTGGTTCGTCAATAAAGATTTCATTTGGATAAGGCACGTTTATTTGGTTCGGTTAACATGTGTATTATCTTAATTCGTTATGGTTATTTTATTCATGTATTTAAATCGAACCCATGGCGGCCGTAAAGTTTTTGCAGACAATAAAAATCAAGATGGATTGTAAATTTATCTGTGCGCGGCGCCAAGCCACTGACTTGAGCATCCTTGTGTTTACGACTTCAGTACGCCTACACCTAAACACTATTCGGGTTATAGATCGAGGAAATAAAGAGATATGGCAGTGTAGCCAGGTATTTACTTTTCAAAACGGCGTACTTCTACTCATAAAATCATATTATTTCACCAAATTGTACCTATAAGTGAAAAGGGAGCCTCTGATTCTGTAACTTAGGTCTGTCCCACAAAGATTATGTAGGTATTAAAGTAGATCTAGTTATTCTTACATAATGTATCACAAATAATATCTCAAATTGCAGTGTCTTTTATCTCTCTGTGTGTAAACTACATAATATTTTATTAAGCTTAAAAAATAAGAGCTTATCTGAGTATCGTTGAAAATTGATCAGATATTTGTGCCATATCTAGCATTTTTGGAGGTCTACAATTCAACGTTACAAAAGTACTCACGTTTACTTATAAATCAAGTAGAACGACCGAAACATTCTTCGAACACAATTATAGACAAGTAAAACATTAAGACAATCCGAAATTAAGTTGTAACTCTTCCAAACGTAAAACGGCATTAAAAGGAGGTTTGCAGAGTGCTAATTTTCTTTGCCCATTAACATGTAATACTGAGAACTCAAAAGTATGTACGTTCGTCGAAATTGCACCACTTTTGTACTTATTACCTAAGTCAGAAGGTCAACATAATATAGTACACAAACTTGTGCAGTACAGGCATACAATACGTGTGGCAGGGAGCCTGCTGTAGCTTCCATTCACGATTACTTTACCTCAGAGTATTGTAATATTGACTCTAATATCGTTAGCATGAAAGTTCTATTAGTAATATCTAAGAATGAACTGCAGTCACGTCGTAGCGTTTAGGTTTTCAACGATGTCCAGTCTCCCGTTGCTTGCAAACATGTACTTATGCATATTTTCGTATGTTTGTATATTTGTTATTTGTTGTATCGTCCGCAATTTCATGCTTAATCACAACGAATGCTAAAGTGTTTATGTTGAAGTAACTGTTGTTTTATTGTAGTTAAAGCAGACGTTTTCAAAATTAATTGTTTATTTTGACATTTGAGAAACAGAAGGAAATAGTGCTGTGGAAATTGATATTCTCAAGCAATTAAAAATGTACTTACAAATTAGAAATAAATAATACGATATTTAAAAATTTGTGATAATTTGCCTCATGATATTACCTGAAATATTAAGTCCAATCAAAACCCACATTCAACACCATATAAACAAATCGAAACGCAAAGAAGAATAATTGAAAGACACGTAGAAAGAAACAACAATAGAATTCTACAGTACGAGTATAATAATGAATAATAACCTACTGACATCCAAAAATTTGTAAGAACTATTACGAATGTAATACCAATTATGTCAGAAGTTGAATACCATTCGACAAATAAACAATACTAATGAGATGTCTGTCGTGACTGATGTTCGAATATTAGTTTCATAATCATTTGTTTGAAGTTCAAGCCACGATCATTATTCGATCATTATTGATTTTGATATTGATTGCTCACTTCCTCGTTCGAGTATCTAATTGTATTGATACAAATAGTAATTACGGATCATAATAGATAAGTGCGCTTTGGAGGTTTTTGTTAGATGAAAGCTGTATTTCTCAATCATCGTAGCTAATAAAGTAGTAGCCTTTACTTTGTAACGTAGCGCAAGAGTAGAGTTCCTTCCTTTCAGCCCTTTTGGTTTCATTTTATTTTAAATATATCTAATAATAATATTATCATCATTAAAATATCACGTCTTAGAATCAGAACTAAAATATTACACAACAGAATACACTAACATACACTGAATGTATCTTAAGTATCTTGCCAATACAAACTTGTATTGGCTATTGTAGATTTCCATATGTAAATCCAGTTAAAAATACCCCTATCTCGCTCTTAATGCCAATTCCGAGTCGCTGTTATCTCGAACATACTCGCTACAACTTCATCCAAATTAAATTCTGATTACTAATTGGCTGAGCTTACAAACTGTTATATTATTCGATTTCTGTAGAATGCTGTATCTTGTTTATCTTCATGTTCAACGAGATTACAAAATATCTTATTGACATTTTAATAATCTTGATCATTTAAAGTTTGAAATTTTTCTTGGAGTTATGCAATGCATTTGATAATATAAATGTTTGAAATTTTCTCGTAATAATTTAAGAGGCTGACTAAATTAAGTTTTCGTAAAAGTCCTTGTTTTATCTGTTTTTATTTCCCAATACAGGTACTACATAAAGGCACTTTCTTTACACCGTTATTTCATAACACCGATAGCACTATCGGCTATCGCGATCGTTCTGAATCATATTCTCAGAACGTATCGGAGATAAAGTCACAAAGGTGGACTAAAAATACAGGCAAGCCTAAGTGATAAAAAATCTAGCTCAGGTCTTGATAAAGCGTTTGAGTACTAAAACTAGGTCATGGCCTTTATAGGTTTTGAGTCATAAGAAATTTTACGTAAAGTATTTTCAACACTAATAAAATGACGGTAAACGAAACGAGTAACGATTTTACAAGGATCTTGTGGCACTTGGGTGACATTCATGAAGGCGTGAGTGACTCAACAATGAGTGCAGCTGCTGTCTATCAGGTGACAAATTACAAGACGGTGGCATTAGCTCCAAGAGCCTGGTGGCTCTTGATCGACATGGTTGTCGATCACCATATGGCGAACTCAGAAATCGGAACTAAATTTCCATAATATTCTAAGTCACTTGAGAGGTTCCATGTCCATGTCATCTGAGTATAATTTACCTAATGCTTTTCGACACATCTATGTCTCTTATTGATCTCCTTGTACGATTTTGAAATTCATGTCAAAATAAGTTTTTTTATAAATATTTAATTTCACACAATAATAATAGAATATTTTTGTTCACTTCTAATAAATTTGTTAGCAACCACTTTAAAGCTTTAGAAATAATTCCAACTCAAGTGTAGAAATTGAATAGATCTCTAGTTGTGACACGAACATAACAGTACAAAGTAAAGGGTAAATATAATACCAAGTTTATACGCGTAATTAAAGACAAGCCAGGAACAAGTTTTAGGAAGAACGCAAGAACTATTGGTTTTTTATTTAAATTTCTAGAATTGCGATATACCAGTAGTTTTAGTTTTATATTGATTTTATACACTTCAATTAGGACTCTAACTTATTCACTAATAAAATATTTATATATATTGTGTGTATAATAACGTGTGTCAACTTTCCCAATGTGGCAGACAAAAATAAGCAGAGAAACAATGAATATATGCAACGGTAATCTCGAAAACTAAAAGAAAGGCTCGTCTAATATAATAGTTTTGTAACATTTTCTTTTACTATTATACGAATAAGGGGAAAAGCTATGTAGTAAAACTGCTTGAAACATCTAATGCTTAATTGGTTTGTATTAAGCGTTGCATGTTAGATAATTCCAACTTTCTATTTTGTAACATTTCATTTGAGCGTGTGCCAACAATTTTTAATTTAAAAATGTCATAATTCACTCTACTTTTTTCGTTCTAACGTTTTAATTAGAGTAACTGTATCTTAGATCTTCGCAGATAACGTGGCGCATTTAGTAATAGGTCGATTTCGATCATCGAAAATAGGTTACCATAATCGGTAATTAAGGGTAATCGAGGGCCTATAAGGTAATTAATTTGAAAGTATTTTAATCCGAAGTGTTAGTAACCGATATGATTAATGAATATGATTACATATTACGATAACGATTTCTCTCGCTGGTCGCCTCCGATATCGATGGTCGGATTGATTTGTCAGGAATTTTGTAAATAACCTAATATTATAATTTGTGTTGAATTTCGGACTTACTGTACATAATCGTAAATGATCCTTGCAGATACACTATATTTGTTCAAAGAGTTTATCTGATCCCGAACAACATTTTGAACGATACATTCACTTTTTGCAAGTCTTTAAAGTACATTACGCGGTAGTCAAAAGCTAGTAAATACTTAT
Source organism: Lysandra bellargus (assembly GCA_905333045.1). NCBI lineage: Eukaryota > Metazoa > Arthropoda > Insecta > Lepidoptera > Lycaenidae > Lysandra > Lysandra bellargus. Next base: position 6,140,954 of record HG995353.1, read on the forward strand.
GAGAATTTTGAATCAAATATAATTAGAAATTAAAATTTTGATTGACGTCATCATTAGCCTAAACTACTGCCATACCAAATGTTGGTTATCCACAAATAAAACTTGAAGAAGCTACGAACATACCCAATACAATTTTTAAGATTTTAATATTACAATGTTTTTATAATATGATATGTTATACGTTGTCGCTTGGGGTAGCGTGTTGCTATCACAACATCTAAATAGGTTACACTCCAACACCTCCGTCACCTACTTTAAGGTCAAAAGTGTCGAGAGGTCATCGAGAGATCTTATATCGATAAACTTTATTAAATATTTTTCATAAGAGTCACATAAAGAAATTCACTCCGTTGTAGTTTACTAGGAAATTTATGTAAGTTACAACTACAGATGTATAATTCAATAATATTTTATTTTAACTAAGTAATTCGCAGCTTCGCTCACGCAAAAAAATATGAAGGAACCGTAAATTCTTCTGAATAAAGGTGTCATGTCCATTCCCGGGACCCAAATTATCTTTATACAAAATTGTATGAAAATTAGTTTAGTAGCAATACCGCATTTTTTTTTATTTTGAATGGTTTTAACAATATTATTTAGGTCATGTAATTATCGTATCTAACTAACATAACAATTACTTTCAACATTCAGCACAGATCGTTCCATTTCAAATTCCTCCGCTGCCTTTCCACTGCCATTATACTGACATAAATCAAATCCTTTGTCACAAAATAAATTTTAATTAAAGTGAGCTAGTTAGATCACCATAATAATTGACACCTTGATCAATAGCTCTGCCACCTCGTTATAAAGTCCCCGTAGTCGTCTATCTTATATACTTTGAATACATACCGTGATATATTGGTCAGATATGTGATCTATTAACAGGTTCTGTTTTAACAGGTACGCTGGAATGCAGTGATGAATCATTGGACCGCGAATCTGATGCTACAAATTGGGGTGCGTTACCTTAAAATAATTGCCCGGAACATTTACGGCCGCACATAAAGACGTTTAATGACGAAAGAACTTCAATGTAATGAAGATTTTGATAGAAACTATACGGCTTAATCTTCATTTAATTGTATGAGTGTGGCAGTTAGACTTTCATTAAATAATAACTATTAAGCTAAACATGTGTACGACAAGTGACATGGCGCTTGCGATGCCTCTTGTCAAATCTCATACATTTCCGATCTCTAACTTTGTTACCGAAAATATGCTCTGATTGCGTATCTTATTATAAGAGCAAAGCTTAAGGCTGATTGTAGGACCACAATGACTATTCGATGACCTTCTTCGATACTGAAATGTACGAAATATCAGCGCTGACCACTACGCGTTAGGGTGAAGCCAAACGAGCGTAATTTGTGAGTTGTGAGTCGCAGAACTTCTGCCGCGTAAATATCTTTTCATACAAATCATGACTCACAAAATTACGCTCGTGTGAATCAGGACTTTTGTATGAAACTGCATGCAGCAGAATTCTGCCGAACCGAAATTCTGCGACTCACAACTCACAAATTACGTACGCTCGTTTGGCTTCGCCCTTAGTCAAGAACGTTTCCTACAATTTCATACATCTCACTCAGCGCTGACGGGCTGCGAGCGGTCAGCGTGAGACTAAAGTCAGTCTCAAAGCCATGTTAAATCTAATTATCATAAAACATTAAAAATTGTTAAATGAAAACCAATAAAAAGTCTACGACGTTTAAGTCCATTCGAGTTGTAAGATATCAGTAACAAACCTTTTACTTTACTTAAGGCTCCGTCTAAACGTAAAAAGTAATAAAAACAATTAATTTATGTACAGTCCTCTGTCACTAACACTACGGTTAAAATTATTCTTATCCTGACACTGCCTTTCAAGATACTCTATGGTTGTAGAGCTTGGCGTTTCTAGAAGTGGCATTACTTTTACTTACGGTCGTACTCAGAGACAATGCCCAATGAATGACTAGGCTACTTATCTTTAATTAATGAAGAATATGATTTTATAAATTTTATAATTAAAAGTTTATCTAAGTAAATTTTAATTATTTTTTGTAATCTTACAATCTTGAATAGTTGATTATTAACGTAAACATAAAAACGTTTCACAAAATTAGAGAAAAGTAAATAAAACCTTAATTTATTAAAGGTTGAAGATTTATTTATTTTTGTCAATAAAAAATACACGAACTTGCTACTAAAATACCTCACTAAATGGGCTTAAATATTTTATTGGGCTTTTTGAAGGTTAAAAGTAACAAACAACTTTAATTCTTTTTTTAAATAATTCAATTTTCTTAATCCTTTGCCAATGCTATCAATTTGAATTTTATTGGTATTTAACATGATTTTACACTTTGACTAGGTGTTATAAGTATCTGAAGATTATAGCCAATAACCTTCACATACTATTAAATCTTGTAACCTACAGGGTTGTAATATAATGGTTATAATTCAAACCTTCTTTTATTAGACAATTTATAGTTTTTTTTTTCCATTTGTTGATTATTTATTAGTTATTTCTGTACTATCAGTAGGCACTCTGATAAATTTTAAAGACGAAAAAATTTATCAACATAATTTATCAAAAACTAGCTATCCCGGTGAACTTCGTGTTACTTGAAAACCTTCTCTATACTTCAAGGATTATTTTAAGACTACAATAATTAGCAGAATCGGTTCAGCCGTTATCGAGTTATAGCGTTACTAACACGATTATTGTAAATTCATTTTTATATAATACTAGCTGTGCCGGTAAACTTCGTGTCACTTTAAAACCTTCCCTGGACTTCTACGAATATTTTAAGACTAAAATCAGCCCAATCCGTTCAGCCGTTTTCGAGTTTTAGCGCGACTAATACATTTGAAAATCCGTTCTAATGTATAAGACTAGCTGTCCCGGTGAACTTCGTGTCACTTTAAAACCTTCCCTGGACTTCTACGAATATTTTAAGACTAAAATTAACCCAATCCCTTCAGCCATTTTCGAGTTTTAGCGCGACTAACACATTTGAAAATCCATTTTTATATATAAGAGAAGATATAGATTCCCTATACCACACTTAACTGTACTTTTAGCCTTAACTTAAATCTTTAAAAATAATACAACACTTCTACTCTTATAAGCTCTACATAGTCCATGTCACACGGTGAAGAAAATGTCGCATTACATCAAAGTCCTTGGCTGGCTTTTTAATATTAATCTTTCCAGCCGTCGAGCCTACGATAAGACGCACGTACAAAACGTAATACATTAGAAATATCTGAAGAATGCCCGGTATAATGAAGAGTTAATAAACTCTACCTCACGAGTCTTAATACAAATTGTGACAACACTAAAGCCCGGTTTTTGAGGTTTTGACAGGATTTCTATTCACGTGCGCTTTTGACTGGCTTACGTCAAATACTAATGCCATTGAAAGGATAAACTCATGTCATAAAAATAGGACTGTGTAATAATATTATGCTGCTTTGGGCAAGTACTCGAGGAATGGGTTCGCAAACTGAGCAGAAAGCAATGGATTGAGACCTTGAACACTCCAAGGCATTAATTTCTGGCTTCAACAAGAAACTGTCAGAAATAGTGCTCACCGTGGGTAGGAATCAATTAAGAATCCTTACCAGAAGCCTAACTGGGCACTGCAAGCTCAATAAGCAGTAAGCACCTGAACAGAATAGGTGTTAGTAGCTTAACGACTTACAGATTCTGCGAGGAGGAGGATGAAACACCTATACACCTTCTCCTTGACTGCCCTGCTCTACTACAGAGCAGGAACAGACACCTTGGTTGCTACGAATACTCATCCACCGAGGAAATTCGTGGTACCAACCCCAACCACATCGTTCAATTTAAGAGCAGCATCAGGTTGGGGACGGTAATCTAATGCGAAGGAGTCACAATAGATCCTCAAGGGTCGCAGTGACATCAGGGCTACTTGACCTGCCTTCAGGAAAAAAATGCTGCTTTGGATTGTTTATTAATATAGTATTGTTTAATTAATAAACTAATATAATAAATAAAAAAAAATGTATATGTTTGTTAGCTCTACACCCTTACAGTGTTACACCTATTTTGATGAAATTAGGCAGGTAGATACTTTATGAGTCGTAGAAAAAAAATATGAAATAGTTTGTATTTCGTAAAAATATACGATTTCCACGCGAGAAACGAATATCTTTGTAACATCTAGCGTACTAAAAATATTATTTTTAGCACTTTTCTAACTGTATATTCGAAAGATACACTCAACACAACATAACCTATAAAATCATAAAAATTCCATCAAGGATGTCCCACAAACATCCAGGACCGTTAAACACCTGCTCAGTATAATCAAATTAGCAGGAGACGATGTAAAATAAAACACGCTGTAGCGCGGTGGGGCGCCACAAGCCCACTACCCGTACTATTGAAATATACCGACGTTATTTTAGGGGCCTTTAGGCTAAGGTTAGGGTTCCGCAGACGCTAATAAATAGTAACTGCTTAACTGATAACGCATCGAGATATTATATTTTGACTAAAAAGACTAAAAATCATAAAAGTATTCGCTGAAAAGTTTGGATGCATATTTGAAGTTTTCTGCTACAATAATTATTAAAGAAAGTCGCGTATTAATTAAAGTCGAAACAAAAACACGTTTGATCGGAGTGCCGAAATAATTTTAATTTAGTATATTGCAAACCACACCCATGTGTTTAAAAGATTGAAATGCTAAGTATATCAAACAATTTCAAACGAAAGCATATTTGGTGCTGCTTGGATACTTACATGATACATCTAAAATCAAATTAGATTAAGCATTGAACTCATTATACAAACTTCGAAAATCTTGTCTTAAATCTAGTAAATAATATTGATCAATGAGTCTATCATTTGCTGCGTTTACACGCTATACAGCCTTCACTTTATCACACAATAATAAAACAGAAAAAAAAAACCACTCAAACCTTTCCGCTTGTCAAAACCTCGCCTCATAATCATAACACAGGCTGATCTACACGAGGTACGGCACCACCTGTTGTTCAGTAGTTATTAATTTAATAATTATTGGCATCGTATCGACGTCTACTGTGGAACTTAAGTGCCCGGGTTACCCTCGAAATTCTCATACATACGTAATACCAAAATCATTTTGTCATACGAAAATATTTAACATGTTTGAGTTATTTTTCAGCTTAAAATAGTAATTACCTAGGTTGCTTTACAAAAATCAACTTCAAAATATTTAAACACTAAAAAAAATTTTTTGTGTATGATTTTTTTTACTAAATTTATTACTAAATATTTAAACACTAAAAAATAGAGGAAAACACTAAAAAATATATAAATAAATATTAAATTTATATTTTTAGTATTTAAATATTTTGTAGTAAATTTACTATTTGTATATTTTTTAGTGTTTAAATATTTTGAAGCTAATTTTTGTTCAGGAACCTAGGTAATTACTATTTTAAGCTGAAAAATAACTCAAACATGTTAAATATTTTCGTATGACAAAATGATTTTGGTATTACGTATGTATGAGAATTTCGAGGGACACCGGCCCCTTAAGTGCCCGTTTATGGGATCTAAATTTTATTATTTTAAAAATATTTACCCGTGGATTACGCGTGAAAAATTATTCGTGACATACCAACTTTAATCATCATTTGAGCTCTCAATAACGAATAAAATATTCACTTTCAAAAATATAAAAAACTCACAATATAACTAATATGATGTAACTTTCTATTGGTAATGATAGTAGTTCATTATATTGATATATTCAACGTCACAACCTCACAAACAGTTTTCTTCTGTCACATTAAAGTATGACAAAAACAGAGGGGTATCTTGACACTGTAATAATATTAGTTAATTAATCTGATTTACTTAATTACTACCGCAGCACGGACGAAGACTCAAAGAATATGGAATGGCGCTAACGACTTCACAAAAAAGAAAAATACGCGCATACGACTACGACTAATCAAATTCCCATAAATTCGAGCTTAAGTATCGAATCAAAAATTCCTTAAAACCTCTAACGATTATTGAACATCTAAAATTCAATTAGACAGCTCTCACTAATAAAATATCATTAATTATATTTCAGTAGAATCCTGGTTTTTGAAATCAATATCATAATTGGATTCCCTCAGACGCCCGAGGTGCCTTTGATGAAATATATTCTAACGTGTTAAATTAATTGGTACATAATTTATGTGCCCAGTAAAATTTAACGCCCTTTACTGTGAAAGTCAAGTGCGAGATACCTTATTGGTAGAGTTCTGTAGCTATTTACTAACACGTATAAAGTTGCGCTTGCGCACAGCGCAGGTATGAAAATTGAGCTTACCTGTATATCCGCAAAATATTCACAGTTGACATTTTGTGATTAATGTTTAGCATTATCTGAGAAATTATGCTACCAAACTTCACTCTCTCACCCATTTGAATTTTGATCAAGCGATCAAAACTTTGGAATGGTTGAATGAAAACAAACAATTGACCGCGGAACTCTGAAATATATAAATTAATATTCATAATGTGAGCTGGATTCGGTTTTGAAAAACGGATGTTCGGCGCTTAATCAATCATTGTTTTTATTGGGCCTTGGTTTATACCGTCTGCCGTCTATGTAATGACCAAAACGCTATGATTTTTAATCAATTTTCAAACTACTGTTGAATTGATAAAAGGGCTTTATACACATCAAAACAATGTAATGCTTATTTTAAAAATGATACCTCAAACTTAACACAAACCTGTATAACTTCTTTCATCTCATATAAGACCAAGAAATAATATAAATTGTTATGAATATCCCCAATTCCTTATAAATGTTATTTTTGTTACAGGTAAGTTTTATCCCAACCTCCGAGCTAAGGCTAGTATTAATAGAGCATAATATTTCAAGCGAGATCTAATATCGATAAGGGTAATAAGACATCAAGTGATGGTAAAAATATAGCAATTAGTCTCTAATACCGCTATTAAAACACGACCATGCAAGGGAGCAAGTTAAGGTCCACAAATTACATGAGGTCGAGTCAAATCTCATTTAATCTCACGTTGGGGAGAGGGGGGGTCTCGGCAAATCTCACGTAATTTTTTTCTCAACAAAATAATACTATTTTGGTCCATTTCATCCAGATTGTACGTATGCTTAAGATCTAATCGTATTAGCGTAATCGTTATACGATTAAAATAATTCACAAATTCGTTCGAAAGAGCATAATATCTACTGACTATCAAACCAAATGTTTACATAAGAAACCCACATTTTGAAAAATCACACGTGAGATTTGTGGGGGGAGGTGGGGTTGAACACAAAATCTCACCAGAGGGGGAGGGGGGTCAAAAATTCAAAAAAACACCTCACGTAATTTGTGGACGCCCCCTTATGAGCGAATGCTTTTATAAATTGGGATTTATCTATACTAATCACTAATTACAGTAATAACTAATTAACTAATTTAACTAATATAAAATTACAAGTGCGAAAGTGTGTCCGTCTGTCTGTTACCTCTTCACGCCCAAACCGCTGAACCGATTGTGCTGAAATTTGGCATATAGATACTTTGTTTCCGGGGAAATGACATAGAATACTTTTTGTCCCGGAAAAATGTACGGCGCGATAAACGATTAAGGGCCGGGACTCAAAAACACGGCACGGCGCCGTACGGCGTCGTACGACGTCGCCTCATCTTGAATTTCTACGTAAGTTTCTACGGCACGACGTCGTACGACGCCGTACGGCGCCGTGCCGTGGTTTTTTACGACGCGCGTCGTGGATTCCCAGGACACGGCGCCGTGCCGTGTTTTTGTGGCAACAATCCGGCCCAGGGCAACGGATTTGCGGGCGTCATCTAGTATGTATTTTAATCCTTCAGGCCCCGCGCGAGCACCGGTGATCGCGACAACAATAGAATACAATAGCAATTCCTGGAAATTTCGACTGAAGTATTAATAAATCATTTCTTATGTAAATTTTGCTGCCTAAATGTGGCTCGTCAAAAACAAATATTATTTAGGAAGTACTTTATATTTTGAGTAGTAGGGTACAATTTTTTTTAAAGTAACTTTTTGACTGACATTTTTTGTGAATTTATTTGATTCACAAAAAATGTCAGTCTTCAATCATTTTTATGACAAAATCGTGACACGACTCATAAAATTTTGGCTGTCTTAACAAATTTTCACTCACTTGTATGTTTTAAGCTACTTACACAATTTTCCCACCGGAAAATCTTTAAAACGCACACAGCCACACCTCGTTAAGTAGGCGGACAGTTCTGCAAACAGTACTCCGAGTTAGCCCACAATTACCATAGGATCAAACACGCCGACAAGCTATTACTCTCACACTAAACCTGTGTTCAATTTCAGCTTTATTATTGTGTCATGTACCCGGGATATTTTTCAATTTAGTAGCCCATCAAAAATTTAGTACTCTGAAAGGTTAAAATTGTGACGGTTAAGTACTGTTTTTAACTCATCATTCCCTAAGCGGCATCCGGCTGCCGCATAACAATTGAAAATCTATTGTGTCTGCTGCTGTGAATGTCGTTGCTAGAACGAAATTCAGGAGTCCAAAATATTTTTCTGTCTATCGACTAGCCACATTTGGAGCTTTATTCATTTTTAAGACGATAACAAACTACCTGACGCTTGAACTTATCTGTATCCTACCAGATAAAGAAAAGGAAACATTAATTTGCTACTTGAGAAAACGAATCAAAAAGAAAGAAAAGCTATAACAATCGAAAACAAAAAAATGTTTTGTTAGACTGTTTTTTAATTACGATGGGATAAAAAGGGCCCTCCTCATCAAGGGCATCCCTCTTGTCCCGGACCACCTGAGGTCAGGAAGCCCTACGATATAATTAGCAGGGATTCAGGCCATCGGGACCGATTGTAATAATTATTTCGTAATTTTTACGCCATATTTTGATGTACAATATCAAAACTTTGCAATCACAAAAAAACAATGCCCTTACATCCGTTGTGGATGATTTATAGTTATTTTCAGAGCGAAGTAACCACTCCTCAAATAGATACTGTAGTGCCTGGGACAAGATTTTTAATTTTTTCAAATATTTATTTATTTCAAAAAACTTAAAAACTAATACGATTGAACCTCGCCAAACCGAAGTTTATCGACGAGATATGTCCGTATGGTTGCCCAAGCACATACGGCCTAGTCCAGAGGAAAGAACTAGTCAATATGTCTGGGACCAACCATGTGCGGGTTTCCGTATTATGTACTTGAGATGTCAGAAAATGTCTCTTTGGTACGCGCCTCCACCCGGGATCGAACCTGCACCCTCTACGAGTGCGAACCAAAGGGCTACCCAATACCCATTAGGCCACGGACGCTCTTACATTCACAAGCGGCAAAGTAATAGGTGGCTTGTTTGAAATCTCAATCTGTATATTATAGTAGGGGAGGGGAAGAGGGGATTTCGAGAGTAGCTCGAGCGTGTCAGATTAAGCTTCCATAGGCTTCCGACATATTGTGTCTAGTTATCATGGTATAGAAATCAGATTTCTCACGTGGTGGGTAAAATTTTTTTTTAAATATTGAAATGTCGTCGGATCTGTCAGATTAAGTTAGGGGATGTTTAGTATACCCCAAAGAAGCTTCCATATAAAGCACTGACGATTCAAAGGTTTAGCCTCTAGGGACATTTTAAAATATAAAAAATAAAGCTTCATATTTTCTTAACTAAGCTTCGCAGATATTTTATTTTGCTCTAAACTAAATAATTTAGTCCTTATTGTCTAAAATATATTTAAAATTTACCTAAATAAGCAATTTTCTGAATATATTTTCTTTTTCAAAACTTTAAAATGGCTGCAGTTTCTGAACCCACCGCTAAAATAAAAAAAAACACTCTTTTTATTTTTTTATCAGCTTTACCTAAAAACCTACTAGGTCTCCATGACGCTCAATTGACTACAAAAATAGCATCTCCACCTCTACTATAACAGCTCTTTAGTTTCTTATCGTAACCCGATCCATCGGTAGCAACGAATATTTATTGCGTAAAATTAAACTGGTAGTTAAAACCCATAAATAACACGTCTAATTTCCGCCTAATGTGTTTCAAATTAGGTGTCCATTACTCCCGTACGTTCTCACGGCTATAACCTCCACAATTGAACTTTTCTTTCAAAATCATAAAAAACAAATTAACATAAGTACAAAGTTATAAAATTTTCTATCGCCAGAAAAGTGTGGTATAAAGCCGCCCACGCACGGCCGCAGTAAAAGTCGCTTTCGAAACACAATTGTATGTCTTGACGTGTCAACAATGAGCTCTCTTTTTACATGAGTGTATTATAAATAGATGGTAGTTAACATATTATGTGATAGGCAGGTGCGACTATCGCACCGTTAATTAGGCAAATAAAGGGTTTATTACGTCGGAAAGTTTGTTTCTCCGTCAAATTAGCCAAACAAAGTAGGCGGCGAACTAAGAAAAACTATGTTTCATCAGTTTTTTATAGTACCTACTCATATTAGGTAATAGGCAGTTACTAATTAGTACTTACTAACTTAAATTATATACTTCTATTTCTCTACAACTCATAAATCATAGTTAAAATGAAGATTGCGAAGTAAGACTTTAAAACAATCTGTCCAAATATTTAGGCTTCTAATAAATTGATGTCTCTTATAATATTACAATACAAAGAAAATATCACAATACCTAGTAGGGTCAAGGCAAAGATTGTGAATGCACAATCAGTTAGAAAAACGTATATGTCAATTACAGAGTCGATTACACTCACAGATTTTGTCGAGAACGCTCGAGAATCGCGGGGAATTGTATTTTAAATGTGGAATCAAGGCTGCCAATGTGAGAATATTTAATGAGACCTTCGTTAGGCGACCTTAGGTCATTAAAATAGAGAGTACAAGCCGATGTAAATGAGTTTTTGCGATGGCTGTACACAAAGTGTATTCAAGTGTAGCTACGAAAACAGAAATAATATATTTGAAGAAACAAAAGAATCTTACCGAGTATAGAACTGTCTCCTTTTTTAGACGCATAAGAATATAATAATTATTATGACTTCAATCTATATTCTATACTTATTATAAAACAAAGTAGCTTTTTTTTCCCTCATGTCCCTTTGTTCCCTATATTTTATCACGCTAAGACTAATAGGAGAATGTGGAAAAAACGGGGGAAATTGAAAGGGCTTATCTCGCGAACTACTGGAGCAATTTTTATGTTATTTGGCACAGATAAGAAGTAGACCACGTAAAGGATCATTGGCTATCGATTTTAATAATTTTTTCAGTGGCTATATATTTTATACCCGTGCGACGCCGGGGCGGATCGCTAGTTATTAATAAAAATACATAGTTAAAATATGCATTCTACGCTATCGAAATCCGGTGCGAATGAAATCAAACAAAATATTTGTACGCAGAAAAAGATCTTGGAAAATATTGTCGAAGGTTTATAGCTGAAACCTGTGAATTAATATCACAAACAAATCATAAAATTGCAAAACGTTAAGCGATCGACAAATTTTCGTGACTAGAAAGCATAGGCTAATGCGTTTACTTATCGATGTCTAAATAATAACACAAACACCTATGATGATAAAGGCGCCAACGTTATATTTTTTTATACTTGACCGATTTGTCGATTGCACTAGACGAAGCCACTTTGGTACGTTTCACAGAATCTTTTGGCTAGTGACAATATTTTTATAATCAGATTGTGTTATTTCTTAACGTGCATATTTCACAACTTATATTTTCTTACAAATATTCCGTCATGGAAATGTTATGTAGAGCAAGATGTGGCTTTTTCCGTGAAATCTACACAATGCATAGTGCAAAGGAAGTCGTGCTGAAAATCTTCTCCAATCAAAATAGATTTTACAATAATTATCATTATTCATTACTCATTAGGTACCTATTCATTACTTATTTATATCTTTTCAAAAACAAAACCATATTCGGATTTCTACTTTGTCATACTTTGTTTTATAATAAACAACATATTAAGTATCAAAAATTTGTTTGTTTGAAATTTAAAAATTTGAAAACTCATACCATTCGCGTTCGCAAAGTGGCATCAAAATTAAAAATGGCGCTTACTTTAATACCAATATTTTAAATACCACCCACACGAACAGTAGCGAACGTCTGCGTGTCGTGACCTCAGTAATTCGAGACCTCAAACAATACCAGTGCCCACATAAAATTATCAGAATTAACGATTTACCAAGTGCAAACTCAATAGCAGTCCATGCTAATATTATAAGTGAGAAAGTGTGTCTGTCTGTCTGTCTGTCTGTTACCTCTTCACGCCCAAGCCAGTGAACCGATTTTGCTAAGGTATGGAGAAACTTTAAGTCGTACAGGAAAGGACATACTAGGATACTTTTTATCCCAGAAAAATATACGGTTGCCCGTGATAAACGAATTTTGGCGCAACAGAGTTGCGGGCGTCATCTAGTAATAAATGTTGCTGTATATTTTAAGGTCTGCATGCTAAAATCTAGATTAAAGTTAGTCATAGATTACCTCCCGCTAACTCTATCGTATTTCATATTCATGAAAGAGAGCTACGATATCATTTTGACGGACGATCGGTTGGTCTTTGGACTCTTTATTTTGATTGGTTTGGCAACAGATTTTGAGTTTAGAACGAAGTCAAGAAAATCTTATGATTATGAATTTCTAAATGTCGACGGTGCTCAGATTAACCAGACGATAAAAATTATTACAGATAAACCAATTAATAATAATAAATAATAATATTATAATAATTACAGTTAAAAACACAACAACCTATATAGTTTAACGATAAGTTCGGCAGATACTACTGTATACTATTTATCATGTCCAGACATAATGATAATTCTGTCGTTCTAGCCGCTTTTGGTAAGTTCGGCATGTAGGCGGTCATTGTTTAGCCGCTAATATATCATTTTACTTGTTACCATAAACGACATTATGACCTTTAGAAAAATATCGGTAATACATTTAATTTATTGTACACGTGGATAATAAAGAAGAATTTTTATTCTGTCTCATATTAATAATTTAAAGAATACCCGCTTATTCTCATATCAGAATAATTCCAACACTATTTTGTTCATTGCAACTTTATAGTGTAAGGACAGTAAGCCGAAAACCTTTTTCCGTAGTTAAAACTGTCTCATATCCTATTCCGTCACCTAAATATATTACCATCCCTTTTATATTAATTCTTGATTCTTGATTATTAATTTTTCTTGGTTGAGCATTTCAAGCATCAAGTAGTAAGAGACAAACACACATTCTCACTATTATCGACGTAGTTAATAAGGAAGAATTGCTATTACCTCTTCATTTACATCTAATAAAATTCTCGTGTCGTGTGTGTGTGCGCGAACTCCTCCAACACGGCTCAGCCGACTTTAATTAAATGTTGTATGTATACGTTCGTTGGGCCTGAGAATAGGTTTTTATCTAAGTACTTTTTATATTGATACTAGAAATAATTTATACGGCAAAACAACGTTTGCCGGGTCAGCTACTAATATAGAAATTTCTAAACACATAACAACAAAAGCTTCAAAGTTTTTGTATCGCACAATTGACACACGGCGAGCTAATGACACGGCTCCAACAATGTGGTGGTATTGAGGTGGGTAATGAAAATGTTGTAAATAAACACACACTTGCCGGAACCCGACAGCTTTATGTCCCGTCTATTGATGAGTATAGAGAAAAACGTAGGCCTGTTTGGACATAGGCCGCCAATGTTAGACAAGTTAGGTAAGAATCTCGAACCTTTTGTGGATCCAAATAATATAGCTTTGATCTGTACATAGATTTAAGAGGATATAAACTAATAAGTACATAGATTTAAGAGGATATAAGGTCCACAAATTACGTGAGGTGTTTAGGGGAGGGAGGGGGTCGAGTCAAATCTCATCTAATCTCACGTTGGGGAGAGGGGGGGTCTCGGCAAATCTCACGTAATTTTTTTCTCGATAAAATAATACTATTTTGGTCCATTTCATCCAGATTGTACGTATGCTTAAAATTTAAGTGTAATTTAATCGTAGGCGTAATCGTTACACGATTAAGATCATTCACAAATTCGTTCGAAAGAAAATCTACTGACTGTCAAACCATTAGCTCCATGGTCAAACCAAACGTTTACGTAAGAAACCCACTTTGAAAAATCTCACGTGAGATTTGGGTGGGGGAGGGGGGGTTGTATAAAATCTCACGAAATCTCACCAGGGGGGAGAGGGGGTCAAAATATTCAAAAAAACACCTCACGTAATTTGTGGACGCCCCCTAAACTAATAAGTACATAGATTTAAGAGTCCTCGAATCTATAAACTAATAAGTATCTGTGCAGTGCATTTCGAAAAAACGTCGAGAAAACAGTTCCGTTGAAGTTCAAAGTCCAAGCAAAATTCACGCAATTTATGATGAAATTTTATAGCTACAACTAGCGAAAATGACCAGTTAGGTAACGGCAAAACTTTATTAGTGCCGAGAAAAAGTTCTTTACCTACTGAATAAATAAACATTCGAGACTCTTATGAAAATACTCCAATATTTAGAAACGTCGCTACAAAAATATTCAATGAGATTCGGAGCCAATTATTTCGCAAGTCATTGTTTAGCAAATAATTATTATTGTACATAAGAACGACATTTTGTATTTGTTTAAAGTAACCAATGGCTTGAGTATTTACTTACATACTCATGAAATAAAACACACAATAGAATAGAATTAAAGTTTTTGTAACATTAGAAACGTTACGCAAAAAGTAGCAAAGACTAAAGAAAATACAGATACGTCAAGACGTTATTAAAGCGCCAGACGAATGATGTTAATAATTGTTAACGACCGATACAAAAAATAGTACTTAATTGGAAAAACCTTAATAAAAGTTTGCTACTAATTTAAAAGTACAACAGTGTACAGTTGAGTTTAATTTGTCTTTAAAGCAAGTGACTAGTTTTTTTTTTCAGATTTCGTAGCTTCTCGTAGAACCATTCTAAGTTCTATTCTATATATTGTAGTTAGAGCCTAATTTAATTAATTCCATCACCAACTTATATTTACACACTAAATTAGGAAGAAGTCGTCTATATTCTAGGAATATAAGTGAAAATAGTACTCACGTGTATACAGTTAGTAGCATCCAGCACTGAAGTCGCGCGCCGGGAAGCCACGTGACGTAGCGACCAGTCAGCGCGCAGTCGATACAATAGGGGAAATAAAGCATGCCACCGCAGCGGCGGCTACGGGCAATGCTTCGTAGGTAACTTACTATTGCTTGTGACTAGTTGCGGTTCTACTCTACTTATCTAAACACCGGCTGTCAGCCGAGCGGTCGATCTGTTCTGATGCGGATTCGATGGAGGCTACTCTTCTTAGAGCGAAACCCCGCATCTTTGTAATATCGCGGATTGTAAGAAAATTAATAATGAATTTTATTCGACGCCTAATTCTGTTCTGTTCTTATTCCGTGTTGCCATGTTGCATCTGGAACAAAGAGAAAAGGATCTTCATCATCTTAATTAACATAATTTATAAGGAAGCTTTTTGCATGCTAGGAACATTAAAAATAATAAAAAATAGTAAAACAAAAACAAAACATAAATTTTTAATTATTCTAAAGAAGATATTTTTCGTTATAATTTTAGCAACACTTTAAACATTTTTTATTTCATTCTTAATTTGTATGAGACTCAATAATTATTCATTATAAGACTAAGAATTAGACAAAAGTGGCAATATTTATACCTCGCGCCCCATAATTTGAAAGTCAAAGTCTAATACCCCACAAATGTGCACCGGTCAAGCGAGACCCCTAGTCGTAAATAAATCAAACCTTTACACAAGCACATTCCCATTGTTTAAACGCTACCAGCGATTACAAAAAAACTCCCCGCACGTTAAAAACCCTGAGAATTGTGCAAGATCACCAAGGAGAGTCATTAAACAATGCCTCTCCTGGAACTGAGGTGTTTATTTGCCACGTCGTGCTCGCAAAAACGTCCAGGTAAATTCGTTTTTTGCCCGAATATCTTATTATTCTGGGTGTCATTCTTTGTCGTGTCCAGGCTAATTATTGTTATCCGTGAGTGACCGGTGCCTGCATAATGGCCCACTAATTCAAGTGACACCTTCCAAGTCAGAAACTTTACAATGGCATTGTTGGTAACAAAGGCGACCGCTACCGCCGTACATCATTGTGCTTCTGGATATCTCATTCAGTTAACAGTTATCGTTAATCGACTGATTAGTTCATCATCGTTAACTAGAAGCTTTTGCCCCGAGGCATTTTAAATTGTTTTAAATACGTTTTGCTTAACGACCACTATTTTTTTTATTACTACCTTATCTCTAACTTTGTTTATATTTATAATGTTATGTTATTTATCAATTTCAATGGATTCTTACAAAATATTACCATCGTCATTACTTTCTCCCATATTGGTAGCTTTACAAAGTATTATAAACACAAACAGATCTACCTCTGATAAATCACTAAAATTGTGTGACATAACAACAATAGGTTATAAGGAAGAGGATTTTGGACAATTTGGCTCAGGCCGCAGTCCCATTTGGATCCCGGGGCCATTACTTCCATCTTCCTCGCGGGCGGTCCCAGGAAACCGCGTATTCAACGGTGATTCAACTGCACAATGACGTCTAATTTTTATACTTTTGAAAGTTATTGCAGTCTATTCTTGAGATGCATTGCTCTTTGAGTTACTACATAATTATTTCTAATAAACAAATTACGGTTTTTTCAATCTTATCTACACACTTACAGTACAACTAACTTATGCTGCTGCATCATGCTGGCTTAGTGTTTATAATTAAATAACTTTACTTTCTGAAGGAGAAGCTCTATATTCTTAGATTCATCATTACAGTATTATGATCAAACTGCAGAAATGGTCCTTTCCTTATTTTTAATACATTACATACACCTACACGAAAAATCGTCAATTTATAACTCGTATCATTCAAAATCTAATACTTTAAGAATCCTTTCCCCTGCGGTTTCAAATTTCGATATTTCGATCATCGCTGAATCATCCGCCCAGCGCCCCCAACAAAGGTTTCGCAAATTAAATTTCGCACCGTATCGGCGCGCGGCAAAGGCAAAAATGCAACAATAAAATAACGAATTTAGACCAGCAATCCGGCCGGTTCTTATTATTTTAGCCAACAAAGTAGAAAACCATTTACAATAAATCATTTGGAACGCTTTCTTCGTTCACACGAGCGGGCGACGCAAAGGGTGATTCTGCGTGCGCATAAAGCCCGCGATCCCAGGTACGGACGTGAACGTTTCAATTGTGTGTCTGGAAGTGACATGCTTTGATTTCGGTTCGACGGTAAATGATTTCATTGGTCAATAACTTATTATCACTGACCTCCATTATAAAAGTACTCTGGACTGATGACACCCAGATATATTTTGTGCCTATTTGAAGCGGAATCAGCTCCCCCAATATTCGGGAAGAGAACTAAATCTGACGTAACTTGCAAATGGCCGCTCAATCGCTATTGGTTGTAGAAACCACAGATAATAATATACCTCCATAGTAGAAACTAGTATTAGTTCCAAGTACTCCCACTACTGCTATCAGCGCCAATATGGCGAATTTCAAACGTCATTTTTATGTCAAATTTAGTTCTCTTCCCGAATATTGGGGGAGCTGATTCCGCTTCAAATAGGCACAAAAAATAGCTGTCATTTCTAAGGGTATCATCAGTCCAGCGTACTTGTATAATGGAGGTCAGTGCTTGTTATAGAGATGTTTTGAGTTAGAATGACATTTAGATTTTTCACAAATTCGTAAGTTTACTGAAAATAAAGCTCACTTTCGCGCTATACTTAAAATACTTGCGTATTAAATAAGCCTAGGCTACATACAGTACTAAGTTACTTCTAAGCAATAAGCATGCACTTAAAATTAGTGTGAAAAAAAGATTATTGAAAACATTAATTAATTTCCCAAAGGATATGGAGTATTTTGCCTTTTCAACTGCAGTGGACCTGTCCACGGAAAAAATATTTGTCTTTGGAAATAGGAAAAATACAATAACCGCATCGTGTTTTCTCATTCATAAAATGCGTGGTTTAATTTATTAAACAGTCTTACTCATTTTACTATTATTACTTATTTTATTTCCTCTTATTACATGCCTAAGGTTACCGCTACAATATTATTTTATGTCTTGTAACATGATATTTGTTGCAATAAAGTTCGTATTTCGCATTTATTCATTGCGAATTTTACGACGAAATAATTCAATTCATAAATTTTTTAATTTATTTTTTGCTCAGGAGAATACTTAAAAAACAAATTAGGTTTGTAAGCCAAATTCGTATCGAGTTATCTGAAACATAATATGGAAAACATTAGAAAGGATATTGTGTTGACTAAGTTTGATTGTGCCACTGAAGTATTTTAGTGAAAATTAATACTTTAGAATTTAGAGTATCTAATAAATCACGCACTACGCAGTAATGAACATACTCTTCTTACACAATTTCCACTTTATTCAAATATGCCGTTTAAATAGTGCAACCTGGATGCGTTGTAATATATTTTTTCTTTCATATAAAACACGCGAGAAGTGACAATGGAACTCAATTATTAATAATAATTATTATTGTATTTTATATAAAAATACTCAATTAATATTATAATGTGTACTAGCGACCCGCCCCGGCGTCGCACGGGTATAAAATATATAGCCACTGAAAAATGATTAAAATCGATAGCCTATGATCCTTCACGTGGTCTACTTCTTATACAGCAATTTTTATGTTATTTGGCACAGACCAAATAACATAAAAGTTGCTCCAGTAATTCGCGAGATAAGCCATTTAAAATAATGTGTATATGTTTAGTGGAATGCCTAGTCAAATATTATTTTTATACTAGACGTGACAATGACAATAGTTTCATGAAAAGGAGTTTGAAATGTTATGTCAGTTCCAGTAAGAAAGTTTCACGCGGACCACACTGTAGATGTCGTAGTGTTTGTGCAGCGATTAGAGTGCGTAGCGGTCTGCCTGTAGTGCAGTGTGCACACGGGCAAGTTTACTCGCGCAAATACGAGAAATATGCCAGTTTACTGGACTTGTTTGTGGACTGAAGTTTGTTGTAGATGGTCGCAAAAATAATGAGTAGATGAGTAGATTGGAAATGTGAAAAATATGGTGTACTTTAGCGACAGGTGTCGCTAAGAAGAACATCAGCATAATTAACATCAGAATAATTAGACATCAGCACAATTTGCGGGAAACACCGCAATTTTGTTGCGCCGAATTTTGTCTATATGTTACCGCTAATGTGCGTAAACCAGTTATACTGCAGATTAACAAAGTATTCTGCAGATTATCTGGGTGAGTCAGTTAAAGTGCAAAAAGTTTATTCTATTCTCATTAAATTACATAAAACAGGTTCTTGTTTGAATAAAACATGTTATTTTGTTGTAGAGAATTATTTAATGTATTTTTTTGTATATAAACAAAGGAATAAATATTTAATTTAAAGTAAAATGTTACTTACTTAGAAAAAAATACCAACCAAAACAGTCTTAGGTTGAAAAACTTAAGTCAAAGTTTTTAGGACTTTTACGAAGAAAGAGAATGAAAACTGACTAGGTAAAGTGCAAATATAAGCCTTTTTTTATTTAAATTTCACACTTTAACGGATGGTATCAAGGAATCTGCAGATTACCTAGGTAATGTGCACGTTAACGTATTCTGCATTCTAACGGTAACATATAATATACGTACCATCGAAGAAATTTATTCATAGGCAGTTGACAGACCTACGTCATGTGGTCGGCTTATGTCAATTCAATGTTAGCTGTGATCTGTCCGATTGATTTGAAGTAACGCGACCAAATTACGTAGATCCGCCATCTGTCTAGGTATCAACTTCTCTGATAGTATATTTAGCAGAACAAAAACTATCCCACGTCATTACTAATTAGGACGCATCTTCACACCTAATAACGTGAAGATCTATTCAGTTTATGTGTCAAGAAATTACAGCCAGAAACACTTTCGCATTTATAATGAGGAGGATACCTAATTCTAGAAACAGAAAGCTGTAAACCAGTGGTGCCCAACCGGTAGCTCGCGGGCACCTGGTAGCCCGCGGCCTGTTATCTAGGCGCCGCGAACAGGGTCAAATAAATTAAATTGACAATAACTAAATTACCTAGTTTCCTTTAAATAGCTTATGCTTTTTTTTAACTTCGTGGTGCCCGCGTGGCTTATCGGTATTTTCAAAATAGCCCTTGGAGCAATACCAGTTGGGCACCACTGGTGATAATAAAATTATGACATTTACGAATTAAACAGCCCCATTTAAAAACTTGTTCTATCACCAGTCGGTACTGGTAATAATATTATGAAGACTCACTCAGCGAGTCATACGTTTGGCGAGTAATAGAGCAAGTTACTAGCCCACATAGAGCTGACCTTTTCTGAACCGGGGACAATAATTGAAGTATTGAAAGTAGTGGTTGTATAATGTATGCAGGCTTTTACGAGCTTTGCAGAGCCTGGGTGTATGAGTGCCTTGTGACGGAGCCAACTTAGTTTTTACTTCTAAAAGTGGAATTTTCTTTACTCTGCCTCTTGCTAACAATATTTATTTTATACAAACGTTATACTTGTATAGTTTTTAGTCCCTGTCTGTCACACTTTTTTACCGACTTCCTTTAACGTACCTTTGCAGATATAATAATAATAATATCTATGGACGCTTCACACCACGTCAGTCTGGCCCCGTGGTAAGTAGCTGAAGGACTTGTGTTACAGGTACCAGACAACGGAAATATATTTGATACTTTTACACTATACATATATTTAAGATTTTTATTACATGATACACATATTTAATACACATCCATGACCCAGGAACTTTATAAACTTTTTGTTCCGTCGGCGGGACTCAAACCCGCGACCTCCGACTTGAGCTACCAACGCGCTCACCACTGCGCCACGGAGGTCGTCTCGAGGATATGTTAGATAGGTTAGTCTTTTTTTAGTTTATTTTCCATAACCATTAACGATTAGGTAACTAGCGAAAGTATTTAAGGCGACGCCTTGACTCAGCAATGACTAAAGCTAAGAAATTAAAGTTCATTGTCAGTATTCATCATGTCTTTGTCTTTGAATTAACCATAGCATAACACGATTGGTTAACCTTTATAATACAGAATAATCAATCAAAAAGACCTCTGTAAAAAAAGGGATTCCTATTTTGCCAACAGAGGAGAGAGATTTAAGCTTCTAAAATTTGTACATAGATTGGTTCAAGCATACACTTCAATTTGCCCAAAGCTTGTATGAAATGTATTTATGGTTTTTAAATTACGCAATAAAAACCATTTTGTCGCTTACACCCTTTCCATTTTTTGCTGTTCCATTGCATGAGAGGCCGGGCCGGCCTCTCATAGAAAACAAGCAATCTAAAACATATCCAACACGGTTTTTTACTTTAACGCGGCGTCATCTTAAACTAAGTCTACAAAAAAAGGTTTGACATACAATGCAATGCTAAGGTGTGTTTGCGCCGAATAGTCTTTTTTTTATGAAATAAGGGGGCAAACGAGCAAACGGGTCACCTGATGGAAAGCAACTTCCGTCGCCTATGGACACTCGCAGCATCAGAAGAGCTGCAGGTGCGTTGCCGGCCTTTTAAGAGGGAATAGGGTAATAGGGGAGGGTAGGGGAGGGAAGGGAAGAGAATAGGGTAGGGGATTGGGCCTCCGGTAAACTCACTCACTCGGCGAAACACAGCGCAAGCGCTGTTTCACGCCGGTTTTCTGTGATAACTTGGTATTTCTCCGGTCGAGCCGGCCCATTCGTGCGGAAGTATGGCTCTCCCACGTATAACGTCTTCGAAACTACTAGCCATTTAGCCGAAACTTTTTCGTTTTCGCTTCGTTATAGAATCGCCGATCAAAATGTATGGAAGTGACATAAGACGAGTCGAACGTCAACGTCATATTAACGAACGCTTATGTTGATTCCATACATTTTCATCAGCGATTCTATAACGAAGCGAAAACGAAAACATTTTGGCACACCCCCCTGGACTGTCTTCCCTATTTTTGACCCACTGACCGACCGGAAAGAACATTACTAATTATGATACGATTCCAAAATTCTAAGGGATCTCAATTCGTACGCATAAATTCGCATTGAATTTTTTTTATTTTATTTTTATTGTGCATTTGATAGGAAAATGCAGTATACTAAATCATAAAGTACCTGCAAATGAAATCAGACCTACTTGTTAACCTTCACCCATACACAAGTGTCGTTTTGCAGGCGAGAATATTTAACATACCCCTGCAAATGGTTTAATATACGCCTTATTATTTTAACAATAGAGCTTATAATCGTTTAGCACTTAGTCAGTTTCAGTAAATCGTTAAAAACTTGACCTAGCTCTATGAGTTGCTTGCACTTTTATTCAGTACAGAGCCAGGGATTAAGTGAGCGAAATAACGAATTCTTTCTAATCAGACTCCTGTGATTTAGTAAGAACCAACTTTTTAGTTGTTCTTATTAAATCACAGGAGTTTACAACATCAGTATAGGGTTTTCCTCATACCGATGCTGTAAAGATGTAAAGTTTGTCAATTTGTGAGTTTGTGGCGTTATAGATCGTTTCCTCATTTCTACATTTATATTTGAATCGATTTTTCTTTATTAATTAATAGCCTCGTTGTCTATGAGTGTTACTCTGTATTAAAGAAAATTTGGATTGTTATTGTTATGTTTTAAAGTCTGCATTACGTGAAACCGCCACATATCACATATACAGTGCGACAAGGCTTTAAATGAACGTGGGCGGTGGCGCTGTTCATAAAGGAGAACTGTCAAAAACTGTCAAAAATGACGTTTTTGTATGATGGCAGTGTTAGTTCCCTTTTACGCCACGTTCATTTAAAGCCTTGTCGAGCTGTAATATGACAACACATTCTATATAAAACATTGTACTGAAATGTATGAGAACTTCTTTTAAAATGTTGTACGTTTCAGTCATATATTTCAGACCTTGTGAACGTAAAAATATAGAATTTCCCAGAAGCAAGTTCGTTGCACCGATAACGAAAACACCGTAACTCGAAAATATCCCAACTAATCATATATCATGCAACTTCGGCTGACATTTTGTTCCCAAACTACCCAAACTTACTAGGTGTTTACAAGAATAATCCGTTCACAGTTATTTTAGCTGCGAATTCACGGAGAATGGTCCTTATTTCGTTGCCGTAAAGGAATATATTAGAGGTATGTGCTTGCTGAATTTCGGGTGCATCGCTCTCTATACGTGGCGTTTAGTTTTATAGACCATTATGTATGCGTGAAATCCTTTTATATTCGTATTTAGAACCTAGAAAAGTTGGCTTATGTCTAGTATAAAAGCATTATGCTTTAGGCTTGAGTGATGTATTGTAAAAATTTCTGAGTATTAAACTCGTTAAAATATGTAAAGTGCATAATCCTTACTGATATTATAAATGCGAAATGGCTCAACCGATTAAGATGATATTCGGTGTGGAAATACTTTGAGGAATTGGAATGGACATAGAACTGTTGTTGATGCGACAAATCGTACGATTTACGCGTAATAAACGAATTTCGCCGCAACAAAAAATTCCTGGTGTCATCTAATACTTTATGAGTTTTATACAGGTGACATGCAAGGCGAGTCAAACATAGTCTTTTCACTTCAAAAATCAGGACTTCTACTAAAACAACGTAACTAAACAAACTTAACAGCCCACAAAGGTACAGCAACAGTGTAAAGCAACAATTAAAGGGCAGCGCCAACATAGTAGAGCCTTAATAGAGTGGGAGACGCATTAAGTCGTAAAGCTGGGGACACATGTAGTACTTTGATAACGTGATAAAATGTCACGCGTTCCTATCTCATACAATTTACTTGTAGTTTTAAAAGAATGTAAGGCTATTTTGTTTGTTTCAAAAGAATAATTGAAATGTTCATTAAATGTAGAGTACTTACAGGAAATAACAAACCTACTGATAAAATAAGCATTTTTAGCAAAAGGATTTGCTCAGGTTTCTGGCAAGTGCATGAAGTACAATGTCTAAATGTCTAGTGTTGCTTATCTTAGTATTTTTATCATAATTATCACTTAAATCATAAAAATCGCTCATTATCAGACTATTTTTAGTCAATGATTGCAAAATTTTACGCCTGTGGCTCTAATCTCTATATTTTCTTTAAAAAGTTCCTTACATTATCACAAATAAATGAAAAGTAAAAAGAGGTATTAAAGTAGGTACTAATTATAATAATTATAGCGTTTAAGTTAACTATTTTTTTATTTAAGATTTTAAGAAGCATTGTTTCTCGGGCTGAAAGCTGTAGCAATTCACCGTAATTAATACATATGAAGCCATCAACAGAAACCAATTTTAATTTTAAAGATAATATATTATTAAAGCTAGTGTATTCCCGGGCTTATGACAAGTATCTCACAGATCGTTGTGAACGACATGTGCGAGTGAGGGAATGACCGAAAGCGTTTTATTGAGACCTCAGGGTCTAAAGCCAGGTCTAGAACTTACATAAACACTAAAATACTGGGAGAGATATCATAGCTATTATGTGTTTGTTAACTGACTTAAATACATGTTTAGTTAATTTGTTTAAGAACTATAAGCGGACTAGACATTGTTCACGTCCTATATCAAACATCATTAAAGATGAATGAATGAATGAATGAATATTCTTTATTGCATTTACACACACACATATAGAAATTCAAATTTCAAACTTAGTACTAAGAACTAAATAAACAAAAATGGCGGCTTTATTGCTATGCAGCAATTTCTTCCAAGCAACCGAAAAGCAGGAAATTATTTTATATAAAAAACAAATAGGCAGTGTGCAAAAACAAACTACAACTAATTACTTAATGTAGAAAACTACAAAATTACAAAACACCTAACATGACAATTATAATTTATAAACCTATCTAAACAAATAAATTCTATATATTATAATAAATATTATACCAATAATAATATACTACACATAATACAAAGTAGAAATACATACAATATAATATATTAAGTACTATACCAAATATAATATATTTATAGTTGCTTTGCCATAATACATTTGCCATATTATTTTATTGAAGTGACTAAATAAGACCATGGCAACGTCGATCGCTATCCCGTCGCACAAACAATGGTCGCCGTCAGTCTCAGGTTGTAATAATTTACTATTATTTATTCAACAAATGCACTTATCAATATTTAAAGTACCGAGTAGCCGATTCTCAGACTTACTGAATATGCATATAAAATTTGGTAAAAATCAGTAAAGCCGTTTCGGAGGAGTTCGTGGACTAACATTGTGACACGAGAATTTTATATATAAGATATATTAATAGATAATACAACGAATAATAAAACCTAAGGAAATGTAACTCCCATACTAATACAGTTTTAAATTTGGTTCCATTCGAACTGTCATGTAACGTCAGCCTTTATACCAATGAAATGAAAAGTGAACCTAAGGTACACTTTTTAATCGACTTCAAAAAAAGGAAGTTATCAATTCGACGCGTATGTATGTAATATTTCCAGAACTGCCCAGTTTTTGTATATGTTAATCTATAACAGCTTCTGAACAAATGTGCCAAATTTCAAAAGTGTATATATGTATGTATGTATGTATGTATGTTTTTATGTTTGTGCACGCATATCTCCGGAACTACAAGTCCGATCTAAATGATTCTTTTTTTATTATACTAGGTATTGTTCAACTTAGAGGTCATTATTAATCTCACCAATTCTTCTAATGAGATCTTCCAAGGTTGACTGAATATAGATTTGGAGATCATCTGCATACAAGTGAAAAAGAGACGAGACGGCGACGTGTGAACACATTGTGCTTATAAATAACGCGAAAATGAGGGGAGATAACACACCACCCTGCGGAACGCCAACAGTGCTGCTTGACCACGACGAGAACTCGTCATCCACACGAACACGTTGCCGGCGCCCCGAGAGATTGTCTGTAAGCCAATCAATTACTGAAGGCGATAGATTAAGTGACCTAAGCCTGCCAATAAGAATGTCATGGTCAATAGTATTAAAGGCATTGCTAAAATCCAACAAGACCAAAATAGTTAGCAACTTACTGTCCATAGCACGGCGTATATCATCTGTAACTTTTACTAGAGCTGTAGTTGTGCTATGTCTAGGTCGGAAGCCTGATTGGAGTGAGGTTAAAAGGTTGTGTTTGTTAACAAATGAGGACAACTGCAGTTGATGTATCAATTTTTCAAGAACCTTTGACAGGAATGGCAAAACTGATATGGGTCGAAAATCAGCAGGTGAATTAGGTTTGTTAGATTTCGGCAGGGGAACTATATGAGCACTTTTCCAAACTGACAGGACTTTACCATTTTTAAGAGAGAAATTAAAAATATAAGTCAGTATTGGAGCAATTACATCTATAATTAAAATTATCATCTTACGACATAATAACTTCGCCAACAGCATTCGATGATATGGAGATGACACTCTTTTTAATATCGCCAACAGTAATCGGGCTAAAAAGAAATGGAGGGAAATCAGGTGTCGATGTAGATGCAAGATTGCTAATTGTTTGTAATTTAGAGTGGGGATCAAAATTCACATTGTTAGCGGAGGAAAAAAAGGAATTTAGGGAATTTTTATCGAAAGGAATCTTTGAGAGAGATGGACTCGACATTTTACCTACACCTATGGACTTCAAGAATTTCCATATTTTGGAAGGGTTAGTATTGTCGACAAAAGAATGAATGAAGCGTCTCTGAGCATCTCTGACCATTGTATTGCAGCGATTTCTCAATCTAATATATCTCTCCCGGTGCTCGATTGTATTGGTTCTCTTATATTTAGCTTTTGCCCTATGTTTTCTTGCAATAATCGTTTTGATTTCATACGTAAGCCATGGGGCAGGAAGATGCTTGACCTTAACTGGCCTGATAGGAACATGTTTATCAAACAGACGTAGTATAGATTTATTAAATATCTCTACTTTATCATCAATATTAGTGGCTACAACTAGTTCAGACCAATCGATGTCATGTGCATCTTTAAGAAGATTATCGCTATGATTCTGTTAAAATTTCGCTGTAATTTAATAGTTTTCTTTACTTTTGGTGGGCGTAAGCTGTATGATAAAAAAATGATGTCGTGGTATGAGAATATATATGCTGAACATTGGCCTCCTTTAACGACAAAACTCGGAGAGGATAATATAATTAAGTCTAGCAAAGAGGGAGTGCAACCTGGTGCACAGTGAGTAGCCTGCAGAGGTATCATGGATAAAATTTTACTGTCGAGAATAGTTTTGAGCTTCCTTGTTCTATGGTCACCTTTGATCATACATGTTTTATGTCTCATCCCATGGGAATGGTATAAACATTATTGTATTCCTCCTAGGATACATCCTTAATTCTTAGCCAAATTGATATCTAATAGGCTAGGCGTTCCTTTGCTAAAGATGCTTTCAATAACTAACACGACTTTCATAAACGAATCTGCGCAATATAATGATTATTTCGTCTTCAAATAACCTGTAAAATGTTTCGAAGTTCAGAAGTCAATAAAAGCTAGTGCATAGTCAACAAACAGTTTTCGCTAACGCCAGCAAAAAATAAAATCCAAACGCGAAATTATTACGACCACGAATAAAATGAAATTAAACAGATCTCAAAACGATAAAACCCGACGACAAAAATAACGTTTAAACTCGCGCAAACGGTGACATAAATATTTATTTTACAGTCAGGTACAGAAAGTTTAAAAGTTTCCAAACAAACGAAAGAATATCCGCTAGAACGGCGACGAACTGCCGAGTCAATAACACCATTCTACTGAATATATGGCACTGAAATTTTAAATTCCATTTTAAAGAAGCGAACCTTAATTTATTGTAATTTACTATTTCGAATTGGTTTGGCGATTTATCGCGCAGTTTGCGGAGTGAATTGCAGTGCTTGTGGAATCATATTCCTACTCTTAGTCCTCGGATATAATAATAATAATAATCAGCAAGTCTAAAAGTACTTTGAGTACTTCTTATTATGTTTCATAGATTTACTTTTAGAATTTTGCTTAGAGTGTGAGAGTCTGAAAAACTACTTTGCACAGTGTTTCATATTATATTGTGACGTTACCTGAAAGATTATTATAATTATAAAACATCAATTTTGTCATTTTTCTATAGAATTATATTCTGTCAAGTACTTAAATACAATTTCACTGCAATTTTTTCACGCTCCGACCTTTGGGAAGTGTTCCCTATTGCTAGAAATTACTTAGAAATCTTTCAAAACATTGTACGATTTGCTATAGGTCTACCAGAATCTGATGGCAAAAAGTGAGAAAATGAATTGACTTTAGCAATACCGGGTTAATTGGAATAAAACATTTTGATCCTTTTTTCTTCTTAGGCTGCCTTCACACTAGCGTTTGCCCAGCGTAGGCATTCGATGAACGTATGCGCAGCGCAGACGCCGCGACAACGCGGCGCGTACGTCGCGTTGTCGCCGCTTCTCTACTGGAACAATCAGTACGCTGCGCTAGCGCCGCGTGTGCGCGACGTATACGCCGCGTTACTGCGGTGTCATGTAATGTACCCCTGTGCACGCGACGTACGCGTCGCGTTGTCGCGGCGTCTGCGCTGGGCATACGTTTATCGAACGCCTACGCTGGACAAACGCTAGTGTGAAGGCAGCCTTATAGCACCTGATTCTGTGTGTTAAATCGCCCCAACCGGACTCGGAAGGGGAGAGGGACGGCCCTCTTTTATGCAATAACATTAATAACTTGAGCTCATCTACCGCGATAACTCGTACGCAGTTAGTTTGTGCTACCGCGCGCGAGCAGCCTCACTCGTCAGAGAGTGAGTAAGGGGTCGGACCCCTTAAGAGCAGGGGGGATTCGTGTCCCCACGTCAGATGAAAACAGCTTATTTCGTAGCTCTCCCCAATATTGCCCGATTAGAATGTCACACGTGTGACTTTAGGGGAGGGGGCCAGGCCCCCTCATTGTTTATCTCCAAACTAACTAGCAACAGACTAGTTATAGCCACGATTAAACTACCACGGTCTTAACCAGACCAGTAGCTTAGACCCTTTCGAAAAAAAAAAAAAAATGTGTGTTAAACATGCAAATATAAAAATTTATCCAATGATCAAGGATATTTTTTGAAAATCTGCTGTCAAAAATTGCTGAAAATACTGCAAAAATTCTGGTAGACCTATAATTGCTATATCTATCATTGGTCACTAGAGAATATAACAATAAATGACGCTGGAAGAGGTTTTAATATATTATGGTTTTATAGAGTTGTGCCGTGTGCGTTACTTATTATATTTTTGAGAATCGCATAAAAATAGAGCTGTTTGCCTTTGTACTTCCGTTCTTATTTCCCAGACTAGAAAATTTAAATTTTGATCTTAATGTATACTAAATTCTCCAGGCTTCACCTGTAATGCTTCTAAATTTACCGCTTCTAATTTTAACGTTACGCTCTGAGTTACAAACAATGCTCCAAGACCTGAGCACTGCAAGCCTCGAGGTGGGACTGGCAATGAAGAGGTCCAAAACCAAAATAATGACCAATAGCACGAAGCGTAGGGTCGAGGTAAATGAGCAAGAAATGCAAATTATTGACGAGTACATCTACTTGGGTCAGTTAGTTTCTTTTGAAAATAGACAAGGGAAGGAAGTCGATCGTCGAATCGAAAACGCCTGGAAGAGCTACTGGTCCATGAAGATGCTGATGAAGGGAAATTTACCGATCTCCCTGAAGCGCAGACTCGTCGACATGTGCATTCTGCCTGTCCTAACCTACGGTGCACAAACTTGATCATTGACCGATTCAACTCGGGGTTTGCCAAAGAGCAATGGAGCGCAGTATGTTAGGAGTAAAACTACTGGACAAAATAAGGAACACCACACTGCGCTCCAAAACAGGTATCAAAGATGTAGGTGTCAAGGCTGCCAAGCTGAAGTGGGATTAGGTGGGTCACGTTAGCCGTATGCATTCCGACCGCTGGGCAAGGATCTCAACTCAAGGATCTCAAGGATGGCGTGATGAGCTGGAGGCATACCAGCCAGGCTGGCCAGCGGTGGCGCAGGAGAGAGACAGATGGAAGTCTTTGGGGGAGTCCTTTGCCCAGCAGTGGGACAGTTTGGACTTGAAATAATAATAATAATAATAATGACAGTGAGATAAATAAAATTATACATTAATTGGTAAAGGTTCAATTGTTTTAAAAGATTAATGTAGTAAGTAAAATCATAAGGTTGTAGTAACTATAACATTAGTATATGACAGATTATAATAATAATATGTTTTACTGTTAAGAATTTTAACATACATTTAATATACCTTCATATAATTTATAGTCCAATAAATCTAGTTCTGCCACATATTTTGGGAGAAAAGAAATAAAACCTGCTACTTTTTTAAATTGACATGTTAGAATTATTTAATTTATGTTATGGTAATTAATGAAAAGCTCGACTCTTAAATAATCGATAAATAAAGGTGTGACCAACGAGAAAATGGTTTAAGAAACGGCTTTTGCCCGAATTAATTTAAAATCACAAAATTACAAAAATAACTTGTAGTGGTTTAAAATCATTTGTAGCATGCTCCAAGCTAGGTCAGCAAGCCAGGACAGTTTGGTAAAAAACTAGCTTGCTATCCTGGCTTGAAAAACTAGCCTCGTGTTTTGCAAGACATCTAGTAATTTGATGCATATTAATTTGAATAGACTATATTTTATACCTTATTATTTAGGTACGTGCAATCATTTACAGACACCTTGCAGACAGAATACAATATTTAAAGGCATGGGCGTATATAAGTGGGGTGTTCTGGGGGTACCCCCCCCCCCTTATCAAAGCTATACATACGCCCGTGTTTAAAGGATTGTCAAATATTATAGATAAAATTTCCAATCAATCTCAAAACATTTCGTGCTATTTTTATGTTCTAAATTCGGGAGTATTGGTTTTTCTTCGGCTGGCGAGATGCCAGACTAAAATCACAACTTTAAGTCTGGACGATCTTAAGTTGTGCTTTGTAATTCGATTTCTTTAATCGAAATACATTGTGGACTATCTGTGGTTTCCAATCGATCTTAATGGAAACACAAAGATTTACAACGTGGACTCTATGTTTTTCGATGTATTTTGTGAAGACTTTTGGCTAATAAACATTTTTGGATTAGGTTAGGTAAGAAATTCAAATTCGCGGACACGTGACCTGATCGAAATTTCGTAAAACGGAGGCAGAGCAGACCGCTGGAGACGCATAAAGCAAGTCCCTTCTAAAAATGCAGCAGTTCTCAAACTTTTTTGGTGGCGGAACCCTTTTAAGTGACAGTTCGACGGCCCCTAGTCAATAAGAATATCCTGTCTTTGAATGAATTGTTTCATGCTGGCATCTGATGATAATATTTCTAAAAACAATTTATGCATCGCTCGCGAAGTTCTACGAGGCTCCAGGGCTCAACGGAGCACACTTCGAAAATGGATAATAATAATAATAATAATAATAATAATAATAATAATAATATCTGTGGACGCTTCACACCACGTCAGTCTGGCCCCGTGTTAAGTACCTGAAGGACTTGTGTTACGGGTACCAGACAACGGAAATATATTTAATACTTTTATACTATACATAATATATTTAAGATTTTTATTATATGATACACATTACACATATTTAATACACATCCATGACCCAGGAACTTTTTTGAAAATTTTTTGTTCCGTCGGCGGGATTCGAACCCGCGAACCCCGGCATGAGCTTTCGTGGTCGGTCGTCATAGATATTCTAATGTTTAATGTAATTTTGACGGCACTTCCGGAGTGCTATTCCTTGCCTTTTCTAGCTTCTCCTAGCCTATAAGCAACCGAATTAGATGTATATTACGGCAATCGACATACATTTAGGTTTTAGGTTATGGACGTTTTAGTTCGCACAGACTGCCAAAAGTGCTTCAATTGTTACTTCAATCTCTTAGTTTTCTATCGTTACAATGATTTTGGCAGAAATTTCTATAGTTGTTTTTGCGATTAAGTTTAACATAGTTAATGGGAAGCTAATTTATATACGGTAAAATGACTAGTGATTGGACAGTACCAGTCATTGGACAAAGCACAAAAACACAATATTTATTAAGGTTGGTTTAAAAACTGCCTGATTTTAAAGTAATAGAACGCCTGATTTTAAAGAAAAACAGGTAGTTTTTAAAGCAACTCTAATAAATATTGTGTTTTTGTGATCTGTCCAATAACTAGTACTGTTGAACAGTGCTAGTTATTGGACAGATCACATTTTTTTTTTACCTTATTAAAAGTTTATTAATTTTGTCAATCAAAGAAGCAATAAAATATTGCAATAGTTGGTTTTTGCTCTCTTTACTAAATACGAATAATTTTTTTCAGAGTGTCCTTTAAGAAACAAAGCCTACGCAATCTCCTGCATCGAAAATTAGTTTTATATTAATGCAGAAATTAAATCTGCGACTTATTAATTACGAGATGACGCCCGCAAGTCCATTGCGCCAAAATTAGTTTAACGCGCGGTAAACGCACATTTTTCCAGGATAAAAAGTATCGTTCTCAGACAGACACTCGACTTTCGCATTTATAATACTAATTAAATCAATTCTAAGTATTAATAACTAAACGTTATAATACGTAAAAAAAGATCAAATAATTTTCGCAAGATATAGGTGCTATTTAAGGTGACGCCGTGCTAAAGTAAAAAACCGTGTTGGATATGTTTTAGATTGCTTGTTTTGGCCCAGCCTCTCATAGAAAAAACAAGAAATGGAACAGCAAGAAATGGAAAGGGCGTAAGCAATAAAATGTTTTTTGTCGCGTAATTTAAAAACCATAAATATATTTCATATAAGCTGTGGGCAAATTATAGTGTATGCTTGAACCAATCTATGTATAAATTTTGGAAGCTTACATCACTCTCCTCTGTTGGCAAAATCAGAATCCCTTTTTTTATAGAGTTCTTTTTGATTGATTATTCTGTGCTATAAAAGTTGACCAATCGTGTTATGCTACGGGTAATTCAAAGACAAAGACATGATGAATACTGACAATGAACTTTAATTTCTTAGCTTTAGTCGTTGCTAAGAAAAATCGATATCGCTACAGCCAAATTATCAAGGCGTCGCCTTAAACGATCAATCCCCAAACGGCAGTCGGTTGTCACATAATAATTGAAAATCAATTGTATCTGCGATACCCACGATGGAGGTGCTACATTTGCAGCACTATATATATATATATATATATATATATATATATATATATATATATATATATATATATATATATATGTATTCTATTGTTAACGCTTAGATTAAATCAGTTTTGAACAGACAATAAGTAGGTGTTCATGACTACATATTAATATATCCTCTGACATGTGATCCGTCAAATATACGGAACCCGGGAAACGGGGAGTGACACAGACATAATAAAACACCAATTTAATTATTTGACTATTTAACCCTAAAACAAATCAACCCACCAAAACATGAAATGTAAAAGGAGCCAAGCAAAGTATTGCATAGCTATTCAATACTTCTGTCGTTAAAAGTTTTCAGATCACATTCAAGCCAAGCCTTCAACTTATTTTGTATTTTAAATCAACATTCAGTAAATGTATCAATAGATTTCTTTATTTTATAATTATCATAGTGGCTTGGCAATGAGCACTAGAGAAATAATCAGCTACTTACTACATAATTAGATTTATTGGGTACCATCGGCCACATGCGTTGTTACATATTATAATACTTTACGCTTGCCGTCTGTGTAAGTAACTCCTCCCAATATGTAGTTTTATATTTGTTTCTATTATGCTCATTGCCAAGCTACTATAATAATTATAAAATAAAAAAATCTATTGATACATTTACTGAATGTTGATTTAAATTACAAAATAAGTTGAAGGCTTGGCTTGAATGTGATCTGAAAACTTTTAACGACAGAAGTACTGAATAGCTATGCAATATTTTGCTTGGCTCCTTTTACATTTCATGTTTTGGTGGGATTTCATTTCTTTTTTGAAGGTTTTTTTTTCTTTTCAGGTCACGTTATAACTTTTCTGTACTAAGCTTAGCACATTCCCTATCTCCTTTATATTTTTTCTTTGAGGCTTCGTTAGTTCTATAGGTGGACAACGTAACATAAATACTTCTGAGTTCTGAGTCGATTATTATATTCATAATTATATAATTGACTCATAAGCAATACTTGAAGGTGGTCATTTTTAGCATTACCGTTGAATACATAGCGCAGCACTGATGTGAGCGTCGCGTATCGACGTTCCTCGCAGGAAAGGAGCACACCTTTTTCATGTGATAACTTAAAACTCCTATAAATAATATTATATCGAGCAAGTAAGAAGTGATTATCGCAGTACTAATTATATTTATATTTAAATCAAATTTAATTATTGTTTCATTATTAACGTTGTTAATATTATTTTTTATTTAATTAATACCATTCATTAAGTACCTAATTATAACTAACTTGTAGCCTTTTGTACGTCAAACAAATATGCAGTCGAAACTCATACTGTTCTTGCAAAGTTACAAACATAAAAATCTTTTATTTTATTTAAGTAAGTATTATTATTACATTATTTTTCAATTTCAGTTTTTAGGTTTCCCTGCCCAAAGGATGAAAACGGGGCCCTATTATTAATAAGTCTTCGCTGTCTGTCCGTCGTACATCCGTATGTCACCACTCACCAGGTTGGATCTCGAGAACCGCAATAGCCAGATAGTTGCGATTTTCACAAATTATGTATTTCTGGTGTCGGTATAAAAGCTAATAGTCCAATCAAAATGAAATAAATTATTAATTGGGGGCCTCACACAACAAACACGATTTTTTCTTCTTTTTTTTTGCTCTATATCCATAATTGTAACACTAAGGTTTTTAAAAAAATTCAGATAATGCTCAATTGTATGTTAACTTTAATAATTAATAATAAAAATTAAATAAACTTATTATTTAAGGGGGGCTCCCATACAAATTTACAGTACGGAACCCTATGTACGCCAGCCCGACTCGCACTTGGCCGGTTTCATAATTTTTCCTTTCATTGTGAATAAAGACCTATCCGGGTACCAAATTTCAAGGTTCTAAGTCTGCTAGAAGTAGAAAACCTTAGAATTTTGATGATCTGTCAGTCAATGACGAAATGTAATAACTTTGACCATCCGTAACTATTAAACTATTTATCGAAATTACATGTTATTTGGAGGTTAAGCTAGTTTTAGTACTTGCTCCTAGTGACCGAAATTATAAATCCACAGCTTTGTTAACACTGAAGATAAAGGGGGTGCGAAATAGCCGCGAACCGCTTCGAGAAATGTATGGTACGGCCTTGCCTTTGCTAAAAAGCTTGGCTGGGGCACTGCCGTGCCCCCAGATTGATTTAAACACTGAGGTTGCGATGTTTTGACATAAACGAATTAGATTTTCTAGTTAAGTATGTTCAATATAATCCATACTTCCATACTTTAAATCCATACTAATATTATAAGTAAGAAAAATTGTCTGTCTGTTACATCTTCACACTCAAACGGCTAAACTGATTTTGCTGAAAGGCGTAAAGATACTTTAAGTCCCAGGAAAGGACATAGGATACTATTTATCCCGAAATATGTACGGATCCCGCGCGATAAACAAATTTTGGTGCAACGGAGTTTCGGGCAGCATCTAGTTTGGGCATATGTATTCAAAACTGCTATTTAAATATATATTTTTTTATATCTTAGTGTTCGTGACAGTACCTGCTACTATTCAGCCGAATGCATATTTTTTACGATTTCTAATGGTAAATTTTATAAAAACTTTAGAAAATATACCTATTCAAATATAAAAAGAACCAAATTAAACTCAAAACTCATTAAATTGAACAAAGTTGAAACTTATAAGTCACAACTCACACGCAATTAGTTTAATCGGCTAAGTTATAATATTACTTCAGTCGGAATTTCCAGGAATTGCTATTGTATTCTATTGTTGTCGCGATCACCGGTGCTCGCGCGGGGCCTGAAGGATTAAGTATCTAAGTTTAAAATTTTATACAGTTTATTTATAATTTAGCCGAATGTATAAAATTTACAAATCATCATAATATAGCAATAGTAATTTACAGTTCTTATAATAAATTTCAAATGAAAAGCCACATGGAATTACACGGCTACCGGTAAAAGTTTCGGAAAATAAATGTAAAACCCATTGGCCACAACATTTACCAAAGTTAGAAAAATATACTAAACTATTCTCCCAAGTTCTTGGGTCTTTAAATTAATTCAAATTCACTTTTAAAAACTTTTCTGCCTAACTCCATAAAATAATTAAATATGTTAATTTTAAGTCCACTTAATTTCATTAATTAAAAGGCAATATAAATAAATTTTAAGCACATTAAACTGACGGGCAATAAAATTTTATTTTTTTAACTTAACTTCTGTAAAATAATTTTTTAAGCCAGAAATAAAATCTTACGAGACTTTTTCACTTTTAATTTTTGTGGCACATAATTTGTAAAATAAATTGCTATTTCCAAGAAAAGCGTTGGTATGTTTATTGCTAATTAAAGATTTCTTCTAGCCTATAATGTTGATTATAGCCTACTGGTCAGAGAAGCTAGAAATCTAACAGTATAATGAGTAGGTAGTGCCGTCAGAAAAACCACTTCTAATATTAAGTTATATAAGTTTAAGAGTTATGCAAATTATTTAATTATTGAAGTTAATTAAACATAATATTATTTACGAATAACTTCAAAATCTAATCTGTAAATTAACTTTTCTAAAACTTTACGTGCAAAACTTTTTACGTCCGCTTTTGCCCTAATGTTTAATAAAAAAATCTCCAACCATCAGTAATATTTTCTTCTTGCAAAAGTTTTTTCTACATTTTTCCTAGACAATAATTATTTAATCAAATGTGGTTTAATAATACCTAATTGTTGTCAAATGCAGTTGAAAGTAGTCGCAACTGCTAACTTTTTGAAATACGGTGCGTATAAATTAAGATAAATATTAAATCTAAATAAATTAACCATAATATTAAAAATAAAAAAGCATAACCCAACCAAAAGTTTCCGGAGCAAAAAAATCCAAATTAGGAAAAGGCACAAAATA
This sequence comes from Lysandra bellargus, assembly GCA_905333045.1. Lineage (NCBI taxonomy): Eukaryota > Metazoa > Arthropoda > Insecta > Lepidoptera > Lycaenidae > Lysandra > Lysandra bellargus. Next base: position 6,178,226 of record HG995353.1, read on the forward strand.
AAAACACTTTCACATGGTTTGTCACCACACAAAAAAATCTAAAATGCAAACGCACTCACTAACACAAAACTTTACCTACGCCAAGTCGACAGTCAAAGTTCTAAATCGCGATGGTTTCGCGCCGCGACGCGTCGTTCGAATGGGGATTTTCGGCTATGGGGAGGATGTGCGCATAGCAGTGGCTTAGATGAGACTGTGGCGTACCGCGTATGTACTGAAGCGGCCGTTCCGAAACCGACTTTCGCCCCGACCGGTCGCCCTACAGCTCACACGACACGTCCAGACTAGGAATTTTTCACTATTTCAATTTATAACACTTGTGTTACTTGACTGTACTTTTTTTTTCTAATTTCAATTTAGACACTAATTGTGTTACTTAATTGTACTTTTCCAAATAATTACACACATAATTTCACTTTTTGCTGAAAATATATTTTTTTGTCGACTGTACAGTATAATTACAATGAAAAGTACTACATTAAATTACAAAAAATATAATTTTGCGGCTTGTGTATAATTTGAGGGGTTTTTTATTTGTACAGTCAAGACTTGCGTTCCCTTTTGAGTTCGCGAGAGTACTATGAGGGTTAACCAAAGGGGTAACTTACACGGCATCCGATGCATTATTTTTTGCAATCATTGTTGAGGTGTGAAATAGCCATATTGTTATGTATATCGCAAAAAGTAGGAAACGCATTGTCATTTTTATTACCACTAGAAATAAAATTTAAGGGGAGCGTTGGCTAATTTGAACAGGGCTGTTTTATGAATGTAACTTTTTGTTGTGACACCGAAAATAAATATTTTCTTATGACAGTTTATAAGGACCTTGCACATTACACATGATTTGCCTCGAGACTAGTTATTTGGTGTTGTAGATAAAAAAATATTCAATCCAACGAAATCTCAGATAAAAGCCAGACATAATAACATATTATTAATATAATAATAATAGATAATTATGCAAAGTGACTCATGCAATTTAGTTTTAATACGTATGACTCGTGGTTTGTGAAACCCGCCAGCTCCGAATCTCCTCTTACATAAGTCTTACAAGGAAATAAATTTATCACTTTACATGTAATTATTATTATTCATTTATAAACAGAAATGAATGTATTGCGTGCGTTTACGGGAAAAATAATAAATTTTAATTTAAAGGCGGTAAAAACACTTCGCAGTAAAAAAATAAGTAATTAAATAATATTATAATAATATTATAATATTATTTATTTCATTTTCACTCGAAATGAGATAGTTTTATTCCAAAAAGATTACATACATAAAATAACAAAATATTTTAATTTTGAATTGGAGACTAAACTTTTGGTATTAATAATTAAAATCTCCTACTTTATAATAAACAACAACCATTTTTATAGATCTACGAACTTTTTTTACATCACAACAATTTTTTACATGAAAGTACCAAAACGTTCTATGTACAATCGGACACAAAAGTCATTAACTTACCCAACTGTATCTGGGCATAGTCCGGGCAACATTGCAACAACAACACAACAACAATTCTGTTGTTGTTGTCGCATCCTGCTCCTGTCGCTTCCTGCGCATCCTTCATAGTTGCTAACTGGGTTGCCGATAGCGGGTACAATGAGCTAGCTTATACCTGATGGTAACTGACTTAATGTTAAAGTCAAGAACCAACCAATACATAACATACGTATATTTAGGACTTCAAACGGGCAATTATGACGGTTAGTATGAAAGTCCAATCCGGATTTTTGAAAATTGCACCCCTAGAAGGGGAGAGATTCAAAATTTGATTTTCAGGAAAACTATTTTACGTTCGCAAAGCCACTGAAGCTAAAAGAATAATATTAAAAGATTTTTTAAACCTAAGTAAAAACCATTGAATATTTAAATGATAGATTTAAAACACATTAAATACATAACCAAGAAATTGCACAACGATTTCCAGGATCTAAGTTAAAAAGACTTAGATTTCGATTGCAGATACTATATAATTATCTATTAGCATTCTTGCATAAAATTAATTATTATATAATTAGAGTTCAGTAATAAAATATTAATAAAATAATTGATTGTAAGTGTAAATTGACAAATCGTTAGCTGGTTTTTGCCTCTCATACAGCCTATGATGGTTCTTGATGGTTAACCATGATTTCCACTAAGCACAAACTAAATCAAGTCTGGACAGTCATAGACGAATATGCCTATCTAAACGTTCGTAATCGTTTGTCCATCAATCATCATGAGCCAACGTTGAGAAGCCGCATAAAACGAACGCAGCAAGACTACCCAAAAACAGCTTCTTAACTTAACCGACTCTATAAAAAATAACTCTAAAGCTTATATATTTTTGTCTTCAGTCTGTACTTTTTAAGAATTTCTCTGCCTCCTAATTTCAACATTCCAATATATTTTAACTAATACTAACAAATAAATAATAATAATAATAACAAACTTAAAATACAACTTACTACAACAGAACCAAAAATTATATTAAAGTCGACTCACGCTTAGCCAACGTCTAATTAATTACAATTTAATATGGAATTCACAAACACCTTCATAAAGATACCATTTAAGATAAAGCACAGGAGAATTGCCTTAATGCTAAATAATCTTAGAATCAAAACAATTATATCTAAAACGCAGTACAGAAATTTATAGAGCAAAGGAATCATAGATATGTCATTACAAAATGTATGCTGAGTGTAACACCTACGTGATATTGAACTAACGTAAGTCCTAAGTTGTAACTTGTAACGCAAGTCACTTAAAAAAACAACTACCCCTATACATTTACATTAAACAGTCTTATCTTAGCCCACTTCTCTTTACAGTTGGGAAGAGAAACTGAAAATCAGTTTTTTAGTCTGATGATTATTGCGATAAATAGCCTGTATGTATAAGAATAGTGTAGCTTTCCAATGGTGACAAAAATCGATTCGGCTTTTACGTGATACGGTTACAAACGTATAGTAAGTACCAAAATTCAAACATATTTATCTTGATAATACCAGTGTAGATAGCGTAAACAGTAATTAAGTTGCAAATTACATTGCTTAACAATGTTAATCTTACCAGTTTTATTTCTCGCCACGTGCCTTCAGAGATTTAAAAATATCAAGATTTATTTATTTACTCGTTCATTTCTCGTCATTCTGTATCTGTTGTTTACAGTAATCGCGCAATCTGCGACATCTTACTCGCTACTACACTTCATGCATTTACTTTGGTAGTCCTTATGCCAACTATATATAAGGGTGATTTTGTAAAGTCGAAGGTATACCTCGCCAATCCACCGACATCGGAGCAGACAGCCGGCTAACTGCTGATCGGAGATAAGCGGATCGCTTACAATCTGTCTGATCTAAAAGTTATTAATGCTACATTATTTATTGCGGGTGCGCAATAATTTTTTACGATTGAGAAAAAAGTATTTATGTTTCGCTACTGCACTTACAGTTAGCACTTACAACAAAAAGTTACATTTTTACAATAGTTAGAGCCTGTTTCACCACTTGCTGATAATGTGCCGGATAGACTACCCACCACTTAACTTGACAGATAGAGTATGGAGCAGCCGTCAAAAAAGTTGTGGATAGCCTATCCGGCACTTTATCAGGAAGTGGTGAAACAGGCCCTTACAATTGTTGCAGTTGCTTACTTGTTATAACAATTATTATAATCGCCGCCTTGCTGATTAAAGATTCACTCTACGTAGTTTTAGGGCCTGTTTCACCGCTTCCTGATAAGGTGCCCGATAGGCTTATTTGACAGATTCTCCATACTCTATGTATCAAGTTAAGTTGTGGATAGCCATATCAGGAAGCGGTGAAACAGGCCCTTAGTATCTTCTGGCTACTTTTCTAACGTATCGGACGAAGGCAAACATACACTGTGTGGATATTTATGTTACACCGTACTAATAAAATTAATTACAATTGAGATGGTTTCGGTGGTTTCGGTCTCATACTAACCCTAACACGAAAGTTTTATACAAATCACAAACGAATTTAAATACACCATAGACCAGTTAAATTTTAGACTTGGCAAATGAAATTCCTTTAACAATGGCAAATAGAAATTAAGTATTAGCATAGTATACTATTTTATATATTAATATAATATCATAGATTATTAGTTACTAAAATGGTATATAATATCATGGATATTAATATGGAATGGAATATTTAATAACAAATCATGACACCTGTCCAAACTTATTGCTTTTTATAGGTTGTTCAATAGAAGATGGTACCGAAATTGTAGAAGACGTCATCTAGTTGGTTAAGGCCGCGTTTCCACTGAAGCGGAGCGGAGCGGAGCGGAGCGGAGCGGAGCGGAGCGGAGAGGAGCTTAGCGGTGCCGAATTGACCAATCACCATGCTCGAAAACTTCGCTGTCATTCCGCTGGAATAGCACGATTGGTCAATTCGGGCACCGCTAAGCTCCTCTCCGCTCCGCTCCACTTCAGTCGAAACGCGGCCTAATGGTTATATTTGCTTAATATCTTAGTAAAAAGATGTCCATTGTGTACAGACGAGTGAAACAAAGTTTTAGTCAAGCTACTTTTATATGGTATCGGATGAGTTGTTTCTCTTGCCGTCTACTTGTCGCTTTTGAAAGCGATATCCACCCCTTCTTAGCTCTCTGGCCGGTACACAGCTGCTGATGGTGCAATTAATATATTCATTTACCCCTCACGCCACTCGCTGGGGTCGATCAGTCATCGGCGACGCGCGCCTAATCGATTCTACCACGTGCGCCCGTGATTTATAGATCATTGTGGATCATTCCAGATCACCGTGAACTTGGATCATGTAGGAAGCTTGCAGTTTGTAGTGCCAAATTTCGTGTTTTACGTCCTTTCCTGGGACTCGGAGAATCTCTTTACACTATAAAATCGGCTTACATGAGCGTGATGAGGTAGCAGACTGACAAACAAACAAAAGATGAGATAGATCTATTTGACTGTAGACAGATAGACAGACAGGTACACAAACCTATAATAGAATGAATAGCACATTCTTCCTTCTGCATTGCAAATTCTTTGCTATATTCAATTAACGCTTAATTTTTCGCTATACCCAAAACTCATAAAGCAACCATCAATGTAAAAGACCCTTACATGGAAGTCGGAAGTGACACTGGTTTCACTTCCCTCTACGTGGATCTCACCGCAGTGACGTCACAACGCATTGATTGATGGCACCCCTTCGCGCTTTGTTCATTTGTGAATTTATTCTGACTAAATCACGTTGTTTGATTGCGTTGCGGTGTCGTCGCGCGTTGCAACGTCGTCACTTTGATGTTTTACATAAATATTTTATTTTTCCACGTTTTTGCATTGGGGTGCCCCGGATGTGGTGTTCTAACGGAACGATGAACATGACATATTCATAACAAAAAACGTTGCAGCACCGCATCGCCGAGACCTGCGGCAAAAACATTTACCTTCGTTGTTAAAATATTTAAAATTGCTTTAAAAAATTTAAAATTAAGGCGTCGCAATGCGGTTTTGTTTTGGACTATAAAGGACTCTAGCGTGGATTGAACATTTAGCGTGTTATCGTGCGTCAACACAACGTAGACACTGCGTTATTAAGGGCCGAAACACATAACCGCGTAAAGGCACTGCACCGCTAAAATCGGGCGCAAAATCATTCGAAATTCATGTAAAAAAAAAACTAAAGAATTCCGACAATTTCCACGTTGCGGCGCACGGTTATCGTGTTTTGGTCCTAATACTTTCTCACATCACAACGCTACGCAAATCGCATTATGGCCTACAGGACGATTTTGGCCGTTGAACCTTATGAGTTATTCCATACATGACAGATCGCTATCGTAGCCAGAAGAGTACGGTAGTGTTGACCCACTATCATAGACGAAATTTCCCGAAAAATGTTTTCCTAGCATTAACGGTTGCGAATTCGGTCGTTGAACCTTGGGAAAACATTAATTCTGCGTCGATGGCAGATCGTTATCATAGCTGGAATTGCTGCTGACCCAGTATAGGAAAGTGAACAAAATGTTTCGACTATTTAGTATAATATTACGTATGTTAAAAATCGGAAAGAATATGCAAGATACACTATTGATGTCAATGCTTATTTCAAAATATCCCCAAACATCACCGAAGTAGCCCCATATTTTTTTTTGGCCACGCTTTGCCTTGACATACCGTAATATTATGTGTATCATTTTGACTTTGACTCAAATATATTTTTCTACCTATAATATCGTTCGAAAAATTTTGAATCATTCTTCTCTCTCTTTCTTACAATTTATTAGCAAAACCGTACCGTTAATAAAATCATTATTTAGTATATTGTGCACCGAAAGCACAATATAGACTGTCGTGTATAACTTGTAGCGGAGGGTTGTTTTGGAAGAATATTTGAATATAACAAAGATGTAAAATAAAATTATAGACACAGAAAATTAAAAGATATTTGCGAAAATTATGATTTCCAAAATAGGAAAACATTTATATTTTATTCTTGATTTTCGTTTATCAACTATCGCACATGAAGCGTACATTTTGCGTAAAAATACTATTATAAGTTAAATAAATCAAAGTATTACAGTAGTGAATTTAATTTCAGTTAGACTGTAAAAGCAAAGTGGACAAACATACACTCGTACAAGAACTTAGTTTATACTTAGGTTAGGTTAATTTGGATTTTTCAAGAGTATATAGGGCACTCTCTAACTATCTAACTTAAACGTTAAAAAATTTCGACAGAGCGTTCAAAAAATTATTCAATTTGAAGTACGGCAAAAACGGATTATCGTACTGGGACCGTACATTTTTTCGGGATATAAAGTATCATAACATGTCCTTTTCCAGGACTCAAAATATCTACGTGCAAAATTTTAAAAAAATAACTAATACTTAAGTTTTTTTCCTGAAGTCATTGTTAGTAGCCCTGACGTCACGGCGACCCTTGAGAATATATTGTGATAAGCGATGGTGACAAGTAAGTCTGAGTACGACCATTAATTAATTTTTTATTAAGCTTTATTTATTATAATACATCGTGTCCAATATTAATCCGCGAACCCCCATGCAATGCGATTAAGATGTAAGCGCCGCTTGTGCCAAACCGGTTGAGTCAGCTATTGTCAACATTTTAATTGGACCTACCCGGATCAACGTGCGCCAGGGGTCACAAACATTTCGATTACACTTATTATTTGATAGAAATCTAAGAATGTAATTTTAATTGCAGTAAGCAATGTTATAATTCAAATGTGAAATTTGATCGTTGCATATTAATTTAATTTCTAACGCCGCACTGCTTATTATAAAAAAAAGGTTTTCTAGGATAAAAAATAAATAAAAGCTCTTAGTAGGTAACGAGTTGACAGTACTCAGTCAATCTATAGGCACAAAATTTATATTCTTTTTTAATAAAATTAGAGGGTGAACGAATAAACAGGTCACCTGATGGAAAGCAAGTACCGTCGCAACATCAGAAAAGTTGCAGGCCGGCAACGGCTGGTCTTTAAAGAAGCTTTTAAGCTTCTTTCTTCTTTTTAAGGGCTACCTTCTTGAAGGTCGTATTGTCTAGGGGAAAACTGTTTACTCGATTTATATCGACCTATCAAATAATATTCAGATAAATTATATAAAAAATATTGATAGAAGTAAGAGTTACATTGAAAACGACGGTTAAAACTTTTTCATAGCTTACCATTATAAAGTTTATATTCTGATTATGCCAAAGTTAATCATTCTATAACTATAGCCTCTAACAATAAATATATTTATCATAAAATATAGTACAGTGATGAGCAATAAATAAAAACATTTATAGTTATATTTAAAGAACAGTAAAAACACTATAAACGGGAGAGTTATAATGAAATTCCTACATTGTGTAATCGAGTGTGGTTACCCTATAATTCCTGAGATGTTTGTAGTACATCCAAAATTGGTCTTTCGAGCTTTAAGCTTACGGTTTATAATTGCTTAAAAGCTTAATCCTATCGAAAACAAACATCGCTATAACCATATTTGAATATAGCGTTATAAGAAGTCGGAAAACAAATACATTGAGTGTGTAACGGAACTGAAACGGAAATGGAAACTGTTCACACAAATAGAGGAACACTTTTGACTGGTTACTCAATTCATCGCGAGTTCATTCTTTGAACATTGACGATTTTCATTCATCAAAATAAAAATAATTTCATTCATTTTAAGGTACAGAAAACACCGCCATTATAAGAAAAATAACAAAGTATAACAACACCAAAGAAAAAAAACTAGGAAATAATAATAAAACATTCTAAAACAAACAAAAGATGCGTTATGAAGGAAAAGGACAAAAATACGGCATGGCAGTGCTTTGCCAAAAAAAATCTAAATAATATTTATTTCTAAATAGGTTAACAAAGTTAACACTTTTAGAACGTCGTGTCTACATGAGGCCTACCACCGGTTCGGGAACTAACCCGGCGAGAAGAACCGGCGTAAGAAACTCGCACGGGGCTATATTTTAGATGGAAAAGATGGAAAATCTTATCCATATCCATTATCCACACTAATAATATAAGTGCGAAAGTATGTCTGTCTGTCTTCTCGCACAAACCGCTGAACCGACTTTTCTGTTTAATATGGAAATACTTTGAATCCCGGAAAGGACATATTAGGATACATTTTTTTACCAGGGAAAATGAACAGTTACGACTTTTGGCGTAACGAAGTTGGCGATTTAAGGCGCTATATCGAAAGTAAATTTACCGCAAGGGTAACTTTATACTTAATTTGTATGACTATAAAGTCGTGAATACGCTGCGGCCAGAAGCTATCGGCTCGCTCGGAAAACATGCGAAAAAACGTAATTATAATCATTTAAAAAATAACTAGGAGCATTTAAGCAAAATGCTTCTATACGATTTTGAGTCGCAAATGTGTCTATCAATTAGACTAATTTCCTACATACGTCTATTTTCGTTTAAAAATAATCTTCAAATTTCGTATTTTTAAGAGGTCATTTCGAAAATTAAATGTATTAAGGCAAAATACATTAATCCTGTTTCTAGTTCTTCTCAAACCTAGATAAGGCTATGAAGATATGTATATCTATCTAATATCTCATTACCAGATTTGTAACATTTCTGAGGGTCCTATAGTATTACGTCAAAAAGGATAGTTTTTCAATATAGCGCCTTAATATAAGAGAGGGTTGGAAGATATTAATGTCCGGTTTCTACAGTCATTTTAACAGGAGTTTATCTTTTAAACTTCATTAAGAGTCCGTATACGAAATTTGCCGATTTCGCTGATTTGACAGACGTCATTTAACAGTTAAAATACAGTATTTCTATAAGTTTTAATGCACAACATGTAAGATCATTTCAATTTAAGTATTTTTAAATAATCCAGCTCAAACCCGCGACAGTTTTGTGATTTTTGCTGTAAAAGGCTTAGAATATCACCTGTTTATGGATTGTATTGACGTCTTAACGGTATGAAAAAAATACAATGTACTATTGAGAAAGTCGAGAAAGAAATACAATGTTAGAATTACTTGTTACCACTTTAATATGAAATAGTTGAGTAAAAAAAATATGTAACTCTGCAAAATTTTAGAGAAAATGGGCAATGAATTGCTGTTAATTTCGGCAACTTGCAGCTGTAATTCATAAAAATAAAACGACAGAAATAATCTATAGATAAAATCCTATCCAATTCGAGAAAAAAGAAAAAAAAACAAATTGTGCCAAAAAACATGATTCAAAACAACCTAAATCTCACATTATATTACTCGCCGCAAGGCTCGAGTCGGCAGTCCGCGCTTAAATATATTTTTAAATCTAATAATATATATATATATATATATATATATTTAAATCTAATAAGGGGAAAAAACGAATAATATATATTAATAAATAATATTTCTGTAGCGAACCTTTGCAATTTCATATTCATCGGCAAAATTTCGTATACGGACTCTTAAATAAATAATATCCAGGCACTAGCTGAGCATGAGTAAAGTTTTCAAAGTTTTTAAAATAATTTACTTCATTGCATAGTCCACATGAATAAAATTTCACCTGGTTGACATTTTAGTAATACAAATTATTATACATTGTAATTATTATATACGGCAACTGCATTGCGCCAAAATTAGTTTATCGCGAGGGAAACATACCTTTTTCGGGATAAAAAGTATCCTATGTATATCCCGGGACTCAAGGTATCTCCATATCAAATTTTACCAAAGTCGATTAAGCGGTTGGGTCGTGAAGAGGTAACAGACAGACAGACACACTTTCGCATTCATAATATTAAAAGCAGATAGTGCTACGACGTAGCACTCGTAGTATTATAGTATTTCAATCCAGTTTTGTTGCGTTTCTTTCAAATTAAATCAATAAAACGTAATTTTCTCCTGTTCTGAATTTTCCTTTTCTTTATAAAATAAAGCAAGAGAATTCGTTTTCTTACTGTCTAAGCTTAGTAAAGTAAAAAACTCTATTGAAACAAACAAAACAAATCAATTTACACAATTAGGTACAAAAACAGAAATAGTTTCAATTGGCGGCCTTACTGCTGGAAGCAGTCTTTTCCAGCTTATTAGCTTATTAAATCTAAAGTAATATGAAGATTATTTACAGCATAAGTTTTATTTTATAACTAGTTAGCACCTGCATCTTTGAATTACAAAATGCTAGGACTTATCAAATAAAAATATTTCACACTTTTATTTATCGTCTCAGATTAACACTTTCGTTTCTGGATAATCTAAGATATATTATTATATGATTGGCGTATGAAAAGCTATGAGTATTACAATCGGCGCGTTATCGTACATTCCATATATCATACAACTATCGGGAACATAAAATATGTTGCATCATATAATATTCAAAACTCAACTTTCATACTAATAAAACAATATAAAATTGTATTGAATACATTAATTCATTCAACACAGGCGCAGGCGCATCGTGACTAGGATTACCAACTTTTGTAATTTTTAAAGACAGTGTCCTGTTATTTTTTAAATCTTAACACTATATATGAGTTGTTATTCTAAGGCGGACTTGCACAGATCTGAGTTAAAGTTAACTCTGAGTTAAACATTATGTCATCTCGATCACTCACTTGGTGAGTGACAGATATGACATGATGTTTAACTCAGAGTTAACTTTAACTCAGATCTGCGCAAGTGGGCCTTACAGGCTTCTTCATGATGTACTCACTACTCGTAGTATGTACCATGGTCCATGACTATTAGCATTGTGTCAAAAATACAACATTTATAGTTATAATAACATTTATTGTTAAAAAAAACAATTAAGAAATATTAAAAAAGTAAGTGCGTAATGCTGATTGCTAAGGTCCGCTTGTGCCTTGTGCAGATCTAGGGAAAAATTAGCCCTGGGTCTATCATGATTCATCTTCCTCCTTATCGTTCGGGTCCATGAAATAGATATTTTATGGGTTAGCTATTGTAATCGTCAGAAACGTCAGATCTGAGCAGATGAATTAAAATGGCACAATAAAACTGTTCCATAATTTTCTATATCAAAGTCTACCGAATAACCAAAGCAATGGTCACCCGAAGCTCAAGTGCAGTAAGAAGAAAACGCTTGTTATTATCATACATATTGATAAGGCATAATCCGACTAAATTAATTTATTCCGTTTTTATGGTACAATTAATAATCTCGCACCTCTCTTTAATTACACGTATGATATGATTATTAAAAATAATCAAGATATTCAACTTTCAAATAATCTCGCCGGGCGTGACTACGTGACTTTTAATTACAAATTAAAAGTCACGTCTATATTATAATTGTTTTTTTGTATTATTTGTGTTTGTTTGTTTTTAGACTTTTGTAAGATATCTGTAGCATCTAAGGATTTTATGAACGAAACTAACAAGTTTTAACCATTTTAAAACATTTATAAAATAATGTTGAAAATTTAAACATGAAATGAAACAACAATCAGCAACCTTTTATTGATTGCTGATTAATAATATTGCTAATGAAGCGATTGTTATCTAGCTTTAGTTTTAGTCCATTGAAATGTTACATTTGCTTTGCATTTATTAGAGGACGCAATTTTATTTTTGGAATATGTTGGGAGAGTCAATAGAAGCTTATACCTCAAGTTTGTGGGGTCGCCACTCTTGTCCCCCGGCCGCCATCTTGAAAAAAGGGGTGACAACACTATTTTCGTGTTATTTTGGAAACGATACGACTTACAAAAAATTTATAAGTATATAAATTGTTGCAAATTATTTTGCCTACAAATATGTTCATATCATATTTTATCCTAAATTTAAAAAAATCAAAGTTATAAGCAAAAAAGTGAGATTTTTTTTAAATAGCTTTATTATCACTCTTTAATTATATTTAATACATTTTACCAAAAAAAATACCTTCAACCAACCTTGTAGATGACCTTCTGAGAAAAAGATCCCCTATCCCATGAAATTTATTTTTTTGCAGATACAAAGGAAACTGTGGAACCATGTGTGGCTGAAGAAAAGCAGGCCTGAAATGCTTTATACTATTTACGCGCTAAAGCGCGTAAAACAAAACAGATTTAAAAAATCAATCCTTCGATCAGGGATTCTCGGAAATGCTATTGTATTCTATTGTTGTCGCGATCACCGGTGCTCGTACGGGGCTTAATGGATTTGTGTTATTTAAATTATTTTTAAATTAAAATTTAATTTGTTTTTCTTTCAGGTAAGTCTTTCCTGTTCTCGACTGTGCAGTGTTTCCAGTGAGTAATATTAACTCTGCCTCTTTCGCATTTCTATCGATACCCGTAGGGAAAAGTAGTATGTCAATAAGTTATTTGAGATCTCACCGGGAACTTAAGTGGGCGTTAATCTGGCGATTACCGACCAAATCGTCGGCGCCTTTGTAATGAACAATTTGTTCATTGGTTTGTACATCGCGTCAAATATTTATAGTATCGTAAATACGGATTTTCGTAGTTTTCTATTCTATATTCAATACGTTGTATATGATACTATATTTCATGCTACAATTAAAGAAAGTTGTAACTATTGTAGTGGGTTGAAATGATCTATTTAAATTTTTACATTCAGTTTTTTCACATACTTAGGATGTGATTTACTACCTTAAGGGCGTTCCTTACGGAGATTCCGTAATTTACCGTATTTCAAGCCTAAATAACTCATAATTTGAAAGCTACAAAGTTATAATGAAAATACAGCAATAATCTTTCAGCATTCCTTTCCCCGTTTTAAATTTTCTATTTTTGTTTATTATACTTATGATATCAGCTTCGAAAGTAAAACCAATTTATTAAAACTCAAGAATACATTCAGCATATCCTTACGATTTACAAATAACTTTTATTTGAAACACACGCCAATAGATCGACAATATCATAAAGTACATATTCCCCGTTTTAAATTTTTTTAGGACAATTTTGAACCAAGATAAGTAAAAAAAATAGGGTTTTGGTGCGATCTCGGCAACGCGGCAAATGTAAGGCCAAGGTCGTTTGCTCGGGGGACGGCCTTAAGGATTACATTTTGTACATTTTAATCCCACCAAAACATGAAAATATGTAAAAAGAGCCAAGCAAAATATTGCATAGCTATTCAATACTTCTGTCGTAAAAAGTTTTCAGATCACATTCAAGCCGAGCCTTCAACTTATTTTGTAATTTAAATCAACATTCAGTAAATGTATCAATAGATTTCTTTATTTTATAATTATTATAGTGGCTTGGCAATAAGCACTAGAGAAATAATCAGCTACTAATTGAATTTATTGGGTACCATCGGCCACATACGTCGTTACATATTAAAACACTTTACGCTTGCCGTTTCTCCCAATATGCAGTTTTATATTTGTTTCTATTATATAAATGACTCATAAGCTCATAACTTGAATGTGTTCATTTTTATCTTTACCGTTGAATACATAGCAGCACTGGCCACTGTTGTAAGCGTCTCGACGTTCCTCGCAGGAAAGAAGCACACCTTATTTCATGTGATAACTTAAAACTCCCCTAATAATTGTATCGAGCAAGTACGGAGTGTATATCTCAGTACTGATTAGTGATTACATAATATTATATGGAATTCAATTATTGTTTCATTATTAACGTTGTTAATATTATTTTTTATTTAATTAATACCACTTCATTAAGTTCATAACTAACTTAAAGCCTTTTGTACGTCAAACAAATATTATGCAGTCGAAACTCATACTGTTCTTACAAAGTTACGAACATAAAAATCTTTAATTTTATTTAATAAATTATTATATTAAATTACCTAATAAGTATATTATTTTTCAATTTCAGTTTTTAGGTTTCCCTGCCCAAAAGCTGAAAACGGGGCCCTATTATTAATAAGTATTCGCTGTCTGTCCGTCGCACATCCGTATGTCACTACTCACCAGGCTGGATCTCGAGAACTGCAATAGCTAGATAGTTGCGATTTTCACAAATTATGTATTTCTGGTGTCGTTATAAAAGCTAATAGTCCAATCAAAATAAAATAGATTATTAAAGGGGGCCTCATACAACAAACACGATTTTTTGCTCTATATCCATAATGGTAACACTAAGGTTTTTAAAAATTTCAGAAAATGCTCATTTGTATGTTAACTTTAGTAATAAAAATTAAATTTAATAATTAATAATAAAAATTAAATAAACTTATTATTTAAGGGGGGGCTCCCATACAAATTTACGGTACGGAACCCTATGTACGCCAGTCCGACTCGCACTTGGCCGGTTTCATAATTTTTAACCGACTTCCAAAAAACGAGGAGGTTATATGTTCGGCTGTGGATATATTTTTTTTTTTTTTGTATGTTCAACGATTACTCCGCCGTTTGTGAACCGATTTTCGAAATTTTTGTTGTGTTGTATTAGGTTTCACTCTAATTTGGTACCATGTTCACAAAAGTGGTGACCTGATGATGGGATCCATGAGTAATCGAGGGAACTCCTCGAAATTTATATGGAAACATATGGTGATTTTGGTTTTATGAGAAGTATCCTAAGCATATGCTACCAAAACGCAAGATTTTGCACCGAGGTATACTATGGTTCCGAAGCTACTAAGAGAACTCTGGATTCCTTATAGATACAAGTTTGGGAGTTTAGGCGCTGTTTTAAGAACTGAAAGCATATGCTACTATGCAAATTACATTCATCATCATCATCATCATCATTACCATGTCAGGGTCACCAATGTCACCAAATTCAACCTTATCTCCAGAGCATAAGGCACACATTTGACATTACTTCTAAGAAGTTAAAGCTGCTTCGATAATGTAACATTCTGTCTCACTTCGCCGAGATATTCTGGAAAACAACCTAATTTCAACCTTTTGCATTGCGTTTAGCGTTCATAATACAATAACACTCTCTGCAGTCTCACTTCAATTTGCCAGGGCCGCAGGGCTGTCAAGCGGGCGCGGGCGGCGCGGCGGCGCGGGCCGGGTAGGAACTATGTGCGCTGCGTCCGCGTCACGTGCGACAAGTCGAGCGAGTGCCAGTAGCAGTACTATTGAAAGTTGAAACTAGTCCGGTGACCGGCTACTTAGCACGTCACGTCACGTGTTCACTTCGATTTTTTTAAAATGTATTGTTTAAAATTATCTGCAGGCTGCAGCTGATATTATATTTTGTAAGTGTGACTGTAATAAGATACGCAGAATAATATTATACAGGTGTATTATTCTACTTATAGTACGCGATGGTTTACTCTGGTAACTAAAAAGAGTGAAATTATTATTTTTAACAAAAAATTAAAACCGACTTCCAAGGTAAAACAATAATAACATCCTTATAATATGAACTAAAAAGTATTAAATAATTATTCCTATCTAATAGTGCCTTTTTCCGAATTCGGCTAAAACTCAACTATTTCTGTACTCAATCTTCATAATTTTGAAGTCGGTGCCAGTTCCAAAAGTTTCAAATATTCTGTCAGAGAACAGAAGATTCATCTGGTACCGACTTCAAAATGATGAAGATTGAGTACAGAAATAGTTGAGTTTTAGCCGAATTCGGAAAAATGCACTATTAGATAGGAATAATTATTTAATACTTTTTAGTTCATATTATAAGGATGTTATTATTGTTTTACCTTGGAAGTCGGTTTTAATTTTTTGTTAAAAATAATTCCTTTCATTGTGAATAAAGACCTATCCGAGTACCAAATTTAAAGGTTCTAAGTCTGCTAGAAGTACCTTAGAATTTTGATGATCTATATGTCAGTGAGTGACAAAATGTAGTAATTTTGACTAATCGTAACTCCTAAACTATTTATTGAAATTTCATGTAATTTGGAGGTTAATCTAGTTTTAATACTTGCTCCTAGTGGCCGAAATTTTAAATCCCTAGCTTTGTTAACATCGAAGATAAAGGGGGTGTGAAATAGCCGCGAACCGCTTCGAGAAAAGTATGGTACGGACGTGCCTTTGTTAAAAAGCTTGGCTGGGGCACTGCCGTGCCCCCAGATATTACGAGATTAGTAAAAGCGTTCGTAGCAAATTTTCAGATTCTTCTAATTACTTATTACTTAATTAGGTAAAATTAAAAACAAATGTTTCGTCGAACTCAAAACATAATTAATGTTCTATTTTGTCGAATACGAAATGAGATTCGTCGAATATGAAATGTGCTTCGTCGCGGTGCGCCGGCGCAAGTCATCGCTCGGTGGAGTGTTGACACACCTTTGTTTATTCTCGTCGGTCCTCGGCGAACCTACGTTACAGTTGCACAGACTAATTACACACCATATAGTCTGTGTACACTGTTCTGAGCCTAGGAATTCACACGGTTTGAGGAGCCCGGGCTTAGCTCAGAGCTTTTTAACTTTTTGTATAAATAAACCCTTTTTGTTTTTCACTACTCACTAGATGTTACTAGCTTAGTCCGTGGAACATAGTTTAAGCAGCCTGGGTCCTAGTGCTTGATGAAAAGATGTGACCAAAAGTCCGTTGAGTAAAATTAACGTGAATTGTAATATTAATATTGGTAGTTTGCTTTTGTTGCTTTTATTTCCATGTTTTTTTCAATACTACCTTTCCTTGTGCTTTCGCTTCAAATTCTAATTCATTGGATGACCTCCCAAAGAGGCTTCGCAACCTACAGGTTGAAAATTACTGGTCTAACTTTACCTTTAAAAATTTCTCCAATTTCGTTTTTTTAAGAGCCTATGCAGTATGCTGTTACTCTGCTGGGCATCCATTTTCATTAGGAGATCATAAACTTTAATTATTGTTGTTATTCTCAATAGAAATCCCATGCAGCTACAGACTATAATGGTCTATGACACATCTTTATGACATTGTCCAGTGTCCTGTAAAGTGATTATGTGTTAATGAGTAGTGTCATGTGTGATGTGAGATCCATGCCGTAATTAATTGTAATTAGCGCTAATCCGTGAATAACGTTGTTCGCGGTAAACAATTTGCACGAAAACAAACTTCAGATATTGAGGTCAAACTTTTCCGTGATTAAATAGGTCGAATACTAAAAATGGCTTAATTTATTAGCCTACATGTTTCCCGCAAACGCGTTTGCGCTTTTATCCTAATTGGACATGAACGCACACAAAACGTTAGTCCCGGGAAAGGACGCAGGATAGTGCCTACGTCCTTTCTCGGGACTCAAACGGTAACAGACAGACTCTTTTATATCTTTAATAATATTATAGCTATTAAAGATAGGCGAGTGGCGATAGTTCATTTTAGGTACTCTCTCAAAGGACAGGCCTCGTCTAGTTTGGGGGACCGTTAATTACAATACATTCCCGGAAAGGACTTGTTACAATATTTATCCAGGATAATATTATAAAATCTTGTGCGATTATCGAATTTTGGCAACATCCAATTTAAAACTGACCAAACCGCGTACCTCGCAGTCACCATATTATTGACATAGATAAAATCAATCACAGTGCCACAAGCAGTGTAGCGAATAACATGTTTACTCTAGCAGCGAATTTCCTTACAAATCGTTATCGGAAATGAACGCTGAAGTTGTTTCGTTGGAAAACCCTTATCTCGAGGCATGTCGAGTAGCGGTGGACTTAGATGTGGAGACCACGAAACTGTGGACTTGAGCTACAAAAAAAATCCTAAATGTTAAAAATTAAAAACGTTTAAACCTTGCGTTTTAGGTTCGTTTTGAGCATTGGGCTAGACGAAAATCAAGTCTTTTAAATAATAAACTGTACGTCATAAGCCAAACATTACAATGATTCACTGTCAGTGAATACTCGATATTTAAGTTAGTAGCATTAGCAGCCTATCCTAATTTTGTTTACATTTAGGTGAAAATGCAGTGAAACGAAGTATAGGCTGGCGCATTACACTTGGAATGCACCCAACACAAAGTACAGTGGTCGCACTATATCAAGAATGAGGCCACATCGCTCCTTGCAATGCGTCGTTGCAATAGAATAACGCATTGTATGCGGTGACGTGTGATAACACAATACAATTCAACAGCGCAGTGCCTTATTTACCCTACCTTTTCATCTCCTGTCCGTCATTCTGTCATACATAAGTGCTGCTAAGGCCAGGCAGGCTGGCGGTCGGCGAAACGTTATTCGACATATTAATATCCATAATCCACTGTATACAGGATGTTTCAAATAAGGTGTAACTAGCCGAAAGGGGATAACTCATTCTGGAATTCTGTTAAGTCATTCTGAACAATTTTGGAAATTCGGAAAAAAAATTGATTCTCCATAGAAACTTTGTTGGTAGCGTGACCTTTATTATGAAATAGCAAATTTTCAAAAGTCGTAGAACAAAAGTTGATCAGAATGACCCCCTGAGTCACCCCCTTTCAGCTTACTATACTTTATTTACCTAACCGTCGTTCCACCAAAATCCGACGACACAACAGCGACGTATCAATGTGACAACGTCGGCGTATCACCGCTGCGATGACGTACCGCAACTGAACTTTGTGGCTTCGCTTTTATATGCCAATAGCGTTGTATTTAAAAACATGTTACGTCTCCTCAAGGGTGCTTCTGTATCGCCAGTCATGCACTATACAGGATGTGCCAATACGCTCTACATGATGATTTTGTTCTGCATAGGACTCCTCTTGACCACACAGTAGCCATAATATGCGTAGGATTATACGAGAACGAAATAATATTCTAGACAAAGGCTTATAATTGTCGAGTTGCATATTTTGATAATTAATTATATTATACTGCAAAGTTAGAAGTGGAAAATGTATGGCGTTTAACATAACATGCAATAAGCGCCGTATCACTTAGCCATACTTAAGGATGAATCTCTTGATTTCTTACTTCGCATTGGAATTATTAAGATGCATTTAAAATGTCTGTTTTGTAAAGGGTGTCAGGCTTTTGTGTCCTGAATGTGTTGGGTAGCAGGCGGGATTCCATGTTTTTGAAGCACTGGGTGCAGCTCCATGCTCAGATAGCTCGGTTTCCATATATAATATAATTTTAAATAATGTAATAGTTCTAATTGATTTTATATTTTAACTAACACTAGAGTAAGGACCTATTGTTACTAACACTATGGATGAAAATCTGAAATAAATTAATTGAATTTACTTTCCTGGTTCGCAGAGTTTCGGTAAAGCTATTTACTCAGTACCGTAATTTATGCAGTAGATGTTAGTCAATCAGTAGATGTTATGTCAGTGTGGTAGGAGGCCCAAAAAAGATTTCGGGCACAAGTTTCCGTCAAATAGATAGTCTAAGTCTAGCAGTCCAACATTTAATTTTTGTTTGTAGTTTTTCTTGGCATATCAGTAAATTCTATAAAATATAATAATTAAAGAAGCTAATAACGGTGTCGTGTGTAACATTTCCTGTGGCTTATGGAAAACCTTGTCCTTGTTTTTTGACAAGGCCGGATGTTATCAAACTTCTTACTCGCGGGATCTTGGCCTACATTTCCTATCGGTTATTCCCCTACTAAACTAGTGGTACTCGGAAAAGCGTTTTTCCGACTTTTGTTGCTTCTCTGAATAAAAAATTATTGAAATAGAAGAAATACTTTTTGTCTCAGGCCAAAACTAAATAGCATATTTTAAGCTTCAACATGAAATTTCTTACCTATAAGACGTACATATTCGTTTTTCTCGTGATGTATCACGAAAAAAAATCAAAATTCCACCCCTAAAGGCGTTCAATATAGTTTCGAAGTTTTCACGGCAGGAATTCAAAATAATGATAAATTATAAGTAAATAAAAATAAAATACAAACTAAATATTTATTACCAGTGAAGTTGGGAGTTTGTTGTTATGATCGGTAATTTATTGTAATTATTATCATAAGAGCAATTTAACTTGAGTACGAGATAAAAAGCAAATAGTTCTCTAATCGTAAGTGTAAAGTAGTTATGTAGTTTATATCTACCAACATACTACGATTTAAGAAATCGTAGAAATAGAGCGTAGAGTCCAACACTATAAAGTCCTCCTACTCTATGGAAGTTGGTTAAGTACAAAATACATTTTTAAGATTATTTTTAAAGATAAGCAAAAGCAAATAGACGTACTCGTATATTATACATTGGTTTTTACTTAAATCTATGAATAGTTGACTTTTTTTTCAGTTGTGCGTCAGCGGCGGGTTTTCCGGGGGAAATTATTTTGGTCTTACACCTTTCATGGTAATTTTACCTGTAAACTTGTGTAAAATGATCCTTATGTGGTTGTCTCAAGGATGATATCAGTGGTAGTATAATTCTGTACACGCTTGCGACCTGTGCTTGCGACGTTTAAAATTAAACGGTCACGAAAATCGAACGTGCGCATAAGATGCGTTTACACGTGTTTTAAATTTGAGATTTTTAATCTTTTTTATTCAGTTTCAGGAAAAATAATAATATGATATTGCATTCTTATTTCTTTATATGTATATATCTTACATACTTGTTTTTATTAAAGTTTGCCCAAATTTAGGGTTTTTTTTATTTAGGGTATTCGCCCATATCCTTTTTTTGTTATTACAATCTTATAGGTTTTCGCACCAAACATAAATGTTTTTTAAATTTTAAAAGATCCTAATTGTAGTCCACTACCCCTTGGACTTTTTTAAATATTATTATTTTAATTATTCGTGTTGCAGTGTAATTCCAATGTAAATAGTGCCAGCCAGCAGATTCTACATTTTACGCTATCTTCGGGTATTTTTTTACCTTTGTCTTTAGATAAATAATATTATTTAGTGAAAAATATAGTGTTTATTTTTATGTAGTATGAAGTATCTAAGGTTGTTAATTGAATTACTGTATGTTTTCCAAATAAAAAAAATTAAAATTAACAAAATTTTTATAGCATAATAGGACACTAGCTATTTTGACCGAACTTTGCTCGGTATTCGATAAAACACGAATAAAATGACATTTTCTAAAAATGATTCCTAGCTAGATCGATTTATCGCCCCCGAAACCCCCTATAATAATAATAATAATAATAATAAAGCCTTTATTTGACAATCTTACAAACTATTTACAAAAGAAAACCCCCTATACACTCATGAAAATCGTTGGAGCCGGTTCCGAGATTCCAGCGCAATTATATACATATACAAGAATTGCTCGTTTAAAGATATTAGATTTACTAATTTTTTTCCCTTAATAATAATTTGAACAATCCTTGTAACTTTCTACTTTATCACCTGGCTATTGGCTAATATATCCGGCTACTCATAAAATGCACAGTATTTTTAATTCAAATAATTTTTCCTGCCTCAAAGCCTCCATTTATGCAAAAAAGGCAATTTTTTACTGTTAGTTATTGTGTTATTCCACTCTCGATTCCTCAATTGTGAACACACCTTTTTAATGTCGTTTTCGGTCACATTTCGCCACCCTTCATTATTTTTGACATGACGTCTGATAACAGTAACTGGCGCCAGTAATCATCATTATGTGTTCAAAAGACATTCAGATTTTTATTTTATGACATTTTAAAAAATTATGATAAACCACAAAAGAGAAATGACTACGACTCTTAAGAATATAATATTATATTAATAAACTCTAAACAAGTGGCTACTCTCAGAATTATTACATTATGAAATAAAGCAGAATCATAAAATACTTCATAAACCTAACAGCTATTTTAGCAGCTCATCGGTGTATTAAATATTGTTTAGGAATAATATATAGGCGTTACACAATGGCCGATCTGAAATTTATGTGATAACTATAAGGCCGTTAAGGCTAGGCGCCAGGGCATAAACGATTTCTATCAATATATTTGCGTTTATGGGCGAATTTGATACTTTCCGACGACCACCCACGCGAAAATAATAAAATCATTGTTTTAAGGAAAAGTAATAAAACTGTCAATACCCAATAGAATTTTATGATCTGTCAATCGACTGGTTTGTATTGACGTGTTGCCATCGTGCGCGGAAGAGAAAAATTAATAGATATCGCCGATTATTGTGTGATTAAAAATGGGCTATTTTTTAAAGTATTTTTTATATTCTGATTTTGACATTTTCTGTATCATGTTACGTTGTTCGTAATCGGCTAAGTTGTTTCCAAACACTATTAAAGCAAAAAATTAAAAATCTTATTTATTATAATAACTAGTACGAATAATTATAGATTGATAGTTTTCATAAAGCAAAACTTTTCAATATTTGTCATAAATTCCAACACCATTAGGAACCCTAAATTTGCAGCGACATTTTATTTGTCCAAATAAAACCCCCTATCAAACCCCAATTTACTTACCAGACTGCCAACAGACATCAAATGACCATCCATTACGACCTCAAATAGGAAACGAATAAATTCACTGCAAAATCGTTCCATTTCCGGACAAAAGGCGAACCAATTCGTCACAGAGTGGACAAATCGTTGGCCAATTAACGACACGACCTACCATTGCAAAATCTCTTCTATCCTAATGATATAAAGTCCAAAATACTTTTATGAAAAAAAATGCATTTTATACAATCCATCGCTTGTCAATTATTGTATTAATAGCATAAAGGTTCGGGATAATCTACTGAATAGCAGTTTGCGAGCGCCATCTGCTTACGGAAGAATACTTTGACACGTGGTTTGGGACACAATGGCTAAATCGCATTAGATTCGACGCGTCAATGGCTGACAAATGGTCCATAACTCATAAACTTTATTACAGTATTGTACTTTTTCATCGCAGTTAATAAGATTGATATAATTTATATTAAAGGCAATCTAAATATTATTTAGTTTAATATATACCTATTTTGACGTTTAGTAACTTTATGACTTGAAAATTAATTACTTTCTCAAAGAGGATACAGAGCCTTAAATTTTCAACATTTTTGGTTTAATATGTTATAATACTATTAAATTTAGTATTTCAATGTTTTATTAATTTGATTATGATTACGAATTATCAGAGTACTGTAATATTATGTTAAAAAAAACTTACAAGCAATACTGAACCTTACTTAAAAATATTTCACTTATATTTTTCGAATTTGCAATTGTTTTGATCTTTCCAAGGTGTGATAATTATCATGATGCAAACATTTTAAGACTTAAACAAACACACCAGCTTTATAGTCTAAGATCTGGACACAAAATCTGATCCTTATATTAATCGAAATATATTATTATATCGATACTTCTAGTTTGTTTCAACATTGGCATCGTTTTTATTCTACCCAGTACGTTTCCTTTTAAAGAGGAAAATAGTTTTCTCAAATACTTTAAATAAACGATTGATAGGAAATGGACTGGCTGATAGGAAATAAAGTTCCATTAAATTGCATTAAAAACTGCAATAACACAATTAGATTTTAGACTTTATTTACATATTTTTAATTTAAAACTCATGCCAAAGTGAGTTAAGTGCAATATACATAATATGTATAAGTTATTTCACGTAAATCATTTTAAAATGTATATTTTAATATAACAGCTAATATTTTTCCCGCTTTCGATTAATGCTCACCGATTTGAATGCGGAAATAAGATATTAAATTATGTATCTGGCGCTTGGACTATAATGTATGAAGAAATCGCTCACCGCCCACGCTAGTAAAACACAATTATAAAATTACCAGTCCCCTTTTAGCACTGCCCAAAACTTGGTGCTGACCTTCTGGCTTCCTCATACACCATTAACTTAAGACAACATTACTCAAACGCCTCCGTGGTCTAGTGGTTAAAGCTTGGTTCTCAACTCAGAAGTCGTGAGTTCGAAACATTATTAAGTTTGATAACAATGCAGGCTGATCACCTGATTGATAAGAGAGATGATTCATGTGTCGCATGGATATGTTTATTGTCGGTCAGCGTTGGTTTATCCGTCCCATTGAGGAAAGGTTTATGAACGCTGACGCAGAGTATCCTCGTGCAATTGCGCACACGCTTGGACATTATCTAACTTCTGCGTAGCTACGCAGTTAATCTAAAGTAAGGCATTGCCTTGGTTTAGATTAACTGATAATCCAATATCCCAAAAACAGAATGTCGAATTAGTTACACTACTTACAAGTCATGAATTTTATAGTTCCGTTTGTAATAGTTTATTTAGGGCCTGTTTCACCACTTCCTGATAAGTGCTGGATAGGCTATCCATCTCTTATATTAACAGATAGAGTATGGAGAATATGTCAAAAAAGTTTTAGATAGCCTATCCGGCACTTTATCAGGAAGGAAGATCAGTTAGTTTCTTCATAAAATTCGAAGGTTTCATCCTCGTGTGAAAACCGACTAATCCATCAAACGACGGTATATAGTCGATATTGCCTATCTCAAATCGTCACAGTGTTATCTAGGGCGATACACTTATCACTACTATATCACGGCCTACGCGTCCTCTTAAATTTTTTCATCATCTTAATATCAGGTTTTATGGGAAAATATCGAAGAATTTGATATTCAAAATTATCTTTGTGATATAATATCAGTATTAACTAGTAAATTAAATTACGGATTAATATGGAGTTAGATTTAGACGTAGGCTTTGATATAAAGTAAATTATGCTCCAGATAATTTTAGAAGCCTCAATTCGCTTAAACCGAAACTTATTAAGCTAAAACCTCTAGAAAACCAAAATTTATAACAGATGATTATTTACTTAAATATTATAAATGCACGGCTATTTTCGCTACGTGACACTAGTAGAAAACCGGCTACAGTTGTTTCGTTTTAGAATATTAAATTTAGGAATATTTATGTAAAATACATTGACATTAAACACACACCCTTATTTCGAGAATCATATATTTTCGGGGACTAAAAATTATCTCCTGTCTTTTGTTTTTTTTAATTTAAAGTAGCTTCAAAATATACATTTTCATTTAAATCTCTTTAACTAAGCATGCCAAGCGTGACAAGGTAACAAGACAGAGAGACAGACACTTTTAAATTATTAGTATGTACTATGTAGGAGCTAGAGTTTTTACAGTAATAATTGTAACAAAAACTAACGTCACCGCAGACTGTTCGACGCTGTTCAGGACCACGTCTTTATCCTCCGTCTAGAATAAAAAATACGTATACTAACTACAGCACGACTGTCTGTTAGTATGTCTAAAGCAGGCCATACACGCAAGGGTGTACCTGACAGTTTGCCTGAACAGATCAACATTTCAGGTAAACCGGAGCTGGTAAGTTACAGAACTGTACAGGTTTTGCTTCAAATAAATCAAAATATTTTATTTCCAAATAGGTTAACAAAGTTAACACTTTTAGAACGTCGTGTCTACATGAGGCCTACCACCGGTTCGGGAACTAACCCGGCGAGAAGAACCGGCGTAAGAAACTCGCACGGGTCCACCTTTTACCAAAAAGGTGGAAAATAACAATGATAGCTTAAGCTAATTTACACTAAGTATGTGGTACATTTATATAGAAGCGTAGGTCGCTTCTATATAAATGTACCAGATTGGTCTGTCAGCTTATTTTTCCCAAGGTGTGCTATCATAGGTATCATTGAGAAAATCAGTTAACTTCAAGTTTACCTGACAGGCGTAAAACCTGTCAGGTAAACCCTTGCATTTATGGTCTGCTAGGTCTAGTTGGAAATTGGGACATGATAAATAACTATGATTGCTACATATTTTCATTCACAATCGGCTTCGATCATGACTTTTACCATCAATATTTAATTTTCCAACTCTGTAAGATTAATGTTTTATAACTCAAAACAGAGTTGAAGTAAGTAACTAGTAAATACTGGTAACTCATTTAGTCAAGACAAAAAAGTTTTCGTAGTATACATAATTGAAAAGAATAGCTTAAAACCGTTAATTAGAGCTTTTTGCTCAATGACAATAGTGGTTTTAACAATGACTTAACTGTATATGATTGATTCTATGAATTAAGTCTAGATCAACAAAAAATTGTAAGTGCGAGTAGAACTTGGATACTAAAAGTTCCGTACAAAAAATAATAATCCATCCTTCAGAATCCAGATAAATAATAATCCATTACATACAGATGAAACCAAATGAATTCATATACTTACTTCAGATTTCGAAATTCGCTTCTGTGACAGTAGACCCAGGCAGACGGACAGAGCAATTATCTTTCTAACCTTTTACTGTGCTATCACTGATTTACCAATAGTATGTCGGTTTATCGCAGATCAAACCAATAACAAGTCGTCTTCGAACCCCCCCCCCCCCCCCCCCGTCACTCTTCATGTCGCCAAAGAGAATAAAGAGACCCTATATAATATATATGGGCAGTTTCGCTGAACAACCTTCTATATATTGTATTATGCAAGTAGCAACCTCAAAGTGGTACGTAGCGTGATGTTTGGTTTTTGGCTTTGGACATGGAACTCTAAAAAGTAACTTAGCTGATAATATTGACAAAAAATCTCATAGTAATCTATGGCAATAAAATTAGTTCAAATAATAATTAGATCGATTTCGTGATATACTTATTCATATTAATGATACGTCTTAATGGTCACTTAAAGTTTATTTTCGGTCACCGTCGTTATTGAAAGGAGCTCGGAAGAAGATCGAGGAACGGAGGCTCAGGGAACGGAGGCTCAGGCTCTACACACGGAACAGGCTTCTGTGCTAAGTGAGCAGGAAGCAGCTCGGACCTCGGCTCCAGTAGCACCTTGTCCGTCGGAGCGTTCCCGCTCCTATATCGTTCGCGAGGAACCATTGTGAGAGCAGGCTTTTAAACGTTCCCCATACTTGCACTTTGTGGTCAAAATTTGATAACAAGCCAAAACTGTTAACTGACATGGTTTAATTTGTACACTTTTCTCGTCGCCAGTGATAAATATGAGGATATTTATGGGATTTCGCTATTTTACAAGTAAAATATCAGACGGCCATTCGATAACAGATTTCTTGTCTAGGCAACCGTTGACAAGAACCATAAACATACATACTACGATAACATGGCGCGCCCCTCCAAATAACTGTTTCAATGTGTGTAGTCACATCCTTATGAAAGAGTTTGTATGTAGTAAGTATTCAACCAATCACAGTACACGTAATATTTCAGTTAATGTCACTTATTACCGATATTTGTTGGTCAACTACTTAACGCACTCAACGCACTTCAAACGTTTTGAATTTTGGAGGGGCGCGCCAAGTTATCGTAGTTGATTTCTACCAAGCTTTATGCCTATTTTTAATTCCTATTGCAATCAAATTAAACTTTAAAATTGGTTATTATTATTATTATTTCTTTTGTAAGGATCTGATTACTTTTTAATACTTTTAAATCAAAAAACTACTGAACGGATTGTTACGATACATATTTGGTAACTTACTAGCTTAAGCTCTGGAAATATAATAGTAGATAAGTACAGTTACATATTGAAAATGCTATAAAAGACAGATAAATGTAAAAATAAAACATCATTAACTAAATACACTTTTTTTAATGATTACAAAAATACATAGCCCCACTAGGTACAACTTGCTTCAATAAAGGACTATACACAGCTGGAACTTCCTTCAGTATCCTTCAAAGTGTCAATGCTGTTAATGACCGCCTGTAGTTCAGAAGATGACGTCAAATTCCTCGCCAGCAAAGTATTAGCACCGAATGCACAGGCAGTGACTAGGGTGTACCCGTTGCCCAGGTCTCTCCACTTCGCATCGAAGAATATACAATCTTTCGCGACTTCCACACTCATAGAGAAATGCGTCAGCTCACCCGCTCCGTAGAAATATTGGGTCCATGTTTTCTGGTGCGTCGTGAATGTCGATTGGATAATTTTCTCACCCTCTGGAATCTTGTCTCTACATGGCCCCGCGTCCGCATGTGCGACCTCCTTGAATGTCACTTTATAACACTCCTGCGGTGCGCATTTTTTCGGCCAGTAGTAAACTGGGTACCAGTCGCCGGTCAGCCGTTCCAAATTCAATTCTTTTCCAGGTTTCAACTCTTTTGAACACTGCTTGAATGTTTGTTCCGTTTCCAGGTGCTTACCAATCGCTATTGGTGTTAAAAAAAGAATTATACACAGATCCCAACTGACAGACATATTGCCGTTGGTTACTCGCACAGTACTGTCCGTGCGGTGCGGTATAGTATAGATAATGACCAGAGGTTATCGGAAAGAAAATACTTATATTTTGTTTACAATAATTCCTAACAAAGGTCGTGACTCGCGACTGTGATTTGCTTTACCAAAACAACTATAAATATACTTTATTATTATATTTTGATGTTTCTTAAGAAACGGCACCCAGCTTGTACTGGTAGTAATAAGAATAAATTCTTTAGAAAACTTTGAAAACATTATAAATAATGATAGAAAATAACTTTTGCATATATCATCCCTTCAAGAAAATACAGTCCTAACGAAAACTAAAGATATTCTTTCATGTATAATTCATGATATTCAAATAAACACAAATCACGCAGTAAAATAATTATTTGTCAAGTTCTTAACGAATTTATCGTCGATATTATATAACAATCCGGCATAAATAACATGAGTTTATTACTTTAAATGTTCACTGCGTAGTACATTCATAGGTGTAATAAAAATTTGTAATTTGTAGAAATACATGCTACTGTGTTGACACACGGCATAACAACGGAGAAAAGCTGCTTTTCGTTATTCCAATCCAATAATGGGGAGTTTCAAAAAAATAATACAACAGTCATTTTGGCATGTCCTTCATTTTAATATTTATTTTATTAAAAACTTTGACCATTATTGGTATTTATTTATAAAGTAACTGAAAGAGTGTCTATTTGTACTTTATTTTGGATAATTAAAAACTTAATTCAAATAGAAATAAAAAAGAAATTATGGTGATATAATTTATCAAGCCCCTCTTTTTCCAGTGTCCCCAGTAACAATTTAAAACTTCGGACTGAATTAAATTAAAATTTTCTGGAAATACTTGACACATTCAATTGTTGTTTTGGTTAAATGAACCATGTTCTTTACTTTTAAGGCTCAATTTAAAGCGTAAGACTACTTTAATCCATTTAAATTTGTTGTCGCCGGAATATGCTATTTCCGGACATTCCACTTTTGTTACCATAATTTTTTCATAATAACATTCTACTAAAATACATTTTTTGTGTTCTGTTTATGGCGAAACTAATATTCAGTACGATGGGCCATTTTAATACGGCTTGGCTGAGTAATTTTTTCGGTGGTGCAAAGAAATGTGTAATCAGTTAGAATGGACCAAAATTGATAGTCAGGTTTGTTACGACTGTTTGATTCTTTTTACTATCTTTATTTGTAACATAATAGTTTGTAAAGATAGAGTGATTTTTGAACTAAAAGTAAGTGTGTGTAGTTTGAAACAGTGTAAAACAGAAAAAATTTTACATGTCTTTAAGTGTACGGTAGACGCATTATGTTACTTCGGTTTTGTTACTGCTTACAGGGTGACATATAGACGGACCGGCAAAGTAACAAAACCGAAAGCACAAAGCTAGTCATACACTGTGGATTTGCATGGTGATATATTATCTAAGAAGTTTCAATTAAATACAATTTTTGTAAAGTTAAAGTTAGCTGATAGTTTGTTTAAAATTTTTGTTTTACAAATAGGTATAGGGAGAGGTTAAAAAATTAAAATCCAGAGTAAATTAAGGAAAATTTTACGAAGATTAAATAAAATTATTTTTAACAAAAAATTAAAACCGACTTCCAAGGTAAAAACAATAATAACATCCTTATAATATGAACTAAAAAATATTAAATAATTTTCCTATCGAATAGTGCCTTTTTCCGAATTCGGCAAAAACTCAACTATTTCTGTACTCAATCCTTCATCATTTTGAAGTCGGTACCAGATATAGCTGAATCTTCAGTCTGCCAAAATATTTGAAACATTTGTAACTGGCACCGACTTCAAAATTATGAGTACAGAAATACATATAGTAATATACATATAGTTGAGTTTTTGCCGAATTCGGAAAAAGGCACTATTCGATAGGAAAATTATTTAATACTTTTTAGTTCATATTATAAGGATGTTATTATTGTTTTTACCTTGGAAGTCGGTTTTAATTTTTTGTTAAAAATAATAATTTCACTCTTTTTAGTTTTTAGTTACCTAGTAAGTAGTAAACTATCGCGTAATATGTACTATCAAAGAAATTGATTCCTATGCAGATCGGGGACCTAAGCAGTTTGGTTGCGTTACGTCAAACCCAGCCGACAGATGACAATTAACATTGAATTGACATATTCGACCAAATAACGTTAGTCTATCAATTATTGCATAGGAATCAATTTCCTCGATGGTACGTAGAATAATACACCTGTATTATATTATTCTACGTATCTTATTACAAGCTCACCGGTGAGCGAGACACAATAGAATAACAATATATTTCCAAGAATCCACGATCGAAGGATACAAACTATTAGCAACAGATTAGCAATAAATCATAAGTCTCGTGCAGAGACCGGTCTCGAACGCTTTAACTCCCAAGCGGCCACATTGTGGTGTTATACGAATTCGGACATCTATTAATAACCGGCCCCACTCGTTCGACTCGAGCGATCTTTGCACGAAATATTTTGAGTGTGAAGTTTTGAAAATAGACAAACTGTGTTACGCTCGTAAAAATCTCATTATTCGGTATTTTATTCGAAGATGAACTTTTCTCATGTTCTGGGAATTGGGTCCCAGGTGCGCGAGGTCTACCGTCTATGGCGGTTGCATACTAAGGTATAATATTAATATATTATCTATATCGATGGCCGTCGCCGCGCGCCGCTGCGGCTCGGCCGCTAGTGCGCGCCCGGTCGCGAATTTACAAAGGCTATATCATTAGAGTGAAAGCGCAAACTGAACTGGCTTAGCTTTTGTTAGACAAAAACTTGACAAAACCCTTATCTATTTTAGTACAGAAAATGACCGAAATCGCCTAGAAAGAGATTAGCTAAATTGTTTCTAACATTGCAGCAACATAATATTATGCTATTCAATTTGATACCGATATGGTAAATACATCGTCATTGTTAGCTTTAAAAATATGTAGGTGAATAGTTACATGAAAGTTGTTATTACTTATTATTTTAATGTTACGGTAATGAAATTACTTACTCGTTTCTATTCTGTATTTAAGTGACAAAAAATACTACTTAATTAACTAACAAACTTTAATTAATAGGTAAGAAACAGGTATGTACATAACTACACACTTGTTGAGAGTACAAAATATAATTATAAAACTATCTTAGATAAATGATTGGTCTTTGATCTGTCTGATCATTCATAGCTAAGAAAACTATAATATTTTTTCTAGCGTAGTTAGGTACCTCTAATGTAAAATACAAAACGCAGATAATCATTTTTATCACGATTAGTTTAGTATTTTTACAATTTAAACGTAGTTGGTAACAGTCAGTCTTATTTAAAAGTATGCTGTACGCAGTACGAGTATGGCACGCTCGCGATAAACAAATATTATCTCGGTGAGCCTCTACTCGATTAGGTTTTGTAAGTGCATTTTTATTTGAAAATATCAAGGCAAAAAGCTAATCCATTTGAGTCAATTTTTTTACTGAGATAGAATAGGTATTGTCGAGTAATATGCATAAACAAAAGCTCATCTATTAGAGTCTGGCTCGTGACTCAAACGGTATAAGCCTTTGTAAATACGCCGCCCGGTCTGGTACCTGGCAACGCGCGCGCCGCGCCGCCGCGCCGCCGCGCCGCTCGCTTGACAGCCCTAGCAGATTATAGCAAGCGAGACGCCAGACAGTTAATGTACTATGAACGCTAAGCGCAATGCAAAAGGTTGAAATTAGGTTGTTTTCATGTGTTGTTATGAGACATGCATGTTACTTGTATTAATTATCGAAGCAGCTTACTTCTCAGAAGTAATGTCAAATGTGTGCCTTATGCTCTGGACTTAAGGATGAATTTGTTATGTTCAATTTTGGTGACATCGGTGACCCTAATGTGGTAATGATGATGATGATGAATGTAATTTGCATAGTAGCATATGCTTTCAGTTCTTAACACAGCGCCTAAACCCCCAAACTTGTATCTATAAGGAATCCGGAGTTATCTTAGTATCTTCGGAACCATAGTATACCTCGGTGCAAAATCTTGCGTTTTGGTAGCATATGCTTAAGATGCTTCTCATAAAACCAAAATCACTATATGTTTCCATATAAATTTCGAGGAGTTCCCTCGATTACTCATGGATCCCATCATCAGGTCACCACTTTTATGAACATGGTACCAAATTGGAGTGAAACCTAATACAACAAAACAAAAATTTCGAAAATCGGTTCACAAACGGCGGAGTAATCATTGAACATACAAAAAAAATCCACAGGCGAACATATAACCTCCTCGTTTTTTGGAAGTCGGTTAAAAAGAAAAACATATCGGAACTGAATCCAGCTGAGGCAGAAGCTAGAATAGACGAGTGGAGTTACGAAAAAAATTATTACTAATTTTAATATAATATTGAATTCTAAGTCTTGTACACTATGCCTTAAAATTTTGTTACTGTCGGTTTTGTTACTGTCCCTGGATTTATTTAAGGTATTTTTAAGATTTTGCCGTAAATTTCTATCTTATGAGATATGTCTCGTGTCTTAGCTAAAACAATTAATATTAAGCGTTTTTAATTGCATTCAGATTTTAAACCGCTCAATTTTTGAGAAAGTGCTATAGAAAATGGATGTAGTTTTGGATCCCGAAATAGAAATTGGATTTTCTATTCTGTTTTAAAATGTGCAGTGTCTTAATTTTTTATGTAAATAACGTAAAAGAACTGTATGACCAGAGTCTCAAAATATATTATAGTTTTATTTCTATTCAACTTGATTATGGTAACAAAACGGACACAAATTTGATACTAACTCACATATTTTTGAATTTTTTACTAGTAAATAGTCTATTAGTCACGAAAAAAATATGACATTTAAAAAATTTAGTAATATACTATTATAACTAAAGTCGTAAAACCGCCTCATTTAAAAGTTATTATTTTTGGAAACTCCCCTAATACAATCTTGCACTGTATTGCTTCTGATTAAATTATGGCCATTTCAGTGTTTTTAACCGACTTAAAAAAGTTATCAATTCGACGTGTATGTAGGTATGTAATATTTCCAGAACTGCCCAGTTTTTGTATATGTTAATCTATAATAGCTTCTGAACAAATGTGCCAAATTTCAAAAGTGTCTGTATGTATGCATGTATGTATATTTTTATGTTTGCGCATGCATATCTCCGGAACCTCAAATCCGATCTAAACGATTCTTTTTCTATTGTACTAGGTATTGTTCAACTTAGGGAATACTGCAAGTTTCATAAAAATCGGTTCACTAGTTTTTGAGATAGGGAATTTTAATTCTCAATTACGTACAATTTTGAAGTCGGTTTTATCTTTTTATTAAAAATACAGTTATTCAGTACCCGTTTTCACTATTCCAGAGCAATTCAGCGCTGGGTTGGAAATCTGGTTTGGAATAATCTAAACTCGCGAGAATAGATGCTACAGAGTATAAGCACTGTGCCCTACTATATTATGTAGAAAGACAATTATTAATTTATATTGAATTTTAATGTTCTTTTTGGCGAACCGCTCCTTAATAACATATTATTGTTCCGCGCGATAACACAGAAATTTTAAAATTGTAGAACAATTAATTACCATTCCTTATGTCAGTTCTATAAAACTCTTTTCAGTCATAACCAATACCGCCATATTGTAAGCCTTCTTTCTTCCACTAACTTCATTAATATTTCTTTAACCTCTTACATTTTGACTATTGTCATCTTAAAACAGGCTAGTGCTTTCGTAATCCCTTTTTATAAGAAATATCTAGACGACGCCCGCAACTCCGTTGCACCAAAATTAGTTTATGGTGGAGAAACCGTATTTCCGGTATAAAAAGTCCTATATTCTTTCCCGGGACTCAAAGTATCTATACACTAAATTTCAGCGGTTCAGCGGTTCGGGCATAAAGAGGCAACAAACAGACATACACATTTTTTAAATATGAATATTCGCCATAAATACAAGTCGTAAGAGCGTTGTTACTATCGATTTTATTATGTTTATTAATTATATTATTAATATTTACATATTTCGACAAGTCGAATGCCACCTAGGAATTAATGGTAAGCACAGTGTGATAGATGTTATTTGATATGATGTGGTGAAATAAAGTTGTTTTAGTATGAATTTTAAAAGACTGTCAATGCTGGAGGTCTTAGAAAACTTTGAACGTTATAAACTTAAAAATTTATGAAGGCAAAAAAGAATGTTTTGCTTTTTTAACCAACTTCGAAAAAGGAGGTGTTTTGAATGTCTAGAAAACTTATAATCTAGCTATACTGGCTGTAAATGCATATCTCATCGTTAAGAGTCAAGACAATGATAAAATTGCAGAGTTTATTTTTGTCTACTAATTATTGTCATCCTTTTAACAAAATAGGGGTATCCCTTCGAGTGGAAAGTAGTGACAGTCAGACAGACTTCCATATATTATTATTAGTATGGATGTAAAATAAGAAATATCGCCACAATATTTTGCTCTTAGCAACCAGTGGCTCATCAAGTTGCGTAAGCGCCTCTTCCCAAAACCAAAACAGAGCTCTAGTCGGCCTATTTAAACAAGTTTCTAAAATATTCCAATAGTATAATTATAAATACATAAAACTGGTAAATAATAAAATATAATAGCCAATAAATTAATAAAAAAATGCGTAAATTCGAACCAGAATTCTTTGGAATTAATTAAATAAAATTAGTGTACCGTTCTTCTCATCGAGCATTAACACCTCATTAGTAAGTTTTAACTGACTTTTATTGATATAAACTATTCGGGTTAATCTAAAATATGTATTAAAAGTTTACTGCCTATTTCATTTGATATCTTCTTTAAATTAACTAATAATTCATAGGCCGCACGGGAATCTATTTTGCTTACATTTTGATTGCGATAGAGAAAACCGATTGAGAGAGGCCTATCTCCAGCAGTGGGCGAATATAGGCCGATATGTTGATGATGATGACGATGAGAGAAAACCGCGTGAAGTACTAAATATTTGGCTCTATAAGAAGTTATATTTGCCTTTTTCGTATTATATTATAATCAACAAGTGCACGCACGGATTTAAAAAAAATACAGATGTAACCTTGTCTAATCCTGAGTGAAGCATAGTAATGGCCGCCCGTGTAGGATGTGTGCGTGTCATTGGCGCCGTCACTCTATGTACAATGACAGCGGGTTGTAGTACCTAGTTGCGTGTGTGAGTGTCGGTCACGTGTACAATAAACGAAATTGTGACGAAATTGTCGTACCTTGCATGATTCACCTCTTTATAGTGTTCATTAATGTTCCATCCGTATTTTTTTTAAATCTGTGAGTGCACGTATTAAAAATTTTGCATAACATGCCTGCATAACATGGATTTTTCCAAAACATGTTTATTGTTTATCCTATTATTTTTTCCGATATCAACGCAACCGCAGATTGCTCTGTAGACTATAATGACAAAAATAGAACGATTATATTGTTTATACTTTTATAATCAACCTCAATCTATACTAATATTATAAATGTGAAAGTGTGTCTGTCTGTCTGTCTGTTACCTCTTCACACCCAAACCGCTGAACCGATTTTACTGAAATCTGGTATCTGGTATGGAGATACTTTGAATCCCGAAAAGGGACATAGGATACTTTTTTCCTGGAAAAATGTCCGATTTCCGCGCGAGAAACGAATTGGCACAACGGAGTTGCGGTCACCATCTAGTAGGTATAACATAAAGACCACCTCTAACAAGACCATAAACTGACAACCTTTAAGTCGATTTTCCCGTGACCTTGTAAGTTTATTAACAATAAAAAGTTTCAAGAATTCGAGATATTCCTCAAAAATTATAATGAAGTGGTTATTTATGCATCGCGGAACTAGTTGGCGCCATCGCTGTGTTGCCAACATAAAAATATTTTAATACCATAAATATATTACCCAGAATATATATTTTGACACATATGAATATACTAAACGTTTTAATTAATTATGATCATGTTCGAAGTAGGTATAATGGACTAATGTGTGATAATAACAATTATTACAAATTAGGTTATAAATTATGAGTTATGACAGGAATTGGTTTATTAGGTTAATAAAAAATATGAAGTGTATATTATAAACATGATACGGTCCATATGTTTTTCTTCCAGGTAAGAAGCTACTTTCCGTAAGGATTACTATCAGCAATAGAGACAGGGCCCGATCTACCGGGCATTTGCCCAGAGCGGCAAATAGCCATTAGCCATCTAAGGTCCACCCAATGATATTCTACTAAATACAGATCTGTTACGTTCATACTATTTTCCGGCTTAAATTGCTTCCGAACAATTTTCAATTGTCAAATTTGACTGATGAGTGAAACAAAAGATACGAAATGCCATTTACATAAAAGAGACAGACTAAATAAAGGACGGGCCAATTGGCCCGTATTTGAGGCTTCACAACGTGCGCGGTAATAACATATCTGCTTTGAGTTTTTTTATATAATATCATTGGGTCCACCTAATATGATTTTCTGTGTGTAAAGGGCGGCAAAAATTATCTTTGCCCAGAGCTGCTAAATAGCTTGATCGGGCCCTGTATAGAGATGATGGCAATGCTGTATGAAAAAAGCATGATGCGTCGTTTCGACTCTGTCCTAGTGTGCGTTGAGCCTAAGTTCATCACCACTTTCGTAGAAAACAGCAGATTTTTTAAAGATTTTGAGTAGTGTATTAATTCCGCAAAATCTTCCAACCAAATTTACCATGTATATTGCACTAGCTGTTGCCCGCGACTTCGTCCGCGTTAGCATAGTAGATCGCATCCCAAGTGTTATTTATTGTACAAAAATATTTAATGTACAGAATTGACTTTCCTACGATTTTATTATATATAGAGGTTCCGCGCGGCTTCGCTTGCGTAATTTAGGAATTTCACGCAACCGTACATTTTTCCGCAAAAAATAGCCTGCATCCCTTTACGTGGTCTATTCTTCATGTTTGCCAAATAACATAAAAATTGCTCCAGTAGTTCATATAATAAGCAATATAAGCAATATAAGCAATTTCATATAATTTCCTCCATTTTTTCAACATTTTCCTCTATTTCTTCGCTCCCATTAGTTTTAGCATGATAAAATATAGCCTTCCTCGATAAATAGGCTATCTAACATTGAAAGAGCTTTTTAAATCGGACCAGTAGTTCGTGAGATTAGCGCGTTCGAATAAGCCCTTTATATAATTTCCCCCGTTTTTTCCACATTTTCCTCTATTTCTTTGCTCCTATAAGTTTTAGCGTAATAAAATATAACCTATAGCCTTCCTCAATAAATGGGCTATCTAACACTGAAAGAATTTTTTAAATCGGACCAGCTGTTCCTGAGATTAGCGCGTTCAAATAAGCCCTTTCATATAATTTCCCCCGTTTTTTCCACATTTTCCTACATTGCTTCGCTCCTATTAGTTTAAACGCAATATAATATAGCCTATAGCCTTCCTCAATAAATGGGCTATCTAAAACTGATTTTTTTTTTAAATCGGACCAGTAGTTCCTGAGATTAGCGAGTTCAAATAAGCCCTTTCAAATAATTTCCCCCCGTTTTTTCCACATTTTCCTCTATTTCTTCGCTCCTATGAGTTTTGGCGTAATAAAATATAGCCTATAGCCTTTCTCGATAAATAAGATATCCAACAGTAAAAGAATTTTTCAAATCGGACCAGTAGTTCCTGAGATAAGTGCGTTCAAACAAACAAACTCTTCCCAATTATAATATTAGTATAGAGTATAGATAGTTCGGTCACCAATAATTAGTTTCGCTCGGGATCCATTTTAAGAAATTCAATGATCTCCGCGGTCCACGCATTTTATAAAAAAAAACGAAGTTAATTACGGACATTACAAAGGTATTTATTTACATATCGGTGAGAAAAGTGTAAATTTTTGTTGCTCATTACCTGTCTAAATTTTGGAGTGAAATTGGTGCAAGCTATTGATTTTAAACGATATTCATCTTCGAAAATGCTTCGTCGGTGGTCTGCGCACAATGAGTCAGTGGTCCGGATGCGGACCACAGTCCGCCATTTGGTGACCCCTGGTATAGTTTATGTAGAGGTAGTTGCCACAATACAATGGAAATGTTATCATCAATAACGTGAAGATTAAACATTTAGATCAAGGGGATTTATGAATGAATATTTTCGGTGGCCTGGCAAATTGCCAAATACGTGGGCAATCAGATTAAAAAGGTCATAGTTCAGGGAAACTGTGACGTACAGACCAACAGACCCCATCGATCCAAATATCGCCTGTAACATACTCGTTATTATTTGATATCAGTTAATGATAAATTGTCAAGCAGTAAGTGGGATGATAATGGTTAAAGCTAGAAACACTATCGATCATAGGCCACTACGTGGCCACTACAGATTTACTAAAACATGTTCGCCGTAAGCGGACGAGCGGATCAGAAAGCCACTTGGATATTGATATTTCCGAGAAAATTGTAGAAGCATAAAAAAAATCCCTGAAAAAACTGACCGTAAGACAATAGTTTAGAACCCCCATGTAAAGTTTCTTAAAATCATAAGAAATTACTCATCCACCTCTCAAAATTATTAAGTTTAGTCGTCGTAGTAAATAGATTGCCATAAATTAAGCCACAAAAATAAAGCACAATAGAACTAAAGTACTCCCACACAGAATTACGTTTTAAGTAGTAGAAAGTATGAATGAAGAGTAAAATCCTGGCCGTCTTCCAACGAGACAGCGTGGGCTGGCACTGGCTGAAAAGGTCGGTGCAGTGGCGTAACTGCTAAGGGGCAAGATGGAGGTACCACGGGGCCTCCGAACGCAAGGGACTCTTCCATAACCCATCTTGCCTCTTAGTTCAGGGGCCCCCTCAAA
Source organism: Lysandra bellargus (assembly GCA_905333045.1). NCBI lineage: Eukaryota > Metazoa > Arthropoda > Insecta > Lepidoptera > Lycaenidae > Lysandra > Lysandra bellargus. The sequence continues at coordinate 6,217,577 of HG995353.1, forward strand.
TTTTGATATCTTTCAAAGAGTACGTAAAGTACTGGGATTTTAAATTGCATTAGTTAATTGGCACGGGATGGGCATTCTCAATACGCCTCTGATTATAGGGCTTCGCCCATATAAAATGCCAGTCTTGCCGGTTGCGTCACCACTGGATGGTTACTTTTTTTAGGAGTCCTCGATTCGAGCTACGCCACCGCCGATGAGTCGGTGGATAGAGCCAGGAGTTGCCAGAAATCCCCCAGTTCTTAACAATCATAATCATCATTAATCTCACTTATTTCTTACTGTTTAGAGATCATAGTTCTGTAAGTAGAGACAACGAAAACATCAATAATTTCTGAGGATGTAAATCTTTTTATTTTTTGGTTTGACGTTATTTCCGAAGAATGCTCGAATTGCGTTATAACTGGAACTTTATAATGCCCGTTATTTTATGTGACAAAATCTTGTATCGTTTCCCGGGACTCAAATTATCTTATACTAGCTGTCCCGGTGAACTTAGTGTCACTTATAAACCCTCCCTGGCTTTAATGATTATTTTAAAACTAAAATCAGCAGAATCGGTTCAGCCGTTATCGAGTTATAACGTTACTAACACAATTGGAAATCCATTTTTATATATAAGATATAGATTATATACCTTTTTCAAAATTAGTTTAATGTTTATGTGCGTAAAAACCACACACTTTCTTTTATCTTTCTCATAATAATATATTACTATAAATTATAATTCCATACTGCTGATTGGAGATAAAATATGTTTCGTTAGCCAAACCGAACCACACACTTTAAAATCAATTTGATATCCTACAGCAACATATCCATGACCATTTGACATTATCAAAGTGATGTTTACAAAGTGTTATTTATTTAGTAAATAATACACTTTACGTGGATATAATAATTACAACTGCAAATCCGAGTTTAACAACATAATAACACGGCTCGCCTCCGAATTGATGTCAATAATCAAATAACATTAAATTATGTGTATACTTTAACACTTGTACTAAACATGTAAACTTGAATACTTAGTTTTGTTTAAAATGCGATCTATTGGATAAGATGGATATTACGGTTTTGCCTCCGAAGGCTCGTTAAATGTTCGAGGGTAACCCGAGCTGGGTTACCCTCGAAATTCTCATACATACGTAATACCAAAATCATTTTGTCATACGAGAGTATTTAACATGTTTGAGTTATTTTTCAGCTTAAAATAGTAATTACCTAGGTTCCTGAACAAAAATTAACTTCAAAATATTTAAACACAAAAAAAAAATTTTTGTGTATAATTTTTCTTTACTAAATTTACTACTAAATATTTAAACACAAAATATAGAATAAAACACTAAAAAATATATAAATAAATAGTAAATTTACTACAAAATATTTAAATACTAAAAAATATTTTTTAGAGTTGAAATATTTTGTAGTAAATTTAATATTTATGTAAATATTTTTTAGTGTTTTACTCTATTTTTTAGTGTTTAAATATTTATTAGTAAATTTAGTTTAAAAAAATTATACACAAAAAAATTTTTTTTAGTGTTTAAATATTTTGAAATTAATTTTTGTACAGGAACCTAGGTAATTACTATTTTAAGCTGAAAAATAACTCAAACATGTTAAATATTTTCGTATGAGAAAATGATTTTGGTATTACGTATGTATGAGAATTTCGAGGGTAACCCGGGCTCTTAAGGCCCCCGTATACGCGACGTCCGATCGATCTTGTCGAGGTATACGATAATCATCGATCGATCGCATCGATCGGCCTGTCCGTATATGGGAACCTTTAAACTATACAATACCAGATTTTGATGCGTATCAACAAAAAGACTAGGTTACGGGAAGATATCTATCTAAATTTATAATTACATTTTTTATGTAATTAGTTCTCTCTTTGCAACAGTATCATATAAAGGATTCTATAACGTATTATTAACGTTTAACAGTAGCTTTGTATTACTATATTATGTAGGTGTAGAAAAAAATATTAAACAAACAACTGAATTTATCACGAATCGTCTTCAATAACAATTTGTCACAGTTTTTATTTGTTTTGTACTGTTGAAGCAATAATAACATCAAATATTATGTATACTGGTTGTTCCAAAAGAATAAATAAATAGTTGAGTATAAATTACTTATTTAGTTTCACCTAGAAGTTCATCTTTACGAAGACGTGAGTGGAAGAATCGAACAAGTAACATTTCGTAACATACGGACAATAACTCATTTTTGCCCCTAATTATTTTAATAAAACTTGTAACTTATCTACTCCATAACCTAGCTAATATATACTACACTACACATATAATCCATAGTTTATCTATTTCAAATAAATTTTCCGGCCCTAAAGCCTCCATTTAAGCAAAAAAAGCGGGAAGTTTTTTCATGTTATAGTTCATGTTATACTTACCTTATTCTTCCACTCACGTCTTGAATTATTATGTAATGCAAAACTGTATAGGTATTTCTATCCGTCACCTCTTCACGCTTACCGCTAAACTGATTTTGATGGGCTTTCTGGGATGGGCTGATACCGGTAAAGGATATAGGAAATGTTGTCCCGGAAAATGTACAGTTCCGCGCGATAGACGTTAGTAAGGGATGTTTAAAAATCGTATTAGTGTAGCCGAACCTTAACGATTTTATCAACGACATGACAGTACAGAAACAACAAAACAGCGCGTAATAGACCAAATCCTCCCGGAAATTATTTTTACGACATGCTATTTGTCGTAAAAACGTTTTGCCAGCGATAAAACGTTTTGTACGACCATCGAAATAAAATACTAAAGAAACGTAACTGTGTCAAAAACTACCACAAAAATGGTTTTGCGGTAGCCCGTCATATCATCTATATATCATCGACTTTAGTTCATAATGTAAGTTATTCGGCGCGCAGGTATTTGTTAAGTATCCTGGGAAAAGATATCAGCGTTACTAACTGCAACTAAACATGCACTGAGAGAGTGTAAGTGTTCGTTGTCATTTCTAAATTTTCGTGTACGTAAAAGGTACAATTAATATCAAAATGGCAGATGTGGAAGAGTTAAGTTTCCATATTATATTTCGATGTGTACAAAATTTGTGACTAAAAAGCATTGTACTGCAATTTTTGAAGCTTTCGTAGTTCTTTATTTCAACAAATATGACCTATTTTCCTATTGAATAAAACGAGAAGCAAGTCATCAACTATCATCGTCTATAAGAGAAAAAAGTACACAGCGCGATTAACAAGTCAAGTCTTTTCCAAAAATTTTACTTTCTATGTCATAAACTTAATATAGTTCAGTACCATAACTCAGTACAACCAGACCAGAAACATAAACTTTACTGTTCCTTTAAAATTAGTTATTTTTGATCGTAAACTTTGGACTCATGCAAATTCAGCTATTCTAACATACTGTCGTTAACTGAACCAGATTGTCATAAAAATCTAGAAGTTTCGCAGTAGTAAAACACCAACGCACATCACTATATAAAGTCCCGTAAGGACTGGCCAACTGGCCATGTTCATACGTGAATTGTCTACGATTGTGTCCTATAGAGTGTTGAGCGCTAACAACTTTTCAATTGCAAGTCTACGGCCGAAAATAAGTCGAGTTTTCCGACCTACTATTACTACAGAAACTTAACCCTAAGGTATGTCTAATTAAAAAATGCGTGGTTGGCTAAATAATTATCTCAAACAAACTTGTAACACTCACCGCAGAATATTTAAGGCAACATAATATTTAAAATAATCGTAAGAATTTTTCACAATGTCAATAACTTAATACTACAAAGTGCTCGTAGAGACTCATCCTTATTTCCAAATCATAGTTCCGCATTAAAACGCCAACGCATTTCAAGGATGGTCATTTTCGGCAAGGCCGCTGCGGCGCCGCGCGTCCTGGTGCGTCGCCCGCCCACGCCACCACGTGGGCGTCAATACAATATTTCACAATGTACAGACTCATCCCTATCAGATTAGCATTAAAACTTATTACGCATGTGGTTTTATTACGTAACTATTTTTACCCTGAAGTTGAAAATATAATCAATACAGAGGTAGAGTATTTTAGTGACCTACTTTTAATATCGTCGCACTACATACTTATTTTGTAGCTGTTTAAGATTATCACAGCTGTACTTTTTAAGGAGAATCTTATGGGCTATATTTTAAAAGAAACTTGCATACGTATTTAGTATCTATTGTGTATTTCGATGCCAGTTTTAGTAGATTTTAACTCTAATGAGTTAAAAATACACAAGTCCTTCAGGTACTTTAACCACGGGGCCAGACTGACGTGGTGTGAAGTGTCCACAGATATTATTAAAAATCTACTAAGAACTGGCATAGATAAAAGTCACTGCTTATGCAGTGAGTTTTATCTATAATAATTTATGGATCTTAATGCATCGTCCGTCCAGTGAATTTAAAATAATTTAATATATAAGTAAATCTTGCTATACAGGCATTACAATTCAGTGCATTACGCAACGCACGTGCTCATATAAATCAGTAATATACAGATATAGCAATATACTAAGATATTTAAAACATAGTAACTAGTAAGTCCCGGATCAGCCAGTGGACAGCCAGACAATGAACAAGACACGTAGACACTCACTGACAAATCGGTGAAGCCTAATCGCTTATACAGGGTGCTACGAAATATTTTTTTAAAGAATGTAAAAATAATAACATTTTAAAGTTCGTTATTATTAACACAAAATATATTGTTACACTGATAGAAAAAATATTACAGAAATATGTGAAAATATAGAATGCGAATAAAATGAGACGCAAAATTAACCTACTTCGAATTGAAGTCTAAAACAATTGATAATGTCGCTATTTTGAAATTTCACAATGATTACAATAATAATATTATATTAGTGCCAAAAAACTATACTTTTTACATAATATTAAAACAAAACAAAAAAATCTGATCGTATGAAAGTTTGGTAACGGTGGGCACCATAAGCTGATAATTGTCGTCGAAGTCGAAGAAACGTGGAAAGTTCTGTTTATAAAAAAAATATGCCGGAGGCCCAATCCCCTACCCTATTAGCTTCCCTACCCTCCCCTATTCCCCTCCCTTCCCATCCCTACCCTCCCCTATTACCCTGTTCCCTCTTAAAAGGCGGCCAACGCACCTGCAGCTCTTCTGATGCTGCGAGTGTCCATGGGCGACGGGAGTTGCTTTCCATCAGGTGACCCGTTTGCTCGTTTGCCCCTTATTACATTAAAAAAAATCGTGTACATCCGCATTTCATTTGCATTTATTTATTGATTATTAAAATCACATATTCATTATTGATAATATATCAATCCACAAATCATCAATCATCAAACACGTTGTATAATGCGCCACAGTGGCGGGTCACCGGCACAGTTTCCATTGACGGGGTAGCAGCCCCTGTCCTAATTCAGTCTGAACTCCGCCCGCCCGCTCCGCGCCGCCCCGCGCCGCCCAACGCCGGTCAGCTAAAAATAGAATGCACGGAAATCGTTCTGCTATTAGCATATTGAATTTTTTTATTGCGAATGCGAGAACAGCCTGTATGTGGTAAAGCGCTTTGGAATATAGCATAATTATAACGGCTTTATACAGCAGTATAGAAGAAAACGTCTAATAGAAATAAAAATAGTTTAAGTCATATAAGACTCTAGTAGAGTCGAGCTAAGAGCCACTGCAATTTTTAGCTCTACTACTACAACTTACGCTATCATAATATATTTGCCGATATCGCCACCGTGACTACTTTGTATTTGTGTAAATGTTCATCAAAACCTGCTCGGTAATTTTGTAATCTTTACGATTACAATCTTTCGTGCATTGCATATTTTTGAATGCTCTTGGTCCGGCCAAAAAGTAATAGTTTTATTTAACGAGTGTTATTTATATTTTAGTGGAGCTCAAGTAATTCGTCAGACTTCAGTTTGATGGAGCTTTTGTCAGAATATTGATGTTTGTAATGATGTTCACTCAAAATTTTATTTTTCATTTGTTTCGTTATTTATCAGCCTTATTTTATTGAAAAATGTCCTGCTGGTAGTATAGCCAAAACAAATATATAGTTAATAATGCATTAAAAATTGAAGTATATTTTGTCTGTCGCAACAGGAGCTTTGAGACACGCATGCCCGACAATGTTTTTCCTTACAAACACTTTAAAAATTTCACGTTTTATCTCTTTGTTTAAAATATAAAGATAATAATTTGTGGAACATAGTCAACATTTCTAAAATAAACTATCAAAAATGCAAAGATTCCATTTGTGCACAACGTATAATATGCTTAGTGTTTTAAAATCAAATCTATAAGCTAGCTTTTGCCCGCGGCTACGCTCGCGTTAAAAAGTATTATTATTCATTAATCATTAGGTATCAAAGTCTCAGCCCGATCGGTTTAAAATTGACAAAGTTTCATACAAACTTTCATCCCCTATTTTATCCCCTATCCTTTCTTAGCAGATGCCTAAGTCATATCATCTACCTGCATGCCAAATTTCAGCCCGATCCATCCAGTATTTTGGGCTGTGCGTGGATAGATCACTATTTCAGTCAGTCACCTTTGAGTTATATATATTTAAATGCTCTTAAAACGTTACCTCTGATGATGATACTGTCCATTGTTCTTGTAACAAATATCTGTTTATTTTGCATACATTAGCAAATAACCAAACTTGTCGGGAATAAATCAGAGTAATGGGATAGTTATTTGTCAGTTGGTGCTTCTGTTCGCACTTGTCGTCCTCGATACACTCCAATAACGTTGTTTTCTTTACTTTATGTCATGTTTTTCGCATAAATTGTGAGAAAATAGTCCTTAGAAAGAGATAATAGTAATGTTTTATTGTCCTAGTCTTCGATAGCATAGCTGTTGGGATGTTATGATGATGGTAATATTGACCAACAATATGATATTGACGTAATATTGGGTATGTATTGATCTTTATTTAGTCCTTCGATCGCGAATTCTTGGAAATCTATTGTTATTCCATTGTTGTCGCGGTCGCCGGTGTCCTTATGGGGGTTGAAAGGTTAATGAAGAATTCCTCTAATTTACTTCTGTAGTTGTCCTTTGTCCTTCAATTACTGATGTTTGGTGTTATCAGCGGCTTTTTAACCGACTTCCAAAAAGGAGGAGGTTGTATGTTCGTCTGTTTATATATATATTTGTATGTTCAACGATCACTTCGCCGTTTGTGGACCGATTTTCAAGATTTTTTCGCTATTGTATCGGGTTTAACCCAAATTTGGTACCATGTTCATAAAAAAGGTAACTTGATTATGGGATCCATAAGTAATCGAGGGAATTTTTCGCTATTTTTACCAAAAGCCCGTTTATCTGGATGATATTGTGATTTCGATTCATAATCCGAAGTATTTTAAATTGAAACTTATAGTGATTTTGGAGAAATAATGAAGTATTCCAAGTAAATCTTACCAAAAAGTCAGATTTTGCACCAAGATATACCATGGTTCAAAGGTGGTCAGATCTCCGGCCTCCTTATAGAATTAGATACATGTTTAGGGGTTTCGACGTTGTTTTAAGAGTTGGAGGCATATGCTAATGGTACATTAGATTAATCATCATCATCGTCTCTATCCTTACATCTTGCAACATCACATTATGACTCTAATATTAGTAATATTAGTGTTTTTCATAGTTTTTACATCGAAACAGCTAGGTATCTTTGATCATCAATTCGCTGTATGTGGATAGATTTCGAAAATTATTTTGTTGTTGTATCGGGTATAATCCGAATTTGATACAATTATTACGAAGGTAATGATGGGATCTATAGGCAATCGAGGGAAATTCTTAACAAAAACACATGGTGGTTAAGTTAGTAACTCAAGCATATTATGTTACAAATAAGTGAAATTTCATACGCACCTCTCTGGGTCCAAAGGCACTGAACAGAACTCCTAAACCTTTAAACAAAAGCTTGGAAATTTCAGCATCACTGTGAAACTAATATGTACCTATTCTGTGGCATCGCTTAGATAACTGCAAGCATATACCACAATTTCGCTTACAGTAATGTAATGTGCAATATATTATAATGCGCAATATATAACGTGCAATATCGTCTGCGTATCGTATCGTATGCGTCTATCTACGCATAAAGTCTTGTGGTCGTCTAGATAACTAAAAAGAGGAAAACGGAAAAAAAAACCCGACTTCCAAGGTAAAAACAATATTCTTAAAATTATCCAAAAAGTATTCAGAAATAATTCTTATTCTTAATTAGTGCCTTTTTTAAAATTCAACTAAACCTTAACTTATTCTATACTAAATTTTCATTCTTTTGAAGTCGGTACCTAGAACTGAGATACTTGACATAGAGTTTAACCGGTAGCGCCGCGTAGCGCCGCGCGCGAAGACCAATTTAAACTCCCGCTAAACTCCTGGTCAAGTAACAATATCTCTATCCTCCAATATCAAAAGACGTACCGATGAGTCATTCAGGTAGTTTTTTTTGTCCATTCGAGCACAAGTAACGGCTATGAATGACGACCGTTACCTAACACAACACTAAGGGGTATTTAGAGGATTTACACCTCTGTATATCCTCGTCAGGATTAGCGGCGGTGACGTCACGATGAGTCGTACGACAAATCGGATAACTTAAATAGTCGTATTAGGATTAAAGTAAAATATTTTTGTCTCAGTAAGCCTATCATTTAAAAATTAATGTACACAATAAGTTTCTTTTTATATAATTCGTTGAGTAAAAAAATATTTTGGTGCTTTTTAAAATATATTACTTACCTCACAACATAATTTATACATTATTTAAGTAAGGACTAAGTTAGGGTACCCTACTTAATTATAATTACCACGAATTGTTTGTTTTTCTTGCTTAGTTGTTAGATTTAATTTAAATAATTAGATATTTAGAAAAAATAATACACATTGAAAACAAGTGAAACTAAAATCACTCTGCAAAAATTAACCTTCCGATGTCGTTCCGACAAATTGTAAGTGGGTTACGATTAAAGCTCGAATTGGCACAAAAACGGAACAAATGGGATTACAGCGGCGGGCAAAAAGTTGACAACTACATTCATTCTGAATGCAAATTTCGACTAGGGTGGTCGTCTGGTGCTGCAAACACATAATGGTAGAGTTGCATCATGGTTGTGATTCTAATATTAATTAATATTAATTGATGTAGGTACCGTAAAATCTTAGCCCTTCGATGCTGATTACCCAAAAATAAATAAGTTTCACGCCAACTCTTTCGGAGTGGTATTCTACATGGTCCATAAGACAAACCTAAAAGACGAACTTAAAAGATGTTCCCATTGACTTGACCTACTGGAAGAAATGCGATACAGTACATAATAATATTTTACTCAAAATGTAGAGGCACACTTATTATTATAAAAACTATTGTAAAAACTATAACACTATAATTTTATAAAAACTAGATGACGCCCGCAACTTCGTTGCGCCAAAATTCGTTTATCGCGCGGGAACCGTACATTTTTTCGGGATAAAAAGGATCCCATGTCCTTTCCCGGGACTCAAAGTAACTCCATGCCAAATTTCAGCGAAATCGGTTCAGCGGTTTGAGCGTGAAGAGGTAACTGACAGACAGATAGACAGACAGACAGACAGACGGACGGACGGACGGACGGACGGACGAATGGACGGACAGGCAGACAGACAGACAGACGGACAGACAGACAGATACACTTTCGTATTTATAATATTAGTATGGATTGAGGGGTAAAATTGAGGAGTGCTCGAGCTACGATGTTAATCTATGGAAGAGTAAGGTAAAATATTGCAAAAATATAATAAAAGACAAAACTCTACAACCACTATTAAAACTTAAACCACGTTCGAAGGCAATCGGATCCACAATTATACAAAATTCCAGCGTACAAGAATGTTAAAAAGACTGTATTAAATCGAATTAGTGTCTGCACACCGGTCAGTACGGGAGGCGTGTGTTTGTGTTTACAATTTCATATTCCGGGAACGCATTACGGCAGGTAGACGTTTTTGTGCCCTCCTCGGAACACCGAGGTGAGAACTAGCGATAAATGCAGAATGGACGTATTTGTACAACGACCATTTACAGGTTAAATTAAAGTTGCTATACCTAAAAAAATTGTGGTAAACCCTACCAATAAAAAATATTGCCAAATACAATAAGTGAAACACTAAATATAAATACTATTGAGAAACAGGATATCTATTTATTTCAAACTTCATTATTAAGAAATAAGAATTATTTTCTCTTATGAAGTAAGTAGCAACGAAAACTTTAAATAAGGTGTGGTAACGACCTTTTCAGCGGAAAATTCTTATGCGGCCTATCCTTGTCTTCGCAAGCGATAACGAACATGAAGAAGAGTTTGTTCGTCTACGATTGTCCATTATCGACGTTGATTGTGTATCTATAGACAGCTTTGCAATCATAGTAGCAACTGTGGCTATATCATACCATCATAGTCCAACGTCTAGAAGGGTCTTAAAACAGACCAATAAAAATAATGTGCGTCCGGAATCATACAACAGTCCAATTGAAAAATTTTCTCATAAATCAAGGTTCATTTCCATCGGTTTGGATTTCGTGAAGTATTGCATCGGTAACGAAAAATTTTCAATCAAAATTTTAATTGAATTTTAAAACTCAGCTTTGGCATACTTTCATGCATGCATATTGTAAAATGAGTTGTAAATAAAAAGTCTCTTTCCTTTCATCTAATAGGCCCACTTGCATAAATCTGGATTAAAGTTAACCCTGGATTATGTACGAGTATGACATCCAGGTTTAATATACATTAATAGTTTAACGGTCTGGTGGCGCTATGAAATGATAATATTCAAAATAGTTGGTTATTATAATATTTTATACAATATAAGAAGAGAACTTTAAAACTTTCGCGTTGCATTATATTTGATACAATTATTATTCGGGACTTAACGCGACTTATATTCTAGTAGTAATGCTACTAAGTACATACTTTTTTCTCGACTCGAAAAAGTATGTAGTAGCATTACTACTAGAATGAATAAAAGTCTAATAATAATAAATAAAATAAGTCCCGAATAATAAGTATCAAATAATAAAATAAATTCACAACATCAGAAAAAAAATACGAATACCGCTATCGATAGTATAATATACTATAAACTACACGCCAAGGACAGAAATCAGTAATAACAATTTTAATTGAAACTGATTCAGTTTATTTTATCGATTCCCTCGAAGAAAATTTATATGACCATAAAAACATCCCTATTTGTAGTGACACGAATCAATTCAACACTTTTATTATCCCGTAATCGATTTTATTATTATCGATAACGGCGCCGATCAATACAGAAGGTGCATCATTAACAAATTCAATTGAATCCGAAATAACCCAAGAGCCAGCGACAGCCAGACTTTTGTCATTTTATAAAAGCTGAAAGTCTCACTGCTAGACCGTGGCTAGACCACCTCAAAGTCTAAGGGCCTGTTTTACCACTTTCTGATAAAGTGGCGAATAGGCTATTCACAACTTTTTTGACAGACTTCTCCATACTTTATCTATCAAGTTAAATTGTGGATAGCCTATTCGGCACTTATCAGGAAGTGGTGAAACATACCTTTATAAACCTTATACTTTAGGGAAAAGGGGTGTCTGTCAGTTGAAAGCAACTGTCAAAAATTATCGGCAGTGGGAGACGACATTTTACTGCTATCTCGAATATTTTACAGCTATCGAAGGTTAGGTAGACTTTCAGACCTCTAATAAAGAAGTCATAATATACGTCTTAATACAGGAGTACATTCAGCTTTTATAAAATGACGAGAGCCTGACTATCGGTGGCTCTTGGGTTAAAATGCCCCTAGCTATAGACCACGGTCCATCGAGGCCGAGTACAACACTAGTGATTGATTTAAGCTGACAGTTATTGACTGACAGCTGACAGCGGACAATATGGCGACGTGTCAATCTCCACAACATGCCGGTTTATTCGACGCATAAACATTTTTCATTGGACATAAACGTTTAAATCACGCCGGTAACATAAAACTAGTAATCTATATCATCAATGGGGCCGTCGTAGTAATTGTATTACTGAGAACTCACTTGGACGACGGTAAATTCTATATATAAATAGATCATTGCCTGTCACAACTTTTTCTTTGTCCTCTTGGGTAAAATATGATTTACTGGCAAATACAGCATTTAGTGTCAATTTTACAAACGCCTGTTGCAGTTAATCTTTGTAACGTATATCTCTATAATAAGCACTTAGGTCTCACCGCTTACGGGTTATAACAAAATACATAATATTTAATCAACGATTAACTCTAATAAACATTGGTGAAACTGGCATGTCAATTTACATACTCTAAATAATTTACATACTCAAAAAGGTAATACAACTCATGAACTAAAAGAAAACTTTATAAAGTTGATAAAGATGCTTTGTCAAGAAGCCGCAATAAAAAGTATTTGTCAGTTTTTCCAGTTTTAACATCTTTATACTGTTACGTGCTAGGGTTCGAGGATTCGGAGAGAAAGACCTGCTGCCTGATTCACGATCGTCGGAAAGTTTTCACGTGAAAAGATCTCATATTCTGTCAGTATTACAGCGATTCACAAACTTTCCGCCGCGGGAATGAATCCGAAACCAAAGAGAATAATTGACACTAGTTTTTTTTTTGACAATAAGTGCTACGGCATATATAGCTAATCATTAAAAAAAAAAACAAAACACTACTTACATTCGTGAAATCCAGTTAAAAAAACTTCGAAAAAAGTACACGTTATAGCAACACACACTAAATAACGCACAATAGCCGAAAATATACTAATCGCCCATAGTCTATATTGTAGTATTTTTCATTCAGAATGTAGCCAATATATCAAGGATCGTACGTCTAATGAAACTTCTTTATTCTCAGTATATAATTATACTGTATTATCTATGTTCTTTATTCCGTCAAGCCCCATAAGGACACAGGTGACCGCGACAACAATAGTATACAATAGCATTTCCAAGAATCCCCGATGGAAGGATTATACAATAGTAGTCTGTAAGTCAGCGAAATATGTTAAATAATTGAATAAAAGAGCGCGGTAACCGGCTGCCGCTTGGGGCTTGAGTCTTGAGTGAATGGCGTACCGCGCAGTACAAAGTACAAATAGCGCGGCTGCCGACTGCCGCTTGGGGCTTGAGTGGAATTAAAATAAAAAATATTGTTTATGTGCCGACTGCCGAGTGACAATGACAATCTGTCAAATCTGTAAATCGTCTGTCGAGTTCCGATAAATCACAGAGTACTTTAATAAATTAATAAATCGGTAAATCTTGTTGTGTGAGAATACCTTTTATTTATGTGTACTTAAAACAAACTTATTAATTTACTTTAAATTTTATATAAGTTTCTTTTGTATTAAATTTGTTTTTCAATTAATATTAGTTTTTATTAGATATACTTACTATGGAAGTTCCAGTGTGGTGAGTATGACCTTGGAATTATAATGATATTATATACTTAAATAACTATTTAAAATTATTGTAAAAGCACAATAATGGTTTAACATAATACATAAGTATTAATCCTTCAAGCCCCATAAGGACACCGGTGACCACGACAATAATTGAATACAATATCATTTCCAAGAATCCCCGATTGAAGGATTAATACAAAATTTGAAAATTATCATACTTATTTCTAAATCTTCAAGTACCGAATATTAATACATATACCTACTGCATTTATGAATAAAAATATTTATTGTTCAATGAACACTTCCTAAAGATTTAACACATAATTATTACAGTACGACATTTATTTAATATTTTAAACAAGACACGACTAACTAAGTATTAATAATTGCTTTGTTTTATTCTTATCATTAAATAATTTCATCTAACAATATCCGCCATGACACGGTCCTCGAAGTGAAAAGATTTCACGAGTCTCGGAGGTGGCGGGAACATTCCGCGAAAACGACTCTAATCCTCGGATAATTTCCCGCCGTCGGATGTCAAACTCCCATCCGCGGTGAGATCTTTTCGAATCCGTGGCGGAAACTATTTCACTCATACAAAAGAAATGTCACTACTGTCAAAATGACAGCAAAATCGGAAAGTATTCACTTGTCATTTGCTTGAAAGTGAAATAGTTTCCGCCAGCGGGAAGATTCCACGCGGAATCGCTTTGTGAATCACCCCGCTGGTGACTCTCTTGAAGACTTTATTCACAAACACTAGCTCACACAAATCACTAAGTCCAAACACTAAGCACTAGATCCAAATCACTGAGCACTATCACTGTCCTAGATCGTAGCCGAGTCGTTAGTTCACTATCACAATCACTCACTATTGATCACTTGTTTTCACTATTGAAATCGTCTTGATGATCGCTCGGATCGAACTGACTGACTGCCGGCTTGTTTACCTTTTATATGGCCCGCGTCGAATTCTGGAGCGTTCTATTTTGGATTGTTTACGTAAACACGCAATCACATAAACAAGGGTCGGGCTTTTCTAGAAGGTACGCGCAACTGTCGCGCGCAGGTAAACAACTGCCCGTATTCGTAACACGTAAACAACTTCCCGTATCCGTAACACTACTCCCCTCTTAGAGATGCTCGTCCCGAGCATCGTTGTTACTGCCATGATAACGCGCCAAACGGTCTATGTGTACCACTTTGAATGTGCCTCTTGGTGGCTTTTGAATCCTGTAAGTCACATCATTCAATCGGGTAACCACTTTATATGGGCCGTCCCACTTGGTCTGCAACTTTGGAGATTTCCCTTTTCGGCGAGTTGGGTTATGCAGCCATGCCAGTGACCCTTCTTCGAAGCCGCTCGTGTTCGCTTTCCGGTCGTATCTGGTCTTCATGTTCTCACTTGACTGTAACCCATTTTCCCGAACCATGGCGTGTATGTAGTGCATCTTTTCCCTTAAATCGCAGACATAGTCTTGTACGGTCTTTGGTTCCTCCGGTGACCCTCCTGTCAAAAGGTCTACTGGAACTCTTAGTTCCCTACCATAATTGACGTACGCCGGGGTAGCTTTTATGCTTTCATGCTCGGCGGTACGGTACGACAGAAGGAAGAGTGGTATATACTTGTCCCAATCCTTTTGTTTGTCATCTACTAATTTCGCCAAATGCCTTTCAAGGGTCTGGTTAAATCTCTCAACCATTCCATCAGATTGTGGATGGTACGCAGTGGTTCTCGTCTTATGCATTCCCAAAATTCTGCACACTTCCTGGAAGACCTGCGATTCGAAGTTCCTGCCCTGATCGGAATGGATTTCGAGAGGCACACCAAAGCGAGATATCACTTCTTCGACTAGCTTAGAAGCAACCGTTGTAGCTTCTTGGTTTGGTATGGCGAACACTTCGGGCCATTTGGTGAAGTAGTCCATGACGACCATAAAGTACTTGTTTCCCGATTCCGTCACGGGAAATGGCCCAGCTACGTCAACTGCAATTCGTTCCCACGGTGCGCCAATGTTATACAACCGCAGGTTCCCACGGCTCCTGGTCTGTGGTCCCTTCACTGCAGCGCAAATAGTGCATTTGCGGCACCAATCCTGTACATCATCTCGACAATGCAACCAGTAGAATCGTTCTCGCACTTTTGTTAACGTCCTCTTAACACCTAGATGACCTCCTGATACGCCATCGTGTATTTCACGGAGAACATCCGGTACTCTTGTTCTTGGGACAACTATCTGAAGATGGAACTCTCTGCCGTTAGTCTTCTCCCATTTTCGGTAAAGTATTCCATTTTGAAGTATCAGACTGTCCCATTGCGCCCAGTACGCCTTAGTGACAGCGCCAGTGGGTGCAACCTCACTCCAGATTGGTTTTTCGTCACCTCGTTTCTTCCATGTGATGATGTGCCGTAGGTCGTCATCTGTTTCTTGAGCCTCCCTCATAGCATCATTCTCCCATGGACCCCAAGGACTTGTTTTCGTTAACTTTAATGTCACTTCATTAGATTCCTGCTTAACACAATGTTTACAGTCCTCTGAACACGGTCTTCGTGAAAGGGCGTCGGCATTCCCATGCGCCTTTCCGCTGCGGTGTTCCGTCTTGAAGTCGTACTCCTGGAGCTGTTCAATCCATCGAGCTACTTGACCTTCAGGGTTCTTGAATTGCAGTAGCCACTTCAACGCTGCGTGATCAGTTCGCAGTAAAAACTGTCTGCCAATGAGATATTTGCTGAAATGTTGTAGCGTCTTTACAACAGCCAAGAGTTCTCTTCTTGTCACACAGTAGTTTCTCTCTGGCTTAGATAAAGATTTGCTGAAATATGCAATTACAACTTCTCTTTCGCCCTGCTTTTGAGATAACACCCCTCCAATGGCCGTGTTGCTTGCGTCAGTGTCGACTATAAACTGACCTTCAGGTTGTGGATATCCCAGGATTGGTGTTTCACACAGATGTTTCTTCAGTTTCTGAAAAGAATCTTCAGAAGTCTCGTCCCACATAAACTGTCGTTTATCTTCCGTCAGCCGATGTAATGGCTTGGCTATCTCTGAGAATCCCTTGACAAAACGCCTGTAGTAGGAGCATAGGCCGAGAAATGCCCGCACTTCGGTTTTGTTCTTAGGGGTTGGCCAATTTTGAACTGCTTCCAGTTTCTCCGGGTCCGTCTGGATTCCATCACTGGAGATGACATGGCCGAGATAGTTGACCTTACTCCTGAATAAACGACACTTTTTCGGATTCAACTTTAACTTGGCCCCCTCTATTTTAGCGAAAACTCGTTCTAGGTTTCGCAAATGGTCCTCGAAGTCGCGGCCAACAATGATGACGTCGTCCAAGTAGACTAAGCAAGCCTCTCCAACTAAGCCTGCCAGTACACACTCCATGAGTCGCTCAAATGTGGCAGGTGCGTTGCACAATCCAAAGGGCATGACGTTAAACTGCCACAAACCTTTACCGGTAGAGAAAGCTGTCTTCTCCTTGTCTTTTGGATGAATTTCGACCTGCCAGTATCCAGATTTCAGGTCTAGGGTCGAGAACCATTTCATGCCACTCAAGGTATCCAGAGTGTCGTCGATTCGAGGTAATGGATAGCTGTCCTTCTTAGTGACATCATTGAGACGCCTGTAGTCCACACAAAATCTTGTGCTGCCATCTTTCTTCTTCACTAATACAACAGGTGAGCACCACGGACTTGCAGACGGTTCAATAATCTTATGCCTTCTCATGTCCTCCAAAAGGCCTTCAACTTCTTTTTCCTTTGCAATGGGTATCCGTCTTGCTCGTTGACGAATTGGGTTCTCGTTTCCAGTATCTATCCTGTGCTGAACCATCGACGTTCTTCCAAGGTCGCCTTCCTGACTGGAGAAGATATTCGCGTGGCGTTGTAAAAACTTCTTAGCTTTCATGCTCTGCGAATAAGTCAGATTACTCTTGCAGTCGTCGAGTAGCTCAGTCACTAATCCATAGTTGCTGCTGTTTGCTGAGTTTGAGCCTGTGATCGAACTACACTTTCTCATCCAGACAACTTCCTCGCACTTTCCAATGACGTCACCTTTGTTCAAGCAGATCTCGTGATCACCCAGATTCAAAACCCTGACCACAGCGTTACTGCTTCCTCTAACAAGGGTTCTCGCCGTCATTAGTTTCCGCGCTGATGTCTTGGTAGGTATGTCTTCGATCAACACGCATCTGTTTGACTTCTTCTTTCCAGCTGGCGGTAGTTTTACGAGCACTCTAGCTTCCGCTCGTCCAGGTATAATGACTTCTTTTACACATGCGACTTTCCCGCAGGCGCCTCCAAGGATGAAAATTTCTTCTTCGCCACACTTGAAAACTCCGTCAGCGACATTAATTCTGCAGTTATGCTTCTTCATGAAATCCAAACCCAAGATGCAATCATCCATAATTTCAGCCACGATAACGTCATGGGGGTATGAGGATCCCCCTACATTAATCGTTACTGACATTTCTCCCAGGACGGGTATTGGCTGACCGGAGGCAGTAAGGAGCCGACAGTTAATTCTCCTCTTGTGTCTTCTTGTGGCTTTTACCAGATTTGGGTTAACTATCGTTCTAGAGGCTCCTGTATCTAGAGTCATTTTGCAATCCGTCCTGTTAATAGTCCCCTGAATCACAAGACTATTCCCGCTGCATGCTTGGGAGATAACAGTTATCGGGGCTTCCTCCGCGTCAGCCAGTACTCGCCCCTCAGTCCTGGCTTTTATTCGTTTCCCTGATCCCGGGCAGGGGATGAAAGCTCCTTTCTTCAGCTCCTCTATTTGTTTCATGCGTTCCTCGAGACTTTTCATCCTTGCCAGATGGGTCTCCTTCTGCGGGCAGTTGAGCTGAAGATGGCCCCTCTCACCGCACTTATAGCACATGGCTCCATAATTTCTCTTCGTAGGAGCCTTAACCTCCCTGACTTCCTCGGGGACCTCGCGGATCTTATAGGTCTGCCGTATGTCACGCCGAACAGCCTCGACCTCTAAAGCATGCGCCAACGCTTCCTTTAACGAGGTGTGGTGACGTAGCCTTACTGCAGCTCTGACCTCCAGATCCCTGATTCCGTCGACAAATGCTTGTACAATATTCGTGTCGACCATTTTGGAATCGGCTCCTGGGTGTGCCTTCTTGACGAGTTTTTCAATTTCCAACGCCCATTGCTGTAGTCCCTCTCCTGAGCGTTGGACTCTGTCACGAAGTTGAGCACGGAACACGTGCTCCAGGTGTCGCTCCCCGTATCTGGATTCAAGGGCCTCCATCAGGTCTTGGAACCCATTTCCTGTATGTGCTTCTAGGACCGACAAAGCTTGCCCTCTGAGCGCAACAGTGAGAGCGGTCAGGCATTGTTCGTCAGTCCATCCGTTGGCAGAAGCAACCGTCTGGAATTGCTGACGATAAGCGTTCCATGAAGTAGTACCGTCGTATGGTGGCACTTTAACTCTTGGTCCTTGTACCACTTGCACCACTCCGGTAGTTCCACTTGACACCGCCACTCCTGTGGTTTCCAGGCGCACTACTTTCTTCTGAAGTTCAGTGAGGCCGGTTTTCACATTTTCCACATCCAATCCTAACCCCGTCACTCGTTCGTCCATTACGTCGACATCTTTACGAAGCTTTGTCACCGTGTCATTGACATCCTTTATAGCTCCAAGTGCTTTTTCTTGGAGGACTTTTTGTTGCTCTTGTGACTCCTGCAAGGCGCTGAGCTTGCGGTCTTGTGCCTCCATCATTGCCCTTTGAGAATCTTGCAAAGCCTGAATTAACCCAATTATGCTTTCCAATTGAGGAACCATTTGAGGGGCCGTAGAAACTACGGGCGATGCCTGGTGGCTGGAGCCAGTAGACGGAGCCCGGTGGGCGGGGCCAGTGGGCGTGGCCTGAGTAGTCTGGTGGGCGTGGCCAGTAGGCGTGGCCACGCCCAAAGTGGGCGGAGCCTGGGGGGCGTGGCCAGTGGGCGGGTCCCGGTGGGCGGAGCCAGTGGGCGGGGCCTGTCCCTCAGTGGGCGGAGCTTGGTCCCCAGTGGATGTGGCCTCCGCAGCCCGTTGCGCCCTTGTTCTGACACTTCCCTCGAAGTCCTCTCTCGGAGTCAATGGCATCTTCCAAATCTCACTTCCGACACCAGTTGTTACGTGCTAGGGTTCGAGGATTCGGAGAGAAAGACCTGGTGACTCTCTTGAAGACTTTATTCACAAACACTAGCTCACACAAATCACTAAGTCCAAACACTAAGCACTAGATCCAAATCACTGAGCACTATCACTGTCCTAGATCGTAGCCGAGTCGTTAGTTCACTATCACAATCACTCACTATTGATCACTTGTTTTCACTATTGAAATCGCCTTGATGATCGCTTGGATCGAACTGACTGACTGCCGGCTTGTTTACCTTTTATATGGCCCGCGTCGAATTCTGGAGCGTTCTATTTTGGATTGTTTACGTAAACACGCAATCACATAAACAAGGGTCGGGCTTTTCTAGAAGGTACGCGCAACTGTCGCGCGCAGGTAAACAACTGCCCGTATTCGTAACACGTAAACAACTTCCCGTATCCGTAACAATACCAAATTTTGTCTAATACAGCAGTTAGATGACAGACAGACAAACTTTCTCGTTTTAAATAATATTACAGGCACAATAATTATAGTGTAGAAGTTTGCATTGTCAACTAACTAAACAGACTAGAAACAGCCTTTTATATAGATTGTAATGAACACAGCAGAAAGACTACCAAACAACTTTAATTGCACCACAAAATTGTCTCATTTACAATTTTCCACCATACGCGGTTTGCAGCGAGACGTCGTAAAAATATAGTTGCCACTTATTTCGAATAATTCCGTAAACCCAAGTTGATATGGGCTATAAAGCGCGCATTACATACGCGTACTATGAGCGTTAAATAGTTGCGGTATTGGTGGAAACTTGTCAATTTTCGTAACGTACGGATTGTTAAAAATGTAAGGTTTTCTCTCTTACTTGAAAATTCGTCCAGAAATTACGTAAATCATAGGGTAAGGCAACATGTTTGAACAAACCGCGCATCATGTTCTCTGGGAGTTCAGTCTCTGGCAGGACGAAAGAACTACTATGCTAAACAACCTATTTTGCACATCTGGAGTCGCATACTACGGTGATCTCGTGGACAGCGCTAGGAACTCCCGTGCCTTCAAGCGTTTTTGCCACAATTATTATTGGCAACAGTCAAACACAATAAACTCCAATATTTTTAAACTTAGCTTTAGCTTAGGAGTCACAATTATGAACCTTACTTCCGTGGTGCTCTCCCTTGAGTTCTTTGACTTTCGGTCATTGCAACTTTGTGCTGTCTCCCGCTTTTATGGGGAGGGAAATTGGAATCTTCCTACTCCTCCTATTTTCTTCTGATTAATTTCGTTGCGGGTCCCAAGACAGTTTTAGCATGTCCCTCGGGCTCCCTGAGATCATATCAAAGGGTTTTCGTGGTTGGATACCGCTGTCGATCAGTGACACAGGAGATACAGTGGTGGGAATGTGTGGTAGGCCAAGCCCGTTATAAAAAAAATCATAGGGTAGAGGCTGTATCTACTTGATTAAAGTTAGAAGATTAAACGTAGAATTTACGTAGAAGATTAAAGTTTTCACTTTGTTGAAGGAAAATGCGGATATCATAATTATGAATAATACGAATAAGCAGAAACTTCATAAAAACAAAAAAATGTAAAATTGGAACCGCTTTATTTACACGTCCTAGTGAGTGTACACTGTACAGTGTACACTCATAAAACCACGCCTAGGCAACGCCAAATTTTGACTCGCACATTATTAATAAAGTAGCTTAGTTTGTAGAACTTTGTTTTTCCCTGTCAATCATTTGTATATTATCCTAGTAGTATAAGCCAGCTATAAGCAGCAGATTTTTAACTTCAATTACTGAGATTCGACAAAAAAACTCATGCAACTAGAAAACTTTCATATTATGGAAAATAACACAGGAAAAAATAATTTGACAATCAGCAATTCTAGATAAGTCCTTTATTGTCGGAATTAATACAGTGACCGCAACTGTAGGACATTTGGTGAATAATACGAAGACATAAAATATGACAGTCTCGCGTCTCCGCCATTTGAGGTTCAGTCTGCGGAGGTTGGTATGGGGCCAAATTTGCCCCGGCAGCACATAAGCCGGGGCTAATCTCGGATTAATACCCATATTGCGGGGCGAAGAAATCCAGGAAATGTTGGCATAAATTAATCGACATCATGAAGCTATGATTTTCTTAGTACGGTAATACTGTTACAGATGTAACAAAACTAAGTGATATTAACTAAGGGAGATTAATACTTCATGGTCTGTGTATGAGTCCCATATACATGTCATACAGTTAGCTGTGAAAGTAGTAGTGATGACAGAGTTACTTTTATTTTTGTTTAGGCTATTTCATAACGTCGGGGTATTTTTTATAGAAATACTAGCCGTCCCGGCAAACGTTTCTTTGCCATATTATAAAGTATATCGCCTGTATTATTTTATTGAAGTGACTAAATAAGTATGTCACCTTGTCAACGTCCATCGCTATCCCGTGACTCGCGTCGCGCAAACAATGTCGCCGTCAGTCTCGAGTTGTAATAATTTACTATTATATATTAAACAAATGCACTTATCAGTGTAAAAAGTACCCAGTAGCCGATTCTCAGACCCACTGAATATGCATATAAAATTTGGTTAAAATCAGTACCTAGTTTCGGAGGAGTGCGCGGCCTAACATTGTGACACGAGATTTTTTTTATATAAGAAGATAGAAGTCAGAAGTAACTCTTTCAGCGCTGAAACATTCATAGTGAACTCTTTATGAAAAGATTACGGAACTCATAAAATATACCCTACATTACTTAGTTTTATTACACGCTATAAAAATATGTTAATAACTCAAAGTGATTCTAGCAGCCTTTACTCTTTAAAAAATCAAAATTGGTTTAAATCGTTGTAAAGGCAGCAGCGGCGTTGGCTTCCACTTGAAGACCGTCATTCCCTGATAAGAAGAGCCATCGCCACTGACAGACAGACACTTAATTATATTAGTATGAATATCTCCCAGTTCTCACAAAGAAAAGCTCTATAGAACGTCGTAAGACTACGGTATACTACATTACTCCTACGTACCTCACCACCTTACCGATACTTTGATTTGAAAACACCGCAAGCTGCAGCCACGAACCACTGACTCTATAATCTGTGATTCGTTTACAGTTATAATACCTCTATTATTTTGAGAATAATCCTTATGCTTTTGGCATAAAGGTTAGAGAGTTGAACAATCTAAAGTTATATGAAGTATCTGCAAATCTTAAACTTTATGAAAATGATTAAGTCCGCGTGAGAAAATGCCACATTGGTAGATAGTATGCTCGTAAGCGAAATAGCTCTCCTCTACATAATAAATTATTATTTATACAATTGTCGCAGAATGGCTCTATTTTACACCATTAAAAAATTTAAAAAAATGATCTTGATGAAATGAATTACATCTTGAATGAAAATAAATTTTATAAGTTACTAGCTGTCCCGGCAAACGTTGCTTTGCCATACTTAATATAAAGTATTTCGCCCATATTATTTTATTGAAGTGACTAAATAAGTATGTCGTCATGGCAACGTCGATCGCTATCCCGTCGCACAAACAATGGTCGCCATCAGTCTCAGGTTGTAATAATTTACTATTATTTATTCAACAAATGCACTTATCAATATATAAAGTACCCAGTAGCCGATTCTCAGACCCACTGAACATGCATATAAAATATGGTAAAAGTCAGTAAAGCCGTTTCGGAGGAGTTCGTGGACTAACATTTTGATACGAGAATTTTATATATAAGATAATTTATGTACTCAATATTTTCTTTAAGAAGCAACCTCATGGCCAAATAAAGATATTCTTCCATAAGACATAACTGTACAAACATGGCCTCTAACCTGGTCACCAGAACAGTTTAATGATTATTAAGACAATACAGATCATAGGTTATCTCCGAAATCGAAGACAGGCCTACCGAAGTTTACGTACGCAGCTAACCACATTTCGACTCAATTACTACGACAATAAGGTCCAATTGTGATAATCAGGTGATTCAACAACTGTACAGTTGTGCGCATTAATATTTTATTGTTTCCGGTATCTAGATAACGGAGATAAAAAATTGACAAATAACCGTTAATACACAGTAAAACTACGGTAAAGATATTCAAACTACGTCATCAATAATGTGTTGTGGATGTCAATATAAAAAGAACTTTTTATATTCCCAATGATGTCATGGGAATTTGGTAGTTGCGTATTACCATAATACACGGTTGGGAATTTTGATATCAAGTTGTGATTTATTGCTTTTAAAATAATGTTTTTTTTTATTAGCAGTAAGTAGGAAATTCTATAGAAGGTTTGTGACGAAATCCTAAAAAAATTATGTAGACGCCACGCGACCTACTACACGCGACATATTTTGGATTTTGTAGAAAGAGAGAAAAGAGTTATTTCATATTTGTCATTAAGTTTATCGAGTTATCAAGAAAAGCTCTTATATATCAAGTTAATGAAAAGAAATATCAAGTTAATGTTAATGAAATAATTATTCAAAATCTAAATATTGTTCTTCTGAAAAATATAACACTTTCCAATGGTTCATGTCAAGAAATGTCTCTTTTTAGGGTTCCGTACCCAAAGGGTAAAAACGGGACCCTATTACTGAGACTTCGATATCTGTCCGTCTGTCTGTCTGTCTCCAGGCTGTAACTCAAGAACGGTAATAGCTAGAGAGTTGAAACTTTCACAGATTATGTATATCTGTTGCCGCTATAACAACAAATACTAAAAAGAAAATAAAGTTAATATTGAAGGGGGGCTCCCATACAACAAACGTGATTTTTTTTTGGCCTTTTTTGCTCGTAATCAATAATGGTAGCAGCTAGGCACTTGAAATATTCACAATATTCTTCATTATATTTGTACTTTAATAATTTATAATAAAATAAAAATAAAATAAATATTTAAGGGGCTCCCATACAAAAAAACTCATTTTTTGCCAATTTTCGTTCCATAACGGTACGGAACCCTTCGTGCGCGAGTTCTACTCGCACTTGGCCGATTTTTTGTTAGTTAGCTTTCCCTACATAATATAACAAAAACATAATGCGGTTTCACAAAATATATACTTAATATTTTATGATAAAGGCAGATTTTCGTGTGGTTTCGAAATCGCCGATTTAGCCAAAGCGAAGAAAGTGGGAGACGAAATAATACTAACAAAAACAGCTTGTCAGACAAGGACAATACACAGGGTGATTTCTTATAATTTTTTCTGCGATTGAAGTTTATCACTTCAATAAGATATGTTACGCTCAAAGACCGAAATCGCTCAGTGAGCGAAAAAATAGCTCACAATGCGTTGTGGTCACAGTGAAACGGCCACGACGCGTTCTGGCAATCACAAAAAGGTCATAACGCGAAATTCGTGTCGTGGCTGATATGCTATTCGTTTTTCTTGATTTGTTCTTGATTGATTAATCATCCATAGGTATGGAAGATTATATTTGAATTACCACGCATACTACAAAATATTTTTTCTTTTACTAAATCACTGCATGGCGTGTTTATCATTATTATTTATAAAATATCCATAGTTTTATACTATCCGTACAAATAATTATTATTAATGTCTGTCTCTCTATTCGCTGGCGCAACATAGTAGCAAACATCAACTAGTAGTTATTATATCTAAATTATATTAAATAAAATAAAACTATATTTTTATTATTTATTGAGATCATATTACTTTACTTATACATATAATATATTTAAAAAAACAACGACAACACGTTGCGCCAGACAGACAGATAGATAATATTAGTACGGATAGTATGGAACTATGGATATTTTATAAATAATATAATGACAAGCACGTTATGCAGTGATTTAGTAAAAGAAAAAATATTTTGTAGTACGCGTGGTAATTCAAATATAATCTTCCATACTTATGGATGATTAATCAATCAAGAACAAATCAAGAAAAATGAATAGCATATCAGCCACGACACGAATTTCGCGTTATGGCCTCTTTGTGATTGCCAGAATGCGTCGTGGCCGTTTTCATTAGAGCCACGACGCGAAATTCGCGTCGTGGCTGTTTCACTCTGACCACAACGCGTTGTGAGCTATTTTTTCGCTCATTGAGTGATTTCGGTCTTTGAGCGTAACAGATATATTACTGAGTGAATTTTTTTTACGCTAGAATGCAGCACCAGCCCCCGTAGACAAGCGGCAAGCGATTATCGTAAACGTTAGCGTTTGCGCTAGCGCTAACGCCACAAAATATATGGATTTGACATTAGTATTCGCTAGCGAAGCGATGACTTAATATGTCAAATCGCATACATTTTGTAGCGTTAGCGTTAGCGTTTACGATAATCGCTTGCCGCTTGTCTAGGGGAGCAGCATATGCAGTAAACATGAAGTTATAAGACGTTTTGCAACATGTCAGATTTTGGTCAGATTATTTACTGTAGAGCGCTAATGAATAGATACACCTTTGTCAAAAAAAAACGCATAATACGGTATTTTCTTACCGTTTTTTTTTTCATCAGGCGAATTGTATGCACCTCTAACATATTAACGCCTATGTCCAAATTTAAATAGCCCTAATACCACATACATCATATTCGAAGCCTCAAAATTATGGTCACACGTTAACATAAAGAGAAAGTGTTATCAAACACTGTGTAAGACATTCAATAATTTCATATCTACGTCAATACCACGACAACATAATATATGAGTGTAAATAATATTCGGGAATTAATATACAAGTGTGAATTAGGGAACGTACCTATAGTAAGTGTCCATTTATAGCATTCTTACTCCTATGCCCCCATGAAGTCTATAACAATGTACACATATAGATTAAATAAGATTAGGTATCCAAGTGAAATTAAAAATTATATATATTTAATTTTTTTGTCCTGAAGGCAGAACATTATATCCGTGACGTTACTGCCTGCTCATTAATAGAACGATGTGATATGTGGTGGTTGAGGCTATAAATAAAGGAAATAAAAAAAAATGTAAAATAAAAAAGGTTTGACTTTCATAATTCTGTTTTTCGTTAAATTTAGTCTGTTTTCTATCAAACTACAAAACGTTCTCATGAAAAGCTTTGACGTACAAGTTTAGTGATTTAACTCACACATTTCAAGGCACATATAGTATGGGTACGTTCCCTTATATAACTAAGCCGGCCCAGAATCCGTAAAGTAAGAAAAACGATCGCTGATGAGATACAAACATGTGTACTCAATATATTACTGCCTAATTAGTAATTACTCATAGATTATACTTATCGACGCTTTATTAGTACCGATAGGATGTACCAATTACAATTTCGAGATTACAGATGTTTTACCGTTTCACCGTTCTACAGTAATTATACAAGAAATCATACGCATTTTGACAATGAAGAATAATCACCAAAATAAGCTTAATAAGGTTTAAAAAATCTGTAACCCGACTACATAGAAAATACAAAGTTAAAAAAATTTATGAATATTAATTTATTTTAATTAATGAGATGTCGATTGAAAAATCTTTTGGGATTGTTAATAGACTCAGTAATATAGGCTATTATAATTTGTATAGAGCAGCTAGTGGTGACAAGGGGGCGATACCGGTCCGTCCACGTTCGTGTCCCTGGGCGCTTGGGTGCGCCGCCCCGCCCTTTACACGGGATGAGGCACCCAGGATGGCTGAACGCCGGTCTTTCCTATCTTTCTTCTCTTTTTGTAGTATACTCTTCTTTTGTATTATTTTATTTTGTTTCGCTATATTTCACCACCTTTTCTTCACTATCTCTCATTTTTTGTTACACTCTTCTTTACACTATTGCTTGTTAGCGTGTGTATTTCTGTGAGTGTTTGTGCGATGGATGGGTCTGTGGGCCCCTAATCCAGGGTTTTTGGCGCCCGGCCGTGGGATGCGTTACGAGCAGGTGGCTACGTACCAAGGGCGCTGGGGCAGAATCACCCCTAAAATGACAACAATATGGAAGGTTGCAACGAGAAAAATATTCCCCGGGCGGGTACCAACTTAGTTGGAGAATCCCGCACCCCCTCAGAGGAGGGGGTCTGGCCCATGTATACGGGGGGCGCCACCGCTGCAATGGAGGGAGAGAAGGAGGTCGCGAAAGCGACGGTAGTAGGAACAAGGCAAGCAAACGACGACCTAAGGCTTGACACACGGATACCGATCGTGCAACGGTTTGAGGATGCGGAAGGTGGTTCACGGACGGCAACGCCTGGATCCATCAAGAACAGTAAGTTCTTCGGCTCAGAAGGAACTTCGGACGATGGCGAAAGCGGTCATGAGACGACCAACTCTCAGATCGAAAAGGAACAGATAAAACGACACTTCCGGAAGAGACGTGGAAGTGACGTCGTAGAGGACTTTGACAAGAGCAAGGGCGCACCCGCCCTGCGGAGCATCAAACGCGGCAGGGGTAGACCGCCCACCACTGGCCAGTACGTTGGCCTACACCAAGCGAAGTTAGATAAGGCCGCCGCCGAGCGACTGGAAGAGCGCAGGGCTCAGCAGGCGGAAGCAGAGCGGCTGATCTCAGACATGGCTAAGGAGCTTCCGCAGCAACGGTCACACCGGCTGTCGGAAGCCTCCAGATACTCTGATGTGACAATGTCAGACGAAGAGGAAGAGGTGGTGACTTCGGCTAAATTAGGCTCGACCATCACCAAAAGTCTAGAGATCATCAATATGGTGGCCTCAAAGTCCAAGAATCTCAGCGGTATTTTCGTGAAGCACCTCAAGGATGCGACGAAGGCCATTCAAGAGGCGACCGCGGTGCTACTGCAGCACTCCAAAACAGAGGAGACTAGGGCCCTGGAAGTGGTAAACAAACGCCTCTCCAGAGACCTTGCGGAACTGAGGACAGAGCTCGCAACACTCAAACGCGAGCTAACGAATGTGCAGCTCCAGCCGGCCCCCGCGACACCGGCACTGGAAGAGATGCTGGCAAAGGCAGTGCGGGAAGCGATCGCTGTATCGAACGCTCGCATGGACGCGCGACTCGAGGGCCTAGAGGCGCGACTGTTGCCGCAGCCGCGTATTCGGCCGGCCCTTGCCGCAGACAAGAGGCAAGAGCAGATCCAAGACGCAACATCAGCGTCTGCGTTGAAGACCCCGAAGACGGTGGCGGTGTTGGAGCCCGCGACACTGTCGCCTCCGCTCAACCCGGATCCGGCCCTGAAAAAGAAGAAGGGTAAAAAGATGTCTGCTGCCGCTGCAGAAGCGGCTGCCGCGAGACGCGACGCCCCTTCAACATCGGCAGCACCACCACAACAGGAGTGGACAGAGGTGGTTAGAAAGAAGGGTAAGGCACCAAAGGAAGGGAAAGATAGCAAGAATAAGGTGTCCAAAAAGAAGAAGGGAAAGAAGGGGGACAAACTTCGCGTTCCCAAATCGGCAGCAGTGGTCCTGACTCTGCAGCCCGAAGCCGAAAAACGAGGCGTCACTTACAAGGACGTCCTCGAGAAGGCTAAACAGCGGATGGACTTTGCTGCGTTGGACATGCCTCTAGTGAGGTTCAAGCAGGCCGTGACCGGGGCTCGTCTATACGAAGTCTCGGGTGCGGGCTGCAAAGAGAGGGCTGACAAGCTGGCGGAGAAGCTAAGAGAGGTGGTGGAAGGCGAAGAGGTCCGCATCTCTCGACCTCAAAAATGCGTCGAGCTAAGAGTTCACGGACTTGACGACTCCGCCAACGCAGCAGAGATAGCACAAGCTATAGCTCTGCCAGGGTGCTGTGCTGCTGCTGACGTAAAGGTCGGTGAGATAAAGCGGGACCGAAGAGGACGCGGAATGGCTTGGGTGAAGTGCCCGGTTGAAGCCGCGAAGAAGATCACGGCACCCAATACAAGGGTGTACGTAGGGTGGACCGTGGTGCGCGTAGTGCTGCTGACATCGCGCCCCATGCGGTGCTACAAATGCCATGCGGCCGGGCACATACGAGCGACATGCCCGAACGAAGTCGATCGAAGCGGGCTCTGCTTCCGCTGCGGCCAGCCGGGCCACGCAGCTGCACAGTGCGAAAATGCGCAAAACTGTGCGCTTTGCGCAGCGAGCGGAAAGCCGGCGGACCACAGCGTTGGCAGCAAAGTATGCGGCAAGGAAGCGCCCGGGAAGAAGAAACGCTCTAAAAAGAGCAAGACAACTCAGAAGCCCACCACAACACTTACGGTGGCTTCTGAGCCTGGAGTGGCCCAGATGGAGGAACAATAACGGCTACCCATCGATTTCTGCAGGGCAATCTGAATCACTGCGCCCAGGCGCAGGATCTTATGATTCAAAATATGGCGCAGTGGTCAATTGACCTAACGTTCGTGTCAGAGCCGTACCGCATTCTCCCCAGAAATGATTGGGTGGGAAGCGCGGATTCAACGGTCGCTCTAGTTTTTGGCCCCGGAATTGTACCTCCAACATCAAGGAAGACAACCAAGGGCCAGGGGTTTGTCGTTGCCAGCATGGGGGCCCTCACTGCGGTGGGTGTCTACTTCTCCCCCAACAGGCCTCTCGCCGAGTTTGAGGCATTTCTGGGACGGCTGACTCCCATAGTAGGCGGAACATCTGGTCCTGTAGTCGTCGCCGGAGACTTCAACGCCAAGTCTTCGCTCTGGGGTTCCCCGGCGACGAATGCAAGAGGCCGAGTGATGGAAGATTGGCTGGGGTCTACGGGACTAATAGTGATCAATCGAGGGGCTGTTAGCACCTGCGTTAGACAGCAGGGCGAGTCCATTGTGGATGTTACGCTGGCGAGTCCGAACTTCGCAGGTCGAATCGTCAACTGGAGGGTTGAAGCTGAAGAGGAAACCATCTCGGACCATCGATACATACGTTTCGATGTGTCCGCTCAAATATCAGAGCTAGGCCGCGCAATGTCAACGGGCGGCGGCCCGAGATGGTGCCTGGGTAAGCTCAACAGAGAGCTACTGGAGGAAGCCGCAATAGTCACGTCGTGGGCGCGACTTCCCTCTGACGATGTCGAGGAGTGTGCGGAGTGGCTAAACGAGGCGCTGCGTAACATCTGTGACGCCTCGATGCCGCGCGTCGGACCGCGCAAGCCCCGACGCCAGACATATTGGTGGTGTCCTGAAATAGACCGACTGAGACGGGAAGCCATAGCGGCCCGTCGGCAGTACACGCACTACAGGAGAAGACGAAATAGGGTCCCCGCAGAAGAGGAGGCTAGATATGACGCCTATCGCGCAGCGCGTCAAGCTCTTCGCAAAGGCATCACGGACGCCAAGGCCCAAACGTGGAAGGAGTGGCTAGGAGCTATCGACGCCGATCCCTGGGGCCAACCCTATAAATGGGTACGACAAAAGCTTCGTCCGGCCGCCCCGCCAATCACCCAATGTCTCGAACCGGAACTTCTCAACAGAGTAGTCTCGACCCTATTTCCAGCTGGGGCCGAGCGGGGCACATCGGTGACTGCTCAACCGGAAGAGACAGAGGAAGCTGAGGAGGAAATTCCGCCCGTGACGTCCGCGGAACTGGCGGCGGCGGTCCACAAGATGGGACTGAAGAACACGGCGCCCGGACTAGACGGAGTCCCGGGACGTGTCTTGCTCCTGTCCATGAAGGAGTTGGAGCCGCAGGTACTCACCATATTGACTAATTGCTTAGTCCAGGGAAGAGTACCACGGCGATGGAAGACCGGGAAACTGGTTCTTCTTCGTAAGGCCGGGCGTCCGGAGGATAGTCCATCCGCGTATCGCCCAATCGTGCTACTAGATGAGATCTGCAAGATTTTCGAGCGGGTGATTGTGGCTCGTCTAGTCAAACACCTAGAAGACGTCGGACCGGACCTGAGCCCGAACCAATTCGGTTTTCGCTCAGGCCGCTCAACGATTGGGGCAATAGCGCGCCTTAAGGACATAGCAGAAGAGGAGGTGTCCCGGGGTGGGGTAGTGTTGGCAGTGTCGCTGGACATATCCAACGCTTTTAACTCCCTGCCCTGGGAAACCATAAAAGCCGGACTAAGACACCACGGCGTTCCGAGATACATGCGGCGTACCGTCGGCAGCTATCTCTCGGAACGTTCCGTGCAATACCCTACACAGAACGGATGGGACATAGAAGAAGTGGACTGTGGCGTTCCACAAGGCTCGGCGGCAGGGCCGACACTGTGGAACATTGGTTTTGACCCAGTACTCCGCGGCGCAATGCTTCACGGTGCAGAGGTCATCTGTTACGCGGACGACACAGAAATTGTCTGTCGTGCCAGGACCTACCGCGACGCTGTCATCCTGGCGACCGCTTCCGTCGCTCAAGTGGTTCGCCGGATACGCGCACTAGGCCTTACTGTCGCGTTGGAAAAATCCGAGGCCCTCTTCTTTCGCGGGCCGAGGAATCCACCACCGCCTGACCTGGCCGTAGTTGTGAGTGGGACCAGGATCAATGTCACACCAGTCATGACATACCTGGGAATAGTCTTGGACGGAAGGTGGTCCTTTGCAGAACACTTTCGCCGGTTGTCCGAAAAGGTCTCTAGAACAGCTGGAGCCCTCGCGTCGCTCCTCCCGAATCTCGGGGGGCCGAGCATCGGCTGCCGGCGTCTGTACATGGGCGTCATCCGGTCCATGGTTATGTACGGCTCGCCGGTCTGGGCTGACCATCTCTCGCCCCAGAACCGGCTTATACTCGGACGAATCCAGAGGGTGATGGCTACGCGGGCAGTGCGTGGCTACCGCACCATATCCAAAGATGCAGCATGCCTGCTCGCGGGAAGCCTACCCTGGGACCTCGATGCTCAAGCCCTCGCCGACGTCTACTGGCGTAGCGCAGCGGTTCGCGCGGAGGGCAGCAACCCTTTACCGGACGCCGTACGTCGATGGAGGAGCTCAGCCAACGAGAGGGCAATGGAGTTGTGGGCGCAACGGCTCGAGGAGCCTACCGTGAGCGTCAACCTAATTGAGGCGATCCGACCCCTATTCAGGGAGTGGACAGAACGGAGGTACGGAGCACTAAGTTTCCGCCTAACACAGATACTGACCGGGCATGGCTGCTTCGGTCGGTATCTGTGTGAGATCACAGGAAGCGAACCGACCGCAGAATGTCACCACTGCGGTGCGGACCGGGACACGGCCGAGCACACACTCACGACCTGTCCCGCTTGGACGGAACAAAGAGCGGAACTATCGTCCGCCATCGGAGAGGACGCAACGCTCCCAGCGCTCATAAGGGCCATGGTGAGGAGCGAAGATGGATGGGCAGCCGTCGAGACGTACGCACACAGCGTAATCACGACGAAGGAGGTAGCGGAGCGCGCGAGGGAGGCGGCGCTCGAACCTCAAAGAAGAAGGCCGAGGCGAAGACGAGTGGTTCGTAATGGCCACGACATCCCGCCTTAGCCTGGGAGCTCGGGGCGGCGGTGTGGGGATGCCGCTGCCCATTGCACCGAGTCCCCGAGAGGGTTGCGATGCGCAACATGTTCCCGCGCATCGCGACATACGAAGAGGAACGGCCCTCTGTTGGGCCCGAGGGGCCATAAAACCCCTTCAACGTAAGGGCCTGCGCCGTACAGCAGGTGTCGCCGACCGAGTCCCGGAAGCAATGTTGCAGTTACCGGTCGCACTCGGTCCAGCGTGTTGAGGGAACATCGCAGTGTTTTAGTGGGTAGGGCCGCGGCTCTCACCGGTCGTGGCGAGCCCCACATATCCGCAGCGGGAGTCCCCATCCCCTGCGTTGAATTCGTCACAGAATTTCACTGCGTCAAAAAAAAAAAAAAAAAAAAAAAGCTAGTGGTGACAAGAAACGTGATTACAGCGTCGTAAAGTTCACCTTTCCATTTAATTTTTATACATACAATATTATGGCTTTAAATTAAGATAATAAACGTGACAATAACAAAGAATTGATAAGCTACCAGTAGTAAAATAGTAAAAACTTAGAAGCAAAAACTTAACGTTTATAGTCATTGATTAATATGTTATTTAACTGTTTACCAACTTACCGCTTACTGAGAGTCTAGTCTCTACGTCTCTTTTAGAAACTGTTTATGTACACTAAGTTTATTTTTTATTTTAGTATTTTTATATGGCAAAGAAAACAACGCAGAAGATTATATTATTTTAGCCCTCTTCATTTGCTGAAAGATGTAAATTTTTACAATGCAAGACACTTAGATCTCCTTGCCTTTTGGTAAAGTCCTCTCGCTTAACTTAACACATACTTGATACTCACTTATTAAACTTATAGAGTGTCGATTTAAAAATATGCTTTTTTTACTTGCTATTCAGATTTCAGACATTTAAAATGAAGGCGTATACGTTTTTTTACCGCTATACATCCCACTGATTTTCTCTGTCTGTCCACTGTCCATCACCCCGTTTATAGCGCGAGCGCGGTGGTGGAAAACGTGTCTAGGTTTCCCAGATTTTCCGCTGCCTTATTTCAGGAGCCAGACAGGCGGCTCGTTGGTCTAGTGGTATGATTCTCGCTTCGGGTGTGAGAGGTCCCGGGTTCAAATCCCGGACGAGCCCTTCAGTTAATTTTTTTAGTTAAGTACCTTTATATTTTTAAATTAAAAACTTTATGTATTAAATAAGTTATAGCTTGTATAAGTTACAACAGCAATACGCAAAGCATTAAGACATAGTTACAAAATTACCAAATGGCAAATTGTTTCTTAAAACTAGAAAAATTAAATAACGTTTATTGTGTTGAATGATGCGAATTACATGCAAACTACGTGCTGTACATTGATTTACAAGTTGTTTAATTTTTCGTCATGCAATATTATGTGCATCGTGTACGCTGTACGTATGATCGTTTCGTCATCGGGACAACTCAGTTCCAGGGTGTGCAAAATATTAAATAACTTTGTAATATAAATAAGTAAATAAAACCGGCCAAGTGCGTGTCCGGCCACGCGCAATGTAAGGTTCCGTACTCCGTAGTACCGATAGCTTTTTAGGGTTCCGTAGTTTAAATAAAAATATGGCCAATGAATGTACATTTGTAACGTGTTTTATACTACTAACAACATTATCTCAGTTACTTTCAAAGGAATTTGAACGAAAAGTTCTTTTATACTTCGCCGAATACATTTTTTTAGTTGATCGACTATTACTCAATAACTTATGAAGTCTTCTTAGCCGTGATAGTTTTCCTTTTATATTAAGCATATATTATATCCTACTCCCGTGAATTTTTTCATATTTCCTGAAGCAACCGTTTAGCTGGTAGGGGGACGCTGGACTCTAACGATTTTTTCCACTTTAAAGCTTAATATTTCACAAACGGATCCCTAAATCGGAAAATGATCTAAAAATACTCATAATATTTTTAAAAAACCTATCTAACGACACCTCACACGATGGGGTGGACGAGAAAAAAATGTCATCCCCGCTTGATCTGTAGGGGAGGAAAAAATATATTTTTTTAAGATTTCATGTACCATTTTGTCGGCAGCATTAATATGTGACAGCTTTGTAGGTCCCATAGTCTTTTTTTTAAATGAAATAAGGGGGCAAACGAGCAAACGGGCCACCTGATGGAAAGCAACTTCCGTCGCCCATGGACACTCGCAGCATCAGAAGAGCTGCAGGTGCGTTGCCGGCCTTTTAAGAGGGAATATAATGATAGGGGAGGGTAGGGATGGCAAGGGAAGGGAATAGGGGCGGGTAGGGAAGGGAATAGGGTAGGGGATTGGGCCTCCGGTAAACTCACTCACTCGGCGAAACACAGCGCAGGCTGTGGTATTTTTCCGGTCGAGCCGGCCCATTCGTGCCGAAGCATGTCTCTCCCACGGACACTCTCTGAGCAAAACTGCGGACAGACAGACAGACAGACAGACGGACGGACAGACCGAATCTATGAGGGTCCTTGTTGACTACGGAACCCTAAAAAACGCCATCTAGTTAACGCGCAGTAATACTTACTATCAACGCCATCTGCCCCTAACATGCAGGTACTAATAAAAAAGGGGAAAAGGTCAAATCAAGGTCAAATATAGTTCTGTCTAGCCTTCAGATCGCCGAACGCGTGATAAGGAACTTCGTTCCAATAACTTCATCTTAATGTACCATCGAGGAAATTGATTCCTAGGCAGTTGACAGACCAGCGTCATTTGGTCGAATTATGTCAATTCAATGTAATTCTTGATTAGACCAGCACGAGTCGGCGCATGAGTACCGGAAACTATTCCACCTCAATTTTTTTATACGATCCTCTTCAAATTTTTTTAGTGTTTAAATATTTTGAAGTTAATTTTTGTTCAGGAACCTAGGTAATTACTATTTTAAGGTGAAAAATAACTCAAACAGGTTAAATACTTTCGTATGACAAAATGATTTTGGTATTACGTATGTATGAGAATTTCGAGGGTAACCCGGGCTCTTAAGATATAAATGCATGTTGCCATGGTGCAACCCGGTGCCATATTGTTTAAAGAAACATTGTTTAAACGATTGCAAGGAATTGTTATTTTTTAACGGGACATTTTTTTTTATATTCTTTATTAAAATACCAATAAAAAAGGTCCTATGACTTTTCACGATAAAGTTAATATTTTTAAAGATTCGAAAAATCTTAAATTTGGGTACATTCGACCCATGAAAAATATATTTAAAAAAATAGTAATGTCTAAGTAATATATATTTTTAAATTCTCAATACAATAGTTAATAATATCGTTAGTAGAGATTTTAAAAAATTTCATTGTTTATATCTTTTTTTATCTTATCAAAAGTAGACAAAAAATTGTGTATTTTGTATCTAAAATTTTTACAGATTGTGTATATCTGTTGTCGCTATAACAACAAATACAAAAAATAAAATAAAGCATAATATTTAAGGGGGGCTCCCATACAAGAAACGTGATTTTTTAGGCCTTTTTTGCTCGTAATCAATAATAGTAACAGCTAGGCACTTGAAAATTTCACAAAATCCTTAATTATATTTGTACTTTAATAATTAATAATAAAATAAAATAAAGTAAATGTTTAAGGGGGACTCACATACAAAAAACACAATTTTTTGTCTACTTTTGCTAAGATAAAAAAAGATATAAACAATGAAATTTTTAAAATCCCTACTAACGATATTATTAACTATTGTATAGAGAATTTAAAAATATATATTACTTAGACATTATTATTTTTTTTTATATATTTTTCATGGGTCGGTGTACCCAAATTTGAGATTTTTCTAACCTTTAAAAATTCATATCTTTAAAAATATTAACTTTATCGTAAAAAGTCATAGGACCTTTATTATTGGTATTTCAATAAAGAATATTAAAAAAAATGTCCGGTTGAAAAACAACAATTCCTTGCAATTGTTTAAACAATGTTTGTTTAAACAATATGCCACCGGGTTGCACCATGGCAACATCATCAGGAGGGCAATTTGAAGAGGATCGCATCAAAAAATTGAGGTGGAATACTTTCCGGTACTTATGCGCCGACTCGTGCTGGTCTAGATCTCTCGGCAGGGTTTTCTGGTTTGAAGTAACGCGACTAAACTACATAGGTCCCCCATCTGCCTAGGAAATAGGATTCAACTTCTCTGATAGTACAAATCTAGATCATCTATTTACACAGAATGTAACAATCGCTTTATTGTGAACGAGCTTTTGCCCGCGGCTTCGCTCGCGTTAAGAAGTATTATTATATACAAACTTTCAACCACTATTTTAACCCCTTGGGGTTGGAATTTATCAAAATCCTTTCTCAGCGAATACGTCATAACACGTCTTCCACAGTGCGTTTTTCGCGTAACTTTCTGCCGCGCACTGTAAAACTCTGGAATGAACTGTCACCAGCAGTATTTCCGGACCTATACGACCTGCAAACCTTCAAGAAAAGAGCGTATTCCCTCTTAAAAGGCCGGCAACGCACCTGCAGCTCTTCTGATGTTGCGAGTGTCCATGGGCGACGGTAGTTGCTTATCATCAGGTGACCCGTTTGCTCGTTTGCCCCCTTATTTAATTAAAAAAAACGTCTACCTGCATGCCAAATTTCAGCCCGATCCGTCTAGTGGTTTGGGCTGTGCATTAATAGAGCACCATGTCAGTCAGTCAC
Source organism: Lysandra bellargus (assembly GCA_905333045.1). Lineage (NCBI taxonomy): Eukaryota > Metazoa > Arthropoda > Insecta > Lepidoptera > Lycaenidae > Lysandra > Lysandra bellargus. The sequence goes on from HG995353.1 coordinate 6,255,166, forward strand.
CTTTGAGTTTTATATATATAGATGGGGGCTTTATTTCATAAGCGGTAAAGAGTATTTAATTTTTTATATCGGTCCCACTATTGTGGGACCGATATAAAAAATAGTTATTACTACTAATTAAATTTCCATAAAATATATCAAATACTCAATGCTTAATATGCAAGTGTTGAAATAGATTGGGCAAATGAATCGTGTTGTCCCATACTAACTTTAACCCCCCTTTTTACCGCCTTAGGAGACGAATTCGAAAAATCCCTTCTTATTACACGCCTACGACATACCACAGAATACAATACACTGTAAGAAATACGAAGAAAAGTCCCCCCTTTCAAGTTTGAATTGTGAAATTATTGAAAAAACTGAACGATTAGCAAAAAATATTATAATAAATTATTATATTATTATAGAGTTCGGCTTCTTATTTAAGTGGAAGATACCTCGTTTCGGGACGTATATGAGGGCGCGGGGGGGTGACGCACACCCCGGAGGGGGGGGGGGGAGATAGATAAAATATTACTTTACTCTATAACCTGCATATCCTGATAGATAAAAGTTGTACTTTATTTTTGCCAAATTTTCCATACATATTTGAATTTAATTATTATCTTGACTATGATCCATAGCGACGAAGACGACCTTCTCACCGTATTACATAGACTCGACTGATATAAAATGAATGATCATGCTGCATGGTGAAAAATGAGCGTTCATCATGCAGCATGTAATTCACGTAAATGAATGGTCATGCTGAATTACCGTGTACGGAGTACTTAAGAAAAGAAGTCATCAAGAAACTTTTTCTACTTCAACTTAACATCTCGTCGATAATCAATACTAAGGATACTTTCAAGGAATGTAAAACTAAAATATTCAAACTGTAAAATTTATAACACAATAAACTTTAAACAAACAGTAAAAGTTTGGATTGAGATAACATCAATATATTTTTTATCCTGGTCTATGATCAAGTGATCAAGTTTTAATACATCGCTTCCTGCCCATCGGTTTTATTGTATCGATGTGCTTTATTAAAATTATTATCGAATCATCTTCCATTGGTGGAGACAATAGAGTTTGATAATAAATTGACGAGGTTATGCATGGCCTTTATTGACTGGGTTATAGATAGAAGACTATTCATGAGCATTTTTAGAGTGGATATACGAATTTATATTATAGAAATTTTAGTACTAGTACTAGTAGTAATTTCGCCTACAATCAGATGTGAAAGATTGTTTGTTGTCCAATTATTTTTTGGGATATTTCCTTATTCCCTCTGATCATTTAGTCAAGTTGGATTTCATTATTTTAACAACGAGACTATAAAATCTGCGGGTTTTGACATTTGAACATCGCAAACGACATTTTACTAAACGATACGTTATGTTATGTCTAATCCTGTGCATTTATTAAAATTTAACTTCGTTATCAAATCAATTGCATATCTACGTTTTAGGATATAATAATTTAAGGATGTTCACATTTTGCAGTTACTAAACTGTAAGTATGTACCTAATTATTTTCTGCATGTTATGAATTCTCATCAGCACGGCGTGGAATCTCGGAATGCACAGAAAAACAACCGTGACTAACTTAGAAAAAAAATCATTTAATCAACAATACGCTGACAATCAATATTCTTTTGCCATATTAACTAGGCAGAACAAATTTATAAACACAACAATAATGTGAATCCGCATTCTTGGTGGCGCCGGCGCCGTGCGCTTTTTATTTATTTATGTTAAACAAATTACTCGTTTAATTATGTCAGTTGACCCCGATCGACACGAAACAGTACGATTATCGTCATATATGATACTATGAGATGATAATAAGATGCGCCTAGGCTTCGATCAAATATTCCTGTTTGATCGAAGCGCCTAGGTGACTTTGTAGAGATGTAACTAGGTAAAAGATAACATACTTATCATAATATTATCACCACAATTTTCCTTCATACTGTCACCTACAATTTTTTCCCGAAATAACTGTTATAATTTCATGAAATACTCACAACAGTAGCTTGGGAGCCCAAGCCTATGCAACGTCTCTACAAATATATTATGTAGCTTTAACTTTTAGAAGTTGTATATACAAATTTTATACAATTATGCCTAACCAGAAAACAGTCTCGCAAATAGATTCTAGAGTAAGAATGCTTCTCGAAAGATTCGTCTGCGTTTTCAGTCTAAATCTTAACAAAATTATTTCATATGAGTTGAAAGTTTAGCTCCAAACTCATCTACCGACTATCATGTAGGAGTATTGCTTTGGAAATATTTAGTATACTCGCTTCCTAATCATAAACAATGGACCCAAAACGCCTCTAGCGCGTCCGCAGCCAACAATTACAATTTATCTAAACAACATTGTAACCAAAGGAAGCCGTACCGTTGAACAAACGTATCAATAATTACCGGTATCCATTGATTTATAAATGACCCAGTGCCATAGTATCACTGCACGGAAATACGAGCATGTTTTAGCCGTTTGTTAATCTTTTTAGTGGCAAAGAATAGTTCATAGAAGCGACTAAGCGAAAGATGAAGTGGCACCCACGGATTTAAAAAAAATACGGATGGAACATTACACTATAAAGAGGTGAAGCATGCAAGGTACGACAATTTCGTCACAATTTCGTTTATTGTACACGTAACCGACACTCACACACGCAACTAGGTACTACAACCCGCTGTCATTGTACATAGAGTGACTAATGACACGCACACATCCTACACGGGCGGCCATTACTATGCTTCACTCGGGATTAGACAAGGTTACATCCGTTTTTTTTTTTTAAATCCGTGGTGGCACCGTTATGACTTGGCGTTTTGATTGACATTGTGATGTGGATGTGAAGCAAGTGTCAAAATACGTCATTTCAATTTGGCATTGTTTCTTCTCAATGAAATTGGTTGTGTGGCAGCGTTCACTATGAATTTGCCCCCCAACATAGTAAAACAGCATAATATGTCTGTATATCCCGCGCTGTATTTTTTTCACGGCGTTCTTTGAACTCCGTCAAAGACTGACAAAAAAATTACACCTGCAGCTTCAACTTGCATTCCTGTGAAAACATTGCACAATATTGTAAACTCATGTAGCAATTAATAGTAGTGTCAATATAAAACGCTCGTCATAGACCTTCTCGATAGAGAGATAACGATCAAGATGGCGCCCAAAGCGTCACGAACTGTCACCGGAGTGGACGAGCGCATGCGCAGTAAAACAAAGCACATAAATTACATGTCACTTTGGCGGAAGCCAGGTAGACTACAGGTAGTAAAGATCTGGATTAGATAACTAGTTAAGACGTTAAGTTTTATGAGTTACTAACGAACGGACTAATTTATTGCCTTGTTTATCTTATTTCGCCAAAATACAAAAGATTTAGAATTCCGAGGCTGTATTTTAATTTCGATTTACTGTCTGTCGTTTTAAGCTTGCTGGATAACTGATCTCATAATTTTTTTCTGATACCTACTTCGTTAAATAATGTAAATAATAATGCACAGTACAATAGACTTAAACGCGTCGTTATACTTAACACTCTCTGTAACTATTTTACAGCTAAGGTACGGTCTAAAACTTATGTTGATTTTGAATTGCAATACCGACGCTAGCTAGCTATTGGCAGTTGGCAGTTACCTACCTATAGCACAGAACATATATTAGTAGTATCAACCAGGTTTGCTTCTAACTACCATTAACGTTACATTTCGTTTACTTAGGTATTGTTTAAATATTTTACCGGCTTTACCTTTTAATGTTGCATTGTATCTTGTACAAAAACGCGTATCTATATACGTGTCTGTAGAGAATTCCTCTGTTTACGGCGCATAAAATCTGAGAGATACCTAATTCCTCAGCGAACAGATTCATTATGACAGTAACGTGCAGCGCCGCCACAATACGCGGTGGTCGTAAGCCAGTAAAGCTAGGGATACAATCTCAAACGTCGAAGTTTGGCGAGTTTATATTTTGTAACAACAAATGTATTTTTGTGAGATAAATAGACTATTTAAAAAAACAAGCTTTGCTTGAGTCTGCAGGGCATTTTCAACATGTTGGTTTTTAGTGTCAGAAGTCATGCTCTCTTTGCACACTAGGTCAAAGAGTGTTGAGTATGAGAGACTGCTCTAACACTGGAACCATTGGGCTTCTCGAACAGTAGATAGTAGGTAGATATACTAACTAGAAATACTTACGATTATATCTATAAAGCGCCACTATCGACAGCACTTACAGCGGTAGGTATGGCTTTTCTGTTAGGTGACGCCTTGATTTGGCTGCAGCGATATCGATTTTTCTCAACAATGACTAAAACTGTCTGGTCTCTGCTAAAACTAAGAAATTAAAGTTCATCGTGAGTATTCATTATGTCTTTATCTTTGAATTATTCATCAGAATTAGGTATTAATCAAAAAGACCTCTATAAAAACAGGGATTCTAAATTTGCCAACAGAGGAGAGTGATTTAAGCTTCCAAAATTTGTACAAAGATTAGTTCAAGCATACACTATTTTTTGTCCATAGCTTATATGAAATATATTTATGGTTTTAAAATTACGCGACAAAAACCATTTTGTAGCTTACGCCCTTTCCATTTCTTTTAGAAAAGAAGCGATCTAAAACATACCCAAAACGATTTTTTACTTTAACGCGGCGTCACCTTAATTTATTTTTGTTGGCTTCACTCGCCTCTTTTGAAGATCGACATGTTTATACCTCTATAATGGTGATTTATTTAAAATCCTGAAATTATTTTGCTCTAAAACACTAACCAAAGAAAGAACTTGCATAATATATGTATTGTGTATGCCTAAGGGTCAATTCAGACCGCAACGCGACGCGCAGATGCATTTTTAAAGTATGGATTTGACAGACTTCAATTGCGTGAGACGTTAGGCAATTGAAGTCTAAATGAATGCAAATTTAGAAATGTTTCTTCGCGTCGTTTGCAGTTTGAATTGACCCTCACAGGTTTTCGAGCAGAGTTTTGACATTTGTGCTTCTCATGAGTACCAGGCCTTACTGTATCGTACGTTGCGTTGGTAAACAATAGAGCAATAAGAAGAGACGAGCCGAACGCAAGTATCGGAGACAACCTCAAACTACAGCATACAGATAATTAAACTTAGCCCCTAGCCAAGACGTTTTCCTTATCGCTTCTTTATGAAGTCGCCGATCAAAATGTTTGAAGCAAGACATGAGTCGAATATCGGCGACTTTATATTTCGAACGCTTAGGTTACATGTCAAATTCCACACATGTTTGATTAGCGATTTAATAGAGAAGCAGTAAAGAAAACATGTTGGTAAGGGGCTCTGTATCCTCAACTAAAGGAAAAACTTACGTATTACCTCTCACATCTTAGATCTTGATAAAAGCCTTGGATTTTGAGAAAATCTTTCTTGGTGTGCAAAATAATAAAAAGTTAGGGCATATTTCATGTACCTGCGCAAATTTTAGGCATTTGGTTCATTAAAATGGGTTCAGCATTTACTGTAGGAGCGACAGTGCATAATATAATATACAAGAAAATTATTCTTAAAAAAACTAAACTTTGTTAAAGGCTAAACTGCTTAAAGATGCTTGAAGCTTCTGGCTACATGTTTTTACTATAAACGATTTCTAAACGAACTCTTGCAATGTATTTATCAAAATATACCTACTTACATGAAAAATGGTCTTGAGATCGTATAGGTTTTTTTTTTTTGATGCGCAGGGGAAACCCGTCATGGGTCCCCCGGGTTGGGGATGTGCCTCAGTTTACGGTGCGTCCACATTTGTATCATTTGCGCGATCAGATCTCCGATCAGGATTTCCGTCGCGATCATCGCGCCGTATCAAGTATGCGTATCATAGTGTGGACGCCTATTAGATCATTCTGCCGATCATGCGTGTATTTGGTACGACACGTATCAGATACGCGGTTAATAGCGATCGGGGCGTATCATGATACGCGTATCATTTTGACACGCTTCGATGATACGCGACGGAGATCTGATCGCGCAAATGATACAAATAACAAATGTGGACGCACCCTAAGCTGAGGCACCCCGGGGGTATGTGGAACTCTTACCCACTAAAACCACCTGCGGTTCGCCTTCAGCCTATAAAGGAGGGATGTCCCAGATCTAACAAACACACACAAACACAAACAATCGTATAGGTACCTAAGCAAAGTGGAACAGAGCATATAAAATGCTGTTGTTAAAGTTACGCATAGTCAAATCATAATGCCGCTAGAAACATAAAAATTCTTCCACGAACAATTGCAGTTGAAATCTAAAGGGCATCGGAATGAAATGATAAAGAGCCTCATGATAAGTTAATAAGCAAACAAAGTACTTATTAAAGTTCTAGTTAGCGCTATCAGAGAAACAGATGGGAGAACCTATAAACTTTGGTCGTTTCATGTTGTGCTCAGACGATTTAGGACTTATGTATATGGACTTTACATAATCCTTTCAAATAACATACCTCCATAAACGGCATAAGAACCAATTTTTAAGGTTCATTTTAAGAATGTGTAGGGTCGAAACATATAATATATAAAAAAAAATAACTCTGAGTTTGCTGACAATTTTGCCGGTGCAGTGCCGCAACGTCATGCTCCTTAAATTCTGAGAAATGTCGCACAATTCACCAAATCACCATCAAAAAGATGTGTTTTCCGCATATCAAAATTTTCCATTGATATAAAAACCTAGATGAGTCATTGTCATGCAGCGTCTCCCTGTATCTCAGTGTCATCACGATGGTATCTACCACGTACGTGATACCACCGTCCCCACCTAATTAGACTCGTTCTCATGGCAATTGGAGGTAGAAAGTGGCAGGATTGAGGTACTAGTAGTAAAGCACTACTTATGTAGGTTAGAACTAGTTTTAGGTTAAGTTGAACTTTGTCGGAGTCCTTAACGTCTTAGAAGTCTAGTCCCCGTCTTTACTCGATATTTTCAGCTAGGTTTGACATAAATAGATTACGTTGCAGCCTTTGATTCCTATGGATCAATCAATCTGATCAAATTCACCAGTAATTGTCTACCGGGTGAATAAGAACTAGGACTTAATTACAATTACCTACAAAAAAATTGGGCGGCCTATTTATATATCTATAATTTGTTTGTGTAGAATTAATGCAAAAGACTTCCTCTTAACTAGATATTTACCGCAGCTATTCCTTTTAAAGCTTAAAATTTTTTGTATAAGCAGTATGAATTCGATTTTTTTGTATACAAGTTACATTAAATGATTACGGCACTATTTTAGAAAGACACCCTTTACTCTTTCAGTTAAACCCAGAAATGCCTATGTAGGTCATGGGAGACCACTTAAAATTTTGACGCTGCTATTAACAATGTCAAAGTTTTTATCTAGCATGTATCACCTGTTTTACTACGTTATCAAACTACGTTGTATGTCAAAGGTTACTAGTTTCTTACATCTGTATATACTGGGTGACGCAACAGAAAATGCGTGCTTAGATGTTCCGTTTTCTGTTAAATAGTTATCATCATCATCGTATTCACCATAATCACATATATACGTGGGAGAGCCATGCTTCGGCACGAAAGGGCCGGCTCGACCGGAGAAATACTACGTTCTCACAGAAAACCGGCGTGAAACAGCGCTTGCGTATGCTTGCGCTGTGTTTCGCCGAGTGAGTTTACCGGAGGCCCAATCCCCTACCCTATTCCCTTTCCTACCCTCCCCAATTCCCTTCCCTTCTCATCCCTACCCTCCCCTATTACCCTATTCCATCTTAAAAGGCCGGCAACGCACCTGCAGCTTTTCTGATGCTGCAAGTGTCCATGGGCGACAGAAGTTGCTTTCCATCAGGTGACCCGTTTGCTCGTTTGCCCCATTATTTCATAAAAAAAAACAATTAATCATCATCATCTTTGTCAGCTGACCAAGATCTACTGCTGGAAAAAGCTCGTCTATTTCTCGAGCCCTTGAAAATGTTTTTTTTTTCTTTATTTACAGGCCTTACACCGTAAGATGAAGTCGGCCTAAAACGGGTTAAATAAAACAAAAACTGTAAAAATAATTTTGTAAGTATATTAAAACCTTAGAACCTTAATATAAACTAGTATGTACAAACTAGACGTTTTCGGTAACAAGGGGTGAAAAACCGAATAAGTTATTAATAAAAAAAATTGGGACGAAAAGTAAGTTCATTAATTGCACAAATTATTACAACCTCTCTTGACTTTTTGTCAAAAATTGGTAAAAATAAAAGTATTATACATAAAAATATAACTTTATATATCTTACGATAATTGTAACTAATGCACATTACAATGATATATTTTTTTAATCATAAGTACCTTAAAAAACGTAACTCAGGGCCTGTTTCACCGCTTTCTGATAAGGTGCTGGATAGGCTTACTTGACAGATTCTCCATATTCTATCTGTCAAGTTATGTGGTGGATAGTCTTATCAGGAAGTGGTGAAACAGGCCCTTAAAATTGAAAAATTAATCCTAAAATACGCTTTAAATATTTTATGTGGTGTATAAAAATTGTTCTAAAGCATTCCATTAAGTACTAAATAATAAAATATAATATGTAATGTCAATAGTCGAAGGTATAATCTATTTCATCACACGATGACCTTCTACTATTCTTCCTCTCTCTCTTTTCTCTTTCGAACAGGGACCTTCTGCTATCTCTCTTAACTCTTCCTTGTCTGTTAAAGGATGACCTACAGTTGTTTGTTTCTCTGTCCCTATTCAACCTCCAGTTGTCTTCCGTCCTTCTCTGTCCATTCGAAGACCTCCAACTATGTTTTTCATTTCTCCGGTCATGCGGAGATCCACTCGTTTCTTCTTCTGTTATACTATCTCTTTCTTTTTTGTTCTCTTCTGTCCTTCTCTGTCCGTTCGAAGACCTCCAACTATGTCTTTCATTCCTCCGGTCATGCGGCGATCTACTCTTATCTTCTTCTGTTATGCTATCTCTTTCTATTTTCCTATTACACTGAGACCCGACGTTTTCTCTTTCTGTCATGCTATCTGTTCTCTCTCTTCGGTAGTGCGGCGACCTGCTTATGTCGTTCTCTGTCACGCTATCGTCTTTCTCCCTCCAGTTTTTAGGACTGGATCTAGTTTGTAGGATGTCATCAATGTAAATTCTCCTCTCCATCTTGTACCCGCGCGCTAACTCAAACCCTGTAAACATTTTACTAAATAAATAAAATGTATATCATGCCATAATGTGCATTTTGCTTGTATGCGTTTTTAACTTATGACTATGTACGCGAAAAATTAAATAAAACGTATAATTTCTAGCAATTAAAGGTTATATTGTGCTCCTGATATAGCAGCTTAGGAACTTTCTCTATAATATTTAAGAAAGATACTCTAATTACAATAGGTCGGTATCGGCGAAAACGCATGACACGAAAGAGGTCCTAACTAGGATCCAATGACCTAGTGTAGTCAGTCGTATCGACTACATTGAACGTCTATGTTTTGGGTGATAAGGACGGTCCCTGTTGTACTCACGTTTGATAGCCTCCTTGGCGGGCATAGTGAGGCGGTCGCGCAAGTATCGACACACCATGTAGCCTGTTCTGTTCAGGCCATGCGTGCAGTGAACACCGACCAGACGGTCTGCAACAAAATTGTGGGTGAGTAACTGGTTGGTAATAAGGGGGAGAAGGTTACTATACTGTACTCGGCGAAACATGGCGGTAGCGGTCAATGACTCCCTGTCAAAAACATGTAATTTTCTATAAAAATCATTCAATCAATCATTGTCAATCGCGGTTTACAATAAAATGACAAGTTTTTGATAGGGAATCAATGCCCGCTACCGTCATGTTTCACCGGTATTTCCAAACTATACAGTACATATAGTAGGTAATAGGTTATAACATCAATGCCAGTTTTCAGAATTTCTAGAAGTATACAAAATCATCTATTTTACCAATCATCACATTATCTATTTTACCCCCTTTAAAACCTAGGGGTAACAAGTTTGTCGTCTGATTTTCGTCGGTGACATCGTATCTCTTGAAGAAATTAATTATTTCTTTTGTTTTTTTAAGGATCTAGATTCTAGACTCTAGAGTCTTGACTGTATTTCATCAAAATCAGCCGTTTATAACCTAAATGCAATTTTCATTTCTGCTTATAAATAAATACCTCTGAGATCTTAATGACTGTAGAAAAATATTTTACCCTTAATGTTACTTGAATTTCACAATAGTATTGCAACGATAAGCAAGAATATAATAACTTAAACATTATACGCTAAGACCAAACTTGTGTTCGTAAACTATTCGACGTACGTTCTCTGAGCAGTAAATTCAAAAATTCGGAACAACATGTTTTCGTCGCCGCAGAGTTCATCGAACCCGTCCCCATGTGGGGTAAACGGGGAGTGGGGGTGGGGCAGGACGTCGCGGCCGTGGTTTGACACTTCCTCAGGAAGACCTTTGAAGTTAGACGAGCCCGCAAGAAATACGATAAATGTACGAAATATCAGGTAGGGACGTCAAAAAAAATCTAAGGCCATATTTACTTGCTTATTTGTATTGTATATTTTTTTGTTTTATAGATAATCTTACGGTGTTTACAATTTTACGTTGAAATCTTATATATAACTAGCGACCAGCCCCGGCGTCGCACGGGTATAAAATATATATGAAAAAATTATTAAAATCGATAGCCTATGATCCTTCACGTGGTCTACTTCTTATTTGTGCCAAATAACATAAAAATTGCTCCAGTAGTTCGCGAGATAAGCCCTTTCCAATAATTTCCCCCGTTTTTTCCATATTCCTTTTTACTCTTAGCGTGATAAAATATAGCCTATAGCCTTCCTCAATAAATGGGCTATCTAACACTGAAAGAATTTTTCAAATCCGACCAGTAGTTCCTGAGATTAGCGCCTTCAAGTTAGCCCTTTCAAATAATTTTCCCCGTTTTTTCCCCATTTTCCTCTATTTCTTCGCTCCTATTAGTCTTAGCGTGATTAAATATAGCCTATAACCATCCTCGATAAAATATGGGCTATCTAAACACTGAAAGAATCATCAAAATTTGTAGCGTAGTTTTAAAGATTAAAGGGAACAAAGGGACATGAGGGAAAAAAGTGACTTTGTTTTATAATAAGTATAGATAGATAAGAAAATCCTAAATCGGTTTAAAATGTTTTAAAATCTGTATCCCGTAGATTCGTAGGGCAGCTACGATTCTCTCTTTGTAGCATTCGCGTAGCAAGCGCTACGTAACAATATTATGCAGTTTTCTTTTGTTGTTTTAAAATATTATATACAATAATATACATATTATAAAACAAAGTCGATCTTTAAAACTACGCAACGGATTTTGATGATTCTTTCAGTGTGAGGAAGGCTATAGGATATAATTTATCACGCTAAGACTAGTAGGAGCGAAGAAATAGAGGAAAATGTGGAAAAAACGGGGAAAATTATTTGAAAGGGCTAACTTGAACGCGTTAATCTCAGGAATTACTGGTCCGATTTGAAAAATTATTTCAGTATTAGATGGCCCATTTATTGAGGAAGGCTATAGGCTATATTTTATCACGCTAAGACTAATAGGAGAATGTGGAAAAAACGGGGGAAATGATTTGAAAATGCTTATCTCGCGAACTAGTGGAGCAATTTTGTGTTATTTAATAATAATAATAATAATAATAATAATAATAATAAACTTTATTCCCATTTTCAAAAACATAACACAACCATATTATTAAAACAAACATAAAGTAACAATAACAACTCGGTAGAAAACTAAAAATAACATAGTATAAAGAAGAATTAAAAAAAAAAAGAACATTAACAAAAGAAACTTAAAACTCAACAGAGTATTTTTCAGTTTATGGCAGTGCTATGCCAAAAAAATTAGGAAAAGGTGACCACTCAGGTTATGACAGCGACGAGCGCCGCTGTCCCTGGTCTTCCGTGATCCCTTGAATCCATCCATCAATGAATTAAATGAATTAAACAAAAAAGAAACAAAACAAAAAAAAATGTTCCCAAGTGCAACTCTCGCAAAACTCCGGTGGAAAAAATGAGGATTTGGATCATTAATATATATACATATACGTAATTATTAATTATAATATTATGTTTTTATATTATTATATTATGATAATATATTTGGCACAGATAAGAAGTAGACCACGTGAAGGATCATAGGCTATCGATTTTAATCATTTTTTTCAGTGGCTTTATATTTCGCGGGTCGCTAGTAAAATATAAAACCTTAACCACGGAGTCATTGAGAATTAGTAATTTCTTTATGTTTATTTCTGATAGCCTTGAAAACCATTTATGCCTTTTCACGTTTGACGATTTCAAACTTCTACACAAATATTTCTCCATGACATCTGCCATCATAGTGAATATCATTGTTATCCGTAAAATACGTAAAGAGAGGCCTTTTTTAAAATAATAATATAATATCTATGGACGCTTCACACCACGCCAGTCTGGCCCCGTGCTAAGTACCTGAAGGACTTGTGTTAAAGGTACCAACTACCAGACAGCGGAAATATATTTAATACTCTTCCAGACCCGGGAACATTGAAAACTTTTTTGTTCAGTCGGCGTAATTCGAACCCGCGACCCTCGGCTTGAGCTGCACACTCAACCAATTGAGCCACAGACGTCGTCAAATATATAATAAACATAATATATTCAAATTTAAACAATAAATATCTATTAGCGAAACCGACTAAACATTTATCAACATTATTGGCGAATAAACACTCGTATTAGTCAAGATCAATATTAAGGTCGGAAGAAATTAATCACGAACCCGAAAACCGTGAACTGGCAATAATATTAAGCGATCCGCCACATATTGGTGTTAAATATTATATTTATCATAGACTTCAATTGAATACTTACACGCACGGCAAAAAGAAAAAATTAAGGAAAGAAAAATATCCTGTCCCAACTCCCAAAACACGCGTGCAAGGTTTTTAATTTTTCACTTTTCTCGCAAACGTTTTGTCGAGTGACCACGGACTTAAAAAAATACGGACGTAACCTTGTCAAATCACGAGTGAAGCATAGTTATGGCCGCCCGTGTAGGGTGTGTGCGTGTCATTGGCGCCGTCACTTAATGTATAATGGCGGCGGGTTGTAGTACCTAGTTGCGTGTGTGAGTGTCGGTCATGTGTACAATAAACGAAATTGTCGTACCTTGCATGCTTCACCTCTTTAATATAGTGTAATGCTACGTCCGTATTTTTTTTACGTCCGTGCGAGTGACATGATTCTACAAGATTTTGTAACTCATATTTCATGGATGGATAAAATATGTTCTTATGCTTGCCTAAATAGCGTTACCTAAATGAAAATGAAAATTATTTTTAATTTGACACTATTTTATATGATTAGTTAAAGTTATATATTGGTTCGTTGGTTTCCATCACCATTGAATCGCGAGCTACATCCTCCGGCATACTTTCCGGCCAATGTCACTGAAAATGCATTACTTGACCCTTAAGCATAAAAAATTCCGAGAATGCCACACATGTAGTAGGACACAGATAATGCAAGACAACTCTGCGCCTACGCACGCTAATGGCTTAATCGGCTTACTTCAATTCGATAATGGCTCCATTAAGTGTAAGTAAACTGTTTACCAATATTTACATTAAGCTATGAACTTATTGAGAGTCATTTAAACTTGTTTAGAATTAACATACATAGCGTATTATCTAGTCACTGACAGTATAAAGGCTTTTTTATTTTATTTCATTGATTGAATACAGACATTAAACAACTTGTGATTATATTCATCCGGCATAGTTGGTCGCTGTTTCAGCTTCCATCGTAAAGCCTACAAAACTAGGATAAGAATCTCGAAAATGATATCAGCTTCCAAAGTAAAACCAATTTATTAAAATTCAAGCATACATTCAGCATCTCCTTAGTATTTAAAAATTACTTTTATTTGAAACACACGCCAATAGGTCGACAATATCATAAACTACATATTCCTCGTTTTAAATTTTTTTAGGACAATTTTGAACTAAGATGAGTAAAAAAATAGGGTTTGGTGCGATCTCGGCAACGCGGCAAGGTCGTTTGCTCGGGGGACGGCCTTAAATAAGTGGCGTTAAGTCCCGAATAAAAAGTTTTAATTATAATGCAACGCGAAAGTTTAAAATGTTATCAGTAATGTTTTATTGTATTTCTTATAATAAATCCTAAAGGCTCATTATATTACCTAAACTACAACTTACAAGGCTATATTCAAAGCAGACGCTTAGTATAACAGTTACAAAATACAATTATTACCACTTCTATACTGGCACTTGTCATACAAAAGCTTCGAAACCTTATCCAACGACACGAATACCAAGACCACTATAGATCATTATTAATAAGATAATTACAAAAGTATTCAATAGTGAATAGATGACCAGCTGACGATGCGCGTGGGCGGCAGATTATGACCGATTACCCAACGTAACTGTTGTACTACAACTACTACAAGGTTTATACTGGTTTACTATTATAGGTTGTGCATACATTATCGTGATTCGTGACAAAAATGGCCATGTGAGACTTTATAGGGTTTCTTAATACAAAGGAACGTCTCTATACTTTTTACCCACATCCTTGTTTTTGTCTACGTTAATCTAGAATATTTTTACTACCATATCAATTGCCTATTATATTATTTTACACATTTGGACTTACAGATTTAGCGCAGAGTAGTTTAGTTTCACCCTCATGCAATTTACTTGTTGCACGAGTCCGATCAGGCCGAACTGACGTTAATACCGTCAGATTTGAACGCGCTTATATTAAGATGAACCGAAGCAACATTCGGACTGTGAGAATCGACCCATCTTCGCCTGACAATGTAGAGTTTTTTCACAAAATTCCCAGACTTAAACGGTAACAACATTATCTCAATCAGTAATATCACTTTTCAAATAACTCACAGTCAGCACAAAACAACAATGTCTCGTATAATTTCAAAATTTAATACCCTGATTCTGCTTTTTAATCCAACAATTTATCATTGTTCGAGCAAGTACGTTTTCAAACTACAAAGTAGTATTCTAATGAGTTTCAAACGCGTTATTAATGATCACAACTCAAAAAGTCGCATTTGATGTTATAGTTAAGTTAGTTAAAGTAAGTATACTTTATTGTTAGAAACGACCAGAACCAAACATGAAACGAATTGCACTAATGTTGCGTTCAAGTAGTTAAAATAGATACAGCTTAGGTTAGCTCTGGTTTCAAAAAGCAAAATTCTCATATTATACAAAAAAAAACGTCATACGACTGATCCCTGGAGTTATATCAGAAAGTGTTTGACGTTATTTTACCTATTATGAGAATATCATTTTCTAGGTTTTTCTCACCGATTTTGTATCGAAACGTAACCGAAGCTATAGTTGGATTAAAATAGCAGAATCAGGGTAGAAATCGAAAAATACGTTTTATCTGGAAAGTTCGGCGTCCCGAAACTCATTTATAACAAGTCAGCCAAACAAAATGCGACTGCGCTATCAACGTTGCAACTTTGCCCAGAAACAAACAGGGGCCCGATTCCCGAGCATCGAATTTCATTTCGATTGCAAGCTATCTCACTCGCGTGACATACTGTCACACGCAAGAATGAGATGGCTTGCGATCTTAAACCGATTTTCGATGCTTGAGAATCGGGCCCCAGGAGGACAAGAATTCCAGGCGATAAAATACCACGAAAGCATCATGATCAGCACGAATGGGTCTGCCGGAGGAATACGGCAGCCTGATACATAAGCAGAATAAAATATTGCTTAATTTAACATTAGCGAAACTAAGATTTGAAATAATAAAATATTCGCATGTAGCGTTCACTTCAAGAAAGATAAACATAGATTTACATTATACAGGTATGGTAAAGAAAAGGCATTTCTCAGTGTTTTTCTTTAGCGGATTATTGCGTTGGCAACTGAAACTCTTTGAGTGTAACAGGTTTCGTGTTAATAGTCCGTATACGAAATTTTGCCGATGAATATGAAATTGCAAAGGCTCGCTACAGAATTATTATTTGGTTTTTTCCTCTTATTAGATTTCAAAATATATATATTAATTATCAGATTTAAAAATATATTTAAGCGCGGACTGCCAACTCGAGCCTTGCGGCGAGTAACATAATGTGAGATTTAGGTTGTTTTGAATCGTGTTTTTTGGCACAATTTGTTTTTTTTTTTCTTCTCTTTTCTCGAATCGATAGAATTTTATCCATAGATTATTTCTGTCGATTTCTTTTTATGAATTACAGCTCCAAGTTGCCGAAATTAACAGCAATTCTTTGCCCATTTTCTCTAAAATTTTGCCGAGTTACAATTTTTTTTACTCAACTATTTCATATTAAAGTGGTAAAAAGTAATTCCATTATTGTATAGACGACTTTCTCAACAGTACATTGTATTTTTTTCATACCGTTAAGACGTCAATACAATCCATAAACAGGTGATATTCTAAACCTTTTTCACTAAAAATCACAAAACTGTCGCGGGTTTGAGTTGGATTATTTAAAAATACTTTTAAAAAATCTAGCTCCAACATTAGATTATAATTAAATGATCTTACATGTTGTGCATTAAAACTTATAGAAATACTGTATTTTAACTGTTAAATCACGTGTGTTAAATCAGCGAAATCGGCAAATTTCGTATACGGACTCTTAACTATGTGCCTATGATATGTCTGCTCGTTTCCTTATAAAAAAAAACAAAAAAAATTGTTGTAAACGGCCTATTAGTAGCAAGTCATCTGTCTATAGCGGATCTATAGATCATTAATCAGAACCGCAATATTTGCTGTGACATATTATTGTAAAATTAATTATTGTGAGTCATAGTGATGTGAAGAGGTTTTAGCAAGTCAATCATATTTCTCGGAATTCAAAATTATTCGTTTGGTTAGTCTCAAACTGATACTTGATAATTATCAAGTATATAGTAACTGCACACGTGGAGAGGCTGCATTATATATATTCAATTAATTAATTGAAAATATCATGCAGCCTCTCCACGTGTGCTTATGATGGACGAAATCTTTGTATTATGTAATTACCTGTGTATTATGTAGAGGGCTATATTCTGTTGTAATTGCTCAGGATCGATATCGATTATGCATTAACTGCTTTACAATCATGAATCATGATGGAAATTATGGTATAGCATGGCAAAAGTGAAGCCCAATAAAGCCAGAACCAACACACTTTTGAACAAATTGAAAAGAATATGTATATCCGAGGAAATTGATTCCCTGGGCAGTTGACGGGCCAACGTCATTTGTTCGGATCATGTCAATTAAAAGTTATTTGTGATCTGTCGGCTGGGTTTGACATAACGCGACCAAACTACGTAGGTCTCCCATCTGCCACAATAGACATAACTACCTACTCTGCATCTGCATAGGAATCAACTTCTCTAATGGTACAATTAACCTATCAAGCCCCGTACAAGCACCGGTGATCGCGACAACAATAGAATACAAAGGCAATTCCGATAATCTCCGATCGAAGGACTGGAGTGGCACTGGAGTGATTTTGTAAAACTTGTCACCTAAAATACACGCGAAACATCTAGCCAACTTAAGTTTACATAAACCCCAGTATGGGCCAATTTTAGGCTCTACGATACAACATACAGACAATATCAATTAGTTTTATTATTAAAAAATACCATGTCATACGAAACATGTAGCCAACTTAAGTTTATATAAACCCTAGTACGGGCCACCCCTGGCGCTCGGTAGCGAATACGGCAAACGCTCCTGGTACGATATCTTGTAAATCTGCCGAGATCCGCACGATACGCCTGACTTACTAACATTACCACGAACTAACACCGACGTACCATCGAAGGAAATAGCGGATATCGGATATTTTGTGCAGTAGATAGTACAAGAGTTTGACTATGCATAATGTTATGATTGGTTTCTGAAATTAAGTTTCCAACTTATCACATTATTTTTATTCTCCTTTAAAAATACATAAATTGAAATGTTTTATTAATCCTTCGATCGAGAATTCTCGGAAATGTTATTGTATTACGGGGTACGGGGTTTGATGGATTAATAACACTGTATGCTACAGTGAATTCCATCGTTTTTTGAAGAATTTTTGAATGCTGTTAGATTTATTTTTAACTGTGCCACCAGATCACCGTGAGGAGTAGCAGAAAAAATATTAACTTTTCTTCTAAATTTCATCTAATAATAATAGCTAACTTATGTACCGTGCAGTTTTTCAGTGCGACTTCCATACTATTTCCTTATCTCTATGGTCACTAACGTCTTATTCGCGCTTCTCACACTATTTGTATTATAAATATTACGCACACTGTAATAAAATAACAACGATATTATTCTTTTTCGCGTATTTTTCTTGAGAACTTAGTATTCTGCTGTAAGAAAAATTCCTACGGGCACTTGTCATAGTATTTTATTACGTTACACGAGAATTTCGTCCGTAATAAAATAAATATGGACAAAATGAAAAAGAGTCAAAGATTTCCCATAATGTAAGGTAAAGATTGTAAAACTTTGTAAACGTATTTTCCAAAATCGCTTTTCTTTATGCCTACTGGCTACTAATTAGATTAAGTCGCCCCTCTACGTCGACTCATGGTGGACAAGCAATTCAATCAAATCCTATATACGTCCACTGCTGGACTCAAAGGCCTGGGCAAGCGATGACGAACATTTAATAAGGCATATTGGTCTACGATCGCCTATGATCGACATCGGTTCAGCTTCGCAATCATGGTCGTCAATCCTGATCTAGGCAGTGGAGACAACCTTTTAGTTTCATGTACAACACAGTCAAAATACTGCGATTGCTGTTAGATGAAAAGAACAGACGTTAAATTCGTTATACAAATAATATTTTGACCAGTTTCAACACAAGTGCTACTTAATTCTTAAGTTAATTATCAACATTATTACACCATATAATCTTAATAATATTTAAAAGTTTACATTAATAATGCAAATCACCGGTTTACGCGTGTGCCGTGGGCAGGGCCACAGTATAATCCAATAGAGTAGACCATCTTCATACTGGACCGTCCGAATCGGACGCACGCACACAGTACCATGATTTCAGACAATTTTAAGAAGCAAATTGTTGAAACATCTCATCACGCACTTGTAAAACTTGTATCTACGTTCAGCAAGTTTAATTTCAAAGATGCGGGGTAATTACGCTACTATATATTGTTTAAACTGTGGTCAGCGTGATTACGAAATCTAACGACATCTCAATTATTAAACAATCGGCCTAATCAGAGGAATAAATAGCGCCGACCTGAATATCTGGCGCTAGCGCGGAACCTGTTGTACACCTCACTCGTGTAGAACAAAGATGTGGTAGACATGGCAAGGGAAAGAGTTCAGTATAAAAGTTAGTTGTACAGTGTACACCTCACTCATGTAGAGACTAGACTCTAGAGCTGCAGAGGATGTGAAAATGGCAAGGGTATGAAACTTAGTTATATTCTAGCATCTACATTTTTCCGAAGACTTACAGTGAAAGTACAAAGATTTACTGTCAAACTAAGCTTAGGAACTCCTAGGTTTCACTTTAGTTCATCCGTAGATCGCACAAGAGGTAGAATAAATTAGTTTCGGAGTTTGCCCCGATTTGTTAATGCCGAAAACCATAAATTCCGTGAAAAGTTATCATATCGACCTTTGATTTCGACTTGGTTAACATAACATTTTAACCAAATCGAAATAAAAGGTCGACATGAGATTTGCAACTTTAAAAATATACGTACATGCCGCTTGACGTTTCCTAGTTTTGTGAATTGTGTTCTTCATAAAAGTAGGAAACGTCATAATATTATGACCACTATCTACCACATTTAACGTCTACCGTCATCTTAGCGGCATAACTAAACAGATATTCACAATTAATTGAACTACCTTTATCTCGCGAGCGCGACGCGACGCGACAAACAAGCGCACTCAGTAATTAGAACTAATGAACACACCCGTGAGAACCCGCCGATAACCAATTGTGTCAACGTAATTAAAAGTTTGGCCATCGAGACAGATTTCATTGCCGAACTGTCGTCGATTTCATTGTGTGTACTGTGTGATGTGCAGTTAAATATGCTAGCAGCTGACGCCAGTGGCTTGCAGGCTGCAGCGCTGCTGCAGAATAACAGTGTAAGACTCGCTTTAAATTAGATCTGAATTCTGAATAAATTTTGAAGATTAATAAAGGGAAAGCGAAAACTCTGTCTCTTATCGCTGTCTCAATATTCAGAACTTTATTTAACAACGTGAAGTAGATAAAACAGTAAAACAATTTTGACAAATGATAATGAATCAGGTTTCCATGATTTTCTTCCTATACTCAGTAAAAAGGATATGATTTAAGGCGATCACATCGCAATTTGCAAGAAAAACTCTATTTCTCACTTTCCTAGGCTTGCTTATGTTTGCTAGCTAGTAGCTACTAGCATGATATAAAGCAAGTTACTGGCACGTTTATCGAAGCACCGACGGAGGTGTGACGAGCGACGAAATTCTCCGTCGAAAACATGTTACCAATTTGAAATAGAAACCGAACTTATCTCTAATTGAAATCGTATGTTGTGTCCCGTATTATTGATAAACGTCCCATCTATTTTATAGTTCTTTTACGCAAGATTCTACAGATAGTCGAAGTTCAATCTGATTTAATGATACGTGAAAATTAATATACTATTAAAATTATAACAGATTAGGATTTGGATTCTGTCATACGAATCCTGTAGGCCTACTACGAAACTGTTTTGAGACTCAAACAATCGGACGAGAATGCCGCGTCCTGCTCTAACAACGTAATTTCACGTTTGTTAGAGTAGGACGCGGCATTCTCGTCCGATTGTTTGAGTATCAAAACCATTTCGTGATACGGGACCTGTTTCGATGATTCATTGAGTAATTCTATTCGATTAGTTTTAAATATTGTATTACATTAATAAAAATAACAGTGACACTATTCTTAGGGGAACAATTCACTGCTAAAATTATTTTTGATTGTTTCGCACATTTGCTGCATAATTTCAACTTTAAATTTAATAATTAGTTAGATTTATTATGTTTCTAGAGGTATTATTTTGGATACAATATACTATATAGTAATTGATTTTAACCGATCAGGCTTCTTTTTGTAACAAATTATTTGATTTCTGACTCTGTGACTAAAAAGGTCGAATATTACAATAAAACGAATAGATTACTAGATTTTGGGCTTAACGATCCGTTTATGGTCCAAGTAATTAGGCAACTGCATTAGCACCTAGTCTCCTACGCACCAATACGGACAAAGCACACTTGGACATTCGTGAAAATGTCGTCCCAGTGAGAGCTAAGACACAATATAAAAACATACAGTAGACGAGCGCAGTTATTACAGGTCACTTTGAATCCATACTAATATCCATACTTCCATACTAATATTATAAATGCGAAAGTGTGTCTGTCTGTCTGTCTGTTACCTCTTCACGCTCAAACCGCTGAACCGATTTTGCTGAAATTTTGCATGGAGATACTTTACGTCCCAAGAAAGGATATAGGATACTTTTTATCCCGAAAAAATGTACGGTTCCCGCGCGATAAACGAATTTTGGCGCAACGGAGTTGCGGGCATCATCTAGTACCAAATAATTTACACGGTTAATGCTTACCGTAAGATCGGCGGGGCTAAAATGGACGCTTTGGAGAATCATATTATGAATCATAAAATGAATAGGCATGATGACTATTTTTTTCTTATTGGTAATTGAAAGACCCTTAAAAAATAGAAACATCGCTGAAAGAATGACTCTGATAGCTTAAAAATTCACCAAGATATGACAATTTCAAATATCTCATAAAATGGGCCTGCCCGAAACGCTCCATACAAAGTGCTACGAAAGACTGACGTCACTCTTTCGTAGTTTGTACGAATCGGGAGAGAATTTTGTTCTGTAGGTATATTAAATATTGCGTTTATGAAAGTGGTTTTATAACAAAAGTTGCTTTTAATTGCATAAGTTATCGAATGGTATACAAATATTAAGAAATTTAATTGAAAAAAAAAATCCACTTGATTATCCAACTTTGAAGGCGCATAACAAAAAAAATACAAATGCTATCAAGCTGAAATTTTGGGAACACTTATTTTTTACCGTGATTTCTTCATTTTATTAACAAAATTCGCTAATCTTGGACCTTGTCATCATCCCTATTCTTTTTTTAAAAATCGCATAATTGACACTGTCTTGGCAATTCAGATGTTTAAATTCGTAAGTTCGTTTGACATTCGTGAGTTTGACAGTTTTGACCATTCATTTTGTGAATTGATTGAGATTTGAGAGGAATTGCTAAATGTGACCATTTTAGCCCCGCTGGTCAATACAAATTATGCAGTTGACCATCTTGATAGACCGCCTGAAACGGCGCTCACACACATAAGCGTCATTTTAGATAACATGAAAGCAGTAAGTCGCCGCGCGCGTGTATAACTTGTCTCTGTTGGATGACTTCGATTAGGAAATAAGTAATTCTACTGTTTTATTTATTTTGTGTCCAAAAGATTGACTGTTATAGGTAATATAAACATCAAGAGGCACCGCTGTGAAGTAATGATCTAAACATTTTACTGGTCAATACAATGACACCAAATAAAACACCTTTAATGCCCAGCATTGTTTGTGGACACATTATATGACATGTGGCAACTATTACACGGGGAGCGTTCATATGTTACGTAACACGTTTAGGGGGGGAGTGGTTGTAAAACGTGATAATGCGGGGAAGAGGTGGTTGAAAATGGTAATGTAATGGCAACGTAATGTTATTTTATTAAGTTGGTTTATAATTAAACAGTTTTAGTAACAAAAGTATTTCAGTATCTTTACGGTATTTTTTCCAACATGATTTAAATTAACTGTTAAGGTAAAAATCATAAGGAAAAACCGGCCAAGTGCGTGTCGGGCCACGCGCAATATAGGGTTCCGTAGTACCGCTAGTTTTTGTCAATTTTTTATGGTCAATGAACGTACATTTATAGCGTGTTTTACACTACTAACAATATCATCTCAGTTACTTTCAAAGGATTTTGAACGAAAAGTTCCTTTATACTTCGTCGAATACATTTTTTAGTTGATCGACTATTACTCAATAACTTATGAAGTCTTCTTAGCCGTGATAGTTTTCCTTCTAAATTCAGGATATTTCCTACTCCCGTCAATTTTTTCACATTTCCAGAACCAACTGTTTAGCTGGTAGAAGGGGGGGACACTGGACTCTAACGATTTTTTCTACTTTAAAACTTAATATTTCACAAACGGATCCCTAAATCGGAAAATGATCTATGAATACTCGCAATATTTTTAAAAAACCTATTCAACGATACCCCACACGATGGGGTGGGCGCGAAAAAAAATATTCATCCCCGCTTGGTGTGTAGGGGAGGTACCATATTTTTTTTTTTTTACGATTTCATGTACCATTTTGTTGCCCTCATTAATATGTGTATTCATGCCAAATTACAGCTTTGTAGGTCCTATAGTCTCTGAGTAAAACCGCGGACAGACAGACAGACAGACGGACGGACAGACCGAAACTATAAGGGTTCCTTGTTGACTACGGAACCCTAAAAAGGGGAGGGATAGGGTATTTCATCAGGTCAGGCTGATGAAAAATGTTAAGGTGCGAATTGGGGTACATTTACACAGAGAAGACCGGTCCATAATCGTCGAAATTTACGTACTAAATGAACGACCCTATTACATAGTCGGTTTCAACAATAAGTCGTGTAAAGGCCTATGAAATGTCAGGCCAAATTAGTACCTAGTGCCTACCATAGTCGAACCTTTACGTCTTGTATGAGTTGTAACACTTTTTAACATCCTGTATAAAGAAATCGCCTACGCAGCGGGCTTGCAATTTTGTATAAGCACAGTACAAATATAATATACAGTAGTGTAACTCATCAACAGTATTTTAGTTCAGTTACTGTTCTCTGAAGTTATCGACGTTTATGTGTGCTTGCGACATTCGGACGCTCTAGTATATGGATAGTTTACTGCAAAAAATTTATACTGTATGAGGATATACAAAATGTGCAAAATACATGTTAAATGTTACGATTTATATTTTACTAGCTGTTGTTCGCGACTTCGTCCGCGTTAGCATAGTATAATAACGGAGATGGATTTCATGTTCCTAACTTAAGAAATGGCGGACTTTCATTCAAACTTTCAACCCCTATTTCACCCCCTTCGGGGTAAAATTTTCAAAATTTCTTCCTTAGTGGGTGTCTACTTAATAAAACAACCCTACTCACTAAAATTCGTGGCTGTAACTTTAACAGTTTTTGCTCAGCGATGATGAATCAGTCAGTCAGTCAGTCAAGACATGTAATTTTATAAGTATAGATACCATCTCTATCAAAAGTAATTTTCACTTGCCTCATTTAGCAGTTTTCTAAAAAGTTATTTTTTATTATTATTACTGATTACTATTAAAGTATCTATTTTGTTTTTTTTTCCTTTACCTACTGTTTGAACTTAATGCAATTTATTTTAATATTGTGTGATTTATTTGTATACAGTCATTCAAAAACAAAACTTGACTTGATCTCACCTTTGTCATTTTGAAGAAACTCATCTACGGCACCCATAAATCTGAAAACAAATAAATAATGTAAGGCGCTATGCTAAGTAGCAAATATATTATGTAAGAACCAAGCTATACATAAACTATTCAATAAATTTAGAACCCATTACGCGTATATAATTGAAATATAATCGTTTGGGTTATAATGGTGTATTTTACAATACATTATATTATATTTTACAATACATTATCGATTTAATTGATTTTCACAAAAATGTTGAAACCGGCGTGCCCGACCGCTATGAGTTATGTCGATGTATGAATCCCAGCGTGTCGCCATACCTTAATCGATTTTTTTTACACCTAAGCTGAGATCACAATACAAATATATTATACAGTAGCGTAACGCAAATATAGTCGCTGTTAAGAATTTCTGTACTAACCCACATTTTTTTTTGTTTGAATGCAGTCTTATTCTAAAATCTTAATCATATTCCTAGTACAATAGACACGTAGAAGACAGGTAAAATTAAACACTCAAAAAAAAAACTCATTTTTTTTTTTATTCTGAATAAATTTTTGTAAATATTTTGTAAAAGCCTACCGGTAAAAATTAAAAAAATGTATGGGTGCGCGCGACTTCATATTGCACTGTTTTCAGATTTGCTCTCTCCAAACAAATCCCGCTTGTGTATGCGTGCGCCCGATCTAGTATGGAGGTGATCTACTGCATGTAGTTCAAACTATGTCGCAACCGCATCAGTGGGCGAGTGACTGCGCCGACACATTTCTGCCGATTTATGATATCTGTTTGTTTTTATATCAATGTCTCGCGCTATATGGCGCCAATATACAGGAGCATACAACAGCATACAAATTAGTACGAGTATCATAAATATCAGTTTAGCGTTTAAAGCATGGGTCTGCTACCAGTGTTCCCTGTATAAATTTAATTTGATGACAGCTAAACCGAATTTGATGACATTCGATAAAGATAGTTTTGATATTGAAAAGGACAGAGAATACTCTTGAATTCGGCAAATGGACCAACTTCACGTGATAAACTTTCTGTGCGAATAAGGTAACCTTAAAAAGAAACAATTTTGTATTATTATTATAAACACGACTCTTTATAAATGTTTTGGGACCTTTAAGAAATCAACGCAGTAAATTGTAAAATTACAACTCAAAATATTTTGTAATATGAATACGACCCTACCTTTAGGGTCTCTACATTCTTATGTAAATATTTAAAAGCAACGAACAAACCACTTCAATTGCAAATTCACATTCATTCATACTGAAATTTTTTAAGATACGAAAAAAAATAACAAGAGAGCATTCATAATTCACAAGAGTCATTTAGGTGTAAATGCTATGGAAAATCAGGCAAAGGAAAAAGAGGAATTTATGGAAAATCTAAGGGAATCCCCATAAGGCTGGCCGCATACACACGTTTTCCGAATTCGGAAATCCGACTGCAATTGGTAGAAAATACATTTACTGCCGCATGCATTTGCTTTTTTCCCAACGCGACGGAACGCACTTCGCACGTGCGCGTTGCGAATGCAAGCCGGCGCGTTCGGTCGTGAAGAAAAACGAACGACTGCGTTAGTCTCACGGAAATCCAAATCGAAATCCCACATTAGGAAAACGAATACGGAAATCAAATGTGTGCAGGCAGCCTAAACTACGCAAAAACGTCTTACGGTGCGTCCACATTTGTATGATTTGCGCGATCAGATCTCCGATCAGATCTCCGTCGCGTATCATCGAAGCGTGTCAAAATGATACGCGTATCATGATACGCCCCGATCGCTATTAACCGCGTATCTGATACGTGTCGTATCAAATACGCGCATGATCGGCAGAATGATCTAATAAGCGTCCACACTATTATATATACTTGATACGGCGCGATGATCGTAACGGAGATCTGATCGGAGATCTGATCGCGATCAGAATGATACAAATGTGGACGCACCGTTACGTAATTTACTGGCGATCCTCACGACGAACATTCAAGTACTTAAGTGTAAATTTAACAATTAAAGATCTATCTAAACAACCAATTAACAAACATAAGAATACGCGTTCTTCAAAAAATCTGGCGCCAACGATTAAACATATTTAACATACAAGTCACGATTCCGTGAAAAACAATAAACGAATCAAAACCAATGTTTTCCGATAAACACGAAAGCCTCAATGTCGTGTGTATCATAAAATTCGGGGTTTACCTCAATACTTAGAAAAATCGTAACTATGTAAATGTCCTTTACAACTTACTAGAAAAACTTTGGTTTAATTTAATCGAATTTTATATACTTATCCATACTAATATTATAAATGCGAAAGTGTGTCTGTCTGTCTGTCTGTTACCTCTTCACGCCCAAACCGCTAAACCGATTTTGCTTAAATTTGGCATGGAGATACTTTGAGTCCCGGGAAAGGACATAGGACACTTTTTATCCCGGAAAAATGTACGGTTCCGCCGCGATAATAGAGTTTTGGCGCTAAAAAAGTTAAAGTTACAGTTATAGCTAAAGTAAGTTGGTGCAACGCACCCTTAAATGGAACACATTAACCGCGCAGTTTAGTTGTGTCTCACTTTCAGGGTCGACGGAAATAAAGCTCATCATAAAAATCAGTCAAACACCAAATTATTACTTGAACTGTATGTCTGGTCTCTGCTTGAACATAAATATTTTCGATCAGGTGCGTCCTTAATCCGAATTTTACAATCGAAACATTATCGATACAGCAAAAATCCACTTTCTCATGTTACAAAGCCTTTAAATGCTACCTTTTTAACTTTCATTATCACGATCATTTGTATAACTTTCTAAGCGCTTCCTTCGCTTAAAAACTGTCAGAATAGTATTTTATGGGTGCGCATCGATGTGAATTACATGCTTTCCTATTTAATATCAGTCGGGGCTTAGGCCGTTTGTCCATTGCCGCCGTCACAGAGACGTCACGGACAAAAACACAAATAAAATGCTACTTTATGACCTAGGCTATAGGTTTCATTTTGCTTTACGCCACTACAAAGCAGCGGCGGCACGGGTCACTAGAATAATGTCTTAAGAAAATGAAACCTATAAACCTAGGGCCTTTTTTTACGTTGGGAAATGCTTGATGCATTCCCGACGGCCTGGGGGGCGGCCTGGATATGTGGGACTCCTCGGGT
This sequence comes from Lysandra bellargus, assembly GCA_905333045.1. NCBI lineage: Eukaryota > Metazoa > Arthropoda > Insecta > Lepidoptera > Lycaenidae > Lysandra > Lysandra bellargus. The sequence continues at coordinate 6,282,974 of HG995353.1, forward strand.
GCTGCGGTAAGGAGGAGCACCCTTGGTTACCCACCAAAACCCAACTGTGCCTTCGCTCCACGTGTCGCTGGGCCGCTGGACCCGCCTGAGGCAATAACTGCAGCAGCCCAGAGAGTGGCATCGGCTCTGGCAGCAGAACAATCCGCGCGGCTTCTGCCGTTTTCTCCGGGAGAGCGATCCGGGGTATCGGACGTTCTTCTACCGGGAGAGCTCGTGGGATAGGCGACGGATTCCCCGGTCCGTCGCCCGATCCCTATTATGGCGGGAATTGACGTTCATGTTGAGCGCGTCTTCTGCCTCCATGCCTTCTTCTTATCGGGTCATCTGATTCATCAGCCTCCCGAATTCTCTCAGCGGCCTCCTTCTGCGTCATTATGGACTCGCAGAAAGTGGAGACCGCCTGCCAGGCTTCTCTCGACCGGACCAACGATCTTATTATGACCTGGAGAGTCAGGTCTGGTCCTATAATGGCGCAGAGCTCTTTTCGCTGTGTGACCCAGGCTGGGCAGGCGACGAGCGTGTGCTCCGCCGTGTCGTCCTCGTCCATGTAATGGTGGCACTGAGGCGTTGGCTCCCGTCTGGCCGTATGGTGCAGGTAGTGGCCGAAACACCGATGTCCTGTCAGCATCTGCACCATCCGGTAGGAGAGAGAGCCGTTACGCTGAGCCACCCAATCCTCCAGTACTGGATGAATTGCTGCGACAACTCTGTGACCGGCAGTTGACGATGCCATTTGGTCTTGCCAGGTGCGCATGATCAGCATTCGCGCCTGGCGACGCCATCGGGCTGCTTGATCTGGTGGCGCCCGTTCCCCTCTTTCTTTTGCTTTGCTGCATAGGGCCTAGGTCATAAAGTGGCATTTTATTTGAATTTTTGTCGGTCACGTCCCGGTGACGGTGCCGGTGGACAAAAAGCCTCAGTTATTTATTCGTGCGCCTTATCGGTAGATCGCTTCGGAGTCCGGACTTATAATCCGAGTATTTTTCATGCAAGTCCTACCTCCGGCGGCTAGCGGCCGGTACTTGAAAATTTATATAACAGAAGCATAGTATTAATAATAATTTATAGTAAGCCATATTTATGTTAGACTTGCCGAATCCAGCGCACGCACACATAAGCGTGATTTCAGACTCATGTAAAGAGATCTAGTATCACATCACGCGCCCAAAAATAATCGGTGTTGCACGAATTTGATTTAAAAACTGCTGCCGTTATACTATGCATGTAACTTATATTGTAACAGAAGCTTCGGACACAATTATTTTTCCCTAAAAAATAATTTACTATAACTTATGAATGCGCGTATCTAGCGCTAAAATGCTAAAATGGAAAGAAAAACTCTAAACTTTGGTATAAGAAAGATTTAAGAAACATTCTATACACAACAATGGAACGTATATTTTAAGTACCGATCCTATCTCTACATTCTGCTACTCTGTAAACAAGGAACACCTAAAATATCCGAATAAATCCCAACTTTCATTAGACCTCACATACGATCCATCCATCATGGTACATACGTGTACATGTCCTACAAGCGCCGAAAAGAGATAGGGCCGATACAACAGATAAGGGACCCAACCAGCGTTTCCCACGGAACCCAGAAACCCAAGACCCAGCCGGGGCAAAGGTTAGCCCATGCGTGATCTGCCACTCATAATTTTTGCCATTGTAACGATACCCCCAATATGCATTGTGCAGATCTGGTTGGTGCAGTTTCACCTTGATGTTTCGAAATATGAGGCTTTTGCCGCAGTGGCGGCCTTAGGGGTGACGAACGGAACAATCGCCCGGGGCCTCGCTCTTGCAGGGACCTCGCGTCAAGGAAAATAATTGGATTATTTGCTTAACTTAAAGATAATCTCAGTAAGAGCCGCAAATATCAATTTTAAAGTTTATCATCCCTACTTTCGCTTCACATAGATATTTTTTCGTAATACAAAGAGCCGCGCAAAACTTGTCGCCCGGGGCCTCGCAAAAACTGCCGCCAGGGGCCTCGCAATGGGTAAGGCCGCCACTGGCTTTCGGGAAAACACAGTTACAGTATAAGGTTGCCCGCGTGGGAACATTTGTATGCGTTTCGCCGGAAGTTAGAAGCATTACTTAAGAATTCTTGTATGAGTAAGTTGTACTTGAATATGAGCAATACAAATTGACAGTGCATTATGAATCATACTTTTTAATAGATTGATATTCTATAAATAAAACTTATTTATGACCTAGATGTTAGCCGCAATTTCTTTGAGCCAAAATTAGTTTATCGCGCGGAAACGGTATAGTTTTCCGAAACAAAAACTTTCATATCCAGATCTCGAAGTCTCTACATACTAAATTTCATCAAAATCGGTTAGGCAATTTAAGCTTAACAGCTTGAATATTTGAGAGCTTTTTATTAAGTAGTTGGAATAAATTCTGAATTCTCAAAAGCGATTCAAGAGTAAAGCTTATTATTGAGGTCAACAATAATATTACTTATTCTCGAATTAACTATTGCCATTTCTAAAAGTGATAAGATGTGAAAAGGTTAGGTTAAGTAGTTAAGTTATAATCAGGTTTATATCTCAAGTAGATGATGCCCGCAATTCCGTTGCGCCAAAATTCGTTTATCGCGCTGGAACCGTACATTTTTACGGACCCAAGGTATCTTCTTTGGTATGAAGATACCTTGACTTCAACAAAATCGGTTCAGCGTTTCAGCAAAATCGGTTCAACGGTTGGGGCGTGAAGAGGTAACAGACAGACAGACAGGCACACTTTCGCATTTATACTATTAGTATGGAAGTATGGATTGACCTAACACTATAATATCAATTTTATCGCAATAAAATTCAAATTCAGCTGAAGTCCAGTTGTTCAAAGATGGATTAAAGTTAACTCTTGGTAAATATCATGTTATTCTTTGTAATTTATACTTAATTTAATTAATCCTCCTCCCGTTAGGCGGCGACCACAAATTACGTGAAGTGTTTGAGGGGGGGAGTCAAATCTCATCTAATCTTACGTTGGAGAGAATCAGAAGGCAAATCTAACGTAATTTTTTTCTCATTGTTACAAAACAAATTATATTTTGGTCCATTTCATCCAGATTGTTCGTATGCCGTAATACGATTAAGATCATTCACAAATTCGTTCGTAAGAAAATAATTTCATTTTCTTTGACGTTATACATCTACTGAATGTCAAACAATCCAACGCATTTAGGTTAGAAACTCACATTTTGAAAAATGACTCGTGATATTGGGGGGTGGGGGGAGGGGGTTGAATAAAATCTCACGAAATCTCACAAGGGGGGAAGGGAGGGTCAGAAAATTAAAAAAAAAACACATCACGTAATTTGAGGACGCCCCCTTAGGAAATCAGTTAATTGTTAAAAACAAGATGGCGTATTCTAATAGAGGATTAGCTAACCCAGATTGGCACATTGGCCTTAGATTCCCACAACCGCACCAGCCCCATAGCCCATAGCCGTCTCGATTACAAGTGAATCACCCGCGATGTGCAATTCTCAGAATAAGTCTTCCTTGTGGTTAACGAAAATAAGCCGCTATTTTTACACACCGCAATTGGAGTAAGTAAATTAAGAATGTAAGTTACATGTTACGTGCGATGCCTTATCCCATGTACCTAGAAGTCGTTTCATAGTGTCTAAACACACTAGGCTGAATTACGCCGACGTAAATTCCGCCGCGTTTACGCCGCGTATCAAACGCATACAAAATACGGACGGAACGCGACAGACGACACACTATGCCGAAATTCCGTCGCGAGCCGAATTTCCGTCGAGCCGAGTCGAGCGTAAAGTTCGGCAGCGATTCGGCGGTAATGTTTTGTATAGCAAAACACTATACGCGACGGAATTATCAAAACCGAACATAGCAAATCCAACCTTAAGGGGCCGGGCTACCCTCGAAATTCTCATACATACGTAATACCAAAATCATTTTGTCATACGAAAATATTTAACATGTTTGAGTTATTTTTCAGCTTAAAATAGTAATTACCTAGGTTCCTGAACAAAAATTAACTTCAAAATATTTAAACACTAAAAAAAATTTTTTTATATATAAATTTTTTTTTACTAAATTTACTACTAAATATTTAAACACTAAAAAATAGAGTAAAACAATAAAAAATATATAAATAAATAGTAAATTTACTACAAAATATTTAAATACTAAAAAATATTTTTTGAAGTTGAAATATTTTGTAGTAAATTTAATATTTATTTATATATTTTTTAGTGTTTTACTCTATTTTTTAGTGTTTAAATATTTAGTAGTAAATTTAGTAAAAAAAAATTATACACAAAAAAATTTTTTTTAGTGTTTAAATATTTTGAAGTTAATTTTTGTACAGGAACCTAGGTAATTACTATTTTAAGCTGAAAAATAACTCGAACATGTTAAATATTTTCGTATGAGAAAATGCTTTTGGTATTACGTATGTATGAGAATTTCGAGGGTAACCCGGGCTCTTAACTCAACAACAACAAACAAAGCGTTAACGCACACAATATTACATCTGTCAATTTTTAATACTCACGCGCGCGTTCCGCAACGGAAATTACGCCGCGAAATTTCGGCTCTTCGCGTAATTTAAAGTGTGTCGCATCAGACGTAAGCGGCTGAACGTAATTTCGGCCACGTAAATTACGCCGGCGTAATTCAGCTTAGTGTGTTTAGACCCATAGGCAGATGGCGGACCCATGTAATTTGGTCGCATTATGTCAAACCCAACCAACAGATCATGATAAATATTGAATTGACAGAACCCGACCAAATTACTTCGGTCCGCCATCTGCATGAATCCATTTCTTCGAGGGTACCATTCATTTCTAACTGTAAAATTGATCGAATGCTACTTGACTAAAGGTTCTGTTTTCATTGGATGTTTATCTGAATTTCTATTTTTATTAGCAAAACAGTGGTAATCGTTGCAATAGCTGAGCAGTTAAATTTTAACGAGAAGATATTAAAATTGGGGACACTTAACTATTATTACGAGTATTAAGTGCACAAATTACTTCGAAATTCGAATAAATATCTAACGAAAACAGGGACCTTAGTCAATATGCATTCGATCAATATTATAGCTACTTACTATTTACTACTAAAATGTAAAGAATTTGACATAAAGCATCGCAAACGCCATGTCACTTAGCCATGTGTTATGATTTATGAATATCAAGACGAAATTATCGAATGCAACTTCCTATAAATTGGCTATTTATGCAAAGATATCAAGATCAAAATTCAACAGTTTTCAAAATTAAACAATAATATTAGGAGTTCCGTAATAAAAACATAAACTAAATATTTGCTCATATCAAAACGAATTTGACCTAATGGAATGAATTCGACAGTAAAATAGAACAGGCTCACTTAGCTCGGCACAAGTGTTTGATATCGAGTCAGCATTTCTAAGCGGACCGCGCCGATCAAATATTGTTCTCATCTCGGACCTCCATTTTAGCTTTTACTACTTGACCTTATTATATGAGAGTCTAAATCATCGCTATATCATATGTTGGTAAAAGGTGCATCTATACGTTGAATCATGACTCATGACGCATTGTACATGCATTGACATGATTGCCACTAAGTTTGAGAAGCCGCGGTTCCTCTTACTTGGGTTAAGTTGGACATTCAAGATTGAGAACCTGACAATAGCACGTACAGTAGACATCACAAAATGACCCTATTCATGTTCATAATCACTTAAATTGGTGAAGCTAGATCCAACGTGGAGAGGCAGCAAAAGAACGAAAGTAAGAAGGATCTCTGATCTCTGATGGAAATAGCTCCATTTACTCATAAGTAACTGATATGCAATAGCGCTATATAAGCGATTACAAACGCGTAGAGGGTCATTTTGATGTTGACTGTGCGTGTCAGATTCCCAATATTCAATATCTGTCATGGCCAAGTAAGAGGAGTCATACAACTTCGCTTTCGTATTCAACGTAGACATGCACCTGTTACCAACATAATATTATGTTATAGCGATCTTCAGCCTTACTGATAAACAACAGCAATGAAAGAAGAAAATAAAAGGCTCTACAATGTAAATCCGTCAAATGATACAGCTGCAGAAAACATCGCAGTCATCGAAACAATCAGTACAGCTGATGCGTAATCCAACGGCACTTCAGAAGGGCAAGCAAACAAACATTAAACAATGAAACCGCAACGTATTCATCACCTAATAAACAAGTCGGATGTGCTAATTAATTTGCAGGCGCCAATAGCAGGCGCCAATGACAAACCATGGTGTTGAGATGATGCTTGACTCACAACGTGATTCAAGTACAGTTATTTTTTGTAACGTTAAAGTACAAGGTATTGAGGCTTTCGACGTCTGATATGTAGGTGAGCTGAATTTTAGTTTTTATGAAACATAACACTCACTTTACCTTCACAGTAAAATTGTGGATCGTATCAGCGCCCCTAATGGCAAACAATGGTAACTAATTCTAGACAAATTTTCGGTAACGTGCAAGGTAACAAGTGACCAAAAATTCATACTCAATCCTACGGATACGGATACGGATCTGCCTACGAAATTGTCTACACAATTTCGTAAGCAGATCTTACTAGCTTTAATGCAACAAAGAAAACTATCTAGCTTAGTCATTTAATACTTATTTGTGTTAATGATTTTAGAAATCATCTTCCTGTGAAATTGATCTCGAAGATTTTTTTATTTTATTAAATAAGGGGGCAAACGAGCAAACGGGTCACCTGATGGTAAGCAACTACCGTCGCCCATGGACACTCGCAACATCAGAAGAGCTGCAGGTGCGTTGCCGACCTTTAAAAGGTTGTAGAAGATATTATCATGTTGGATGATCCTGTCCTGTTACAATAATTTATTTTGATCTAAATGTAAGCAACGCTCTGGGGCGGATATAATGCTACCAATTTGAATGTCACGAACTTAACGGGCAATAACGAAGTGAAATCAACAGATACTGAATATTTTTAAAGGATAACAATTATCTAGCTAACAAAAAATCTTTCTTTAGTTTGTGACCAGCAATTAACTATAGAAACGGGCATTATACACATAGTAGTTACAGAACAAAATGTATATAATTTGTATGACTTTTAACGTGACTATTATCGACATTTCATTTCTGGTAATAGCCGATCGGCTCGACAATAGCGTACTATAATCACTGAGACCACACAAACGTAATTGAGACATAGATATTATTATGTCCTGGGTACTTAGTTAAACTGTGTTCGATAAATCGATTCGCTGTTGATTCGATATCTTACTTCACTTTCGAAACTCGACAACGACAAACTCGATAACAATGTACGGGGTTTGACACGCGTCTCGTGACATGGCACTTGCGATGCGTTATGTCAAACTCAGTGTATATTTTAACACCTTCGCTTACGAAACTAACAAATATGGTTTGGCTAAGTACCCTGCTTTACATTACTTACGAAATTCCTGACGGTGGAACTTAATTAAATTCTAGTTACGAAACGTTAATGTGATTTGACTGTGGAATCATGTTCTAATATACCATTAATATGCTCGAACTGTAATTAGATACTTAAGGTTTTGATTTAGTTGAATCCTAAAGTTCTTAGCCCTTTCAGAGGGAAAGAGAAAAATATTAACGCAACGTTCTATTTACTCAAGGTACTAACTATTCGCTGTCTTTTTCCGTCATTTGAATTATCAGTGTGTCAGACACTGACATGTACATTAATGAATATCTAGTATATTCATAAGTGTTTAGAACTTAAAGGAGTGACAGACCTACGAACTTAAAGTACCTACGCGAGTTTTAAGTTCGCGAACTTACTCGGCTCGCGTCGGTGACACACGAGAATTGCTCTCACTGGATTACCATGTTCCCAGGCTCGCGGCTCGCGGCTCTTTGCTGACACCCATTCGATTAAGATCGTCGAGCCATAAGTCCGCGTACTTACTCGCGTGTCTGTCACCCTCTTTAGAATATTCTCTTTAATTTTCAAAAACATAGGACATACTAGTGCAACGTTTCCACGCTAGATGCAGAACCAGCACAGACGGTAAACAAGAAGTTTTGTTCGACCTTTAACAACGTTTCTACCAATATTCTGATATGATATGTGAAACATGTCGGATTTTGGTTGGATTGTTTACTGTATTTGCTAGTAGCGCCCTCTGCTCCAACCTTCTGATTCCCTATTACCATATCGAGAATCTAACTTTAAATCTTGCTTTTATACCAGACAAATCGTATTCGATTTGTTATATCTACTATTATTGCTAGCAATTAAGCAAAAACCTGCTATTACAGCCCAGCAAAAAACGTCTAGCATTGAACTAAAACGCTTATGATTATTAAATCAATCAATAGTAACCACGGTCTCTCAAGACGAGCATACGTAATGAGCTTATTTAGTATCAAGTGATGTCACATACTGGAAATGTGTTTTGACACTGGGCACAATTACGCCAGTCTGGTATCAATCGCTTATCAAAAGTCATGCCTTCTCTTTCATAAATGGGAAGAACGAGAGAGATAACATATTTGTTTAATCCACGATTAAGTTATGTTAATTTTAGGTGGTTTAGGTTAGCACAGAAAGGTGCAACAGGGCATCATATGCCGTCATCTCTATGATGATTGATGACGAAATATCTTTTGTGTAGCTAAATTGTCACGGCATTAGTTTAGATTTACATAGGAGGAGGCTGTCATCAAAATAACTAAACACAGTTTTTCAAAGGGCATTTTAATTTTTTATATGAAGTTATGTGTCTCGACTCCAAATTCGTTGTTCAATGGACTCACATTTTCGCTTTATCAACATTGACTACCTAATAGTAATATTTTATAGTTACTAGTACTTTTAAATATCAATAGTTGAATCTATATGAACTGCAGAAACACGATATGCTCCGGAAGTCTCATTTTTATTAGTAATTTATAACTGGGAGTATCCGTAGCTACCACTGCTAGCGGGGGGCCTGTCAGGCTCCTCTCCACATAAAAAATAAACGGCCTACCCTCTATAAATAGCCGTATCAATCACATGATTATATGGAGACGTTTCTAAACATTTAGGCCCGTATAAATAGTCAGTACTCAAGATGCATCTCGGTCTCAAGACACGGCTCAGGCTCTGTGATTAGTATTGGCTGTCAAAATTTGGTCAATCACAGATCCGAACCGCGTCTTGAGACCGAGATGCATCTTGAGTACTGACTATTTATACCGGCTTTATGGCCTGTTTCACCGCTTCCTGATAAGGCTATCCACCACTTAAATTGACAGGTGGAGTATTGAGAATTTGTTAAATAAGCCTATCCGGCACCTTATCAGGAAGCGGTGAAACAGGCCCTTAATGTCCCCAATTGTACAGTTTAATGCGCAATTAATATTTTATTCAGAAGTAATATTGATACCAGCAAATACTTTTATCGTAATTTTTTTCCTATCATGTTTCTAGTTTTCAATGAGACGCATTGTTGTGATTTCCCAATCAAGCCTAAAATAGGCAAGAAATTAAAGTAGCAAACAGTTGATTTATTAGCGTATCCGCCACGAATTTGTCACAAATTATAAAAAGGCAAAGTTCATCCGCTTCTCATTATTCGGCAGTAAACAATACGCACATTTTTTGTTTACCCAACGTCACCGCCATATTAGTGAGTTCACGGAGACCTCAGGATTTTCCATAAACTGAGCGAATATACTAAAAATAATTTGTGACCTAACGCCGGCCAATTGTATCGTTTCAATCATGCGCTAATAGAACGACAAACAGAATATAAAAAAGCTCAGGCGGATTTAGCGTCTGCACATGCCAAAGTCCCAATATTGAACCGATTAGTAGGGGAGGTCGCGCTCAGTTTAAAAAGTCATTTCATACCGAGCGAAAATCGTTACAATAATAGTATTCCACTAATACATAACAGCTTTGATCGTCAGCCACTTCATAATGGGTGGAATAAAAATTGAGAGTATCTCAAAGTTGTTGTTGGGAATCGTATTGAATTGACATTAAAAAGATCCCAATTCGCACCCAATAAAGGTTCATATCTAGATTATACACGTTTAGGTTTGGTAGGTGTCGTTTTAGTTTTAGTATATAACAACAGATGGCGCTTTTAAAGTAAAATTTATATCATTCTTCTTCACAAATATTGTCTATCGAATTAATTACTTAAAATTGCTATGTGAGATCATTTTATGGTTAATTCAAACGAAAATCGCCGTCAGCTGAATGTTTGCAGGTGGAAATGTCGTCTACGCGACGCCCTAGGATACATTGAGCGCGAAGTAGGGCTATATTAGTCATAACTTATATCGGTGGCTGACGGTTTTTCCACCGTCGTATTAGCGACTGACGGTTTTCTTTATTATTTACAAAGTAGAAACATTCACCTGTATAAATTTTGTACGGTATAAAATGACTTTATATTCAAATTTTTTTTAAATGTTCAGTAACGCGACTGACGTTGAATTCCCCGTCTGCAATACGGCTGACGGTGATTTTTTGGTTAAACATGACCTCAATAATCATCCATCAAAGTTTCATTCGGTATAAAATCACTTTTCGCAACAATTTTTTTTACAACTTTGAAATACTCTCAGTTAACATTCCACCACGGGTGCGGCGACTGACGCTGATTATATTGATTGATAAATATTAAGCTACCGCTGGACAAAAATTTGGTCGGTATGAAATGACTTAGAAAACGCTAGCACTAGCTCCCCTACTAGATCAATAAATCATCGAGAATATTCGTCACATCCTTTATCGTATACACTCGCGAAGTTTATGCGACGACTCATTAGCGGCAGATAAATAAATGTCCTTTCGTCGGGGGCTCGACCGTAAAAATCTATTAATCGGACGTACCTCGACGGTCGTCACTATTTATATGCGATCGGTACGGCCCGTAATGACGACATGATTGGGCACAGCCGACATGGAAAACGAGTAAAAATACAGCCGTGATAAATGAACGGGCGAGGCACGCGCAGCGCCGATGATCCCCGCCGGAGGTCATGAAGTATCAGTGAGTTCGTTTCACTACCGGATTTAGTCCAAAATAATTGGCTACAACCATTAAAACCAGCCCCGGATTTATAAACAGGCAGTTATAGGCCACGGCCTAGGTGTGACAGCGTCCATAGAAGATAAATTTCGTATATGGGGTGGCGCGGCGGAAATAAAGTGGCTTACTCTCATAAAAAATATAAATTCGGGACTGATGAAAACTCTATTTCTTTAATTTACTAATAAAGATATTTACAAAGCGTATAGACATTTTCGCTGGGTTAAAGGTTAGCTGACTCAGTCTGTCAGGCGACTTTACCCATAGACGAGCAAACTTTTTATTCGTAGTTATTCGCTGTGTTTTTATTAGAAAAATGGATCGGATATTTGTGAAATCTGATCATAAATATTGCTAACATAAAAGCTTCAGTATTGCATCCGATGGAGTTTTGGATAAATAAGTCGGCGTTTATATATAAAAACGTCTGGTAGCCTTACGGGTGGTACATTTATCTATCCTTAACTGACGTACAGATGCGAGTCGCCGAGCGCGATAACAAGGACGAACTATCTGAGAAATGTCGATTGTTATTTATGATGAACACAGTCGACATCGTCGAAAGGCGTCCAACAAAAGACTAGACAAATGGCCGAGATAATCCCCTAGTTAATGCCCGACAACAAACAGATCGTGCAGTAAAAATTCAGACGTTGTTGATCTAAGGTTATGAAGTATCATTTTCTAATGAGTGCGACGAATACCTTTCGAATTCCAAACGCCATCGCACGTGGGCGTCAACACACGAGCGTTATAAGCTAGATGTGACCGGGCAATTGAATCCGAAAACGTACCGCGATGCCACTATGCAGGCCTCGGGCGTCGGCCCACGCGCGCCGAGATTTATAACATTACCCATATTCGGTCTAGCGTGGCGCCAATTCGACGCTTCGAATTAAAATCCGCCGCGAATGCGAAAAGATATCGCGTTTGATAGATGCTAGCGGACCGCCTGATTTACAGTTCGGAATTGTTCTGATCAAAGCGATCTCTACATCCTTGGCATAAAGGTCTTGCTTGAGGAAAAATAACACAGGACAGTCCGAGCGCGCCGAAGTCGCGTCCACTTCTAAAGCACTTGTCGTCCTGACGTCGATATCAATCATGAGGATCCTCGCCAGACACAAAACCTTTTAGTGTTCTACACAAATTGGTGCTATTTTTCTTAAGGCTTTACGCATTTATTGTATGTTTAATTGTACCTCCATAAAGATCCGTACTGAGCTTGAAATACATATATTTTATATGTAGTTTACATATTGGCATATTGGTATTTAATACATAATTGGCAAAACGCTTAAGCCGTACGTAGTGTTATAAAGACTAGGTAGCAAGGAGCTACATTATGGCCGATCAAATACTTAACAGATGTATGCAAATGTATGTATAAATTTTACTTACTCCGCTACTGTATTTTCGGGTGGTAAAATCCGGCCAGGCATTAAAATTTTCTTATGACCCACTCCCGCTGATTTTATTAGCTGCAAATGAAAAAGGCATAAAATTCCCCCATATTTCGAACCATCAATCAAAAGTAGCATTTAAAGAATGAAAATATTATCTACTCGCACAAAACAGAACTTATTGCTAATACTTTGCACAAAATATTGCTTTCTCTTTCATAAATACAAACAACGAGAGAGATAACATTAACTCTACACCTGATTGGCGCATATGACTATTTCGTACAAATTGACTTCGCATTCAAGTTCGTTCGTAATTCAAAGACTTCAAACATATTGCTAGTGTTAGTTAAACAATAATAAATATCGGTAGAACAATAGAATATTAGCAAATTAGTACGCGAAACGAAATGATCATCGTAAAACAGGCGTACGCTAATTGTAATTAAAACCCACGTAACTATGAACTATTTGGACTGGAACTTGTCTTACGCGACTCAATTTGTGGTATGGTCCAACAACAAAATATAAAAAATCATCAACTTATGGTTTTTAAGTCAAACTCAAGTAGATAACGAAAATCTTGCAGAACATGAACTCAAATGCGCATCAGAAACGAGGACTTAAAATAATGTACAGCAATGCTTTTGTGGCCTGCCTAAAATGCCTTTTTGTGGTACCCAGAGGGTAAATATATTCCTTCTTATTAATAATCGCGAAAAGTATGTAATTGATATGTTATTTAGCTCTACATTTTCTTGTATTCAAACTGAAGCATTCAGAGTGGAACATTAATTAATAATTACTTAATTCTTCGATCGTGGATTCTTGGAAATCTATTGTTATTCTATTATGATTTGTGTCTCGCTCACCGGTGAGCTGGGGCTTGATGGGTTAAATATAATTACCTAATTCAAAATTTTGACATAAGCCCCATACATTATCTGTCAAACTTCATTAAATTGACGGTTAATCATAATTAAATGTTGAGACATTTAATTATGATTAACCCTCAATTTAGCGGCGGCGAACAATTTGGACCGTCAGCAAGGGGTACTCAGAGGAGTACGGCGGTATGTGTATTAATTAGGCCACACGCAAACATTTGTGGTGTCTTCGGAAATATTTTTACGATCGGATTATGCGCGAGATGAATACGAAGCAATCAGGCGCGAACGCGAACAAAGCATCGTAGCGGAAAATGTGACTTTCAATCGTAAAAGTGAGCATAATTTTATTGCTTCCCAGTACGAGGCGTGAGTCCTACAGGCGCTATCTCGGTAACTAACGTCCACAACACCACGTTTTACTACTTTGCAGTATTACACACAAAAACATTGACGCGTTCAAAAATCCTGACACTAAGGAACTACAAATATGTATGTCTTGAAAAGGAAAACTTCAGGTAGTTTGTAACGGAAAAGTTTTTGGAACATTATTATGCACTAAGAGTTCATACAAGATTGTTCGTTTGGATGAAAGGGGTTGAAAATATACGGGTTAAAAATTCTTAAATAGATGTGTAAATAGTAGTAGTCTTCTTACTTGTGGATCGTAATATCGTTTTGTATTTGTTAAGTCTATGACCAATCCTAAGTTGGGTAATGTCTGTAAAAGCGTTTTGACGTCCCATCTGAAAAAAGATAAAATAACATTACAACTGATTTGAAATCCGCATTGGAATTATTAATAAACGTATTAAATATGATATACTATACTACTTAGATAGATCATTAAAAAAAAATAGATACTTACATCTCTTTTATTTCAGGATTATTCGTTTGAATGCTCTGCAACAAAACAAAAATTGGGTATAATAAAGTAGTACAAAGACAATTTGAACGCTATTAACACAAGCCCGTGTTCATAGACAATAATTGTTCTTTGAAAACGCCGCACGTAGGCGACAGTGCACTGATAAGGGACCTGATCAATCATCGGCCAGCCCTACCTCACCGGGGTCAGCGACCGTTTGGCCCACCTGACCACTCCGACACGGGACATCCGAAAACCAATTGACTATTCCCTATCGCGACACCCAAACGAACTCAAGAGTCAAGATTCTCGGAACGGAGTGCTTAGTCAAAATGCAGTCGCCAGATTTGGTAGCGCAGTAAGATTTCAAAAATGTATGATTTAAGATATAAACGCAACGCTAAGTTTGGCGAATCTCAAGATCCACACGGTTCTTGAGATTCGTCATAACTCATAAGTCATAACTCATATCGCATACATTTTTGACATGTAACTTCGTTATCGAAACTCGCGAATGCATTTTGACTAGGGCGCCGAATTCCAGGCCAAACACCAAAAAGGTGGCGGTTATAATTCAAAATCACTGTAATCTTCGAGAAACGGTGCTCATAAATCGCCAAAACCCCTGGCACCCCGGGCGAGCGGTTAAAAGATTTCGATTTCGCTCAAAAATATCAATAAAATGACAGGCATCCCGACGTAATACCAGGTTAGGGCGGCCATATTTTATCACGTGTTGACAAGATCGAAGAGATTGCGGCGAACAATTTGGACCGTCAGCAAGGGGTTAATTTTCAATCGGAACCTGCCGGTGGTCGTTATAAATAAAAGCCTAAAATACCGCGAATCGCCCATAAATAATACTTATTGGTGATTAATTTAAAGTTTGATTAACTTTTTATGTTCGCTCTTAACAAAATATTGACACGAGAAAGCTCACATTAATCGGTGGAGTCTTCTTTTGATGATCACCGAGAGGCAATTCGAAATTCAATTTATTTATGTTTTGCGGACTCCATTGAAAAAATGTTTGCCAAATTGCTTCCGAACGTTTTGGTTAATATCTTTCAATTCAATTGACCCGATTTGCTTAACAAGAACCTCTTCTTGAAGCCAGTTCGGTACAAACGTTGCTGGTAACCGAAATTCTGGCACACCTTATATTATGAAGACTTGGTCTATTTATTTTGCAAGTCTTACATTTTTGTAGTATTATGTAATTTTAAACTGAAACAGTTAAATGTTTTCTATAATAAGTCTTTCTTGGAGCGATGCATGAAAATAGAAATGGTGAGTCAACAGTGTCGGACGTATAAAGTTTCAATTGTATCAGACAAGTCTTGTCAGTGCCAAATTGAATTTATGGAGTAATATCATATTACTGACCGCAGATGAAAGTCTATCATATCATAATGTAATCTACGTGTAGTTCGACGAAAGTGATGCTACCATCACTTTCGTTGAAGTGTTTTCCATTTCAAAGTGCCAGTGCATTGTTTAAAAGCATTTTCTTTTTCGAATTTGATTAATATTTATTGCTTTTGTTGCAGCTACTTTTCTAACACATCAGATTAGGAGAGAACATTGTTTAACCATAACCGTATATCATCGATATTTTTATTAGTTAAAGGGTGTTAGTTATGTTTATTGTCTTACTTCTAACATCTACTATTTTTAGCTTATCAAGTTCGTTTAAAGTACATTTTGCTTATCTACCTTTAGTAGACACCTGCACTATTATTCATTAGTCTTCATTGTAAATAAATAAAAGTAGTTCAAACTATTTCGTGCTATCACCGCTTTGTGTTGACGCCGTGGTTCAGGGATAGACAACATTTTAGAGCGCTAGCACAGAATACATAATATTGAATAACTGCTCTACAAAATATCACTTTGACAAGCTAAGTTTTTTATCGGAAGACAAATCTATGTCGGATATGTGTACGAAAGAACTTAATTAAGCCTGAAAAAATACTCCTGAATAAGCTATTACTTTTGCTGTATTCAGTATTATCAGTAATAATTATTTATGTTGTTGCAGTAATTATTTAAGTTGTATTATTTGCTTCTAATTACATGCAACAGCGATTTAGGTAATATATTGTCTACAACGATTTAATCGCGTATTTCTTTAGTTTCATTTCTTTTTTTAACTAAAAGGTTATGTGTCCCTGCAGCATTCTATTCTGTGATTTATCCGAATGGTAACGATGGCAACTGACAGAGGACACACTCCCATTGTTCGTGATACGGTTTCGTCGTCTTGTAATGGATCAACTTTATTGTTCTAACATTCCTCCTTAACGTTGACACCTATCGACCGAACGGTAAAAAGGTGGAGCCTATTTAAATATTATACCTTCATCACTGTCATCTGGTAAAACAGCCCTAATTTAGATGCACTTAGGACTAAAGGTATTCTGAGCTAAAGGTTACATTACAACCTCGTAGCACCAAAAAATGCTTTTGGGTATTGAACTAGAGTTAGAAATCGCGAATGGACACATCTATACTTTTTTAAACTCAATCAGACTGCCGCCTTTGACGAAGACCATGGAATACCATTTATACGTGGGAGAGCCATGCTTCGGCACGAATGGGCCGGCTCGACCGGAGAAATACCACGTTCTCACAGAAAACCGGCGTGAAACAGCGCTTGCGCTGTGTTTCGCCGAGTGAGTGAGTTTACCGGAGGCCCAATCCCCTACCCTATTCCCTTCCCTTCCCTCTCCTGTTCCCTTCCCTTCCCATACCTACCCTCCCCTATTACTTTATTCCCGGCCGGCAACGCACCTGCAGCTCTTCTCATGCTGCGAGTGTCCATGGGCGACGGAAGTTGATTTCCATCAGGTGACCCGTTTGCTCGTTTGCCCCCTTATTGCATTAAAAAAAAAAACTTCAAAACTACCGCCTTTTTTACATTTAGAAAAACTAGTTACTAAGTCTTCCTATTGATAAATGTTAACACGTAACCGATCGACATACCAACAGCCCTATAATTGGATAAGAAATTTATTACACCAATTAATTCAATAAACGCACAATAGAATATCATTGTAACAAATAAAGGAGTGCGTTCAAATCATCCGCTTTCAACCGCTCATTATAACTAAGACATAAAAGTTAACACAATGTATGGATGACTTCGTAATCCTGTCGGAGTAATTGATATGTGGCGAGCGCATACTATGCGGGCTTTGTCAACTGCTAAGCCCTTAAATCATATTTTACTAATACAGAATCAATTGTTATTATACGGGTAATGGTAGGAGCACTAGAAAATTACGATGCATCTCCCAAATTCGACATAATTGAGGATAATATTGCTATTGATCTCTAACAAGTTTTAGACCATGAAAGTAGTACTAAATAACTTTTAGAATATGGAGCACATATAACGAATAATGAAACATAACATACGAAATCTAAAAACTGTTGAAAGCTCTCATCAGAGATCTGGAACATTCCGGTACTACGGTTACAAAACTTAACGATCTCAATAGAACGCATTAAAATAATGACGAGATAAGAACATCGATATCTATACGTCAACCGTAACGATACATCACATAAATAATCGAAAATACGTTTTCATTTTAGGCGATTAATAGAAATCGAGATCGGATGACGAAGTCATTTATAGTTTCTAATTGCGACCACCGTCGAATGTTTAGACTCGGTGTGATATTCCATAGGACTATTAGTTTAAAGGTCGCATTTCGACCCTTTAAAATAAATAGCTTTGACACGTTATAGATAATCTGTTCATATATCTACGCCAGTCGTAGTAATGTTGGTAACACCATCTCTACGTTGATAAAAATCCTTGTCTTCCTCCTTATAAAATCTTTAATTTACGTCACATTAAATGTAGAGGTCTTTTCTCAAAATTCATTATCTGAATACTTGAGAATAAATTATCCATCCTACACAATTCGTATTACATCTCTTAAATCTTAATAACAACCGTTTAAAACACTAAACTGTTTTCAAAAAAAAAGATTCGAAATTTAAAAGTTTAATCATGTAAATACGACAGTTTCGGACACAAATTATAGTCATACAAGACCTGCCTGTGAGTGCGAGCCTTTCATCACATCATACATGTAATTGTATGAGAATTTCTCGACGCATTCGTTTATTGTAAATGTAAAGTAGAACACACATGGACATGTATAAATATATTTTATAAAAGCTTTTATTTGTTACTTTGTATCACACCTATGCATTGTCATTGTATTACATAAGCTTGCGCTTAAATCCTTTTAATTGATTGCTATATGGATAAAAGGACACAAAAAATACAGATATCTATACTTATAAAATTACATGTCCTGACTGACTGACTGACTGATTCATCATCGCTGTGCAAAAACTATTAAAGTTACAGCCACGAAATTTGGTTAGTAGGGTTGTTTTATTAAGTAGACACCCACTAAAGAAGGAATTTTGAAAATTTTACCCCGAAGGGGGTGGAATAGGGGTTGAAAGTTTGAATGAAAGTCCGTCATTTCTTAAGTTAGGAACATGAAACCCGTTATTATACTATGCTAACGCGGACGAAGTCGCGGGCAACAGCTAGTAGATCTATATGGCCTTTTACAGCATATGATTTAAATGAAT
This sequence comes from Lysandra bellargus, assembly GCA_905333045.1. Taxonomy (NCBI): domain Eukaryota; kingdom Metazoa; phylum Arthropoda; class Insecta; order Lepidoptera; family Lycaenidae; genus Lysandra; species Lysandra bellargus. Next base: position 6,301,828 of record HG995353.1, read on the forward strand.
ATTTTTGAAGATATTACAGATTTAAAAATTGCGGGATGTAGCTTTTGCGGCGGTACCGACCAATGGGGGCCACGGGTACTGATTTTAATATTTAAATCAAAATTACTGTGTCGATCTTAATCATTTTTTCAGTGACATATGCTATGTATTTAATACCCGTGCGAAGCTGGGTCGGGTCGCTAGTTTTATTATAAAATTAGCAATCAGAATATACTTATCGGACTACATATTATCATTTAAGAAAACGCTTGGTTAAGAAATAAACAAAAAAATAGTGTCTTTTGTACACCTCATAAATGTATTTATTTAAATAAAATATGACCCTAATTTTACAGAGTAATTTTGAAATACACGGCTCCAGAAAACTCTCAGATTGAACATATGCGTACATCAATTAACATTTAAGCAACAGTGCGATTACGGCCTTATTTTAATCACACCAACTTTTCGAGCAGGACTAACCCGGGGAATTAAAACAAGACAATCACGAAACTGATTATACGGTGCTCCCACGATCCCATGCCGGGCTTCGCGGACGAAACTTAGCGCGTACGTGTCAAAAGATGTAATTATGAAGAAATCCAATCAAGCGGCGCGAACCAGAAAGGCTGTAAGCGTCGACGTTGATTGAGCGATAAATTTATTGAAGATAAATCACCTTATCGCGACAAATCAGGAGCTGATAATGCTCGGTAATACCAGATCGATACTCCAACGTGTTCATTACATTTACGTACAAATGAATACACCGGTAATACGGAGTGTGAACCGAGAGGTTGTAAATGATAACTTATTACTTTGTAACTAAATGATACCGAATGCAATAATTAATGTTAATGAAGTTAAGAATGAAGACGGATGGTGTGGGTAATTTACTCCTCGCGATAACTATGCATTAAATAAGATATTAGTCAAAATATATTGAAATAAGTTATATTATACAAAAATAAAAGAAATGGAGACTCAAATTGCAATAATAAATTTCCAGTTACTTACAATAACTTTAAACGATAAGCAGGATAACTCTAGCATGGGCGATATATTTCATGTAATTTTTGTTATTTATATCCTTGTCAATGAGGCTGTACTCAAAACCATCAGACAAGATTTAATAGCTACGGTAAATATGAAAATATTCATATGAATATGCTCGGAAAGATGAATCTGGCCACGACTTTTGAAATACAATGCCTCCACGAGACATTCAATATAATATTAAAAATATAATGTCCTTGTAGGCGTATTGATGGCGCCCCGTAAGCGAGATATAAATTCATGTAATGCTCATAAAAAAGGAATATCTCCTACGATAACTCCGGCAATGTGTGTCACTATAGGTCTACCTGATGGCAAGGATCAAAATGTTTTATTCCAATTACCCCGGTATTGCTAGAGTCAATTTATTTTCTCACTTTTTGTCATCAGATTCTGGTAGACATTTACATATTATACGTCAATATCAAAAGATAAATTTTCACTTGCAACTAAAATGCAACAAAATTAATTATAGGACTAAACCTATTGAGTTAATGCCACCACAAATAGTGAGCATAACTCAACAAATCAAATCGTACCATATCGTAGCACGTAATGCTAGCCCGCGGCGTGTATAGTACTAAACAGCCTGACTAATTAGCCGCTCTAGCCAACAAAGGAGGTTGTTAGGTCTGGAGAAAAGTTTTACTATCTAGTGCACTCAACTTTGCGTCTTATATCGCCCGATATAGGTCACATGTAGTCGCAGTCAAGTGTTAGAAGACACGCGATGGCGGCGAATGATAGGCCGCCCACGCGTAGGCGCCACGAAGCGAAATTCGTGAGAAGACTCCGGCGCCGCCGAACAATTATAATGCGAAATACTACATTATACGATACTAGACACGTATACGTATATTACATTACGAATGTTAAGTGAAATGAAAATTAATATTCTCATACTCATAGGTGGAGACCTCATAAAAAAAATGTGGAAGCTCATGGTCCGAAACTATAAAAAGGAAGTGTTTGTCAAATTAGTGAAGTAAAGAAAGAAATAAATATAGTTTATTTTATTTTTATTTGAAATTAAACTTAAATGAGATAATTAAAACGCAAGTTTTCAAATATGAATATAGTAAAAACCAAATCATAAAGAAATTATAATATTAGGTGCTAATGAATCTAACACATCAAGTTAATTAAAAGCACATTCCTATCGGTATTAACCCATATATTTAATAGAGAACCTAATAGAATTTAACATGTCGAATTAGAAGTTATTAATATTTAAGTCTAGTTATAAAATTAATTGTGTCATATTTTTTGCTTTTTTAATGAAAAAACTCTACTCTACATTTGTCGCTGCATGCAATTGCATTTATAACTCAATTTTAGCCAAATACTAGATTAATTTTTAAAGTAATATTCAAATATTCCATACAGATTGTAATCAAATTAAATTGTAGGAGACTAGGAGACCTATGTTGGCGAATTGTTTTCTGCCGTCAAAGGATAATTTGATATTAAAAAGCAATTTCTTGGCAACACGTCCGCATAGCATAAACTCAACATATGGCAAGTTGTGAAACGTGTAGTCGACACTATGGGGCGGGGCGACACACCTCTCAATTACTGCACAGCCCTTGCAGGTGCACTACGTACCAGAAGAAACCTTATTAGGAACATAGCTGCAGCTAGAGTAATAGCTGGAGATAGGAAACCAGCTAGACTAGTAGAATAAGGTAATGTAAGAGTTTGTAAAGGAAATTGGTTAAAAGTAAAAAAAAAAACAATCTAAATAAAATCAACGCGACAAGATTAATTGTAAACCATAAATGTTGTTGCAACTTTAAGAAAATTAAAAAGTAAATATTTTAATTGATAGATATTGATTTATGGATACTCAATTAATATATCAAAGAGAAGTGTAGCCGTAAATTAAATTATAAGATAAAAATTAAAGCAAAAACGTTCGCAAGAACGATTAATAAGTCGGCTCGACTCGAAGATATAGCTGTATCATATACACGGCAATTAAGATAAATTTAAACTAATGCATAATGCGATTAGAACTACCATAAAATTTTATTCAGAAAACAAAATTTCTATATCATATGAAGAGAAAGCAGTGATCTCGATGATATTTAAGAAAAATCTCGGAAGAAATAACTCTACATGACAATATTATATTTATAGCGATTGTTATAAAGATTGCTGCAAAATTGTACAGAATTTTCAGGTGATCAAAACAAGTAATAGCCCTACAGTCTAGACTCTAGCCGAACCGAAGCGAAGCAATACTAGGAACCTAGTAATTGTCATACAAATATCGGCACATACCAAGAGTCTGGCCCAGCTGTGCTACATATGCAAATTTTTCACACTTCCGTCTTTATTTAAATCATAATGCCTTTACGTGGGCCGTTGTAGTAATATTTTACAAGAGGATATTATGTATGTGGCAAATGGTAAACGATTTGATTGGTTCCTAGCATAATGAATATGCATGTCCTGTAATAAATCGACGAAGCGCTCAATTATCTACGCATGACTTAATCATCCAATCCACATAATAATTAACACTTTTAATATAAGGAATGTTTCATCTTGTAATGATTATTAAATAGCAGTAAAATTATAAAATGATTGATATGATGTACCTAGTCTAAAAAGGATATTAGAAAATGGAATCCAAAAAAGAAATTTCCAAAATTAAAAAAAATATATGAAGGAATGGTTAACAAAGGTACGAAGAAAATACAGCTAAAACAAAAACTAAAAAATATGATTTAAGGAATCGAAACTTAATCAAAATATTAAATACTATCTTGCGAGAGAAAAGTCAATTAATAAGGCTTGTTAACACCAAACACAGTTCGTGACCCGATGTGCATTTTATTAAAATCTTTGCCACTTCAAAACCACATAAATCAAAGTAAATTTAACATTAACGTATTCATTTGCATCGCCTTAAGCTACTCCACGACATTAACGATATCCAAATGAAAACAACAAAATTAAACTATCAATTTAAAAACGTAACGTACCATTTAAAATTATTTGACGACGTTATTAAAGACGATCTATGAATATTAACGGATGAAATAGTTTTTGGAGATAAATAAAAATCAGCAGACAGCAACGCATGGCTGTTATGGTAGGCATTCATTATAAAGTCTTGACTCTTACTCTTGAGTCTTGACTAAAGGCATCTTGCTACTCGAAGTCTTTAGATTCAATTGAACCAAATAATGGTCTAAGCTTACCATTCGCAAACTTATCCTTTCATACGATAAAAAAATAATGCGATGTATCCCATTATGTACAAAAAATTATAAGTATTTAGTGAAACCTTTGAAAACAAAAACTATTCATATTTACAAACATACAGAATACAACATACAATCTAAGCGGTATACAAAAATATTTGATTACAAATATGACATGGAGGACATTAACTTGAAAAATGGGTGACATGACTCTTCCGTTAATTAAATGATTAAAACGTATTTAATAGGGAATGCAATAAAATAATGACTTGGTCCGGGACCTAAATCACTGCTTGATATTTTACTTAAGGAGGTAATGAAAGGCGTAGATCACAAGGTAATTGTGACATGGGGGTATTTATCAAACGGGCCAGAACTTATGTTCAGCTATTAAGTTATTCATGTTGACATAATCACTGGATAAACTTAGTTAAACGCTACAACTTTTCATTTTCCTTATGAGTGATGACGAAGTTGCTCTTGGTTGAGGTTTTAATGAAGTTTATTATGTGCATCATATCATTCCTTTTAATTTTCCTTACTTGTGGTAAAAAGAAGACGTAATGATTATGCATAGTGCTTACTTAAAATAAATCGCGTTATGGAATAACATTACCAGATTTATTTTATTGAAGTAAAAGATATTACTTAGTGTTTCAGACCATGACTCAACTGGTCATCAATAATATCTATCCACTTAATTCATTTCAACGTCTGTAACCCGCGCGTTAGAACAGCATTCGTGGGAACAGAAGGTTATTAATTTATTACCTATATATTTAGATACTAATAAGGTGGGTGCCGTATTTAGTAATGCTGCCACAGCATGCACACAATAAATTACACTGGCATTTTTCTATTAGCGCAATATTTATTATCTGTTTAGAAATCATTGAAAGTGAGGCAATATTTTGCCCAAAGAGTAATTTGATAATTTAATTTTCAGACAGCACAATTATCTTTGTCCTAAATTCTTTCGAGAAGTTAGTGAGTCATTATGTCACTCCAACTTATACGTAGGAATTTTTTAACAACTTTTAAAAATACAATTTGTTCCATAATAATAAATATTTTCAAAATATATTTTTTGCCCTTTGCCCTAGTAAAACTTAGTTAACGAGTTTCATATTGTATCTGCTATTGATAATTATTATGACAGTACTGATCACCGCTCCCATGACATTCTCGTATCGAGAGTGACATACCAAGCGATGACGAAATGCAACGAGCGAAACTCGACCAGAAGACGACACGATGTAAACAAATAGATACGCCTATAGATAAAATGTACAGAAATCTCGTAACACCGGGGGAAACAACGGTCCCCGTTGTACAGTTAGACTCGCTAACCGTTTTAAGCACAATTAACGCTCCATTATCGCTCACAGAGGTCATTATTGGTGGAGATCATATCCATACTAACATGGACGTAAAAGGGATCACTGCACAATGTATGTTAAATGGTGTGCAATTAAATAGAACGACGCTTAATAAACACATTACGGCACGATAGACGGCGCAGAGCTGACGTGATTAAGCGGCTAAAACGTGGGAACAGAGAGAGAGAAAGAAAAAAGCCGATTGTGATACCACAGCAAATATCTCGTGTATATCCGTACATAATTGTGTGTCATCAATTCACTAGTGCGGCCTATTGAATACTTCTTTTTGTGCGCGATAAATATTGTAATATCAGACTTAGCGCGCGTCTATTTTTCTTTCCGGCTTTATTTATTGAGGCGAACAATTTTGCACGGAGAAAGAGACGAAGTAATTTTTTTATATTTAAGGCTAAATTTTTTTATTTATTAAATAATAAATATTTTATCCTTACCATGAAGATCATGAAGATGAATCTTTCATCTTTCATTGCAATGAGTGACTCAACAAAGTGTTTGTGCATATAAAAATTCCTTTAAAGACAATATTATTTAGATGTATTTAAAATGAACCAGTAAAGTCATATAAAAGAGATAATAAAAACAAAACAACGATAACAAAACACGCATATTCAACGGTAAACCTTCAAACTGGGAATATTATAACTCTCGTTATAGCGTATAAAAGTAGACGTGGAATGAGTTTTAGTGTCTCACAATAGATACGCTATGGTAATAGCAATGATAGTGCTTAAAGTAGTTTAGTACGCCATTAAAGCTCGACGCTTGCAGACAAATTCAATTGACAGGCGTCCATACCCATAGGGGTGCATTCGCAGTTCGTAGCGCCATCTATTTATATCGCCTTCGCAAATTTTGAACTTGTGCAATTAGATATTGATGGTCGCATTCTACGGTAACGAGTTTCCGGAAGTTGGGTTTGGGTTGGATTCATAAAATATTATGAAATTTAAATAACTACTGCAGTATAAAAAGGAAGAGTTAACATAAATTAAATATATAAATAACTATCTGAACAATCGAATTTGCATAAAATATTGTAAAAAAAAGTTTTAACGACAAAGCAATCAGATAAGTGAAGAGATTTAATTTGCTTCTGTATAATCGTTCGCGATAAAGATAACAAATATACCTTGCAATTCAATTTAATGTAATCACTTCTTTACAAGACCACTTAAATGGATTAATAAATGTAGCGTGCACAATACCCTGCATACAAATAGTGCACCCACGTACTAATGGTAATGCTCTCTTTACAAAATGTTTCGCTGTATTAAAAAATCATAAGCTAGAGCCGTGCAGTCAATACGATCATATAGTGGCGTTATCACAAAATATGATAGATCGCCGACCGGTACATAGTGCTCTCCCACGCGGCCCTGTGATTAATTATAATTCGAATTTTATTCAAAGCGAACAGCGGACAAACGACGATACCAATCAATAAACGGTTCCGTACCGGTGACGTACATGATATCACAATTACTGCACCACATGAAGACGTCAGGGTGAATAACACTGGGGACAATGGTAGCGACATTAGATATGCGACACTTTTAGATTAATTTCATGTTATAGTTGAGGGAACTTGAATGATTGCGCATACAACTGGTGGACCATAGGGAGCGTTGAGGCTTTAATCATACAATAGAGAAAACTAAAGCTTCGCTAATCACGACTATTACAACATCAACCGAACCGTTACTAGCCCCGTTTGAGATCATTAAATCAATTCATAATATCATAGATCATCTCGGAAATTACTCTTGTCTCCATTCATTACGTTCGGAATAAATTTTTAAAGATTATCATTCATTTATAAAAGTATGATATATATTTATTCCCATTATCCAAAGAATATGAAATGCAACAAAGCCGGTTCACACGACGCACCGTGACAGTAATAACGTCCTTATAACTACATAAATCATAGAACACGAGCTCACAAGCGCCACAAAGCTAGAAACGACACGCATCCTTGTCTCGGAGCATAATAAATAACATCCAGGTTGCCTTTCAAAGGGCGGCCGAGAAGCAATAAGTCGCGGACGGGTCAAAGTTGAAGTGAATAAAAAACGAGCGACAATTAAATAACGTTCTTGAAGGTTAATGAGGATAATAAATATGTTGTCGGCACCGCAGCTGCAACAAATGCATGGCCATCACACGTGAGGAGGGTCCGCTCAAAGCCGCTGACTAGCAACTTCATTGTACATACCTTTACAATCTCGAATGTATGGAGGTTAATGTATCAGGGGAAGGAATGAAAGAGTGAATGGAAAAATTAGATCATCCAAGTTAGAGCATTGCGTATCATCGTGCATAAAAATATTTGACGTTACAAACTTTATTACGACTTTCAGGATGACTAAATTTTCAGAAAAACTAAATCTGTTAGCGGTGTTCTTCCGTCTTAGCTTTGATACAGTTTACAATAGGAATAGTAAATTTTAAATGTGAATTTACTTATGCCTCAAATATTTGGTTTTAAACTCGACTTCCCCGTAAGCGAGCCGAAATCCGAGTCGTAATCCACTGAACCGCCCCTGCAAGTGTTCATAACATTAACAACGGAATGCGCGAGACGCGGGAATACCTGCTTTTGATTTATAACGAGGAGGGGTCGGTACGGGAGGTACATTCAGCAAATACTTAGTATTTATCGCATGGCGTTTATTATACAGAACGTTTCCGCGTAAATATGTTTGTCTCAGAACTCTACCATGTATTGTTATGCGACTTCAGAGTTAAGGCACATTCAAGTATTTGATCTTATATTACGAGTATTACAATTTTAACTGAAATAATAATATGCACAGGCATGATTAATTATTTACTGCCACATTATTGCATCCAACTGTTTTATTATTATTCACTTATCTGAATGATTCTAGATCTACAAAAGTCTGCAACTTTACAATTGCAATTTTGAACCGAAAAATAATTTTAAAGGATTACTTACTACACTAAAACATTGAAACCAAGTTAAAAACACTTTACATAATTATCAATATAATTTTAAATTGGAAAGGAATTCATAAGTTAGCGAGTCGCAAGAATAAAGACGTGATAGGTTTATAACGCAGCAGGTAATATCACAATAGGCGCCTGGGGATGAGACTACAGGGAGCCTGCGTGCGTGAACTCTATTATCACTAACCTTAACCTTTTAGGGTAACGCAAATATCTATACTAATATTATAAAGCGGAAGAGTTTGTTAGTTTGTTTGTTTGTTTGTTTGAACGCGCTAATCTCAGGAACTACTGGTCCGATTTGAAAAATTCTTTCAGTGTTAGATAGCCCATTTATTGAGGAAGGCTATAGGCTATATTTTATCACGCTAAGACTAATAAAAGCGAAGAAATAGAGGAAAACGTGGAAAAAACGGGGGAAAATTATTTGAAAGGGCTTATTTGAACGCGCTAATCTCAGGAACTACTGGTCCGATTTGAAAAATTATATCAGTGATAGATAGCCCATTTATCAAGAAAGGCTATAGTTATATTTTATTACGCTAAAACTAATAGGAACGAAGAAATAGAGGAAAATGTGGAAAAAATGGGGGAAATTTTATTTCAAAGGGCTTATTTGAACGCGCTAATCTCAGGAACTACTGCTCCGATTTGAAAAATTATTTCAGTCTTAGATAGCCCATGTATCAAGGAAGGCTATAGGCTATATTTTATCATGCTGAGAATAACAGAAGCGAAAAAATAGAGGAAAACGGGGGAAATTATATGAAATTGCTTATTATCTTAACTACTGGAGCTATTTTTTTGTTATTTGGCAAACTTGAAGAATAGACCACGTGAAGGGACATAGGCTATTTTTGCGGAAAAATGTACGGTTGTGTGAAATTCCTAAATTACGCGGGCGAAGCCGCGTGAAACAGCTAGTTATATTATAGCTTATTAAGGGACTAGACGACGCCCGCAACTCCGTTGCTCTAAATTCATTTATCGCCCTGGGACCGTACATATTTCCAGCATCCTATGTCCTTTTTCGTGACTCAGAGTATATTCATACATATACATACATATTTTCAGCAAAATCGATTAAACGGTTTGGGCGTGAAGAGGTAACAGGCAGACAGACAGACACACTTTCGCATTAATAATAGTATGGAGTATTTTACCTAATTTTCTCTTCCAAAAATTAATATTATAATAATTAATTGATATTATAATAATTAATAATGATCCATTTGGAACGAAAGTTAAAATTACTGGTACATTAATAACTGGTAAAAGACGCAAGACTTTACACTTACAGGTAATTATTGTTCTAAATATGTACTAAAATCATCGCGAAGATCAAAACAAAGCATTAAATTTTAAGTACGGAACCCTCAACACCTAAAATTCCAACGCAGGTCGATTTTTTAACACACACGTTATAATAAACATGACTTTCCTGTTTAAGGGAGCAGATAACTCAATGTTGACGTGTGAATACAATATCGATTAATTTTTAAACTTACGACGAGAAAGAAGCGTTTCACTACTAGCTCCAAACAAGTTTTATAGTAATGAGGATGTCTGCATTGATAATTCAATTAACATCGTCGGCGACGTCTTTAAGCATACGAAAAAATGCATTACCATGTACCTACATCATTACGTGTTTGTTGTGTTTCACGAAGTTCAGCTAAACACATGTAAATTAGACACCGCTTGTGAACGCGCACGGTCCAACGGTTTACACGAAACAAGTATTCTTTTGATAATAAAGATCATAATTGATTTCGTCGGGTGTAAAACGGATTTGCCGGATAGCACAGAATCCACAAGAGATGCTCCGACGCAAGTCACTGTGGGTGTTCCCAACCAGCTTTTCTCAGTTTCTACTTTCGTGAAGTGTATGAATATACTGTTATTAGGTTTGAAAATGAACACAATATCAAACGTCGCATTGCTGTATTCAGAACAAAATATTGCTAAAGAAATGGCTACAATATTTTTTGATTTCAATAATCAAATTTAAATTCATGCATTCATATGCATGAGCGTGACCCAATTTCAAAATTAAATAACCTTATTCTCTACAATAAGTTAAATAACGTATTGAATATGATTTATGTTATTGAATTGGAAATAGTTTATTTTAAAAAAGTTTTTATTAAAATAGAGTTTTTTAAATACATAATATTATTTTTTCAATCAAAAAAACTAGATACTGAATAAGTATAAACTGAATTTTATCTCACAAACAGAAATTAAACCTACTAGAATTACTACAAAAATATGAACTTACAACAAAAGTAAAACGCAAACAAGTGGGTAGACAAAAAAAGAAATCTAAGTTGCACTTCAAGCCAGCACCTGTGACGGCCCAAACGCCGCCCTCTGTTTTAGAAGACGAAAGCAAACAGTATGAAGATAGTGGACAAACAAATGTAAATGACCGAAATGTGAACGTCATGTTTGGCATTCCCATAAAGAAACGTTAACACGTCATTAGAGGTAATGATGGCGTGATTACCAGGGGCGGGCGAGATGGCCAGATGATTGCCCGCTCACTGTGTGGTCTTGCGCCTCCATATACAAATACTGGACCCTCGAATTGAGTCCACGTGCCGAGATACTGGTTTAATGTATCCTTTTTACCGCTAAGTATAATGTATCATGCCTCCTGACGATTATGATGAATATGCCGTGCGCGACGTCTGGGATGACCTAATCGGTATTAATTTGTATTGAAAATATTAATTAGCTCCCGTCCAGTCGACGGGCTAATTGGTCAGCTCGATCTGTTGATTGATGCCGGCCGGCTTCGATTTGTGCTCGGGTATTATCTGACCGCAGTAACAATTAATGTCTTGGCTGTGTCTTACATTCGTCTTAGCGAGAGTTATGCCGTGATATTTTTTTATTTAATGTCTCGATCGATCATAAAATCTGTTAGCTGAGAGTCGGAAACCGTGTATTTCCGTGTGCCACACGTATCTCTATAGGAAGTTTTGAGGTTGACAGATTTTTTATCCGACGGTCAATATTTCATGCGCATAATACATATTGCCTAAATTTAACTTCGGGCTCGGACAAGCATTCAAGGTGGGCCGTTCCAAACATCTTAATTTATAATATCAAACAAAAAAGGCCACAAAATCTAAATATGAGCAGTAAAGGGAAGGTATAAAATATTACAATTAGTTCCACTCCTTTAACCCTCGGTGGTCCCGCAAACATGCATCTGTCGGGGCACAATAGTGAGCGTGCCACCGCGTGCACCGGTACTATTGCCACAAATAGTGCCAATAATAATAGTGGAGTGATTCGTTGGCGCGTGCAGCCGACGCGACGACCGTCGCTGATTGAGGAGAAACCACCCACGCGCCTGTCGTTTACACTGAATCATTTAAGGACGCTATCTCGCCTGGCGGCAATTATGTCACATTGATGCACAATGTGTGCTTTAAAATTTTAAGAGTCATTTAAGACGCGCCGAAGGAATAGAAAGTCAAAATGAATACCTTCATGAATATTAATAGAGATATGAATAATCTTAGAAATGAGCGTTAGAGAAACACCCATTTGCAATCTTCGTGCTGTTGCTTCGTCAAAATTATTTAGTATATGTATATTATAAACATACATCCATAAATTTGACTTAAAGTTATCAAATATTCAAGCCATTCCACCTATTCAAGTTCAAATTGCATAACACACGATAGTCGATACTGGACACTGGTTTAGCAAACTAAATAACGTAGCTCTAAATTGATTCAATTTCTCTTTTCAGAGAATCGGCAATGACCGACCATAATCGATTCATACAGCAGACAATTTAGTGCCCCAATCGGCGGTATATCACGGTGCAAATTGGCAATCAGCTTGCATCGATTAGCAAAACTCGATCCAGCGCTTCACGGTTGGAGTCCTTTCATTATGATGCGAGAAAATTTCGGCAGACATATGCGGGAGCGTCAAAATACTCGTTAATTGACACGTCCACTTACGAATATTTGAATTCTGGATGCAGTTAAGTATTACGTTGATGATGATTTATGATATATCAAAGAATGCGGAAGAAAATGTTTGGTATAAAGATCAGATGCTTAATGTAAAATCGATAATTAATTTGTGTATACCTAATGTTAATTTAAAAGCTTATAGTTAGTGGAGTGATAAGTCCTTAAGTATGCAAATAACTTAAAATCTAAGCATATAAAATTAATCAGTCAAAGAAAGTTGGCATAGTTCGGACTTCGGAATAATAAATTAGACCTATGATTCAAGACACGTCAAGACACTAAATTCTTTGGTACAGCTTATATTCCTTTCTGAGACCGAAGCTAATAAGGTCTTGATCTGCCTCAGCCCTTATTGTTATTGACAGATGATTACAAGAACAAATGTGGGAAAAAGAAGCTGATAAACACGAACAAGACTTGTTAAAAGTTTGAACTTTTTACGATCATGTAACATCATGCCCATTACTGGTTGATAAACGATAAGTGCAATATATTAGTCGGTCCACTGCTCATGCGATATTGGTCGTCCAGTTCCCAGCCCGGGGAATGTTTATGACATTTTTATATAGTCCGATAGCTGGAGAAATGAAACACCGCTGACCTATTCAGATTTCAGTCGTCCATTTATTTTTATCAACCAATGGAATAACATTTTGCATTGAGTTTATTTTTATATTGTTATTGAGCAACGTTTTATCGTAACAAAAGTTAGGGTAGCAAAACGTAAAAACGTAAAATATTTTGCTAGATTTTTTAAAGACTCATAATAAACTATTGTCATAGCACTATTTTATATAAATCGTCTCATCTAAACGAATACGTATGAATCAAATCTCGGTATAAAAATATGGAAGTGTCATAAATAAAAGATTAGTATTCCTGATTGTAAGGGGTATTAGTAGTGACAAATTTCGTAAATTATGAGATAGTTTAAGCTGTAAACAAAAACTTTAAATCGCACCCAAAGGATCAACATTCTACTGAATCTGATTATGATACTATATTTGAATTGAATTTAATGTTAAATAATAATAGGCCATATGCATTAACAATGTAAATGTACCTATTATTAATTATATAATGTGAATTAAATTGTAAAATGTTAAAGCAACCGCATTAAGTTACGTCGCCTTCTGCTACAAGTTTTTGGGCGTTGCTTATGCAAATAGGATTTTTTTATTTACCAAATCAATGATTGATTATGATTTTTTGTCCAACAGTTGCCTGCAATTCATTACGTGGGTGATCAATCATAATTCTAATTTCTCCGGCTTTCACGAGCCGAATTTGATACATAATTAGATTAAGGGAGGACCGAGCATGTGATTAACATAAAAACAACAAATATTGATCTTACCGATACAAGCATCAAAGTTTTTGTGAAGTTTGAACTTGCACCTGTTATATTAATGATTTATAAGGTTTATCGATAAAATTATGCTTGCAGGACTGAGGACAACAAACTATTGATGTCAAAGAAAGTTTTAGGATATAGCAGATATAGCACCACCTTGAAGAAATCAAACATTGGCTCCGTCGATAATTTCATAGAAGGCGCATATTAGTTAAAATTTCTTTGAAGCAATTTAACCCTTAACCACTGACGTGCAATTAAGTTATATTACCACTGACGTACGTATGGGATACGTATGTCATTTTGAACGGCTCCTGATGTGTCGCTAAAGTTTAATTTTGGTGAAAATTGCAGTCTATTTATTTGGATACTTTCAAATGACATAAATATAATGAAAAAATAATAATATTTATTATAAATAAATGTTTATATAACTAAAACTTTTTTAGTTACATAAACATTTATTTATAATAAATATTATTATTTTTTTAATTATACTAAAACTTTTTTAGCAACTTTTGTTGCTTTTTTGACCAACTTTATCACCCTCATCCCTGGCCAACCAATAAGGCTAGAGAGCTCATGTAAAAGCTACGGTATCAATTCAATTTGTTCGTCGTTTTTGGAAATATTCTGTTGAACTGGCCTTTTTTTGACGTAGGAGGTTCCCAAAATGAATAAGGCCTACAATTCATTTTTATCTATGGGCAAACAAAAAGTAATTACTTGAAAAAAGTCACACTAACACTGACGCTACGTACCTCATACGTCAGGTCGTCAAAGTCACCTGCTTGCAGATGTGCACTGCATCCGCTTTTCCCTGCCCTCGACGCGTCACTGGCACCAAAAATGACACGCAGAAAATCCCGCGAAATTTTAAGTTTTTAATGAAAAACCGCGCGGGCGACGTACCACATACGTACGTCAGTGGTTAAGGGTTAAGGCGCATATTAGTTAAAAATTCTTTGAACAGCAGACGCATGCTTAAAAACTCGTAAAGTGTCAGATACAAGAAAAGCTCAATTGACTGTGGTCGTAAATAAAAGATAAAGGGAGCAGCAACGCGTCACTAACTCAGCCTTTAAACGGACCAAAAACAAATAAAAAGGCCCTCGGACAATGAGGTTTATAACTCTATACAACTCCGTGTGCACGCATAATGGCTCGCGATCAAAATCGTCGTCCCAATTGTCGCCCTCGCCAGAGGTGATATCGTAAAAGTTGATCGCACACGAACTTACGATTATTGTCTCGTGTAATACAAGTGTTTGACATATCACTCAGTGAAATGTCCGCTTTCTGTTCAATCGATTAAGCGAATAAAGTGATAATCGTAAAAATTAATGTAGTTACTCCAATAATTCTACCGCACGAACTTTATTGGCTCTCGAGTGAGGGAATGATTTCTCGCGACATGTTTGGAACGGTTAAATCTTTAGATAAATAGGACTCGATAGTCGATGTATAGTTCTAATAGAAAATGCTGCTATAAATCTTTCTTTCTTATCATTCGAATTTATTACTCGTATCATATTCTCTTTAGTCCAGGCTACTCTTAAGACGTAAAATGCAATTTCGTTTATCTACAGTCTAGAGCGATTGGCGGCTGTATAAACGGCGTACTCCAAAGACGTCGTCATCGGAACACTTCTTGGTTAATTTTCCCAGCCAGTCATTAACGTCACCTCTATTTTTACATGCTTCAACTACCAGTGCCTAAGCCCCCAGTATAATGAACTTATTCCTTCAAATTCTCTAAAAAAAATTGTACAAAATCGGAACAGGTCCTAACTCCTAAGTCAAATCACGGGACATCCAAAGCGATGCTCAAACATTCAAAATTTGAGAAACCTAATCTGAACACTAAATAACAATAAAAACACTTGCATAGCCGAGCGATATCAAATTACGTCTACCGATTGCCATTACGGTAATATTCCTTTATAATTCAACCTAAACAAAACATTATAATTTATGATCGAATCCCGTTGAATAAAGAACGAAATCAAAGCGCCACGGACGCCGAATAAAGGGCTATTTCTTGGGGTAAAAAATTTCAAAAGATTTTAGAGATAAAGGCTCAACTATTCATACGCACAGTATGAGGCACCGCCTTATCACATGCGGGATTAGTCCTGCGTGCCGGGACCGTTCCTTTATATGAACAAATATTTTGACACGTCGCTGAGCAAATAGAAAATAGATGAGTAACGGGATTAAGGTCATCCGCAGCTAGAAGGGTTTAAAGGATTACGTTTACGTGTATTTAACTAAAACTAAAGTTATGACAATATTTTAAATAAAGAATGCTATTTCGTAACTACTTACTGATAGTCATTTTAATGGAGTAATGGAGGATCTGAATTTACAGGCACCGAGACATATCCAAGACCTTGCTGTTTAAAAATCAGCTGTTTTCATTAAAAAAATAATCCAATTTCAAACAATTACTGCGTTTAAAAATCGCTAGATACCATAAACCTTTAAAGCCATGGATATTTCAATAGATTAATCTAGATGAATTGATATTAACCTGATCAAACAATTTGGGTTTATAATACATTCCAGTCCAATAATTTAGGGTTAGGCACGTGTGTTATCTTCGGTTTGAGCTCAGCATTACTTAAGGGCAGTGCCGGCTTTAGCACTACCAGGGAGGGCCCTGGGTGATATTTCTTCGGCGCGGCCCTCTCTAAGTGCAAAAAATTGGCCAGTGCAAGTGTGATTGGCGCACGGAGTGTTGCGGTGTCTTTTATTGTTTTCCTTCAGCGCGGCGCCCCTTTTTGGCCAACGCCCTGGGCGGTCGCCCAACCACGTCCCCGCTAAAGCCGCTACTGCTTACGGGGCTGCGGTCGCAATGCGGTCTGAATTGAAGACGATGCCTTTGTATGGCCTTTATGAGATTCTATTCAGTACTTATTGGACGCTGGAACATTAGGTCTAATGAGTTCATTATGGGTCTTCTATTTTTGATTAAAGATAGCATTCATTGGAAAAATTCTAGTTCGATGAAGTGATTCTGGGCTAGCAATTTCAATTTTAAGTTCTGCATTTAAAATTTCAAATATCAAAAGCAGTTTTAAAAGGTTGTAGATAAATTGATAAATTCTTTATTTGTGCATTTATTTCAATTATTGTTTACTTTGGCGGTCTTACTGCTTCTAGCGTTTTCTTCCAGACCTTAGGCTTAGTAATACATCGATGCTTTAGGAATTTGCAAATAATTATCAACATCGGGTTTATCAATCGTTCTGCCTAAAGCTTTCGACACGTCGAGCACCTAAACCAACTTCCTGCCTATCTAATGATAGAATAGCAATGCAAATGTTATACAGAACAAATGAACGAATGTTTGTCATAACTGTGGGCCGGTCAAGCGGGCGAACAGTTAGACAAACACGTATTGTGACGGCCGCCATAATGCATCGTATTGTGCGCCCGCCGTTGCAGGTGCAAATGCCTAATTCAAGTACGCTCTATTAACCGGCGAAGAGATTTTCTATGTTTTCACTTGGGCCATCGTTGATTTGTAGAATTTCTAGTGGTTTGAGATTTCTGAGTAAATATTTAATTTATGACCTATAACCTTTTAACCGACGCGAAATATCAATAAATTGAAGTTAGCCTGTCCTCAGCATCGTACCTAATAATGTCTATAATTCGGCAATAGCTCTAAAAATTTTGTCAATTTATACCTATTTATAATTTTTTAAGTTATCGAGAATGGACGGACGAACGGACGGACAGAGCTAAATAAATTAAAGATTTTTGTAGTTCCTGTGGAAACCAAAAAGTAGTGTTATAACTTATATCTAAGTTTCAGTTGAGCTAACCTAATTTCGTCATCAACCACATTTTTTTTTTTGTTGGATCCTTCATTGTAGGAAGTCGGTTAAAAATGGTGTTCAGTGCGCCATCTATGGCCGCCGTTCGAGACTACTTCATTAACTTAAACACTATGTAACCACTGTAACATCCACTAGATGTCACTACTAACACTAAGCATATTTTCTATCCAACTGTGCCAGAAGATAGCTTAGTTAATTAAGCACAATAATATTATTATTTATTATACCTATCAGTGCCGAATTTATATTTTTTATGAGAGTAGGTCACTTTATTTTCACCGCCCCGTGTACGTAATCAGTATCTCTATCTATGAATAATAAAAACTAAGGAAGATAACTGTGTCAAAAAAATTGTTCCGATTCTACAAAATGTGACCCGCATACAATATACATGCATACTTTATGCAAAAAGAGACCCGAATATGTGCAAGAGTTTTGTGTAATTATAGACTTGACAATTATTGTCAACGACTTTATTTTGTCAAATTGAATGTAGTGTTTCATAGCTATTGCCATATTATTTTAGTGTGCGAAAAGAACCTTGAGAACCAAATTCAAAACAATTGAAGTGGGAGTTACGTTTTCTTAGTTTTTATTATTCGTAGATCTCTATGGACACTGCCACCCCTAGGCCTTGGCCTATAACGGCCTATTTATAAATCTGTGCTGATACCTATGCATCGTCCTACTGCCAGGCAAAGGCCTCCCCACAGGTTTTCATTCATCTTGCTTTAATGCCACCTACTACTAATTAAATTGAATTATTTATTACATATTTGTAAAATTTCAATTTAACAAACAACATTTTACTTTTTATCATAACGGTGTAGAAATTTACTAAAGCAAATATTGCTAAAAAATGCAACACTAATTGCATTATTATACTCATAATATGGTGCTAAAAATATAAAATTCTACTCTACTCTACTAAGTGTATAATGTATGACTTGTAATTATACACATACTTACAATAGCTTTATTTTCAGAAACTTACAATAATTATTATTAGTGGTTAATGGTTATTTTATCCAACACAATACAATATAATTATTTAGTGGATCACAATAATATTGAGAAGAAATACATATAAAATCTTCTAGTTCTCTAAGACTCTTACCGTTTTTAGAGGAACTTTAAAGCAGATGATCCTTGTGCCTTCTATAACCTTTCCACATGCCTTGTATGGTATCCATCTGTAAACGTAAAAAAAATTACACAAATGTTTTGTACACAGTACATGTAACGTTATAAGAATTTGTTTGTTTATTAACAGATTTTCTAGTAAACCTTTGCCTAAATTTGATATTTTTTCTAATAGCACGTAATAAATAGGAAAATTCTCACCTGTCTGGTAAAGCTCTGGGCATTGTTGTATAGGACTTATTGTGTTGTATTCGTTTTATGACAAATTAATGTTATTCTCAGTAATGGTGGTAGGCAATTAATATCTCGTTTTGAGATTTTACACAAGATTTTATATAATACCAATAAAATTAAACACGAAACCAAAGCTGCTGTAGTTTTCTTCTTCGTCTTGTGTTTTGACTTTTGACAACTGTCACTTGCCACTTCTTCTTCTTCTTCTTCTTCTTTTTTTTTTTTTTTTTTTTGATATGGCGACTAGCATAAAACTATTGCCAGTGTCGAGTAGGTAAAGGTAGGGAAACATATGACGCGGTAAAAGTAGGGATTACAAGGACGGAATTTGGATAGGATCAGATCAGGAAAGTTTTGGTATACTAATATATATATATATTTTTTGATAATATACTAAAATATAAAATATCGGTAATTATATAGGTATATATTATAAACTTAAATTGTTGGTTACTATAAATTCACATAAAATACTTAAATATTTTATAGGGTCACTTAATATACACATCATATTAGTAGGAAGAGGAACATGAAGGGAGTACAAAGAGGATAAAAACGATGTATGATCAAGCAAAGGACACGAGAAAAATATGTGATCTAAAGTCCCCGTGTCCTCCCCACAATCACATATATCATTATCGAAAACGCCAATTCTATTTAGATGACTAGGAATACACGTATGTCCTAATCGCATTCTTATTATAGATGAAATCACTCGTTTAGAACTATTGATTCTATTAAACCAAGACTTTTTAGGTACTAGAGGCTGCAGTTTGTACATACGGTTACCCTTTTGTTGTCCAGTAAATTCCCAATATTTATTCCATTCACTATATAAATCGATTGCCGGTAAACTCAAAAGGTCACTGGGATAAATTTTAAATGGAAACATGTCACCACTCTGCACTGCATCTTTAGCTAATTCGTCTGCTTTTTCGTTGCCTAAAATTCCTGAGTGGCTAGGAACCCAAGAAAAAGCTACTGTGTATCCTTTCTCAATGCATTTATAAAGTTTATATCTAATATCAAAAATAATATGGTGATAGGGTTTACTACGAAACGGAAATTTTTCAATACCCTGCAATGCACTTTTTGAGTCTGAAAAGATAATAGTCTTTGTTAATTTAAACAATAATACATATTCCAAAGCTTTCAGAATGGCTAAACATTCTCCGGAATATACTGAGCTTTCTAAAGGCATTTTAATTTTTTGATGTATGTTATATTGACTATGATAAACACCTACTCCTACATTTCCTGTTTCTTGCAACTTAGAAGAGTCAGTAAACATATGATGCCAATTACTGTACTGGGTATATATAAAATTATTAATGTTATCTTTAGTTAGTAAATCATATTTTACATCAGGTTCAATCAGCAGACTCTCAAAATTATATGAGAACAAAGGTAGTACATCAGATTGATAAATAGGAGCAGATATAGAAAGAAGTTTACGATAACTTACTATAAGGCATGGCAAAGATCTTTTATAGAAGGGACGTGACTCTAAAACGCTATTCAGTTGAGCTAGTTTTTCTAGTAATGAATGGAATTTGTACTGTTTCAAACGAAAAACAAATCTATCACTTAAATATTGTCTCCTTAGGCTCAAAGGTGGCTCAGTGCATTCTACCTGTAAGGCATTAATGGGACTTGACTTCATAGCTCCACATATTATTCGGAGAGCTTTAGACTGAATTTTATCTAATTTCTTCATGACATACAAATTATCACCTACTAATAAAAATATACCGTAGTCTAAGACACTTCTAATAACCGCATTATAAATAAGTTTTAAACAGAACGGGTGAGCTCCCCACCAAACTCCCGCAAGACATCGCAACATATTCAAGTTACGTTCACATTTAGAAATCACATATTCAATATGTGAGCTACCATTCAATTTGTTGTCCAGATGAACACCTAAAAATTTTGCACTTGTTTTAACTGGAATTGATTTATTATCATAAGATATGTTTACATTTGGAATAGAAACCTTTTTAGTAAATACTACTACACTACTTTTCTCCACTGTTAAATCTAGCCCATTGTCGAAAAGCCATTGTTTAAGGACAGCAAGACTTTGATTTAATAAATTACAAGCGACATTAATGTCTGTATTAATAGCATAAATTGTTAGGTCATCTGCGTATTGCAATTTTTTTACAAATTTCGCAATTACGGGGGCCAAATCGTATGTATAAATGTCATAAAGCAATGGGCTTAAAACTGACCCTTGTGGCAATCCTTTAGATATGGCACGGAGAAAATATTCAATGTCATTAACAAATACATAAATTAATCTTTCTTTAATTAAATTAATAATGAACCTGATAAGAATGTGGGGAACATTTAATTTGTGCATTTTTTTCTCTAAAATTGATATTATAACATTATCATAGGCGGACTTAATATCTAAAAAAGCAGCCACAATGTACTGTTTATTTATGAAAGCTAAACGAATATCTGTAGTAAATATGCTTAAATTATCCATAGTGGATTTACCTTTTCTAAAACCAAACTGACTATTTGACAATTTATTAATTTATTAGGTTTCAATATTGGTATTATTTCCTGTGATTTCCATGAGTCAGGAATGTTTCCAGAAATCATGACCGTGTTAATAAGATTAAGGTAGTAACTTAACGCTTTATCCCCTAAGTTCGTTAAAAAAGAATACGGAATACTGTCCATACCTGGAGTAGAATCATTTACACTTGTTAAAATACCTTTGAGCTCCACCATTGTGAAAGGAGAATCTAGTGCGGAATACGAATTGAAAATTCTGCTACTGAAGATGGAGCTAACTGATCAACATAACTACATAAAAAATCTTTAGGAAGTACCATAGTCTGTTCTTTAAATACAGATCTGAATCTTTTTATACTTTTCCATACTTCAGATGGACATGTGGATGGAGATAGAGATGAACAGAAATTTTTCCAACCCTGTTGTTTCTTTTGTTTTAAAAAAAATTCCGTTAATTTATCAAAATTTTCATTAGACATATTATCAGCATATTCCCTCTCAATAATTTTTCTTTTTTTAACTGCTTCCGAACATTCGGAGTCCCACCATGGAGGGAATGGGACTTTTGTTCCCATTGCTTTTTTTGTGGGGAATTGCTTCTCAGCAACATCGATAATTGTCTTAGCTAACAATTCAGAAGCAGTTATTTCGTTACCTAATCTAACTTCAGGAAGATAATTGATTTGAGATTCTATTTCATTTTTGAACTTACTCCAATCAACTTTATCTAATTTATATCTATTTCTTATTCTTTTGTTATTTATGTTGTTAGTTTTATAAGCCAAAGATAAACATATAGGATAGTGATCACTGCCGTATGAAGAAGACAAAGTTTGCCATGATATATTTGGTGCTAATGAAGGAGAGCAAATGGAAATATCCACTGCACTTTTGTTTCCATTAATATTTACGACCCGTGTAGGATCACCTGTATTAAGCACACATAAATTAAATTTGTCTATGATGTTCAATAAATCCTCTCCATCCCTGTTTGACACATCGCTTCCCCAACTCTGATGATGAGCATTAAAGTCACCCATTACTAATTTTGGGCCAGAAAATGAATTAAGCAAGTTATTGAAATCTAAAAATGTAGAAGAAGAATTTTGTGCTATATACAATGAGAAAATATACATGTTAGGATTTAACAACTGTACACCGACTCTATTGAAATTTGTACTATTTAAATGTGGCAATGTCAACACTTTAAATGGTATAGTATTTTTTATTAACATGGCAGCCCCACCATACCCGTCAGGTCTGTCATCTCGTACACAATAATAACCTGGAATACGAAACGAAAAATATGGTCGTAACCAAGTTTCAGAAAGGGCAATAACTATAGGATTGTATTTATTCACTAAGTAAATCAAATCAGTTTTTTTAGTAAGTATACTTCTACAATTCCATTGTATTATGTTGGAATCCATTGTTGATGATATCAACAGAGTTAATCAATTTATTTATAGAAGCAACGTTGGACGGTTTTAAGGTATTATTTTGTTGTAAAGCACTAACTAGAGCAGATAAAACATTTAAAATAGTGTTTGCATCTGTCTTATTGTTTGCTAATTCTTTTCTATTTTCAGAGTCAACATAATATGCACAACCATTATCAGAAGCTGGAATTTGATACTCTTTTAAAATGTTATTATGGAAATTTTTATCATATCCCTTACCAGGATTATGTGGGGAGCGTGGCTTTGAATAAAAGCTTTTTTTATATGACCGTGCATTATTATTCTGAGTTGTCATAATATAATCAGAACTCTGTGCATCAGATGTTAAAACCTTTCCATAAGACCTTCTTCCGACCAGAATTGGAGGCTGCAACTTACTAGCCTCACCATAAGATATGTTTTTTTCAGCCATGCAATTTTTGATTGATTTTTGTCTTGAAAACTCTGGACAAATTTTGTTTGTAGCGTAATGTTCACCTAAACAATTTATACAATGCTCTGCATCACTCGTGCATGACTCGGCTGTATGTTCCTGCCCACACTTGAAACATCGTCGTGTTGATCTACAAATTGTTTTTGTGTGGCCATATCTACAACAATTGTAGCACTGAATTGTCGGATATATGTACAAATCTACAGGTAAAGAATTATAGCAAATGTAAACTTTAGGAGGCAAGATTTGCCCATCAAAAGTTACAACTACAGAACGAGAAGGTTTCCATTCGACAATGTTATCTATTTTTACCTTATAATTAATCCTCCTTATTTTTAATACTTTACCAAAACCTACTAGTGTTTCTAAGTTTTCTAATATTTCTGAGTCTGTCCACTCTGTTGGAATATTTTTAACAACACCCATTCTGGTAACATTAAAATTAGGTATAAATGCCTTTAACTTAAAGGATTCTAAATTTTTATTATTTACAAAATTATTAGCATCTATGTGTGACTTAAAAGCTACTGTACACCGGTTCCTACCTATTTTCTTAATGCTACCTGGTACTATATTATTTACATTATTAGTTTTAAAGAATTTTCCTAAGATAAGAGGATGCAGAGTGGTACCATCCTGTAAAGATGATGTTATCCTTTGAACATGTACAACATAAGGGTAACTGTCAGTATTTGTATACATTCGGGGTTTAATATTCTGTGAATCAGTAGTTTCTGATGATTTAGGTGGCGTATTTGATATTACATTATTAACAGTAATAAAATCTTGTTTGTATGTTTTCGGCCGTTTGCGGCTCCCACTCATCTCATGTTCGTAGTCCATATCTGTTGTGATGGTTATATTCATGCCTACATCAGGACCGGGCCCCGGGCCCGGCCCCGACGTAGGGTCGGGCGGCTCATTCATTGAACCACCCAAAATATTTTAATATTTACAACTAGCTAATATATATACAAGAAAAAAAAAACTTACCAATATATACAGCTAACTACACTATATTTATTTATACAAGTAATAAATAATAAATATACTTAATTATTTACAACTTTAACCCTCCTTATCCTATTTATAATAATTTTGCAAAAAAAATTCCGAGAAAACACTCCCGCCTACTCCGAAGTTTCCCGCGCTTTTTTTCTTCTTTTTTTAATGGCTAGCTCAGCGTGGCGTGGATTACACTATCAATATTATCATGATTCGAGTATCACGCGAAATCCACGCGGATCACGAAGACTGAAGCGCCCTATTATACGGTCAATATTATCACCGTCAGTACACAGTTGAAATCGCTAGAGGAAGGTCGTCTCGTACAATTTTTTTTTTTTATAAGAGAAAAGCAGCAAAAGCAATAATACTCACATGCGAGTTAAAAACTAAACGCATGCAAAACAAGACGGATTATTGTTTATTATTATTATCTATCTTATATTATATTTAAACATCTTTCGGATTCCATAAAAATGGGCATGTTTCTTACAAAAGAATAAACTCCTTGAAGTCATCAGGCTCTAATTATTGTTATAAGAATTCCTAATCTCATTATTAAGTATGTTTATTATTAAAATTATATTTATGAATTCTGTATATCTGCATAATTATATTATATTACTTAATTTATAGGGTAAAAAATATAATTTTGTGCTATATTTGTCATTGTCCAGCCAGACGACATCAACTGTTACGTACTAGAAGTTTAGATACTTCTTCTTCTTTTTTAATAATGGCTCCTTTGTGAGTCGCCACTCGCCAGTATCAGAGCGTTTTCTATTTACATCTTCTTTGACATCAACGACAGTAACAAATTGACAATTATTTTTCTTTCCAATTTTTATTGTAGTATGGCAAACTGTTGCTTATTTGGTTGCCTAGGCTGTGAAGACGAGAAGGACTGAGGGGCGGTCCCTGGTTGCAGTTGCAGGCCTGCACGGCGGACTGCAGCAGGCCTGCAAATTGCAATGCAGGATCTAGTGCAGGATAGTGAATGGGCCGTTGTAATGCGGCTCCCCACGAAGGGCCAGCGTAGTGGGCCATCACGATGGGCCAGCGTGTGGAGGACGTAGTGGCATAGGATGGCCGATGGCGCCAGCGATGGCTGTGGAATGGCGGCGGTGTCGGTTTTTCAGCCGCACATCAAAGGATGATGGCCCAGCGATGGCAGTACGCCTCTACACGTTGGCGATACGACAGTCGGTGCCTGACCGCGGTCGAGTGAGGACGTCGTAATTCGTATTACAATTTACGAATTTCATTCAAAATGACGAGTACGTGATCTCATAATCAATGAAAATATAATAATATTATGATAAAAGCGAAAGTTTGTATGGATGTTTGTTACTCTTTTACTCAAAATCTACTGAACGGATTTTGATGAAACTTTACAATAATTATTATAGCTTTTACATTATAATTTATATAACTCCTGACTTTTTAAAGATACAAGTTTGGGAATTTCGGCATTGTTTTAAGAACGGAAAGCATATTAATATGCTATTATTACATTCATAATTGTCATCATCATCACTACCATAAACCATTATTTTAATTTTAGTCTCGAAATAATTATTCCTAGAATTCAAGAGAAGGTTCATATTAGGAGGGAGGTGATACGAAGTTCACCGGGTCATCTGGTGAAGTCATGAATTATTAAAAATGCACGTTTTGCATTGCCGCAATGGCTAATGCTTACACGTCCATCTTGAACGACGTGTAGATCACAACTAAACACGGCCATCATGTAGAGGCGTTGCGACCATTGCATGGTCATCGCATGCGCCGTTCGATCGCCCAGCGCTGGCCACTGTTGTAGAGGAGCCATTAGGGGGGAAATGTTTTGAATAGTTGGCAATACTGGAAAAAAAAAACAATTCAAAACGGTAGTGGAAACACCGTTTAGTTGATTCTATAGAGACTTGCTCTTTTTGGCGGGAAGAGGAAGGCGCCTTTTTTGAACAACAATTTGGAAAAATGGTATTTAATAGTTTTTATACATTAAAAGTACTTTAAAAGTAGATAATATGCAGGACGAGAGCGACGGAGATGATCCGAACTATAAATCTTCGTCATCGAAGAAAAGGAAAATAGATGAAATCTCAGGCGATAAGTACAAACCCTTTACTAAGCCTTCGTATTTTAGAAAATATCCTGACAATAATTGCAGCGGAGAATTTATTGTCTTCGTCGAACATTGTAATAAGGAAACAAAAGTAGGAAACATGAACCCCCTTAGCCTTTCGAAAATTTTCAAAAACGCAAAAGGAGTTTATGAAAGAGCTGGAATAAGCGCCCGCAAAATAAAAATAACTTTCAAACGAGCGGCATTAGCTAATGATTTCCTCAATGTATCATTTATTCAAGAAAACAATCTAAGAGCATATATCCCAGCAGCCTTTGTGGAAAGGGTTGGGGTAGTTAGGTACATTCCTAAGGAAATTAGTAATACGGATTTATTTGAAAAAATAAGTAGCGATATTGACATAATTGGTAAAAAAGTAATTTATGAAAAAAGAAAATAATACATTTGTTCCGTTAAATACTATTACTGTTACTTTTTCTGGCACTGTATTACCACAATGCATTTTCTTAAAGGTTCATAATTATATACCTCCAGTTCTACAATGTTTTAAATGCTTACTTTTCAATCACTCTGCAAAATATTGTTTTAATGAACAAGCATGTTCTAAATGTGCAGAGAATCATTCCTATAAAGAATGTACATCAGAAGTTTTAAAATGTAAAAACTGTGGAGGTAATCACCTAGCATTTCTAAGGAGTGCCCAATTAAAGCTTCTAAAATTAAGAAAAACATTTCTTTGAGAAATAATAATTCTACTTATGCAGACATAACAAATAATTTAACATCTTTCCCACCTCTGACAAAAACTAAACCTCAAAATGTTAAAATTGTTCCAGAAAAGATATCAGCCCAGGACATTATTAATAATCAAAAAATTTAGAAGCCATAATAAGCACTATTGTAAGTATAGGAAATTCTAATGAGATTAAGACTACAACACATATTAAAGAAACATTAATTAAAAACTTTAATAAGTAATGGATAGTATTAATATTGTACAGCATAACATCCAGAGTTTAAATAATAAAAAACCTTTACTTCAATCACTCTTAATAGATAAAGAAATAGATATAGCTTTATTAAATGAAACATGGCTGAAAACTTCAAGTCCTCGGATTCATTTCCCTGGGTATAATTTCATTTTTAAAAATGCTTCAAATGAACACGGAGGAGTGGCAATAATTATTAGGAATTCTATAAAGTATGTGTAGCATCCGACTCCAAATTATCAAGATATATACAGACTATTGATATAACCATAGAAACAGGTATAGGTTCCATTACAATCCTTTGCATTTACAGTCCACCTAGAAACAAAATTAATATAACAAAATTAAAAAGAATAATTAACAATCTTCCTAAACCTATTATCGTATCGGGTGGTTGTAACGCCCATCACATAGCTTTTGGTTGTACAATAAATAATACAAGAGGACGAGACCTGTATGAAGTTATAGATGAATATAATTTATGTATTTTAAATACAGGTTGTGCAACTACAGTAGGCAGACCAAACAATAACACTTCTGCAATTGATGTTACACTAGTGAGCCCAGAGCTGGCTCCCTATTATGAATGGTATGTCGGTGAGGATCCGTTGGGAAGTTATCACTTTCCAACTTTCACAAAACTTAATACTTCTCCTATGCAATATGACATAAATAAAAATGTAAATAAGTATTTATTCAAAAAAGCTAACTGGGATAAGTTCTTTAATATGTCAAATGATTTATTTCAAGATTTTGAATATAATTTACAAAATCCTTCAGAAAGTTATAATCATTTCTGTGATCTACTAAACACTTTAAGAGATGAATGTGTTCCAAAAATTATAATAACTAATTCATCTAAAAAATTTAAAAAAAGGGTACCTGCTCCGTGGTGGAATGATATTTGTGATAGGGCTGTAAAGGATTGTAGAGAAGCTTTGGAAAAATATAGAAATAATTTAAGTATGGAAAATTATATAAATTATAAGAGATTAGATGCACTCAAAAAAGGATTATAAAAGAGAAAAAGTTGGCAAAATTTATGCTCTACATTTAATAGATACACCCCAGTCACAAATATTTGGAATTTTATCAAAAAATATAAGCACGTAGATTTTGTAACAGAATTTTTAGACAAATTTACAAATGATGAAGTATGTGACAGTTCATTAGAAGATATATTTAAAAGTAATAATGATAGTGAATATTTCAACTTTTTCATGAAAGATTTTAGCTGGGATGAATTTTATAGTTCCTTAATGTCAAGAAGAGATTCTACTCCTGGACTGGATAATTTTCCATATTTAATGATTAAAAATTCACACAAAAACGCACAAGCAGTTCTTCTTAATTATCTACAATCACTTATGGTCCAAACAAGTTGTTCCCGACGAGTGGAAAACTCAGTGTGTTTTGCCCATTCTGAAAAAAGATAAGCCAATCCATGATCATAATTCTTACCGTCCAGTATCACTTCATGCATAGGAAAAGTTTTTGAAAATATGATAAAAGTTAGGTTAGACTACTTTACAGAAACTAATTCAATATTACCAGATTTTCAGTTAGGTTTCCGTAAAGGAAAAAGTACAGTTGACGGCTTTGTTTCATTTCTTAATGATATTAAGAATTCTTTAATGGCTCATTCAAATGCAATTTGTGTATTTTTAGATGTGCAAGGAGCATACGATAATGTTAATTTGTCTGTACTTATTAAGGTTTTAAGTAAATTGGGCATTCCTGGTAGATTTTTAAATTGGATATAATATAGATTCTTGAATCACCGTCTTGTCTATGTGAAATTTAATGATATACTACATGGTCCAAAATTTGGACATAAAGGCTTAATGCAAGGAGCAATATTGTCTCCAATCCTGTATAATTTATATACATCACAAATTTGTAAATATGTAAAAGTATTAGGTGTTAATGTTCTACAATATGCTGATGATATTGTTATATATTGTATTAATCGTCTACTACGCTCGGCCAATTGTAATATTAATTTAGCTCTTAAGCAACTGTTAAATTATTACAATAACAAACTAAAACTAAATATTAATTCTTCAAAAAGTTCAGTTATGACTTTTGGTAAAAGTCAATGTAATGTTCAAGTTAAATGTAATAATGAAATAATCTCAATAGTAAATGAAGATAAATTTCTAGGTATAGTTTTAGATAACAAACTCAAATTTAATAAACATATAGATTATATATGTAATAAAACTTACCAGCGACTCAACATATTGAGATGTTTAGCAGGAGTTTTTTGGGGTGCTGATCCAAAAATTCTCTCAATGTTGTATAAAAGTTTAGTTAGGAGCCACTTTGACTATAGTTGCTTAGCATATACTAATGCTAGCGCTAGTCTTCTAAAAAAGTTAGATATAATTAAAAATCAAGCGCTGCGCATTATTAGTTGAAACTTGTATACCTCCTTTATTCTTGAGACGACTCATGTTAGCTAAGAAATACTTTGTTAAGATGATTGCAATTAAGTCCTCACTTCCTGTAAGAAAACTGAAAGTATCTGAGGAAATAGCTAGTCTATTAGATTCTTCTGTAATTACATCACAAATTATTTCTACAAGAATTTTGCCTCAGATGCCGACTTTGTTGCAGTTGGTTTTGTTACTGTTTTAAATATGACAAATGACATTTATTCTAGTGATCTATGGCCAATTTATGACAACTTTGAAGGTTCTATAGAGAAAAATATTTGGTAACAACTAACAACCGGAGACATCTATGGTAAGACTGATTTTTTTTAGTTTTTTAGAAAAGAAACGGACTTTTATAAAATTTATACAGATGGGTCGAAAACTATAGATGAGGTTAAATCAGCTTATTATGATGAATTTCTGGATGTTACTAAATGTTTTATGATCAGTAATATGTGCTCTATTTATACAGCCGAATGCTATGCCATTTATATGGCATTACAGCATATTAAAACTTTGACCTATGTAAATAAGTTTCTTATAATATCAGATAGTAAAAGTGTCTTAGCAGCTATAGGGAATAGTAATTACTTCAGTCGGAATTTCTAGGAATTGCTATTGTATTCTATTGTTGTCGCGATCACCGGTGCTCGCGCGGGGCCTGAAGGATTAAGTTTCAAATGCAATTATATTATTTTTAAGATCAAAAACATATTACATGAATTAGTCAGTAATAACGTTAATATAGAGTTTCTATGGGTTCCCTCCCACAGAGGGATTGCTGGAAATGAAAGAGCAAACACAGCTTCTAGAGGACCACCAGACGAAGACCATAAGAACATTTTAAGAGTCCCATTTACAGACCTCTTTTTGACGATCAAAGATGAAATCTTTGAGCAATGGAAAAGAATTTGGAATATAGTAAAGGTTAATAAGGGCAAATGGTACAGTGACATAAAGAAAGATATCTCAATACCATGGTATAACACTGTACATTTTGAATCAAGAAAATTCACATCAGTAATAACAAGAATGAGATTTGGCCACTGCTTGGTCCCCTCCCAAGTCCCACCTTTATAAATTAAGAATATTAGAAGATGCGAAATGCCCCAAATGCCTAGAAAATGATGCTGACCTCAAACATATTATCTTTGATTGCAAAGAACTAGGTCTAGACAGAATATTACTCTGCTCTGAAATAGATAACATATGTAAAGATTGAGACATAAGTGTACCCCGCCGCCCAGAAGATTTATTATCCAATTACAATTTCTTCAAATGTTTATACCGATTCATATGTTCAACGATGGAAAAACTGTAAAAATTATTGTAAATAGTGTTTTTTTTTAATGTGTTTTGTAAATAGTGCTCAGTAAGAAGAAAGAAGAAGGACATTATTATTTTTTTAATTTAATTTGACGTTTATTAATGTATTTTTTCTGGAGCAAAGGACTTGTTTCCAGTGTGGCGGTACCCACAATTCGCCTAACATTCCTGCATCGCGCTATCGAAGTTTTCTAAGCGCGTCGGTATATATACGACAGCTGAAATGTATCACGTGGGCTTCGGCCTGACCGAGCATGCCATCTCGCTCGGTCGGAAGATCTTCCTTTGGCCTCCACGTATATTTCCCACAATGGTGACCCTCGACAGAACACGCCTCCATCATCATCGCTCCTCGCCCCTCCGCACCGCGCCACCAGCATCGCCTCATCGGGTACCTCGTCCACTAGCCGCAATGTACCGCGGCCTGGGCGGACTCCGCATCGGCATCATCGGGCTTTCTCACTACACACCGACCGGTCAGCAAGCAGAGCACATCTCTCCTGGTCAGCACGTAGCATCGGCCCCGCACGGCAGCTTATCCGACTCACTGGATCCCGTGCAGCAGCTTACAGTTCCGACTCACTGGGACTCACTGCAACAGTTCCGACTCACTGGAACTCTCTGGCACTGGCGACTCAAGCGACAAGACTTAAAGATTCGACCTCCGGTCTTCGGGGGGGAGTGATGTGGCGGTACCCACAATTCGCCTAACATTCCTGCATCGCGCTATCGAAGTTTTCTAAGCGCGTCGGTATATAATATACGACAGCTGAAATGTATCACGTGGGCTTCGGCCTGACCGAACATGCTATCTCGCTCGGTCGGAAGATCTTCCTTTGGCCTCCACGTATATTTCCACACCAGCTCCCAATAAATTAAAAAAAAAAAACAATTCAAAACAAAAACATTATTTTGGTTAAATAAAATAATCTCGGTTGCTATAGAAATAATGAAAAGAAAATTGTGTTTAATCGAAGATTTTGAATCAATACAAAGAGAGCTTAGCAATAATATTGTTAAGAATATTCTCAGCAATCAAACCGCGAAAATGCATAGGAACACAATTTGGTACAGATCGTTGCAAAATGCGGAGAAAACGTGCTTAAAGCAGGATAAAGTGAGAAAAATTCACTACAAATTCGAGGACGATAAAGAGATGGTTGAGGAATACAACAGTGACACTAAGGTGCTGTTAAGAAGAGCGTGGAAAGTTAAAGGCAAGTTGGGTGGTGATGGCAAGTGGTTGGTAGAGGTTGGAGACCCGATACCAGAAACTACACCCAATCCTGAACTTCCAGAAATTGTTGAGTCTAAAGACCAGGTATTTTATGATAGATTTTCTCTGTAGACATATTTTATTACCTATATGTTTTGCTTGTGAGTTGTGAATATACTTTTGTAGCATAGCGGTTTCATGTAGTCTTGTCAAGTTAAATATAACTCGGGCGAATTAACTTGACACCTGGTTCAATTGACGTTTCTCTAAAGTACTGAGTGCAAAAAAAGTTTTTTTTATTTTAAGTTAATTCAAAAAAATAACGTTACCGGAACTAGTTATTTTTATAGGGCTACACTAACCACAGTATTTTATGCAATTATTCGGCCAAGTACGAGTAGGTTTCGCCCAAGGGTTCCCAAGCAGGAATACGAGGTTTATGGATGCGTCCGATAATTTGTATCTAGCTTCATATTAATATATTCCGTGAGTAGCTACTTCATACCACTCAACGCAATAACGTTATTAAAATTACTAATCCACTACATGAGACTGACCAGTAATGTCTATTTTGTATTGCTTATCAAATTTAATGCCAAATTATGTAATAATAATTACTAATAATTGTGCTTCACATGTGAAAAAAATTGTAAAATTTTCCCGCCGTAAAAAACGTAACAAATAACACAACAAAACTCAACAAAAATCCAAGAACAATAACAATTAACTACTAAAAAATAACTCCGAAACGCAAACTCAATAACACACGTGTAACGGTAACAGATATGCTAACGCTACTGGACGCGTACGACGAGAGCGGGGCGCTGCGCGGGGAAGCGAGGGAGGGGTAAAATTTAAGCCAGGTGTCAAGTTAATTCGCCCGAGTTGTACTCTCTTTTTTAAGTGTCCTACTTCTGGAGGAGCATGCATGCATATGTAGTTACAAACTAGTGAATAACATCATGTTGTACTATGGTGATGATGATAATATTTTGTGTTTTTTATAGCCAATTATTACAAAAAGAAATACCAGAATAAACATTGAATGGAGAATACGAAATATGCCATATCCTATTGAAACATACTCAGTGAAAGCAGATAATGAGAACAAAGTCATAATTATAAGTACTAGTAACAAAAAGTATTATAAAAAACTAGATGTTCCCGAGTTGACTAGACTAGCACTGCCATTTGAACAGGGCAATATACAAGTTTCACATCAATTTAATACCTTGATTGTGGCTGTGAGTATAACAATTATTATTATAAATACAAAGGTGTTTCTGTCTAGTTTAAGAGGTAGATTTTTTTTATTAATACTTCGATCGCAGATTCCTGGAAATCTATTGTTGTCGCGGTCACTGGGTCCTTATGGGGCTTGATGGGTTAAATCTAAAACTGTTTGCAATTCTGACATTCATTATCTTTAACCCGTTACCGAGTAACCTTTCCTTGCTTAAACTGCTAAGATGATTTAAATACCTATTTAAATCATCAACAATCAAAGTATATTCATAAATCATACATACCTATGTATAATTTATGAATATACTTTGATTTCCAGTAGCCCTAGTGCGGCGACCAGTGGAAATGCGAAAGTATAGACAAACTGTGTAGATAAACTTAAGGTGCCGTTCTGATCCTTTTTCGTTCCGAAAAATTCAATTAAAATGCCACTTTATGACAGACTATAGTCCTAAAAATTCAAATAATATCCTACTTTATGACATATACTATATTCTGTGATAAAGTGGCATTTTAATTGAATTTTTGTTGGTCGCAATTAGCCGCAGTAAAGATCAGAACGGCCCCTTAAGTTTATGTCCACAGTTTATCTATACTTTCGCATTTGTACTGGTCGCCGTGCTATAGCTACTGGAAAGGGCTTAGGGCAGTTTTTATTGCAGAAAAATGTACAGACACCTATAATCTCATCAAAATAAACAATTAATAGTTAATTCAATGCTAACATAATCTCTCCTTTCAGTATAAAAAACCACAACCACTCTTAGACATGGAAAAAGATTGGTATCAAGAACTAAATACTGTAGAATCTGTGAAAGATATACCAAATGATTGTAAAACACAATAAGATTTTATATGCAAATGGAGTTATAACATGAGCTATTTTGATGATGGAAGTTGATATGTTTTACAGGTGCATTGTGTCTACAGCTTTGGTTTTTAATGACAAAAATATTATTATGTCTGCACACAGCTGATGTTTTAAATTGTTTGATGGTTAAAAATGAATACTGCAAATGGGCACCCACTACAAAGAGTTGCAATATTGTTAAACAATATTTTTATGAACAGAGAGTTTTATAAAACTACAATATTTTATTTTTTACTTATTTATTATCCCCATAACCGAAACGAAAAAGAACCAAGGAAACTAATAACTAGTGCTAAACTAAAATGCACATTCCTGATATTGCTTTATAGTAGAGGAGGGTGCTATTTTTATAGTCATTCGAGTGTTATGGAGACCTAGTAGGTTTTGTACATTAGGTAAAGCAGATAAAAAAAAAAGAACGTTTTTTTTATTTTAGCGGTGGGTTCAGAAACTGCAGCCATTTTAAAGTTTTGAAAAAGAAAATATATTCAGAAAATTGCTTATTTAGGTAAGTTTTAAATATATTTTAGACAACAAGGACTAAATCATTTAGTTTAGAGCAAAATAAAATATCTGCAAAGCTTAAGAAAATAATATGAAGCTTTATTTTTTTATATTTTAAAATGTCCCTACAGGCTTACCTAAGCTTTGAATCGTCAGTGCTTTATATGGAAGCTTATTTGGGGTATACTAAACATCCCTATCTTAATCTGACAGA
Source organism: Lysandra bellargus (assembly GCA_905333045.1). Lineage (NCBI taxonomy): Eukaryota > Metazoa > Arthropoda > Insecta > Lepidoptera > Lycaenidae > Lysandra > Lysandra bellargus. The sequence continues at coordinate 6,337,347 of HG995353.1, forward strand.
TCCAACGACATTTCAATATTTAAATATTTTTTTTTTACCCACCATGTGAGAAATCTGATTTCTATACCATGATAACTAAACAGATGTCAGAACCCTATGCAAGCTTAATCTGACACGCTCGAGCTACTCCCGAAATCCCCTGCCCAACTATTATCTTAAGGCATCCATTACACTGTAGGTTCCTCGTCAGTCAATTCCATCAATCACGAATTATGTTTGACTGATGGACTGACGAATGTATCCAGACTTTTGTCAAACACCGTCAGTCACGCTCTTACACGGTAGGTTACCCATCAGTCACAGTCATGACTGGTAGAACTGACAGCAAAACCTATGACGTCTAATGGATGCCTTAAATTCATAGCTTTGCCTTTGCAGAAATAACTTATGTATATGTATATTGGATGGAGTTGAAGTGTTCTGCGGTACCCATCCCTCCCGCACTAGGCGCACAATGGAGGGCTGGGGGGGTTTTAGTGGGATATGAATGAAAGGAATTATATGTACTTTTTGTCTTATAATCATTAAACAATCTTAATCACTATCATCCATGATAAGATTTTTTGCATCCTGTTTCAATTTTTCTTCATCCTCTTCTTTATCTAATAAACCTCTGGACTCCAAATACTCTCCATATTGTTTTGGTATTCCCATAAATGTCTTCACTTTCGCTCTAAGTTGTTTCCATGTCTCTTGGTAATAGTTTTTCTTGTCTCTTGCCATTGCCTTATAGTCATGTCCATACTTATCTAACAAATAAGTTATAAATTCTACCTGCCCTTTGGGTAACCTACAACAAGCAAAAAAATATTGAAGGTCATGCGAATTACAAATTAATTATGTAATGCAAATTGGCCACTACAAGACGTTATAGATTAGAACTGTAATTTTTTAAACAATCTGGATTTCCTATTATTATTGCTTATAATGATTTCCTAACTCAAGGGGTTATACATACATAAATCGCCTTTCTCTTGGTGCTTTTGCTTCCTTTTCTAATTCCTCGGCAACTGCAATTTTTGGGGGTTTTCTTCTCGGTACTGGCTCTTCGGGCTCTGAATCTGTGTCATCTCCTTTGACGATCTTTTTGGCTATTTGCAACTTCTCCTGTTTAAAGCTCGGAATCTTTATAGCCTTGTTGGGATCGTTTGCAAGACCCATTTCTCTTAAATTACGATATGAAGACTTTTTGTTGTTCCAAGCTTCTTTTAGTACTTTACTGAAAGAAATTACAACAACAGGTACTTAATTTAGAACAAGAATATTTAAAATATTATAAAAGAATAGCTCAGGTTGTAATTTAATAATAAAATACCTTTTTACTGTGCCTGTGCTTTTCAGTTTATGGTGCATTCGCTTTCTGTTCAATTTATGAAGATATTTCTTCTTGCGGTGCTGTTTCTTGACCTTCATGTTTTTAATTTATTAATTATTTCAATGGGCTGTAAAAAAAATTACAATAAACGTTTTTATTACTGGAAAATCTGTAAATAGTAAAAACTAAAATCCGAATATTTTTATTTACCTATTCAATTTTGACGTACGGGCACATGTGCGGTCGCGGACGCGGTGGTGGATTTTGACACTTGACAGTGACAATATTTACTTTTTTGGTAATTCACTCTGACATTGGCAACTCACCAAGGAGCCATTTTCAAAAAGAAGAAGAAGTACACCAAAAAGCAAAGAAAGAAACTTTATTTGGTAATAATAATCATTGTACTATCAGCGAAGTTGATTCCTATCGGGGACCTACGTAGTTTGGTTGCGACTTGCGTTACGTCAAACCCAGCCGTCAGATCACAATTAATATTGAATTAACTTATTCGACCAAATAACGTTGGTCTATCAAATGCATAGGAATCAATTTCCTCGATGGTACATTAGAATAAGAAATGAAACATTTGAAAACCGTGCCATTGACATAAGAAAGTAAATTGGTGCTTACTCAGCATATTTTGTGAGTTGCGACCATAGTCGCAACGCTGATGAAAGAAAACGTTTAGGAAATTTTCTAGTGTCTATTCTTTCTTGACAGACTGTAAATGACAGACTGGGCCTGTGGGCTGTGTCTTATGTCATAACTTATAACAAATATATTCCGGCTACGAATAGAATATTATGAAAGAGAGCAGAGAAAACCTTTCCAAAACTCCATCAAAATTTCTAATAAAGTTATACAGTAGTCAGTACTAGAAAATCTAATAAAATGTGTCAGTACTCAGTGCCACAGACAGTCTACAGCTCAGTGCCAAAAACCCTTACGGCTGTTCCCAATATTTGATCTATCTCTGGTTTTGCCCTACTAGAGATAGGAATAGCTCTCATTAGACATTAGATATGTCGCAGGGAAAAGAAGATATCAGGGATATCCCGAAATCCCTGGGGATATCACGAAATCGCGGTAGATGCTGAATATTCTTGTTTATTACGTCTTCTTACTAAAAATATCTAGTGATATCAGATATGTCATTTCACTAAACTAAATCTAGTGAAATGTCAGAAAAGCGGATACCGCCGAATAAAAATCGAGCCACGCATTTCTCTCGCTCGCTCTAGTACCCAGTACCCACACGGGCACTAGTGGGAGTGAAACAAATGCGTCGCTCGAGCTGGCGCGGCTTGTGTGATTTTAGTCGTTAAATTATTACGTGTACGTTAAGTTTGAATGCGATTTTCTAAATATCACCTTTTACGACTCTCAAGTTTCATCATTTTTTTTATATTTTCCAGGCTTACACGCATGTTACTTGTATGGTTCGATAGCCTGTTAAATGTATATTATGGGGATATTAATAACTCAATACCGACAATAAGGTCCCTTCACGCTGATAATGCCCCATTCGCGTTAAGAGGGCGACTAACGCAAAAAACCGTCCTCACTAGTGCCCGTGTGGGTACTAGAGCGAGCGAGAGAAATGCGTAGCTCGATTTTTATTCGGCGGTATCCACTTTTCTGACATTTCACTAGATTTAGTTTAGTGAAATGACATATCACTAGATATTTTTAGTAAGAAGACGTAATAAACAAGAATATTCGGTATCTACCGCGATATCGTGATATCCCTAGGGATTTCGGGATATCCCTGATATCTTCTTTTCCCTGCGACAGATACATATATTTTATGTCAATTCAATGTTAGCTGCGATCAGTCGTATGTCAAACCAGAAATAGATTGAATATTGGGAACGGCCGTTAGAGTATTATGGCCTCTACAGACGGGCGAACCCGGTACGAAGTGAAGTAGGCGTAGGCGAGTTTGACAGCTGTCAAACTCGTATGCAGGTACTTCACTTGGTACGAATTTGACAGTTTTGACGGTTCGCAGCGTACCGTCAAATTTGACACATGGGCTTAGTACTGCCAATTTAACAAATATCTGCCTATATATAAGGAAAAATATTTATTGTAGTTATATAAATTTAACGCAATACTTAACATTACTTACGGCTCCTGTCTTTACTTTTAAAATAATTGGGTTTCAGAATAGAATAGATTTTTTTATTTGTACAGAAACTAAGCTACAGAAGAAAAACGATAAAAGAATCCGTACAAAATAAAGGCGGTCTTACCACTAAAGTGGTTTCTTCAACTTTCAACTTTCAAGTCTGATAGAAAAATAATTATTTTCTTTCTATTTGGCTGTATAAGCTATATATTTATGCTATATATTCAAGTTTAAAAAGAATAGCTGTCACTCAATATAATTGTAATCTGTATTCTGTGAGTCTGTCACTTTTTTTTGTACGAACTTATGAATTATTTTAGTACCTATCCCATAATAGTCTGTGAATTATGAATTATTTATTGTAATCCATTTTGTAATCAAATATTTTCGGAAGACAATAAATTCACAAATTATGATATTTTTAGATGAATTTGTTAAAATCTATTTAAGGAAAATTAATTTCATTATAAAAATTGCATGTCTTTGCATTACACTTTCAATATGGATTCTTACTCGAGCAATATCATAAGTCCCTTCGGTTTCTTCTTGAAAGGGTTGAGAGTATTAGTTTTGTTTTATACATAGCGAATACGAATTTACTGTTTCACATTCGCCTGCATTCAGTTGACAGCTAGCGTCCGACCCTACAGGACGTGTACAAAGCTGAAAATACATATTTGACTTAAGTACACTGTACTGAAAATTAGGCTATTTAGTACAGTGTATATTATATATACACTGTACTAAATAGGCTAGGTGTATAGTATATTATTATAATGTTATCATGTTATTATTATAATAATGTTATTGGCTATTACAGTCGTTTCTTTTTTTCTTACTAATGCCACATACGTGTATCATTGTGTAAACTTAAGTCATATATTTTTAAGATATTATAACATATACGTATACTTATTACTCATACAAAAATATTATATCGCCGCCGACAAACTACTATGCAGTTTGGCGGGCTAATTTTATATTAAGGAAATATATTTTGGTTTTCAATACAGATTAATTATTAGTATTTAGTATTATTATTATTATGTAATAAAAATGGAGTGCAGTGAAGGGCGAATTTTAGAATTCCTAGAATTTTACAAAAAGGAACAGCTCATTTGGAACCCAAAATATCGCTATCATAAATTCATAATATTTTTCATTCAACGTCGCTATCATATTAACACGTCCTCCATGTTCGTGTGCGAATGTCAAAATGAATCACCCCACGAATGTGTGAACGGTAGTTCGAGACAGCGTTCGTGTACGAATGCTTCGTCGAATGCTTTGTTGATGACGCGGCGAATGGCGAACGCGAATGTGTAAATGCAGTATCAGACTTCTAAGGGGATAGGTACTAGGTACGTATTGTTAATTGTTATGTAGTTGTACTTACTATGGGCGGTACTTCTTCACAAAAAAATTGTCCATCTGATGATCTGTGATTTTTGTATCACGCCAGAGTTAACAAAATATACTTGACAAATACAGTGTGGGGAAAATATTTCTTTCAGAATTGGTAACACTTTACGAAAATGAAGCTTTTAGGGCATTTGGAACTCTATTACAAATTAATAGAGTTTAAAATCCGAAAACAATTTTGCAAATGTCATTCCGGTTTGACGGTACGAGGTTCGTGTAGTGTGTACTGTGTAGCGAGACGACGAACCGTCAAAACTGTCAAATTTGTCTCTCACGGACGGATGGCGTCCCTCACGGACGCGGTCTGCAGACCGGGTTCTGTAGAAGCTCTTAATAACACTCAGTTGTAAGTGTTATTAATACTCTAGGCAAAAACCCAAAAAAATATCCTCTATCCCACTCTATCCTCTATCGAAATGACATTAGCACAGACTACTAAGGGAGGGCCTCTGCTCGGCCTGGGGAGCGAGTAAAGCGCTCCCATCGAGAGGAGTCTGCAGCCCACTAAGCAGACGTCCGCTGATGAAGTTGTGGTGTCGTACAGTTCCCGCGACTTCGTCAGGAAGCGGTGGCTAGGAGCACCGTAGAGTTTTAGTGGGTAGGGCCGCGGCACACACCACGGCCCGCGGCGAGCCCCACATATCCGCAGTGGGAGTTCCCATCCCCTGCGGAATGCGCCACAGCATTTCTCTACGTAAAAAAAAAGACTACCTAGGGGAAACTCATGGGAAACTAGGTATAACTTTGACATGTTAGTAACAAGGTGTCAAGTGTCAACCGTGTCAGTGTTGTCACATCTACCAACTTTATAGTAGATCTACCTATTTCATCTACCTTCTACCTATCTACTAACTTCGGTATCAAATCTACCTATTTTTCAACATATCGACACCGGAAATATCACTTAAGGGACATTTTGGCGAAAATGAGTTATATATATCATTGGATTCAGAATTTCGAGCTCTATCGTTTGGCATACTTGAAATTCTTCTATCGTTAAAAAAAATGTCCCTTACAGTACACATTTTTTAAAGTCAAGACAGGTTTTTTCCTAAAAAAATTTATTTAACGGACGTAAATATTTTTACGTGTTAAAAAAAATAACGTAAATGCTTTTAAAATAAAATTCAGTCCCTTACGTTAACCTTTAGCTTAGTACAATGGGGATTGTCCATTTTTTTTAAATTTTGCTCATTACAAAAACATTTCGAGGAATAAGGTCAGTGATCGTTTTTCTGTATATAAACGAAAAAAATACCCATTAGTTACTTATATTTTTGAACAAATATGTTTAACCTTAGTTTGACCTTCAATGGCGTTAAATTAGCAATAAATTCGACCAACATTACGTTTCGAACTTTTGGTAAGCTTCTCGTATCAGCTTTCACATAATGAGAACTTGCATTTGACGAACCAGCCATTATAAATAAGATTGAAAGGAAAAAAAACATACTGCAGAGGTCAATTGGCCGCCGATGATGACGTCAGAGCGAAACTTTAAAAATTTATTGAGAAAAAACTAGCCAATGAATTTCAAAATTATTTAATTTATATTCTTAAAATACCCCATTTTATCGAAAAAAATAAAAATAAAAAGTACATGTGATTTTTTTCTCTTAACATGTCCTTTACGTTAAGAATTGATACATAATAATTGTCATAGCTTCACTAAAATTTGTCCCTTACCTTAATCTTAAATATCATTTTTCAAGTAAGAAGATATTTTTTTTGGCACCTACTCAAAAAGTATTATCCGTAAAAGTTCTAGTTCCGTTCGGTTTTCTATAAAGTTTTAGTGTTTTAGCTAAACCTTTAGCCTTTAGGTATACACATGTAATGCGGTCAATTGTATATAGCTAGCATTAAGGATGACAATACTCTCCTGGCTGCAAATGAAATCGAGATGCAAGAACTGTTTTAGAGAATGAAGCAAATGATCAATAACTTGGGCCTCTCAATTAATAAAGGGAAACCAAAAACATGGTCATAGACAGAAGCAACACTCTGCCTTTGACTGGCGCGCTAAAATTAGAAGTGGTTAGCAAATTTGTCTTTGATCTTTACGAACAACGGCTCCTGTTAACCAAATATACGTAGAAGAATTGGGATGACTAAGAGCGCCATGTCTCAAATGCATAAAACCTGGCTTGACAGGAAGATTTCGTTAAAAACCAGGAGGAAACTTGTGCACATACTCATATTCTTCATCTGTCTTTAAGGATCCAAGACATGGACTCTGAAGTCTGCAGACCGCAGACGTATGGACGCCGTCGAGGGTGCTGGAGGAAAATGCTCTGAATTCTATAAACTGCTTTCAGACCAACTCATTCATTCTGGCTAAACTAAACATAAAAACAAGGCTCTCTACCATCTGTCTAATAACGCATCTTAGAATATTTCAGGCGCATTACCAGAAAAAAAGCAGGAAACCTTGAAACCATGGTATGGAAAACTCATGATAATTGGCAAAATTGAGGGGAAAAAGACGGCGGAGCCGCTGTCTCATGCGTTGGTCTGATCAAATCCGTACCACACTTGAGTCGACTGTCTGCGACGCTCTTCGAGTGGCCGATAATAGAAATAGCTGGCGTAACACCATAAAAAGGAAGGTCATAGAAGGGAAAGGTCATGGAGCAGTAGCTCCTGATAAGGTGAAATGAGAAGCTTAATGCCAGGTCAAGAACGAACATTTAGACTTGTGGTGTGCGATCGCTAGGTCAGGTTCACAGAAAGAGGCTTCAGAGCAGAACAGGGAGGAAGATCCATCATCCATTCGGCTCAGGATACAGATTTCGGTAAGACAAAAGAGCAGAAACGTGGTTTAGCAAAGTTCCACCTGGTCTAAAGGGGCTCTGGGTGTAGATGGGAACAGTCCCGGTGCCAAGGGAAATGCTTCAGTCTGTCGAAGTTCCCTTATTTTGCTGGAAATCCTATCCCTTATGTGGTAGACCAGCCAGTCGTGGTGGGCTTATTATGTTAGATTTTAATATATTACATCAAACTTCCTCCAAAGCATAGTTTTTTATGTCCTTTACAGTAGATTTGTGTTGCAGTTTCATATTAAACTTGGTGCTTACTTTAATATGGCATAGTTGACATTGAAAAATTCAGTGCTGTATGGGACAAATAAGCAATTTTTTTTTAATGTGTGGCATGTGTATGCCCTATAAACAGTACACACCTATCCTCATTTATATAATAAAATTAATTTAAATCTATACACACAAAATTAAAGATAAAATATATTTACAAAAGTTTTAGATTTCATTTGTTAATTAAAATAAGATATAAATAATAATATAAAACTAATTAAAACACAATATCAATACATATTCATTAAAATTAAAACACGTTACGTCACGGGACCGCCGCGCCGCGCTGCGCGCACCCTAAGTACCTAGCGAGTTCTCATCGCTAGATGTGCGAGCGCAGACCGCCGCGTACGGTCACCTTGCCACGCCAGTCGAAAATTCACCTTCGTACGTTGAACCCGTGTCGCTTGCTGCCTCGCCGCGACATTTATTTCTTACGCAATCTTTGTATTTTTGGTCCGCGTTAGTTATTTATCAATAGACTTTAATCCTTATATATTTCTCTTTCTTAATATTATATGGTGTGCGGTTTAGTGAACTGTATATGCATAATAACTGTGTAAATTGTAATGACGAATAAACTAAAGTATTAGTGAATCGCGTCCAGTTATTGACTTTGCCTATACATACACATATCCCCCCCATAAATGTAAGGGACATGCTATTTTCTAAACGCGTAAATTTACGAAAATATTTTTTTTATAGTTATGTAGCCGACAAAATTCTAAGAAACTTTGCCGTAAACACCTTTAAGATCGGACTAAATGATAAAAAGTTATAGACGAATTTGTAAAAAAAAAAGTATTTTTTCGCTCTCCTGAAAAGTCGTGTTTTGTCCCTTACATTAAGTGATATTTCCAGTGTCGATATCATTGTTCACGTACAAATAATAAGCATTACAGGCTACTCGGATAGCATTTGGGTACATCGATTCGTCTTGATACAATACTTCCTTCAGCAATTATCATTTAAAACAACCCGGCCAAGTGCGTGTCGTGCCACGCGCAATATAGGGTTCCAAAGTACAGCTAGTTTTTGATAATTTTTGTATGGTCAATGAATACAAGTTTATAACAAGTTTCACACTACTAACAACATCATCTCAGCTACGTTCAAAGGATTTTGAACGAAAAGTTCCTTTGTACTCGTACTTCTACGAATACAATTTTTGTAGTTAATCAACTATAATTAGTCAATAACTTATGAAGTCTGCTTAGCAATGATTTCTTCCTACTCTCGTGAATTTTTTCACATTTTCAGAAGCAACCGTTTAGAACTTTAGCTGGCAGAAAGGGGGGATACTGGACTCTAACGATTTTTCCCACTTTTAAACTTCATATTACAATAATTATCACAAATGGATCCCTAAATCGAAAAATTTTGAATACTCGTAATATTTTTAAAAAACCTACCAACGATATCCCATACGGTGGGGTGAACGCAAAAAAATCACTCTCGCATTGATGTGTAGGGGGAGGTACCGTAAAAAAATAATTTCAATCAAAAAAAAAAAATTCAAAATCAAAACAATTTTAAATCATTTCAAAGAACGAAGAGCCGAGTGCTAAACATTTAAAATTATTATTCAATAAAAATATGTATAAACACCATTAATAAAACTCTCTCTATGGATAAACTAGCATATTTTATTCTAAAAAATTTAAATATGAGGGTGGTAGATCTACCAATTTTTGGTTCTAACGTCTACCCAATTCTACCAATTTTTGGCATGACGTCTACTGATTTTCTAAAATTTGGTGTGACAACACTGAACCGTGTCAACGTCAATTTCACGTGGTTGCAGGTGGACGAAATTCCCGAACAAAAAAAAATTTGGGTTCCAAATTTAAACGTAGCAACTGTACCCAATCAGATAATCTGTGCAAGGTCGACTGTGATTGGCTGATAAAAAAGACCATAGAGAATATAAACTACATGAGAAAAAAGACGAAGAAGGAGTTTAAAATTCAAAGTTCGATTTTCATTTTGTGAAAATTATTTTGTACCAACTCATAGACAAATTGTAAATTAAGTGGATTAATTAATGAAAAACGAAAGGTAAGCCATTGTAAAATGTAAATGTAACCGTAAATTGATAAATTGAAGCAAAACATAACTATGTCATACCATGTTCTAATACAAAGTATGTCGCAGTATTATTTGCATATTTGTACAATAATTTACAACATAAACTATATTAATATGAAAAAGATAGATCATTATTTCATAGAAAATGTTATAATGTATATCAGTATGCAGTTAATTTGGAAAATGTTAAAATGTGTATATTGTTTTATTGTAATAATACATAAGGTTGATAAGTATACTTAATAATTTATGTAAACTGTATGGAAATGTAGTAAATGAAAAATGTTTCATTAATTTCAGATTTTTAGGTCCCTATCCTAGTTTGTAAGTCTGCAAGCAATAGCTGGAGAAGGAAGGTATGGGATTATGAGTGGTACGGCCACCAAGGAAAAATCCTCTGATCAAGACGTGAGGTGGTATGCAGCTGGCCTGAGCCCACGCGATAGATTTCAGCTGTCGTATACAGGGTGTAACAAAACAAAGTTATGATACTTAAGTGTGTTACATGTATAAAGGTGCGCGTCTACTGGATCGGGATCGGAGCATACTGCGTAGGTATGCAGCGGACGGATTTGTTGCTTTGTATGTATGGTACTGACTACTGTGAACTGCACTAGAAGTACTGGAACGTCATTCTGCGCCTAACAAAATATATATGACGACACGACGCGCAGTCCGCACCGTACGCCCCGATTCTGACCTGGTGGACGCGCAGCTTTAATCCCCTCCCTATATAGAGTTTACTGTGTAAGCCAATCAAGTAGTTAGTAGAGTAGCATAGACAGCTATTCTATTATATTTATAAATAAAATACATAAAACTGTACTGTAATATTATAATATTGAGTAATAGAAATCAACAAAAGCTTGTGGATTAAATCTGTTTTATTGTTTAATTTACCTTATTAGCCTATTTATTTAGCTGTGTACAATAATTTTTATTGAAATAAAACATTTATTTGAGCTTATTTATTTTTTATTTTATTTTTTTAAATTTTTGGTATGTTTAGAGTGAAAGGTTTTGCACTTAAAAATTTTGACTTCAGTTTCAAATTAAAAAAATAACGGATGTTTATTTTTTTTCTTCTAAGTCCGACCTCTTGTTACGTAGTATACAGTTTACATCCTCTTTGGTGGTTGTAGGATTCATGTTTTCGGGGAATTTTATATTTTACTTTTATGTTATAATAAATTGGCAAATAGTAAATAAAAATCACGAATTAGATAAAAACTAAAAGCATATTATTTGCATGTGTGTTGGTTGGATTCTGAGTATTACTTAGCTAATCAAAGAAAATGCATAAAACTGGCGCAACTCGATATCAGAAATTCCTGAAAGCTGAGAAAAGTAAAACGAAACTAAAGGGTAAAAAAGATAAGGAACTGCCAAAAGGGACAAACGTGACCAAAACCAATTTCAAAGTAAAGAAAATCATCATAAGAGAACAACTGAAAAAACACGAAGCAACAGATGTTTTGTCGACGAGAAAACTTAACGTGAAGGAACTTCTATCACGCCTCAATCACTTTAACACAAACGTACGAATAGATGCACTTGATGGAATAAAAGAATTAATATCCTCGCACCCTGAAGTATTGCTACAGAATCTGGGCCAACTGATTAACGGAGTAACTGCTTTAATACTAAATGTTGAGAGAAATGTAAGTATTTGCATTTTATTGATTCTATTGGAACACTACATAACACACACACACACAATTTTTAGTTACCTCTAAGTTATAAAATAATGTTTTATAGATATTTAAAAGGCTATAATTACATTATAATAAATCTAATTATGAATTTTCCTTATACTTTCAGGTGCGACAATCGGCCCTTAAAGTTTTACACTTGGTGCTTTCGAACATATCTCAAGAGAATATTGAGCCATTTTTTGATGTCATGTCCACGTATTTGAGAAATGCTATGACCCACATTGACGGTAGAATTCAAGAGGATTCTTTATTGTTCTTAGATATTCTTCTTTTATGTACTCCTACAAAGTTAGCTCAAGATTTCAACAAAATAATACCCAACTTTCTAGACATGATATCAAAGTTACGCTCAGATCAACCTGGTAGAACTCTCACAGTCAATATGAACAGTCAAATCACAAGTGTGACATGGAGAGGCAAAGTTTTCCAAAGGCTAAGAGATTTAATGCAGAAGTTTGCAGAATATAACAACATCAATCAGGAAATAAGCATGGCAGCCAATACTCATTACTTCAAAGATAACAATTCAATGAACTACTATCCTCTTTTTGATAAAACTTACATATCTAATTGTTACATTTCATGCTTTTCCTCCAAAAATTCTGAAATCTCCCTAGTCACAGATGACATTGAAAGGTTCAGAGAGTACATAGACATACTATTTCCATTGCTTTTTGAAACATGGGTTGAGATGTGCCCAAATAAGAAATCGGAAACAAATTTCGAGATGGTTGTAAGTGAAGATTCTGCTTTGCTTTTAAAACATATACTAGAGATTATTTCTTTAACCTGGAACTTTGTCAAGCATTTTAATAAAAAGAACACTGCATCAAAAATAGGCAGTATATTCTCACAAAGATATAGGAATTTGTTTAGCCAGCATTTTGTCAATTCCTTTCCATATGCAACTGTTATACGATCAAAGCAGGGTAAAAGCGACGAAGAAACTGTTTCAGACCCAAAGTTGGTAGAGGAAAATCTCAAAATATGCCAATTATACATTCAGTTTAATCCAAATGTTGATAAAAAGCATCAGGGAAAAGAAATTTCAGCTGTGCTTGGTTATATTGAGAAAATATTTGGCCAGAATATTAATGATTATATTGATGATGTTGTTATCAATATTTTACTATCACTTTTCTCAATAGAATCTGTGGGTTGGAGTAAAACATTGCTGGTTTTGGATGCGTTGTTCAGAAAGATAATTTGGGTGTATTTTAACAAACCTATCACTAATTCATATAAGCAGAAGATATTTGGTCTGCTTTGTAAGATAGCTTTGAACGACAAACTTTTGCATTTCCATAGCAGTGAGGCTTATGAGATGTGGCTAAAACATTTACCTGATATTTTGCTAAGTGAAAGTGTAAATAATGATACAATTAACATCATCCATCGGTTTGCTGCCACAAACAATAATGTTTTCAACACAGTTGTCAAGCCCAAGCTGCTGAGTATTATTGAAAACCTTCCAAAGATTTCAATATCTGATTCTGAAGATGATATTGCCTATCACAAACTTTTATCCACTTTCTATTGGATCAAAACATGGGACAAAGACTCATTAAATCTTTTGGAGAATCAGCTCCTAAACAATGTATACAAAGGTGATAGTGGAAAGTACATTTTCGATACTTTAAGGCTTCGTAGCGGTATACAGGTGTAAAAAATAAATGATTATATTATTTCAATTATTTATTTTATTTTATAAATTGCATCTGGGGTGAAACACAAACATATTAAGCTCAAACATATATTGCACATAATGTAACAAAATATAGATTCTATTACAAATAAAAATCATTAGCATATGAAAAACTATTGCCAGCAATTATGCATGCTTCACATTTTCTATTTATGAAAATTAAATAAAATCAGATACAAGATAAAACAATTAAACTAATATGAGATAGTTTTCTTCACAATTTTTTGTACATACAATATTTTTACTAAAGGATAAAAAATGAGTATTACAATCAAAAGTCGAACTAATAATTCAAGAAATGTGAAAAATTCTATTATTATAATTCTATTTAATAAAAATTCTATGTATAAAATATTACAATCCGCCAAGATAAAAATAACATTACATCCATTAAGGAACTACATCAAATAAAAATTATAGGAATCTGGTAAATATAAAATAATAATAAATAAACATTGTGTAATATTTTACACAATGTTTATTTATTATTATTTTATATTTACCAACACATAAAATTAATTAATTTCTTTCTATTGTTTTCGAACATTTCTAATATTTTTAAATACATATTCATTAGCTAATAATAATAATGATGATTGATAAAGGCCACGCTCAACTTTAAAATCGCTTGGCAAAACAGGAGAGAGCAATGTCGCGTATTATACAGAGTATAACAGAACTAAATGATAATACATACTTTAGGGTGTGTTTGAATCCCCTCTATATGTAGAGTTTACTGTGAAAGTAGCACTGCTGAAAGAACAAAATTTTTGTGATTTATATGGGCAAGCGGCCGTGCTTCATGAATTTTTCCATACAAAGATGAAAAAATTTGTTACTCCTTCAGCTCTGCTATTTTTACTGTGAACTCTATACTGGGGACACAATGTACACATCTAAAGTATTGTCACAGTTTCGTAAGGCATCCATTACACGGGCATGCAAGCGTCAGTCAATTCCGTCAGTCATGAATTATGTTTGACTGACGAATGGTATTAGACGGTCACTCAATTCTCTTCAGTTTTATGTCAGTCAAAGCCAAAATTTTCAAAGGTATATGTTTCTAATTTTTTTCCAATTTTGTCAGATGTGACAAAACTCACTCAAAATTCGTGATTGATGGTTGCATGAAGCAAAAATCAAAATATCCAGATTTTTATCAATCAGCTTCATGCAACCGTCAGTCACGCTCTTACACGGTAGGTTATGCATCAGTCACAGTCATGACTGTGGTAAAACTGACAGCAAAACCTACCGTGTAATAGATGCCTTACATCCTGTATAGTACTTAAAAAATATATACCACTACAAATTACAATAGTTACCAATAACGACCAATCTGAGCACTGAATATCTACAAATAACGTACTTACATGCATCCACCCCGCTCACTCCGCGCCCCACCAAATAGACCTTCAAATCGAACAATGCCTTCCCTTCAAATTTTGCCAAACTATCTTACAGATGCACGCGACCTACATTAATTATTATTGCATTCCTTTTTAAACAGCTGGTCATTCTCGCAATTTACGGAAGGAAATGTGGAAGTTTTGTTAACATAATATACCCCTTAATCGTTATCAACATTAACATATTACAACAATTAAAAATGCATGATGGATTTTCCATATTTTTTCTTGATAACATGATCTCTTCATATAATGATTTCCTTATAACACGTGCTTATCGAAAACTAGAACCCCAACAATACAATGGGTTTGTGACATTATTGTGACCTCTTTACTAGTACTAAGATTTATACAATTTTAACAATTTAAGAACCCGGGTTACCCTCAAAATTCTCATACATACGTAATACCAAAATCATTTTGTCATACGAAAATATTTAACATGTTTGAGTTATTTTTCAGCTTAAAATAGTAATTACCTAGGTTCCTGAACAAAAATTAACTTCAAAATATTTAAACACTAAAAAATTTTTTTTTGTGTAAAAAAATTTTTTACTAAGTTTACTACTAAATAATTAAACACTAAAAAATAGAGTAAAACACTAAAAAATATATAAATAAATAGTAAATTTACTACAAAATATTTCAACTCTAAAAAATATATCTTAGTATTAAAATATTTTGTAGTAAATTTACTAATTATTTATAAATTTTTGAGTGTTTTAGTCTATTTTTCAGTGTTTAAATGTTTAGTACTAAATTTAAGAAAAAAAATTTATACACAAAAAAATTTTTTTTAGTGTTTAAATATTTTGAAGTTAATTTTTGTTCAGGAACCTAGGTAATTACTATTTTATGCTGAAAAATAACTCAAACATGTTAAATATTTTCGTATGACAAAATGATTTTGGTATTACGTATGTATGAGAATTTCGAGGGTTACCCGGGCTCTTAACATTCATTTAAAAAATACAAGATGAAATTATATTTAATTTTAAGAAAACATTATTTATTGACATGAACCTATTTCAGCTCCTACTATGTAAAATAAAGTCCTTTGCTGAAATAAATAACGACTAGCCTTTATTTTACCTATTTTCTATCTTACAATAATTTCACTACTCGTTCGAAGATTTGGCAATTTTTGGCGAAATTAAAATTTTCCAATGTTTAATTAATAAAAGCAATACAAAAGGAACTGATAACTAATGTTAACCCTAAGCGAACATTCTTCTGCCATTTATAACAGTCTTTCATAATATTATTATATTTTCACATAGTGATATCATGTCTGATCACCCTGTATATTAGCATTTTTATATCCTCCTATACATGTCGTAATTTGACACATCACTTGCAAACTCATAGGAATGCGAATCATAAATAATATGTTGATTTCATTAGATATGATCATGTATTAATAACTATTACAAAAACAACATTTTTGAGAATTGAGTTCTCATAATAAATATACTATAGGCTATTATAGCACTGTATAATTTGTGCATTTAATGCTTTGGTACCTATTGGTAACTTAAGTTGTGACTTGAGCTTGTCATATATATTTTATTGTTAATATTATTACTATATTATAGATATTCATAGTAAGTAAGCGCGTCTAAGTGGTTAATTTATTTTGTTATAAATAAAATATTATAATTATAGTATTTCCAATATTTCATATTCGATTTTTAACGGAAACTCTTGCTTTAAAATAAAATGAATAAAATAAGCATACAAAAATGCTACCTCAGGGCTCCTTCACTTCTCAACTGGCTCACCAGTTTAGCCTCTTGGCTTTGAGATTCAAATTGAATAGCTACAAACCGCCATCTTGAAATTGGTAACACCTAATGTGATGTATGCTCTTACTGGGTTTTTCTTTTATTGGAGGATTTCTTTGCGCGAGGGATCGTAGCCGATGCCGACATCATGGCCTGAAAAAAAAATTATGATGAAAGCGACAATAGCGAATAACTGTCAACTGTACATCAGTGGTGCCCAACTGGTATTGCTCCAAGGGCTATTTTGAAAATCCCGTTATGCCACGCGACACCACGAAGAAAAAAAAGCATAAGCGACATAAAGGAAACTAGGTAATTTAGTTATTGTTTATTTAATTTATTTGACACATATTGTTCGCGGGCGCCTAGATAACAGGCCGCGGGCTACCAGGTGCCCGCGAGCTACCGGTTGGGTACCACTGGTAGGTGGGTATGATAAACCAAGTTCCAAACAAATTAGTAAAAACAAAATAAGTTGTTAATATGCAAAGGCATAATTATTAATTATATTAGGTTATAATGCTAAAATCGTTAGTTCTAAAAATATAAGTAAACCACTGAAAAATTTCACAAAGTTAAAAAATAGTATGTAGTTATATTTTATAATATTTTACATCGCTATGGTCATTGTCTGATCAATGGCCATAGATGGCGTTGTCTGTACAATTTTTGTTATTAAAATCGAGTTAAAATTATAACTACATACATTATACTATAACTGTCCATAAAAATAAATCTATGTAGTCCATAACAATAACATTAAATTGATGTTAGTGGTTTATATAAAAAGACAGTATGTCCTTCACGAACAAAAAACTACGGGCGCTAAAATTAAGACGCTATAAAATTATTGTATGTGTTGTCTGCTCTAACTTAACAGACGACGACCAAAGAAATTTACAAAATGTCGCTGTCAAGACATTTTATGTAATTAAATTTTTTAAAACATCATCAATTTTAACCCGCCGATCGTAGGAAAACGAGACACAATAGATATTCTATAATCTATTGTGTCTCGTTCACCGGTGACCGTATGGGGCTTGATGAATTATAATATAATTTCATGCACTTAGAAAACAATTAACAATTAGTATTATTCATATCCAATACACAACATGTTTATTTTCACTGAGAAATCCATGCAATGACACACAAGTCAACATACTATTTGGCTTCAACTAAAACGTTGGCTACACATCAGTACTTTTTGATGTTGACGGTATCTCTTCATGCAACGGTATGAACTTGTATTCTGGATGCGTTTGTAACTTCGCATCAATAAGTTTCTGTAGCTCTTCGCTCGTTTCGATTATTTCATTTTTTAATTCTTTTACATCCTCTAAATTCTCATTAGTAGGTGCCAATTTACTAATGTCCACGCAACTTTGGAATTCATCTATTTGTCGTTCAATAGACTGACGACTTACATCGTCCTCACTCGAAGCATCAGATTTCAAATCTTTGCTCCAAAACGCTAATTTTCCAGGCAGTTGTAAAAGCTTACCAAACGCAGACCCGTCTTTTTGTCTTACTGGCGATTTTGACTTTTGTCTTTCGCGTTCCACGTCCAACGAATCCTTTCTCTCAATATTTTGCACTTCTTTATTTGATTTAGTTTCTGCTTTATTTATATCTTCATTGGCAGATTTTATTTCTGTTAATACATCCGTGGATTTCTTATCGTCTGTAATTTTAGGCGGTGGTGGAGCTTTATTTTTGCCATATTTACCTTTGTGTTTTCTTTCGCTCTTTGGCGATGGATCGGGCGTCCCAAATGACGCTTCGTCGTCGCCATCTTCGAAATCGTTATCGTGATCGGATGTATAAATACTAGAAGAATCTATTGATTCTTCAGGGGGTGTGCTATCTTTTTTTTCATTCTCAACATTCTTTTTATCTTTATTATCACCTAAATTTTTATTTGCAGGATCAGTTTTAACAGTAGTGTTATCGAATTGATCGTCTGTTACATTTTCAACTGGTTTAGTAAGTGATTCATTAGGAATGTTAGAAACATCAACGGTCGGAGCTACTTCTGCTGTTTTAGATTTATCTGTACCATCAGGTTTGATTTCTGCATCGTCTTTTAGATCGGAAATATTAATAGGGCTATCTGCAGGTACTGAATTGCTCAGTACTTGTAAGATTTTGACCTGATCTCCGATGTATTGATATAGAAATCGTGGGATGGTGTTTGATATGAATATCTGCGACTGCAAATCAATAAGAGAGGGCATGGTGGAATAATCAAAGGGCTCCATGTCTTGTAACTCCTCGATGATAACTTCGTCGTCCTTTAAATAAAAGTATTTGAGTCCTAATCATAAATGAGCATAAATATATAGATACCTACATAATATAATAAATGCAGTAATCAGACTTTAGCCTAAAATATGAGAAGAATAAATGCATTTTAGTATGGAATATTATGATACTTTCTTTGAACTAAATTCTAGTGTTTATTATCAACGAACAACAAATAAGTATATAAAAACGTACTTGACAGTGTAGAACTAAATAGTGGCCGTCAGGGTAATCCGAAGCAAGTTTTCTACGTACTAAGTAATATTACAAGAATAAAATACCCTTAAGTTCTACACAAGTACGTACCTATTTTGTACGATTATAAAATTTCCCACTTTCCAGTTCACATAAGTCAAATTAAGCTGGGGCTGGCGGCAAGGCATCACACTGCAAACATTTTAGATTACTTTATTATTAGAAAAAATATGACAATAGAAATATGATCAATAAAACTTTGGATGATATAAGTTGCTACATCTTGCAGTGTAATACTTTACCATCTAACAATTAGTGCCCATCTCCCAACCAACATCTCCTACATACACGATGATATTTAAATGAGAGTTAACTTTTTAAAAAATTTTGAAGTAAATACAATCAAATCTACTAACAGTATTTGCTTCGAAAAGTTAGTGTCTAAACACTCTATGGCGGCTTTACGGTTGGCATAACTATTATGATATAATATATCGCTACATAATATTATAAACTACAATTTAATTTAATTCGCATGACTTCAGTGTGTTTACACACTCAAGTCATGCGACTACAAAGCAAATATTAAACAAAGCTAACGTCACTTCTTTAACCTACAGCAATATTATAATAATAATTTCAGTTTACACAATAAGTATATATAAAAGGACTCTAATATCACTACTTTAACATTTCTATATAAATCAAAATGAATTTTAAATTTTGTGACGTTCTCTAAAACTCTAGAACGGCTGAACCGATTAGGCTAATTTTATTTGAAATATTCATGGAAGTTCAGGGAAGGTTTATATGGTGGGAAAATATTTTAGAAGTTAAGTGATACGAAGTTCACGGGTCATCCATACGGAGTTGCGGGCGTCATGTAGTCTTGTATAATTACAATGTTACCAGACCTCAGCAGCCTGCGGGCGCTTGATGGTAGTGACAGTGGTGCGCGAGGTGCGCATGCGCCGCGCGCCAATGGAGCCCGCGCGCGTTAACGACGCAGAGTTCTCCGCGCTCGAGTAGCCCGAACTGATGTCTTCAGTCGACTTGATGTGGCTGGAAAGTTGCAAGTGATGGATTAGGGCATGCACGACTATAAAAATGGGGTGTCCACACGACAGGATCATAACTCATAAGGCGTGTCTAAACACACTAGGCCGAAGTTCGGCATGATTACGTCAGCAATGCGCTACGTATACAATATAATATAACGCAACGTAATTTCGGCATGGTGTGTCATCGGTAATTTAAAATACATTGCAGGCGTAATCATGCCGAACTTCGGCTGCGTATTTTCCGCTTAGTGTGTTTTGACCACATGAGACAAGTTACGAAGGGTCAGTGTACGACTTTCTGCGTGATGCAAATCAACAATATAGCCTTTAATTATGCTGACTTTGTGTTAAAATTTTTGTTATCGGTGAAAAATGTGATTGGGGTCTTTAATCTATACATATTATAAAACAAAGTAATTAATTAAAGTTAATCTATACATATTATAAAACAAAGTAGCTTCTTTTTCCCACATGTCCCTTTGTTCCCTTTAATATTTAAAACTACGCAACGGATTTTGATGATCCTTTCAGTGTTAGATAGCCCATTTATCGAGGAAGGCTAGGCTATATTTTATCACGCTAAAACTAATAGGAGCGAAGAAATAGAGGTAAATGTGGAAAAACAGGGGAAAATTATTTGAAAGGACTAACTACTGGTCCGATTCGAAAAATTCTTTCAGTGTTAGATAGCCCATTTATTGAGGAAGACTATATTTTATCACGCTAAGACTAATAGGAGAATGTGGAAAAAAACGGGGGAAATTATTTGAAAGGGCTTATCTCGCGAACTACTGGAGCAATTTTTATGTTGTTTGGCACAGATAAGAAGTAGACCACGTGAAGGATCATAGCCCATAGGCTATCGATTTTAATCATTTTTTCAGTGGCTATGTATTGTATACCCGTGCAACGCCGGGCGGGTCGCTAGTTACTGATATAAATAAGGAGAATAAAATTTTTGTTTTAAATATGTTTCAGATATTAAAAGTTTTAAATATTAAATTCATAAGTATACATAAAGTTAGAAGGAAGCCTTATGTTATACATACTTGGAGCAATTAATTATAAAAGCAGCTTTTTTAGTTTTAAAAATAAACGTGGTGTTAAGCGTCATTTTAACCCAAAAATCGTGAACTCAGTGCAGGGACCTACTAAAATCTACAGGATTTCCTATAAAGAACATATTTTATGAATGAATTTGTGCATGATTGTTTTAAGACATCGAATGAACTACAATCAGTGAAGTGTGCGATTACTACCACTACAATTTCTATTACCTAAAATCGGGCTCGTCCATTCTATTCCTCGTGGTTCTAACGTCAACATCGACTTCCGGGAAATACATCGGCTGTCTGCTGTTAGACTCTGAGGCGCTTCGACGGGCCGCGTACCCACTAAAATGTCAACCAGTGATGTCAAATTAAACTATCATTCTATGCCAGTGTTTTTCAACCTGTGGATTGGCGGTATTGGCGAACCCATACGTACCCCTGGGGTCGCCAGAGTTCGCAGGGGATCGCACCATAAAAAAGTTGAAAACACTGTTCTGTGCAAACTTTACACGTTGGCCAATGTCAAACACAATCAATTAGAAACATGTAGAGAAGCGTATTCGTCTATAATTGCGATTATTAATGCTTCGCAATCATTGTGGTAATCATGGCTATACATGGTCCAACGTAAACAGGGGACTTTGAACTTCACTGGTATTTGCGTCTTAGAACAGATAGACTTTACTTTGGATGACTTTTGACAACATACTTTTCTGTCTTTGGGCCGGGACACAAAAACACGGCACGATGTCGTACGGCGTCGTAAAAAACCCACGGCACGGCGCCGTGCCGTGGGTTTTTTACGACGCGCGTCCGCACGGCGCCGTACGACATGAAGCAACTGCAGATGACGTGTCGTCGCGACACTACTGGTTTCTATGTATTTCTAAGAAGTACCCTCCACTGCTAGCGACACGAAGCTAGCGACAATTATTCATAGAAATACATAGAAACCAGTAGTGTCGGACGACACGTCGTCTGCTGCCGCTTCATGTACTTCCGGCTTCCAACTTGTACTTTTAGCATTGTGATAGATGTCCCTAGAGCATTTTTTCGCTTGCAATTAAGTCTTGTTAGCCCATCACCCATATGAAATAAAGCAAAATATAAAACAAATGCATTTAAAACCCTAAAGTATTATTATTTATTAGTTGTAATAATCAGACATATTCTTATTACCAACACTCCTTCGTTAATTCGTAATTAATCATATTAATAATAACTAATCATTACACATGATATCATGTGTAATGTGCGACAACGCTTAAAATAAACGTATGCGGGGGCGCTGCAGGTAAAGGGAGAACTGTCAAAAATGGCGTTTCTTTAATATGATGGCGGAGTTAGTTCCATTTTTCGCTACGTTCATTTAAAGCATTGTCGTACTATAACATGAAAAGTATAATAATCTGACAATCAGATTACGTCATAATATTATTACCAACCTCTTGAATAAGCCATTTAGTAAAAGTTGAAACGGTACCGGGTACCTTATAATCTAATCATAATTTTCAAATTATCAGGGCTTTAATAAAAAGAACTTGTACTGCCTGATTAATGTTGGTAAGGGTCAATTTATACTAACGCAGAGTCAAATCGCATCGAAGCGTCAAGCGACTTACCAAAATTGAACATAACAAATTCAACTTTAACTCCAGAGCGTAATGCGCACATTACTTCTGACATTTAAAAAAGAGAATGCGCGCGCTTTCTTGCGAATTCGCGCGTCTGCGCGTGACCAACACTGATTGGTCTCGCGAAGAATCGTTGAAGTAATGTATGCGTTACGCTTTGGAGTTAAGGTTAAATTTGTGTTCAATTTTTAGTAATTCGCTTCGATGCGCTTCGACTCTGCGCTAGTATATATCGACCCCTAAGGTATCTTAACTCCCAACTGTAAATTTTCCCCAAAGTCAGTTCTAACTAACCTTTTAATGGCACGTCGTAGCAGTCTCGGTTCAGACAACACATCGTCGACTTCGTCAGTTCTCTCGTCGCGCGGATCGCACTCGGTCAGGTCTGACAGACTGTAGCTCTTGCGTAGCTGTTGAACCAAACCGCCGCCGCCCTGAAACGTGACGTCATAATATTGGTATTTCAGAATTTGTGATGTTCTAAACCACTCACTAATATAGATATATATTTACGCAGCGTATGACAAGCAGGGTGTCTCATGATTCCCGTTCGAGACGGATTCGGAAACTTTACTGTGCGGTCATTGGCCAGGCATTATTAATCAGGGCCAACGTCTGCTTGTCTGACACATAAGAATGGTTTCTTGGCAGACAAAGATTTTATTCGCTGTGAATTTTTTTTTTATTAGTTATAAGGGTTTTCACTTCCGCAATAACCAATGACGGACCGTGTTCATATTTTATTTCAATATATTATAATAACTTGGTACGCAATTTAATCAGTAATCGATAAGGACTCGTCATGAGTCACACTGCGCTGTAGAAATCAGCTGACGTGACGAAACGCGAATAGACTATGTTTTTTATATCGCGATCGGTACGTCTTGTAAAATTTTTGCTCCCTTGAATAAAACACAATCAGTGGCGTTGTAGATAATAAAATTTATCACAGTGCAATTCTCAGTGTATTTAAAGTGTTGAATTAATACGGCGTTTGTGTTAGGAAAGTTAACATGCTTACAAATAGGGTTAGCTAGCAAAATAAGAAAAATGCAACTTACATGATTTTCATTGGCTTATGAGCCGGGGTGATGAAACGTCGATTGAGCAATGGATAAACGACTTAATACAAATATATTTATTTAAGTTACAAAACATATAAAACTACATCAGTCATACGTTGCATAAAGCTATGAACACAACATTCAATCGACCATAGACAAAATACATGTTTTCAATTAATTACCTACCTAAAACATTATCTAAATTACACGAAACAAAAATATAAGTAACTAAAATACAAACACAAAAATTGAACAAATATTATGCCGTCTTATTTTAGTCTATGGCCAGTACATAAAGGGTAAGGTAAAGTCACGCGATTTTACTTCTCACTGTTAACCAATTTTGAGTTCTGATTTTAGAATTAATTCAGAAAAAGAAGATTAGGTAAGATAACTCTTCTGTCCTAAAATTAATATTACTGATTTTAGAACAAAAAATAAGTGTACTTAGTGACATTTAGGTAACTCAAGCGTGAAAATATAATATTTTATCAACATGGAGCCAAAAAGAGCGGTTTAAAAAGTAAAAAGTTTGGACAAACATGCACAGCCGTACATTCTTCTATTAAATCATCAACTTAAAACTATAAAATTAAACTGACAAAATTATTATAAGTCAAATCATTTACAGGTTATGAAATATAGGTACTTATCGGAAAATAAAGAGGTTATGCATAAAAAGTTTCTAAGAAAACAACATAATTCTAAATAGAACTTAAGAAAAATGTGGTTTGAGAAACAACAAAAATAGAAAACGCATAAAGGGTATTAAGGAATATTCCTGTTCCCTACAACCTTTTTGTTACATAGCTTAGGTAAATAAAAAGTAACATAGGTAAATTTACTTACTTACCACAGATGTGCATTATCAGTGTGTTCTTTATTAATAAAAGAAGAAGACAGGACTAACTAATCCAATTTATTGTCCATCAAATATCTTTACGACGGATATTAGACAAAGACGGCAATATGAATTGGTTATGCCTAGTTTCTCGGGTTTCTTGACATGAGTTTATGTATTTAACAGCTTTTTTGATTACTTACAGTTTTGACGTCAGTTAATCAAAAGTGCTAAAGAGTATGTAAACTGTCAAAATACCTCGGAATCGGGCACTATAGTGCGTTTCATCGAATAGTTCCTTTGCCGTCATGTTGGCATTCCTGTCTGTCAATAATGTAAACAAGGTTGACATGCTCTGCGAGTTTTCATAATTTTACTGTGATTTCGTGAGAAAATCATGCCGAAAACATTAAAGAGTGGTGAAAGAATGATGGTGCTAAGAGTGAAAGAGTTTTGTGAACGTGTAAAACGTAATTAGGCCCCAATAATTCCATTAAACTCGGATTGCCGCCATTACGGCTTAGTAAAATAGGGTTACCAGCGTCAGTTTAATCACCCTTAAACACAGCAAAACTTATAAATACACGCAGAGCGTGTCTACCGTGTTTACGTTATTAACAGAGAATGCCAACACGATGGCAAAGGAACTATTTGATGAAACGCACTTTTAGTAACGAAAACTACATACACGCGAACGAAGGCGCGGGCAAAAGGTAGTACAATAATATTATCAGGGCGAGCGAAGCGAGCCCTAGTACTTCTCACATTCTGTACATTTTGTGGTACACTTTACGGACAAACTATCACGCCTATTGATTTGTGCTTTCCAATAGTATTTACATGTAAATGTGTTATCATCAGTCAGTGAAGGTGTGATGACGCGAGCCCTCACAAAGCTCGGCTTTTAGCTAGTAAATGCGAAAGTGACTTTGCTGGTTACGCCTTCACACATAAAGTACTAAGCGAATCATCATAAAACTTTCATAGGTACACGTTGTATGGAACTCTGCAGTATGGAGAAGGACATAGGGTACCTTTTATCCCGGGAAAAAGAACGGTCCCCGAGGGATAGACGTTAACGTAGGCAGAGCCGCGGGCGAAAGCTGTTAGAATTATGTACAATTTTCTTTAAGTGCATTTTGTGATAACATATTATCTCCCCTAATTTAAGGTAGCACAGTAAGGGTAATGTGGCAACATTAATTTGCATTAGGCATCCATTAGACGGTAGGTTTTGCTGTCAGTTTTACCACAGTCATGACTGTGACTGATGGGTAACCTACCGTGTAAGAGCGTGAATGATGGTGATTGACGAAAATCTGGATACATTCGTCAGTCCATCAGTCACCATCAGTCAAACATAATTCATATGTAATTGATTGTACTGTCGGTTCTTGGTGGAAATTCATTTTATACACAAATGAAACACAATATTACTTGAACTAAATCATCATCAGGTGTGATGATGATTTAGTTCGAAACCGGTCGTGTTTAAAGTTTTTAAATTGTAATTTATGAATATAGTGGAAAAAGTGCAAGTAATATTGTGTTTCATTTGTGTATAAACATAATTCATGATTGATGGAATTGACTGATGAGGAACCTACCGTGTAATGGAGGCCTACGTGCCAACATGACGGCAAAGGAACTATTTGATGAAACGCACTATACTCTTCTTTGCATATTCAGGTTGTAACAATATACTGGCCAGTGCGATTTGACGAGATTCGATTGGCTATCGAGACGTCAGATCGCACTCACCAATATACTGGGTCAAGTAACGGAACGCACCCAATATTAAACTACGAACTTGGTTTAAACTAAGGCACTAAATCACAGTTCAGTCGACCGTCACTTCTTCACTAGCCGCTTGACTCCTAGTTCTTCGGCCCCTTGACTTACTTCTTGGTCTTTTTTCCTTAACTACCTTCCTTTTCCGTGGCACACCGCGGCTTCGAGCCGAGGATTCCGGGACATAGTCCGGGTCATTGGCGTCCGGTACATCAATTTCGGGGTCCAATTCTACTATTTCGACTACTCCTAAGTTATCTTCGAATCTCTGGTACTCATTTTCGACTCTCTGAGGCGAATCTGTGACGTCACCGATAGCTCGTCTAACGCCGTCTTCTTGAATTGGCAAGTTGAGATTCTATATTCAAAAGGTTAGGGAGAGGGGAGGGTAGGAGGAAATTAAAAAAGCGTGTTAATAAAATAAAAAAAAGTTACGGATAAGTGAACGTGCGTATGCATGATAACGAAACAGCTTTGTCAATTAACTAAAGTACGGTCGCAGAACGGGTACGAAATTCTAATTCTAACGCCCATTGACTCATCTCTACAGGCAGATCTCTCGCTCACTCGCGCACGAGATATTGCTATCTCGTTTTCACAGGCGATGGGAGCACGAGGTAACATTTGTGAAGGAGTACAAGAGACCTAGAGACGTAGCTATGTGACGATTACAAAAATTAACCTGCTCTGCGACCGAACTATAGGATTTTCTATATCAATATTTGCAAGCATTTTGTGACTAGCGCGAGCGGTGTTCGTGTTTCGTGATCAAGCATGCCACACACAAGTGAGATCGTGAAAACAAAAAAAAAATGCGGTGATCTAGATAAAAAAACATCTAGGTTTACATTGGAAACTCTAAGCTTCTACTTGGATAAACAAAGCACTACTTCTAATTTACTAAAACAACACAAATCTCTTACTAATAAGTCACACAGTATAGTTTTGAGTTTGAGTAAGAGTATTTTTTTTATCTAGTTCATCGTTCGCTACTCAGCAACAACAATTAGAAATTACTTTTTATTTAGTTAACAGGTTACAACCGCAATCCTTGCATGTTAAATGAAACAAAGTTTTTATGTATATATTGTGATAAACTTGTAACTGCAATATTTCAATCAAGAGGTAATTTAAAAAGGCAAAAATGTATCTCAAATGTATTGTTGTATTTTTGTTGCTTATAAGTTATAACTTATATTTTATAAGTTTAAGGGTATTGCAAAATTACCTACTACCATTTGCAGTCACATTAACAATTTAGATTTTAATAGACATTTACACATGCGTCTATCTAAGGCTGTTTGCACACCGAAGTTACAAACCGCGAAAAATAGGCTGACATATTTAGTGTCTCAACTCTCATGTGAATCAGCGAAGCGTTGTCTTGCATCTCGCTCTATTCTTTTTTGTCGCATTTACTGTCTCATATGTCAAAAAACAAAACGTTATGTTGCATCTCGCTTTATCAATGTTTGCAGTGTTTAATGTAAAATGACTTTCATCTCGCTTATTAGTTATCTTTATTGAGCGAGCAACATATCTCTCTCTCTCTCTCGCTCAATAGTAGCTGTCTCAAGAGAAAAAATAATAATTTTTTCGCGATTTGCAGCCGCGATGTGCATACTGCTAATATATTTTAACAAAAGAAACATTATTCTTACCTTGATGGCAGTCTGCATAATAACAGTAGTGGCATAGTTGACACCCTTCGTGCCTAGATTCAGCACGGTGTGGTAACCCTGGTCTTTGGCTTTGGCTATGTATTCATCGATCTCCTGAAACGTGATAAATAATGTATTAAATTATGGCGTTGTTACATTACATTGGTATCGCAATAATTTTAAAAGTAGGTGTGTTAGCGAAAATACTTTTTAATTTGCAAACTTATTAGAGTCATTAGTATATTCAATAAGACGAGGGCAGTTTGTCTAGAATGAGAGTGTCTAGCGTTTTAAGTCCTTGTTTCATCAAGGCGCGCCGCAGACGTCACACTTTTTGTGTGATCGAGTCTGCGGCTTACATACATGATACAGTATCCATGGCGCGCGCCATCAGACTGTATGTAAGCCGCAGACTCGATCACACAAAAAGTGTGACGTCTGCAGCGGCGCGCCTAAAGATAATTCTATGATAAATGGTTGCAAAACTAGAAGTGTTTATATTCTGGCAACGCTTTAAGTATAATTTACATAGAGCCAGTACTAGCTGCCAATAAGACTGGCAGCCAGTATTGGCTTGGCATATGCCGCGTGTGAACAGTTTGGCCTGGCTTGAAAAACTGTTCACACGCGGCATATACCAAGCCAATACTGGCTGCCAGTCTTATTGGCAGCCAGTACTGGCTCAGTGTAAATTATACTTAATCTTGTTTTGAGAATCTCTATGAATGGCAGTCTTAATATGACTTAATGTAATATATGGCTTAATATAACATTCTTATAAGGAATCCATCATAATATTCTAATTTCTATCTATTTATTCTATAGGTATTCATAAAGTAATAAGTAAGTAACAAAACCTACAAAACTCTATTTTCGTACAAATTAGCTTTCATTACATTATGTTTTCACTTAAGCCTTCGATAAAGTAGTTAGTCATAATTCGACATTCAAATAAAGGTCAATAACAAAGGAAAAACTTACTACTACAAGGACAGACCATTATACAGACGTCCATGTATATTTTATGATGTGGAAAACCCATCAGCCAGGGCTGCTAGCTTAAGCACTTTGTTGCTTTATAACCATGTTTTTGTACTAGAAATTTAGAAAAAAGGCAACCCTAGAAGTATCAAATGAATCATACTAAACAGTGCTTCAATTTACTTCACTTTAAATAGTTTCATCGCATAATAGAAACGTAACTTTTGCAATTTATAGGATTTTCTAGGACTGTATTTACGTATCCTTTTCATTATTGTTATACAACAACACAATATACTAATAAATAAAAATAGAATCTTTTAAACGTTAAAAAGCACGAAAAATAAGTTTTCATATTTATATTAGGTTATACCGTATAAATAATAATGAGTAAGTTTTAATTAAAATAGGCAGGCTGTTAACAATAATTATTACTTAACTCCTGTCTCATTACCGTTAATTAAAGTATTTAATCATAATAATTACTTAATAGTTCTATATTTAACAACTTTTTTTATTAATCGTAATAGTTTCCTAAGCGAATCTATTAGATGGTATTTTCAGTAATATATACCCATCACAGTACAATATTCTAAAAGTAGTTTAAATGAAATTATCTGGCAAGGGAAGCGCCCATAAAGTCAACTTTGTACTATAGTCAAAAGCTTTTAACGGAGATATTTCTGGCGTGTGCTAATTGATTTTAAAACCCTGATTTATACTGTTATATCAATTAAAACCTAAGTGAATCAGTGTTACTTTGTACCACAGACGATGTTATATATTTTGCTTGATTCTAAGCCTACCCACAGGTGGAAATTAGAATGGAGCTAATAAGTAACCACATAATAATGATATTTTATTTTGTAGCATGTTTTACATTCTTTGCTGGCTTATAAGGTAGAAGAATAAAATTTCCAGGCTGAGTTGGTCATTGACTTCGCATAACTGATTGCAAGATCTTCCAAGAGGGACATTATCTGTAATCAGCTGTGTCACACAGAGTGAAGATTATTATATTTTTATAGAATAAGGTTATTTTTAAATTTTAACTAGTTTTTACCAACATTTTTCAATGGTTTTTTTTTAGCCTCCTAATATTCTTTGTTACATAATTGTTTATTGTATTTGATTGACCGATTAATCCTGCACTGAAAATTGTAAATCGTATATCTTAAAATATATATATATATATATATATATATATATACGAAATTTCATCAGACAGACAGACACACTTTTTTATAATATTCGTAAGGACAAGGATTACCTGTTCTCGCCTGCACAACGCTGGATGTACGAACTTCCTGTACAATATGGAGGAGCCCTTCGTCGCCGGTGACAGCAACCACAGCACCAGCACAATCTTCACCTCGTAGTAGAATGGGAACCATGAGAGAAACACGTCTGTGAAGGTCTCCGTGCAGGTGAACAGAGCGAATACTATCCAGTACATCATCCATTTTACCTGGAAGTTAGGAAGAGGTGATTAATTGGAGAAACTAAGCATTCTTAAGAGTTCTATAACAGTTATATAGAGTATACTGTACAGTTGATATTAGAGAAATTCAGTAGCGTTACGTAACATTCAATTTTTTACAGAGCAATCTACGAGGTAACTAAAAAGATAATAATATGACTGACTTTTTTATAACATTGAAGAGTATTCCTCTCAGATCTGCGTATGACCACCATTTTGTAGTCTTTTCTTTAATTAAATACGAGGAACCAGAGAGATAGATATCATGAGTCATGACAATTGACAGCCAGAATTGTAAATTTTCCAAACTAGCACTACAAAGAGGCTAAATAGCTATTTCTTTGTTCACCACAGCTTGACGGTAGAGGTACTAAAACCCCAAAACAATATGGTGACCTTCACTACCACAGTGACTGGTCTGACCATGGTAGAGTTACAATGGTTGAAATCATTTTTGCATTGTGCAAAGCGACATCTAAACATTTCCATTTATACATATATATACCATTATGGTTGGCATAGTTTAGCACTATTTAAAATAGCTCTAATTATGAAACAATTTTTCAAAACTTATTTGTAACTACTTGAATATTACTTGTTTACCTAGATATGGGAAAGTATTTTTATCTCACTAATAGGTAGGTTCTAGGATCATCTAAAAATGTAAATATATCAACTTCATTTTAATAAAAAATTGTTTCATTATGATTTACGCACATCCATTGTAAAATATTTGATCATTTTATGTCTGTCTAGCACAAAATTTCTAATGGAAAACGGAATTTCTAATGAAACAGTTTAATTAAAACTGTTTCATTAGAAATTCCGTTTGAAACTCCCCTAGAGTATTATCTTAGTGGGTGGACCTCTAATCTTTAACCTGTTACCCAACTGCATCTGGAGGGCTATGTTTTTTCGAGAGTGTGTATTTAAAATTATGTGGCACGCTCTGCAGCCTGACCTGCTTGATGGATTTTAGCTTAAGAGCGTCGCATATTTTTAGTTTTTGCCTTTTTTTACTTGTTATGTACATTTTGTATGTAACAGACACTTGGAGATCGGGTGTCAGTAAAAGGAAATCTAATAAAAGTAATACAAAGGACACGGCAGTAACTGAAGCGTTTCGGTTGCGAGCGCCCGATACAAGGCCGTTTTGTAACTTCACCGCTCCACTGGTTCCTCGCTGATTAATGATCTTAGTTCTGTTATTGTTCTAATTAACACCTATAGCAGACCATCAGCGCCATAATGCTGAATCGCGCTTTCGATTAACTAAGATTATAATATTATCCCACACACCTTTACCATGACTTAAAGAGGTCTTATTTACGGTAAAATAGACAAAGTGCGATTGGCAAAGGAAGCTTGTTATAAGTTATAACCCCAAAACCTATTAGTCGTAGTAATCATTCGCATTTCTACCATGGTCATGCTTTACATCGTGGGAGTTTAAAAATTGCCTACTAAATGGGGACAAATTATTTAATAAGTAGGTACACACGCCGAAGTTTTTGTTAATCTTAAGTTTTATTAAGAAGAAAAACTAAGTTAATGTTGATTTTAGAGCTTTTGGGAAGCTTTCGTATTATAATATCATATTCTTTAACTAAAGATTACATCTTCTGTACATTACATTTATTTCAGTGTTGTTCCAACTCTACAATTGCAGTTACTATTTTGAAACTGGAAAATTTAAAAATAATGACAGTAATTTGGCGCCTTTAAAAAAATTTCTTATGAAATGTTTCAAATTGATTATAATATTTAACATAAGCACAATTTTTTTTATCAAACTATCCACCAAAATATGGACGTTATTTTGTTGGTTAGGTACAACTGTGCACCCAAACTAAAAAAAAAATATGATCTAATCTCTATCTTTCTGCATAAAAATTAATAAAAGTTACTCACATATTCTTTCAAATTCTTCGTCCTCACAGCCTTGTAGGAAGCATACGCCGGATACAACGTCCCAAAAACCAATCTGCAAAACGGATATATCACCATATAAGAGATCATCCTCGGCGCTAGCACTCCCGTAGCAACTGCTATAGCTCCAAAGTTACCGAAGGTAACACTGGGTATACACTTGCTGAGGCCATCGAATATAGCGGCAGCGATTCTAGTCAGAGGGTTTCCTTTCAAAGGATATTCAATATTTGGGTCGTATCTGACGATTTCCGTATCAGTTTTAGCGCTTCTAGCTTCTAGGGTTCGGACTATTTGCCGTACGCTGGACAATCCGAGGCTCAGAGTCGGTAAGCTGTTGTCACGGTTACGAGCCGTCTCCATGGATACATTTAGTACTTATATATACGCCGGCATACGCTGCCCGTCACATTTCAGAGCGCACGAATAGATGCTACCACTCTTAAAGTTCTACCGAGACTGAGCGAGATTGCTCCGTGTAATTGCGTGCTCCGACCATTTCGAAGATACGTTTAATCAGCCCATGTGCATATGCGCATTTGTAAACAAATCAGGTGGCTATTAGCAGTGTTTAGCGTTGTTATTATAACGATTAGTAGAAGAACATCAAGAAAGCATTGTATGAATCTTTATTATTATGGATAGCTGGTAGGCAGTTAAGTATTTGATAATTTTAACAGGAAATTTGAAGTGAAAAATATGTCGGATTCGACTCAAAGCTTAAGTGGCGCTTATGATGCCTTTTGCCAACACCTATAGTCCTATAAGCTTTTGATTTGTAACTTTTTTTTAGCTGTCGAACTGATCGAATACCAGTTTCTGAATATCTATGTTTTTAATCCACATGTATATTTTACTGATCAGTACTCTACAAAAGAGCTGATTAGCTATGCGGTTCCTATTGTTTAACATCAGTAATAATTACTGACCTATTTGAAACAAATCTCTTATAGAAATAGATGCAGCAATGCGGCAGGACACACTAACAAGAATTCTACAAATATAGCATGCGGCTACTTAGAAACGCCGTCTGTATAAATAGTTTGACATATTTTGTGATCATCTCTACCCACGGAGGGATAAAACTAAGAACATAAAAGTAATACTTAAAGTTAAAAAGTGAGTTTTTTATACTACATCTAGGGCCTTACCCTTAAGTGTGAAAGAGAAAGGCATATATTTTCCTGCTCGTTTTTCCTAAGAGTGTCCCAGTTTGGTATCTAAAATTACTACCGCTACTAATTGAAAGGTAACAAGTTTATAATGCAATAAGGTCGTAGATCCAACGTCATAAAATTGGAATTCAATATCCATATACCTGAGGACATAATATTATTGCCTTTAGCGCATTTCCTATGTCATAAGTCCTTCCTTACTCGTCTCAGCCTATCGGAATCCATATTTCATGTTATATTTTATGACTTTGATGTTAAAATAATAGAGTCGTCAGCCCTCTCTCAATTATACCATCCGGTGCTATTCTTATTCAAATTATACTCGTATACCTACATCTTCCACGTAGACTTAACCAAGATGCGTGACATTATACGGTATACCGAATATAAATATTTAGGTGACACTTTATTTAGAGTAACTTTTATGGGCATTCGAGTTACGGAAATTTATGAGTTTGGGAAAATAAAACCAGTCTTTGAAGATAGATCTATGTTGAAACAAGAGCTTTAGGTGGATTGGAGAAGACATTTTAGTGAGGATTACTAGAAACATTGTAGATTCTAAAATCTAATATTTAACTTTCGCAAATCAAAATCCCTCAATTCTAAGCCTAATCTTATTGGTTAAACGCATTTAATAGGAAGTAGGAACAAATACAGAGAACATGTAAGGTTATACTTTTAAAACAATAAACTCGCACATAAAATATTCATTGTAGTATACGTAATAGTATCTGGACACGCGAAATATTTTGTTAATTACAGCTCAGCCCAACAAACCCAACCATGAGCAAAAACTGAGAACTGGATTTCGAGAAAATTTGTTATATTTTCTAATGTTGATAAATCCCAAGTAGATAAATTATTGACCTTCGAAAAATTCCTTCGAAGAAGACCCAGGCCCCTTAGACAAATTATCTTTCATTAAAAACGATGTCGAAATTCGTTATCAAAATGACATAAGTCATCGCTAAATGACAGTTTGACATTAAGTCATCGCTAAATGACATTTCACAGACGAAGACTACTGTCAAATTCCATACATTTTGATAACGAATTTCGTCATCGTTTTAAACGAATGGGACTTTGTCTAAGGGGTCAGGAGAGTTAAAACTTTATAAGACGAACTAAATGATGTACACTTTACAACAGTCATTTTACAACATTTTATGATCAGTCTGACATCCGTTGGGCATGAAAGGTCACTTCAAAATAAAAAAGGATGAATATCACAGATGAAAGAAAAATTCGGGAAAGTTACAGAGGATGAAGAATGAACACTTCGAAACTACAGAGGGATCGTCCACAAATAGAACCGCTTATGATTACATATAAAAAAGGAGGAATCAACCAATTCAATGAATTATGAACCATAAACGACCGGACTGCACGTTTATCGTCTCCAATTTAAATTGTATGAAGCGGTTCTGTACTCTGACACAGAAAATCGCCAGTTTTATATGTAAGTATTTCATGTATCTTTATAATATCAATCAGCAAAAAGACAGACAGACAATCTCATTAAAAATTTTAAGAAAAGTTAGGTTAGGTTAGGCCACCACACATTATTCACACAAGTGCACGTAAACAAAATCTAATTGACTAATTGTTCAAACTGCTGCTGAAGAAATCGTTTTAATGATGAGCAATTATAATCTGCCCTCCTTTTATGCCCTCTACGCATCTTCAAGCAATGCAATAAATAGACATTTATAATAAAACAGATAAAGATGTATCTTTGTAAATAACAAAACATTCATGTTTTGTTATAGATAAAGTAGTTTTATAGCTAGAGGATAGACCTCTGAACTATTACCAACCCTCGCTACACTTGAACTCTAAGAGCGGGCTCCTTGATTTACGAGTGTTGTGTTTTAGCACGGAGGATTAGGGATTGCAATCCGGAAAACCCGGTCCGGTAATCTACCGGATCCGGCGTCATTTTACGGGTACCGGATCCGGTCCCAATATACCGGATCCGGTGTTAGCAATTGGTGGCAAACTGATATTATGGTTGTTGCATGAATAACTTACTTTAAATGCGTTACCCCTGGTGGAAAAGCTTTTTCTCGCTTTTTTTAGATTCAATTTTGCTGACAATAAGGCCGATTAGTAGGTACACAGTTAACCTTTCATTAGAAGCTCACATACACTTAGATTTGCTGTGCTCACACTCAGCATAGCAAATCTAACTAATAACACATTTAAAAGTTTCGCTTATTAACTAATAACTACCCCCACGATTGTTGCGAAAACCCCCACGATACTCCCTTCTTGATCTCATAAATCCTCGATGCTTCGAGTATTCTGAGATCAAGAGGAGGATCCCAGACAACGGCAGCGCAGAGTTCAGGGAGACAGTCCGATATTATGCTTTGCAGATCTCCAGGGCAAAACCCCGTTGAGTTGAGCCTTTTTTGGGCCCCCTTTTTTTTCACGGTGGGTGCCCACGCTGCCGATTCATACAAAATAGTTAGTTCTATGATCTCTGTATAAATAATGTTAACTATTTGGGGATTAAGCCCCCAACTAAGCAGCTCTATTAGAGGTCAATTGCTATGTGACACTTTGGTGATGACCCATGAGTTACTTTTAAGTATGTGCTTTAGCAACCATACGGATATTTAAAATCTTATTCCAGGCATTACAGTATTTAAAAAGTGGTTATATCACTTTGAAAATATTGTACAAATCAGCTACAAGGGATGCATAGGCCTGGTTATGGAATTAAAAAGCAAAAATAGAATTATTTTCGCTTCTTAGTTCAGTTTCGTCAATCCGGCCGGATCTGACCGGATCCGGCCGAATTGATGGGAATCCGGTCAAATCCGGTCCGGATTGAAAATGACGTCTGATTGCAATCCCTACGGAGGATGCAGTCTTAAGTGCTATCATATGGTTGGTTGTGTCTTCGCATTTCTTTATAAAACTACTTTTATACCAGCAATATGTCTGAAGTTACATTTTATAAAATTTTGATGATTTAAATCCCAATTAAAATGGTTCGTTAATTATAGTGGGTGCCAAATACCGATTCGGAAGTCCGGTGAGAAGAATCAGCGTGATATACGCATTAATTTGGGAAAGTGATTAACATTAAAATTATTGCACTCTCTAGTTCTCTACATTACAATACGACGTAAATAATTTCAATCAGACACAACATGGATACAACTTATATGGTACGGTACTCAATTGGATTATCCCCATTTAATATGCCTCTAGTACAACGGCTTTAAACCTGTAAAAGGCTTTTAACAGTATCATTTGACACTGTTCTTCTGGGCTCTGCTGAAAGTTTTAGAGAAGTTATCGCCAAGAGAACATCACAAAGGACAAAAGAGAACATAGAAATCCGCTTCCTGAACAAAGAGAAATTCTGATAGCGCAAATAAGTAGTTACTTATGCCTTTTTTTATAAATTCGCTCTATCCCGCGACCGGAGTTTAGCACACTTGTTGTTATTTATTGCAATGTTCACGGCAAACGAGGTATCATATTTCAACCACAGTAATTAGAACATAAACGACTGCTGGCGTGACCATTCCTCCACAGTCAGTTGGCTACCAAATTCGTTTGTAATGCGCAGTTAGGATCGAGCACGATAACGTGTGATTAAAGCGATACGGAATCGATTGATAAAGCATTAAATGGGCATTCAACGTGGACTTGGGAAAATTGATCCGGTAGAGAAGAAAATGTTTACAGGAGATGAGACGACCAATAAAACCCAGAGCATCACGCAACCCGTTTTATTTCGGCCGTAATTCTGCATTTTATGGGTATGAGATATTAGACGTTACAGCTGCAACTGGCAAGAATCGTACATTTTGTTGCTTCAAACAGTATTCTCTGATGGTCTACTTAATATATCTGTGCCCAATCAAATTTAGTCATGGTGAGTAATACT
The DNA here is from genome assembly GCA_905333045.1 of Lysandra bellargus. Taxonomy (NCBI): domain Eukaryota; kingdom Metazoa; phylum Arthropoda; class Insecta; order Lepidoptera; family Lycaenidae; genus Lysandra; species Lysandra bellargus. The sequence continues at coordinate 6,375,089 of HG995353.1, forward strand.
TGAGGGATTCCAATTATTTATAATTTCGAATGAATTAATTTTTCTTTGAATACATTTACATTTCTTTGACGCGTCAGTTGGGTTGAAGCCTGAAGGACACCCAAAAAGAAAACTGAACAAAAGTTAGCCGTCTCATAACTTTTCTTTATTCGAAAGAACCAAATCCTCTTTATAATATTAGTATGGATGAACGAGTTGAGAGCAAGACTGTCGAACTGGCTGGCTTGTTTTATAAATAAATAACAAGACTGCACAGATGCACGGACAAGTGTCTTGAGTCTGAAAGCACACACACACCCACTTGTCGTGCATGCTGCATTGTATACTATGCACAAAGTTGCTCCGCGAGAAATGAATAGGAGCATTGAATCAAGATTTGCACCAAGCTATGGTGGAAATCACGAAGGTAGACACCATTTACATTTTGACATAAAATACTAGACGTTCCGCGCGGCTTCGCCCGCGTAAATTAGATATTTCAAAGACAAATTACTCCACAAAAAATACCCTATGATCCTTTACGTAGTCTACTTCTTATCTGTGCCAAATGACAGAAAAAATACTCCAGTAGTTCGTGAGATATGCTCTTTCAAATAATTTCCCCCGTTTTTTTCCACATTTTCCTCTATTTCTTCGCTCCTATTAGTCTTAGCATGATAAAATATAGCCTATAGCCTTTCTCGATAAATGGGTTCTCTAACATTGAAATAACTTTTCAAATTGGACCAGTAGTTTCTGAGATTAGCGCGTTCAAACAAACAAACTCTTCCGCTTTATAATATTATAGTATAGAAATAATAACGATCCCTCTTAATACAGTTTTATAATCGAACGAATTTCAGCACAACTGCAAAAAAGCTGCAAGCAAAATCAAATATTTCATAATGCAAGCAGAAGATAATGAAGAAAGAATTTCGCAAAATCACCCGAGTCTAAAGTCTAAACGCAACTATTACAAGAATTTTCCGGCGCGATTGCAGACTAATGAGTCGACCAGAAAAAGGCGTAACAATTAAAGAAAAATTACACCGAACGAATAAATTGTTGGAAAGTAAGGAACGAAATTCTAGGCCAGTGTTACATTTGAGTCGATTTTTCTGTATATTAAATTGGTTTGAACAAAGGATCACTGAACATGAAACTCAGTCAGCTGGGTCGAAAATCATGAGCGTGGTTATCACGCATGCACTATTTAACTGCTTCCTATTCTTCTAAAAATAATGTTGTACACGGCATTAAAGATAGAGGCAACATTTTAAACAATGTTCACTAATTTTTGTTGCTACTTGGTACTAAGTATTACCAGGTATTACAAGTTATGTATCGATGGATTTCAATAAAACTGCGTTTTTATTGCATTGTTTTTTGTTCAGCGTGCTGCAGAAAATGCTTTGCAATAGCATCAAAATGGCAAATATTTCGGACATGGAAAAACAGCTGTTGGGACCAGTGAAAAAGGAATTAAAAATAATGATGATTTAGACTGTAAAAACGCCGCAACAGAATGACTAATATCCAGGATGGGATTGCTAAATCGATACTTTTAGCATCAAAAAACATCAGCTGGTTACATTAACCCGAAACTATACGCATGATATAACAGTTTTCTTAAACTTTTACGCCTATCTGTTAGCAGAACATGATTAACGACTAAAATAACGTGCTGCAAACGATATATAGGTTATCTATAAAAAGAAACAGCCATCCTCATTAGAAGGCAGAGCGAGCTCAGTGCATATTAATTATTCCAACTGTATTTTAGCTTTGTTTGCCTTCAGCGTTTACTGGTTAGTCATAAGTTCCATAGACCATAGACTTTACAGGGTATTGGCGATTACTGAAGTTATTTTCGTATTGTGGTTGTATAGCTGCATTCAAGTCAATCGACAGTGTATAGTTATACTATAAATGATAAAGGAATAATTATTTGTATGTATTGAAAATGATTGGAAACTTCTGAACTGATTTAAATAAAATTTGACATAGTTTACCCTGGGGAAGGACACAGGCTACTTTGTAGCACCTCCATCGTGGGTATCGCAGACACAATAGATTTTCAATTGTCATGCGGCAAATTGCATGGTTCTTATGGTACTTCCTTTTGAGTTTTGAGCGCACAAAGTCGCGGACGAAATCTATCCAAACATAATATATATAATAATTATTATGCTAGTATGCCCGTCTATTTTTTGTCTGTCTGTTACCTCATCACGCTCAAACCACTGAACCGATTCTGATCAAATTTGGTAAGAACATATTATTTTCATTAAGAACACATAATAGTTTCTATTACGGAAAATCTATGGCTTCCGGTACTATAAACGAAAAAGCATAATATGCACGAAGTAGCGGGCATAAACTATAGAGTATAGTCTATACTCTACAACAGGGGTCACCAATTAGTTTCTCTCGGGGTCCATATTAAGAAATGAAACGACCTTCGCGGTCCGCACATAAAAAAAATTTAAACAAAGGTAATTGCGGAATTTACAAAAGTATTTATTTACCTTTTCAATGAGAAGTGTCAGTTTTTCTTGCTAATTATCTCTCTGAAATTTGGAGTAAAATATTGGTGCAAGCTATTTTAGACATTAAATCCTAGAGATGTCCATCAGTATGTCGAGACCGAAATTTATTTTTAACAAAGTTCATATTCGAAAATGCTGGGTCCGCACACAATGGGTCGGCGGTCCGGATGCGGACCGCGGTCCGCCATTTGGTGACCCCTGCTCTACAAGCTAGGGTTGCCAACTGTCCTGTTTCCAGGACATGTTATACATAATTTTTGTAATGTCCTGGGACATCTTGGACAGTTGGACGTCCTAGGTTTTTAACATTTTAAATTTAAAGGACAAGCTTTTAGGACGTTTAATTAATGCGAATACTTATGAACAGTATAAAATACTGTTCAGAAGTAATATTCGTATTATTTCATTTCAGTTGTTTTTACTACTAGCATTACTGCGTCCTGTTTTAAATAAAATCGTCCTGGTTATTCCAACTTAAAATCCCGACAAAAAATTGAAGGTTGGCAACCCTACTATAAACACGTTCGCCTCCTAATATGGAGTGCACAGTGCATTCCGAATTCAATGCGGTAACATCAACTGAAGCATAGATCCCACTTTCTATAACTATAAACTTTAATGAGCTGTGCTATTGTACTAAATATTAGCGAGGAAATATGAAAACTGAATACTTTCAAGACTTTATTAAATATATTATACATAAATAGAATACAGAAATATACATTACAATAACTAATAAGATGTATAGAAAGAAAGTAATGTAACAAAAATGGTGTAAAATTTAAAATGTATCCAAACTAAAACCATTAGTAGCATTTAAAAGGAAAATTCTTTGATTCATTTACAAAATGCTTGAATGTGTAATCAAAAATTCCTTAATACTTTTAGGGCTTATAACCATTGTAAAGAAGTCAAGTACTTATTAGTATTATTAAGCTGTGCAGCTGCTATAAGAATGTAGCCGTAGACCGTAGGTCGTAGGTGTATATTAAGGTCAATAATCAGTATGACCTCAACCTTTGAAATTGACACCTATTGGGAACCATATTTGGAATCAATCTTACAATGATGAAATTATGAAGGAAATAAGAATGTTGCACTATGTTTTTGAGCCCCCTACTGCCTACTTGGGCCCCTACTGACTCAAAAACATAGTAAGAATTTCTTATTTTTTGTGGTTTCATATTTAGCTTGCTAGAATGTCGCCATGGACACTCGCTAGACACTAGCTAGATTATCTAATCTAGCTAGTGTCTAGCGAGTGTCCATGGCGACGGTAGTTGCTTTCCATCAGGTGACCCGTTTGCTCGTTTGCCCCCTTATTTTATAAAAAAAGATCATTTAGCTAGATTATGGGCGAATCTAAATTAGTTACTTAAAAATGTTAAAAATTTAAACCTGTAAAAAATAGTTTTATGTGTGCATCACTAAAAAAATTTATAAAACCGATGCACACATAAGAACATAAAGAATTTGAAAGAGTACATGGTATGTGCAGTTGTATCATTTTACGTTTTATACCTACCTAAATGAGTATAAAAAGTAAAAACTAATTTACATTATTTTGTTTTGTTCTAGTTACCCATTAATGTGAATTGGTTGTACCTAAAGGCCATGTTTTTGCCCCTTTATTACTGCATTTACATATTATTATGTTAGTAAACTTATGAAAGGAATACACATAATATTTTATCATATATAAATAACGACCACATGGTCCTCATAATAAATGGTTATTCGAATTTCAAGTTTCGACCGAGAAGACATAAAGGCTACGTCACCGCAAAACTAGGTAAAGGTACACAACGAGGTTATACCTAAAAAGGTAAGACAAGTGTTCTCGTTATGAACATTGTCAAGGTAGACTGAGCCTTATGAAAAATACACTACACTTATATCCACGGTATGACAATCAATGATTCACAATACAATACAGTTAGGAGTCAATGCACTGTGCGTCTGCGCAGCAATCGTCACGAACTAAGAGCTCTACTGCACGCCCCGCGTCAGAACCAAACAAAAATAGCACCCGGCAGTGCAGTAGCCCACTGGGAAACCAAACTTCAACTCTTGAAATAAACTTCAATACTTGGAACAAACTTCAATTCTTGAAATCTCGAGTTTCATCCACAAAACCCACTTCACTAATTAGCCAATTACAGTGAATTGTGACACTTGTTACAGCAATTGCTAATCCACCACATAAATTAAAATATACGGAGAACAAAGACTTGGTCTACAAAAAGATGTGTAAAGGTGAAAATAAGAGCAAAACACATGTGCACAGGGAGCCTGCCAAACTTTACGATGGATAGTTGTTCCATTTCAAACATATTTGGATCACAGCCAACTGTGGTGAACTAACAGCTATTCACTAACATAATATTAATATGAGAAACAAAAAATGCATAATTTAGGATTGGCAAACTGTATCTAACACTAATTTTATATGTAAAAATATAAACTGGACATTATACAAAATGATATTATTAATTAATAATAATTACATTCTAGCCAATTTTCTTTAGATTCAAAAATTATTACTGGCAACAATGAAAATGTTATACACTATATATATCTATATTAGTATTGTCATACTACATTTATAATAGGGTTTATAAATAACAGCTGTTTAGATGTTGTGAACATATAACAGACAGACAGACAGAAAGACAGACATTTTGACTGTCATACCTTTAGGGGCACAGAAACCTAAAAAGGAATAGCAAATTGCCAACAAGCAATGGATCTAGCTAATTGAACGAAGCTGCTACCTTGGTTTCCGATTACCAAATAATCTTGAACAATTTTAATAATATTCTAACTTTCCTTTAGTATCTAACCTATGGGCGATGTCCTAATAATTCAAGTCTTATCAGCCAATAAAGATTTGACACTATTCATAGTTTGATTAAATGTTAAGAGACAAACAAAATAAATGGAGCACAGCCATCACTCACTGGTACCCAAGAGATGGTAAACGGAGTAGAGGTCGCCAACAAACCAGATGGGGAGATGATCTAGCATTAACAGCTGGACACCATTGGAGAAGAGTAGCACTAGACAGAATTGAGTGGAAAAGGCTGGAGGAGGCCTATGCCGAGAGGCACACTGACCTTCGAGACATCTTATAGCTTGAAGGCAGAATAAGAGGCTTATTATTATAGTTTCATTTGATTGTCAGTAGCGGATGTGGTTTTCAAGTTTGCATAAAATCGTACAAGGATTAAAAAATTCATTGTAAAAATTCTATTAACCTTAGGGCGCATTTTAATTAGTCGTTAACTTGTGCGGTATACAGCATATGGGGAGTCTATTACAACTAATGGTGCATTTTGATTGGTCGAGGCATGCGTTTCAGAAATCTCCCGCACCCTGCATGCAGGCCCTGTCGACCAGTGAAAATGCGCCATTATATAGCTCACTGAATAACTATTATTTTCTAACAGCATGTTAAATGTTACCTTGACTGAATTGAATGTCATGAAATTGGACCAACTGCCAATATTAAGATTTAGTATTGAAGTATTAAAATAGCTACTTAGGTGCAGCATTTTTAACAATGTAACAAATTTACTATTTTGTAAAACATATAAAATTACATGAAATTTTAAGCAACTTATTTAACAATGAAATTGCTGATTGGTGGAATCTAAATAAATATGGCTTAGAGCCTAATTAACCCATCAACACATTAACCCGGGTGCCGCAGTTTAATATTTATTGTGTCTGCGATTCCCACAATCGAGATATTACACCTACCAAAGTAGAGTGTTGAGATGGGTCCCCTTCGCACATAAGTTTATTATAGATGTAATTGGCCGAGGTCACTGTCTCGCTACTTGACTCTGTAGTGCCAGTTTTTTTTTTTTGTGTAGGCCACATTATGAAATCTGCCACCCCCTAAAACAATGCCACCTCTTTAGGGTGCTGTCGCCCCCGCTAGGATGCTGCCTCTGCTGGTAATCAGGCCTCTAAAGGCTTATGGCACCAACAGAATTTCTCTTTGGGCTATGCCATTCCTGGCTTATTATATGGCTTATTATATGGCTGTTTATGTTCCAAATACAGTCCTATAAGCTCCTTTATTCTATCGGCCTTATTCATAAAAATATAAAATAGTATTATATATTACGTTGTTAAAATGAGAATCCCGGAAGTTTTTCACGGACAAGTATGGGTTCGAATTGAAATCAATGTTTCTATCAATTTCAGAGACATGTTTACAAGCACTATAATAATATAGATATGAAAATTATTGTGTAGTGTCTTGATAAAGATAAAAGATATGGTAGGAAAAATATAGTACTAAAATTGCATAATGAATACTAGGGCTTGATATTAATTTAATTGTCTTAAGTTTAATTGCTTAATATTGGAATCTTAGCAAATGGGATTGGTGATGTTATACAAATGAGATAAAACCTAGTGCTAGGCAAAACCATAGGAAACTTGTATTGTAATCTCAATATGAAAAATCTAATTTTAAAATATAGCTGAATGTCGAATAAGCTAGCTATATAAACAGGTAAGTATTACTTTTTTGGGTACACATCAAACATATTTGCGCAAAGTGCATGACTTGGTCCAAATATTATTATTTGTTTTGCAGTTACAAAATGAAAAGCCTCTTTTATAGAATAACCGCAAAAATTTAAACAAAGGATTCCATTACTCATTATTGAAAATTTATGTCACAATAATAATTATTCAGATACGCACAAAAATTATTATATAAATATTTTTATACTGATAAAAATTAAAAAGGACTTACATGACCAGTCGAGAAATTATAGACGATATCATATTAATAATCACATAAGAAAAATCTAGTTTAAAATATTAACCAAGGTAAACATGACAAAAACACAACCGCTCAGCAGTAAGTCACGTCCGCCATATTGAATTTAGCCTGTGTTTTGATCACGTGACGTCAATAATCAATATAAGTTTACGTTCAGAAATTTAACTTCGTTTAAAAACCAAATGATAAATACCTGCAACTTCGTGTGGCTAATGGCTATATTTATTATTTTGTATTTGCTATTGGCCATTTGTTGCATTTGCAAAATTATTGACATATACACAAACAAGCAAATAAAGGCAAATACGGCCTTCCACACATGGACGTCAAAAACCAATACCAACTTGATTTTCTTTACTTGCCTATTTGACTCCTTTGATGTGCGTAAAGAACCGACAAAGATACGGATCACGTTACACGTATCCGGTATATACGTACTATTTGGTATTGGTCATATTATATTAATTTATCAAATAGGCAAATAAGGCCAATATTTACCAAACATACCGTCTACACTCTACACGCAATCAAATAGCCATGTGAAATGCCTGCATCAGAATAAATCAATAATTATTTGTATAAATGCTAAAAAAATCAATAAAAATAAATTCTTAAAAAAAAAAAAACAGAAAATTTGGAAATGTCGGCCCTAGAAGTTAAAACTTAGTAATTACATTTATATGGTAGTAAAAGCGCTACCTATTGCTGAGTAGCAGAACTACAATGATAATATAATGCCACAAAATCAAAAGGTAACTTCTTATACGGACCAAATTGTTCTTTAATGTTCTTTTTCATTCGGTCGCATTACACAAGGCCATAACCGATTATCCGACTATATAAAAAGTCACAAGTTTTACATATTAGTGCAGGTAGACAAGGTACATTTTCTATTTGTTCGTATTATTGCAATTGATAGCTGTCGTTTGTATTTCGATTTCCACCTAGTTTTCCCCTGCTCGACGTATAGTGCAGTGTGTTATGCGTTTGAGTTTTGTGTTTTCCTAACGTTTGTGTAGTTTTTTTTACCGTGAATAATGTGATTGTGTTCGTTATGGCATTTAGATATCGCGAAGATTTAGTTGGCAAAAGATTTCTCTCAGTGAGTGGTGTTGCAAAAATAAACGTGAATAAAGTTTCCGAATGGGGATGGAAAGCTGGTGTTATCAGAGCAGCATCGCTGAAAGATAACAAGAATAAGGAACTTCAGGTAATAATATTGTATAACAAAGTAAAATTATCTAGTAAAACTATACTTTTCAGTCATATTTTGTGGTACGAGAGTTTCGTACAATTTTGTATTAAATAGGTACCTACTTTTAATTTCGCTGCTATTAAATGGTTTTAGGTAGGCACTTTTAAATCTGTTTGCATTTAAAGTACTTCAATGCTACTGCAATATTTAACAAGTCACGTATATAGTTAATTACAGAATCGTTTTCGTGATTACGAATTCAGGTTTGAAAGAGCGCGCGCATTCCATTTTTATGCCTACAAACCTTTTAGACCAGTTGTAAATTGTAATAAATAGGTCTTTATTTACTTCTAATTTAGGTTCCACATACGTTTTGGGTTCATTACAATATCAAGGGATCGAAAATTGGATTTTCGAAATGGCGGCCGCCTATCATTATAAAAATGCGCATGATTGCATTGTGAGGAAATTGGAAAATGTACTTAGGTATATCATATATATATCTGTATTATCTATGGGTATATCATTCTATTCGAGTAGATAGGTACTAAGATCGAAAGCAGAAGATTCTGGAAGTGTACCTACTAACAGCTCTCTAGTTTGTAGTTAGTATACATACCTACAGACCTAGTAGATATTTAAAAGTACTAATGTATTCCAGTTGGCCACGATTTAAACTACCTACCAACCATTATGATTTGCCAGTCGGAATTTGGAAATCAGTTAGGTATAATGGTGGTATAATGATTAGGTATTATTAGCGGTACACTGGAATTTGGAAAGTATGGAGAAGACGTCTTCAAAAAAAGAGAACACAAATTATAAAGAGTATGGTTTACTCATGGTTTACTCATGGTTTACTCTAACCTCTTTCTATGAAGTCGGTTGAATAGGAGGGAAAGTTGGTTGAAATTGGCCAAAAGACTAACGAGTTTCGTTTTATTTCACGACTTTTAAATTATTACAATTTACTCACATTTTGTTAACTTTAAAAGAATCTAAATTCTTAGCTACCAGTAAACATAATTTATTGGCATTCCTTTTGAATAAGACCGAAGACGTAGGTAATCATGTTTCTTCTTTTAAATGTCCCTATTCACGTATAAAAGAAGACTAACTATTTGACCGAGCTTTGCTCGGTATTCGATAAAACACGAATAAAATAACATTTTCTAAAAATGATTCCTAGCTAGATCGATTTATCGCCCGCGAAACCCTCTAAATTTCATGAAAATCGTTCATGAGCCGATTCCGAGATTCTAATTATATATATATATATGTATATACAAGAATTGCTCGTTTAAAGATATAAGATAACGCCTCCGTGGTCTAGTGGTATAGAGCGCGGCTCTTGACTCGGAGGTTGTGGGTTCGATTCCCGCGTTGGAAACATGTTAGGACAATGCAGGCTGATCACCTGATTGATAAGTTAAAGATGATAAAAAAAGTCGGTCCTGCGCCTGATCTCTCGCCGATCGTGTCGGTCGTCCGTCCCACTGGGTTATGAGAGTAAAGGAATAGAGAGTGCTCTTGTGTACTGCGCACACACCTGCCTGCCTAGCATACGCCAACGAGATATCTCACTCTACACGTTTTCTCGATGTTAACTGGTTTATCTCTTCATCTCTATTGACCCTAACATGACATACATTTTTTCTCGTATGTCTGTCGTCAAAATTAGAGATAATTTTGTTTTTTTATATGTGCTATTTTTGTCTATATATACTAACGAACTATATACGAACGAGAAATTTATCTCTCGATGTACGCATGTTAGCGAAAAAGAGAAAATATCGATATCGACAATATCACTACGCTCGAGAGTGAGATATCCACGAGATATCTCGTTGGCGTATGCTAGGGGGGTTGGGCACTATAAAATTACTCCTGCGTAGCTGGCCCGGTTTCAATGAAACCGGCCACCGTCACCGAAACCGGTGTGGGAGCTATTATTATTATTAAGAAGATAAACTGTATAGGTATGATTAGCATTTGGCACCATGATTGCGAAGCTCTCTATAGCATGTATATTGCATAATCTACATTCTATAGTCCATACCTACGTCGATCATGATCAATCATTTACGAATATGCCTCTCTAAATGTTCGTAATCACTTCTTCCAACTCCGTAATCCGTCGTGAAATGATGTCAATGGATTTTTTCCGTCGTGGGTCAACGTGGAAAGGCACATGGTAATGTGCCTTTGGGTACAAAGTACAACACTTGGGTTTGCCTGCACTTGAAGTGAACCTGAAGGTGTGCGGTGTACCTACGTTGCAGGTTAAAACCTAGTTTTACCATAGTCGAAACCGTGATACGAGGAATGATTACAAAGAGAATCAAAACGAATACCACCATTTATGTCGTTAACGCGCCTACTTTTTGGCGTTTGTAATCTGTATTCACACGCAACAATTTTTTAAAATTCCTCTCCCATTTCACGTCTCATGGTTTCGACTATAGTTGCATCATTAATTGGCACCTGCCCCGCATATAGAATCGAGATTATTTATAAGCGTAACAACAAAACCGAATGCACATGACTGGAAGTTCGTTGACCTGATGCCAGGCCGGCTCCTCGTTCGATGCACCGAGCGAGACTCGCCGCACCGGACTTGCCCAAAGTCCTGTATAAAAAACACGCCTGATGATACCCGTTTTTTTTAGATTCGTATCAGCCGCGATAAAGGCATTGACATCTTGGAGATTTAAATGGCGTTATAAATTGTGATACTGGTATTGATTTCGGGTGGGTAATCTTATATCTTAGCTAATGGAATTTTTTGGATTCTGCCGACACCTGATTAAGTTTTAGTAGGAACTAGGAAGTAGGTACAGCTGTAGAGATTGTTTTTTACGTTTTTCGCAAATTTAAAATTTGAGCGTGGCTGTCAAATTTTGATGAGAGATGATGATGATTAATAAGTATATTCTAGTTATAGGTCATAAGGTGTAGTTATCGCCCGCTACGTCGGTATAAATAGACGATATCCTTCTAACGGCGTTCGCCTCCCGCCAAGACAGCAGCCGCGCACTAGATAGGTACAGTACCGAGTAAATTTCGTAACAACCAGATACTATAACTGGTTTTTTATTTCATGTGGAGAAATCGAGCTATTACCTCGTAATTATTGACGCCGTGATAAAAGATAATAGAAATGTAAAAGGAGATGGGAAATATTATGATGTTTGATAAAATAAAGGGTGTCGAATGACCAACTCCAGATTTCTGTCAAGAAAATATGAGAAACATCGTACTTAATATTGAAAATACTAGAAATGAGGATGAAGATAATGCAGTCAAAGCGTTATGTAGCCAAGATCGACGCTTTTGAAATGTGGTGTTGGCGCAAAATGCTCGGCATCCCTTGGACCGCACACCGGACAAACACGTCTATACTCCAGCAACTCAAAATTACCACCCGCCTGTCCACTCTTTGTTTACAAAGATCACTCGCCTTTTTTGCCCATATAGCCCACCGGGAGCCTAATAATCTTGAGTATCTCATACTAGCTGGGCAATTAGAGGGGAAAAGAGGCAGAGGCAGAGTAGCTACACAATGGACAGACGCGATTGTTAAGACTACTGACAGGACGTTCCAGGAGGCACTGCATCAGGTCAAAAACAGAAAAGTGAAGAGCCCTATCCGGGAAAGCAAATATTGGTGGTCACATCCTTCAGCCATGAGGATACGAAGAAGAAAAAGAAGTCTGTCGTAGTAGTCGTGTCGTAGTCTGTTCGACAAATGAGAACTTTCCATTCATGAGGACATTTATTTGATCTCGCGAAAGTCTGGATACGCGGCACGCCTTACAAGTTTAGGTGTTTGTTAGCAAAACACACCAAGCAAGCATATTCATAAGATACCTAATATCTAATAGGCTTAAGCGCACCAGTCTTTGGGACTAACAATTCTAGATTGTTCCAAGCTAAAGGCAACTATTAAAACCAACATTCCCGGTGGGCTCGGCTATATTTTATCCCCCTGGCACACGGAAATGTCAGTATATTATCTCGAAGTTGCTTTGGTCAGCTAAACAATGCTGTAATATAACAGATATATCCAATACGGCGTTGTGAAAGTACCGATTCGCACAAATACCAGTTTGTTTGAATCATTCCTTGTATTGTCGACTGGGCTGGGTTTGCTCGCAAACATACCATTTGAATTGACCTTTTATCTGACTACTACATACAATTTGTTTGTGAATCAATCTTCACGACGACTCCGAAGACTTTCTGATAAGGACGTAGACCTCAGCTCTCAAGGTCTTTTCTTAAAGAGAAGAATGTAACTTCGATTAGCCAAGTAACAAGTCTTCATGACTTTCCTGCTTCTAATACGCTATATATATCAGCTTTTCTTTCAATAATTCAGGGAAGATTCGGCAGCTGAAGGTGCACTTGCACGTTTTATTGAAATTCCTACAAATATACGTATAAAAATCTCATAACAAGTGTAATTTAATAAAAATGTCTTGGCAACCAACTTCCCGCCTCGGCAAATAGAGACTTCAAGTGATTAAAGGCAGAGGAATGTATTTAATGCCATAAATTGTGTTAAACTAATAATTACGATCAGTATTGACTTCTTTTGTAAAGCTTTAGCTTGAAACTAAGAAATATCACAGAAGGGAACTCTTTGGATCCAATCAATAGTACTAGAAAACCCATAAAAGGATACTATAAGATTTCTTTTATGACCTGTGACTGTGACATCAAATCTGTTTCCAAATTGGAAAAGAAGATTCGGCTTGCCTTGTGACTAGTATCTCATATCTAGTAGTACAGCTTAAGAGCCCGGGTTACCCTCGAAATTCTCATGTTTGAGTTACTTTTCAGCTTAAAATAGTAATTTACTACAAAATATTGCAACTCTAAAAAATATTTTTTAGTATTTAAATATTTTGTAGTAAATTTACTATTTATTTATATATTTTTTAGTGTTTTACTCTATTTTTAGTGTTTAAATATTTAGTAGTAAATTTAGTAAAAAAAATTTATACACAAATTTTTTTTTAGTGTTTAAATATTTTGAAGTTAATTTTTGTTCAGGTACCTAGGTAATTACTATTTTAAGCTGAAAAATAACTCAAACATGTTAAATATTTTCGTATGACAAAATAATTTTGGTATTACGTATATATGAGAATTTCGAGGGTAGCCCGGCCCCTTTACAAGTGGTAGCAATTAATTGATAACCTTGTACGGACGTAACATTTACAAGCAATTGGATCTTGATAGACTCGAACTTGTTGACATCAATGACATCATTACATAGATTAACGAATGTGGGCCCCGTAATTTACATGGGATGGAAAGCAGGGGAGGAATGTGTCACAGAAATGTAGGCTAGTGCATTGCTTACTGCTAAATGTTCTTTAAAGATTTGTCCCAATTAAAGCCAAGACTAATGTAAGATTGTAAAATTTTGGAACAGAGTACGTATGACCCATTAAAGATGATTGGATTTTTTCATAAAGTTAGGAAGTGATCCAATTTGTATCCTAGTCTTTTGAATAAATTAAAACAAAGAAACACAACGTTTTTAGCATTTTGTAAACAACAGACATACGAAATATGAAGCATTTCCAAAATATGTGCATGCTGAGCCTTGACAATTTAAATTACTTCATAACACGGCATATCATGAATATGAAATGGGAAAGTTGACACTGAGACTTTCATCTGGAATGAGTTAGAAATGGTAATGTAGCTCAGCTGAGTGATTGCAATGCGCATTCGGAATGAGGCCACCGGCCCCTGGCTACTTGCCTCCAAAATGGCCGTATCTCGAATGTTAGGCTGCGAAATTCTTCTATACAGTACCCGTTGGGAGTCATCGTCATATTTAGAAAAAGGTTATTCAATACTAAATCACCATAAAATGACTTAATTTTTTGCCCGATTGCACATAATTTGGATATTGAGGTCCTTCTATGTGTCCACAGAATTTTAAGTAGACACTTGTTCTGTAAAAAATGTCCTACATCAATGTTAAGTTCCCTCACGACTGTGTCATTTGAAGCTTTTTGTTTTATTTGGCAATGATTACCGTGAATATCGTGTCCTCATTTAAGTCTGACCGTTTAAGACCTAACTATTACATTTTTGTATTCGGATTAGACCTTGAAATGTTATTGGAGCGTGTCGGTGGTATATAATTTACTAGGTACGATTTTGTAAAGATTATGTTTTAAATGTTTCTTTGTAAATTGTGCTATTGTTTCTGCTAATCGCAGCTAAATTTACTGCGAAGCCACAAATAGATAGCACAAAATCCTAGGCTTAAACTATTACTGTTTGGCTTAACTAGGAAGGTTAGATTCTAAAGTATTTAAAGTTCTATTTCAATAAAATCTATAAAATTAGTACGATTTGGATAAATGATGGACGAAATCGTTTTTCAGTCATGTTTCTGATGGACAGTTATATCTAAGTTACAGCTTATTCAAACAATGGGATGATGCTGCTGTACTGGTACATTGTTTAAACATTAAAACACACAGGTAGCAGTATGGCATGTGTATTCATTGGTTACACTTACGCAACCTGAACTTCGCTCTCACACTCTGTGGGTCGCACTGTTGCAGCGCTGCGAGTTTGTAAACAACTTTCCTAAACAATAATTTCGTTTGTAATTGTTCGTGGCTCATCGGGTTTATTTCTGTTCTGGTATTCCACATCCGATCCCCCGTTTGCGTTGGATTTATGTGGAGAAGTTGACCTGAATTCAGAGTTAGGTTTATCGTCTTTAGAAGCGTTTTCAGTATCTCATCCATCTAAATCTATGGATACTTGCCTCATAATATTATTGTTTAGTAAAATCTCTCTATTGCCCATTTACCTTCATAAAAATACCTGTACTAATTACTATTGCAACTGCTACTTACATTACCATAAGTACTATGGATGGTAACAAGTGTAATATACATTTTTTGTATCTGTGGAACGGTATTCCGACGTGTATTGTACAGTTGATTCGCCGTAATCATTCAGCTGATATGAGCGGTGTTGTGCAAGTAGTGATGGCGTGCACAAAGATCGCTAGGGCGAGGGAGGTAAGTGGGTCAGAGAGGCTCGGGCGGCGGAGGAGCCCTTTAGGCCACTTATCAAACGAGCGGGGCCGCGGCTAGCGGGGAAAGCGTGTCTTTGAAGGTTTGTCTGCCTGTTAATTTCACTGTGATCAGTGATGCTGTTTAAAACTTTCCTACGAATAGAAGTTATTTACATTATTGTGCATCTTATAATCATTTTCATTCAATTATGACTTGCAAAATGACTTTTTCGATACCTGTATCTCATATCTTATATCTTTAAACGAGCAATTCTTGTATATATATATATAATTTCGAATTTCGGAATTTCGGAATCGGCTCCAACGATTTTCATGAAATTTAGTATATAGGAGGTTTCGGGGGCGATAAATCGATCTAGCTAGGAACCATTTTAATAAAATGTCATCTATGTGTGGTCTTTGAATTTTTTGAATATTATTATAATATGTGATAGGAATGCTGTGTAAGTAAAAGCTACTTCAAATAACTATCATGAATAATACACTACGGTATGGTACAATATTACTTCGGAATTTGGCTGGAACATGAAAATAGCTTTTAAAACTATTTAAATTGGTATTTTTCAATCAACGATCTTTTAAGATGAATATTTGATAAGAATTTATAGACGCATTTTATTGTAAGAGCCCGATGCTATGTCGGTATTCTTTTTAAGTTTGGTTTCCGTAATCTAAACGTTTCCGTATATTTAATTAAAATTTTAATGGCAGCCTAAAATATATCTAAGAGATTAACTTCATCCTGGAAATAAAAAAAATACTTGAAGAAATTATATTATCTAAGGTCACTGTTACGACGACCCCCGTGGCGCAGTCAAGTGGTGAGCGCGTTGGTAGCTCAAGCCGGAGGTCGCGGATTCGAGTCCCGCCGACGGAACAGTTTATAAAGTTCCTGGGTCATGGATGTGTATTAAATATGTGTATGATATATAATAAAAATCTTAAATAATATATATGTATCGTATAAAAGTATTAAATATATTTCCGTTGTCTGGTACCCCGTACCTGTAACACAAGTCCTTCAGGTACTTAGCACGGGGCCAGACTGACGTGGTGTGAAACGTCCATAGATATTATTATTATTATTAAGGTCACTGTTATGGAAACTTGCCCATCTTTTCTGAACTAAGGATTGTTATTGTAGAGGAGACTGTTCGAGAAATGAGACATATTTTGATCTCGCGAAAGCTTTACTTAAAATTTACGCGGTAGTCGGTACGCTTACTGCATGCAATCTTACGGTCGTATGAATAAAAACTTAGCGAGGGTTTATAACAGGTTTTAACATAGTAAAAACGTAGTTAAAACCCTCGCAAAGTTTTTATTCATACGGCCGTTAGAGTTTGCTAGCAAAACACTATTATATCCAGATCTATCTACACTTTCATTAAAAAAACATATTTATTATTTACGCAAGATCTCCAACCTCGTTGACATCAGCAGAGTCTATTTCAGACGCACCTTATGATTTTTCTGTCATAAACCGCAGACGATTTCGCAATACCGACGATAACCTAGATGTCGAATGTGGGAGATCTCGAGTGATGTATTACGTATTTTATTGTATAGAATACCTATACTACGTGCAGATATAACTCACGAGTCACGTCTATAAATAATTGAAGAGAATAGTAATCACTCTCTATTCTTTGACGGGCATAAAACAAATAGTACTTCCTCCGCGATTCGTCTATGTCGTAAAAGATTTCTTATTGTTTTACGACTGGCTTGTTTACCGCCAGTAAATTCTAGAATTAAGTGCCTGTAGTAGTTTCATCTTAATTTATTTTCAATTAGTCCAACTATTTTCTGGTTAGGGCAAATGATAGGTTCGCAAGTCGAGAGCCATACCCAAGAGTCAAGATTCAAAACTTAAGACTTTAAAAAAATATTTGTTTTAGGTAGATGAATTCACACTTAACTTACACTTAAATTACTAAGGGCTTGTTTTACCACTTCCTGATAAGTGCTGGATAGACTAACCTATCCGACACTTATCAAGAAGTGGTGAAACGGCCCGTTTCAATGTTGTCTTAATCCTTCAGGCCCCGCGCGAGCACCGGTGATCGCGACAACAATAGAATGCAATAGCAATTCCTGGAAATTCCGACTGAAATATTAAATTCATAATTCATAATTCGTTTATTGCCAGAATGAAGTACAGGTTGGTCTTAATACTTAATACAATTGAATCTTTCATTCTACGATATTAAAATGGTGTGCAATATAAAATTAAGTCCTAATTAATAATATATCTATCAATATGAAATTAACAACCAATGCATTTTTTAAATAACGAGACAATAATATTACATAATTAAAAGAATTCATAACAATACATCATAATAATAATTTATAGGTACCTAATTATAAAATTTCTCGAGTCAAAATGCATATCATTCATAATAACTAATGTCAAATATAATTCATCAAAATAAATTAGTCAATAGTTTAAAATTACGTCAAATTTCATTAAGTAATAAAAAAAATCCTTGAAAAACTTAACACTTTTGGTGGACGTACGGCGTTGAGTGCTGCACTCAGCAGTCAGCACTACCGCACTACGTAAAACTTTAAATATTTTAATGGTTCCTTTATTACAAGTAACTCTTGTGTGTTGTGCGCATACTCACAGCCACCATTTCATGTTTCTATTATCTACCGATGACTTAACGGTTATGACATTCATAAAATACCTCAAAAAACATTCCACAGCACGCAATAGCATGGAACGCGTTACATAGATCATACGATAATAACTGTAAAATACAAAACTGCTTGAAATAAAAACATTCCTGTTAATGACAAGCAAAAAAGATCAATAAAAACTTGTTTGGACATAAACGTTAAGGTCACAGAAGCCGAAGGGCTTGGGCGAGGTCACACTCTGTCCTCATTCTACCCAGTACCGACATCTACTGAAGACAATGCGATTTTATTATAATAAATAAATAAACGTCTCTGCTCCGATTGGTCAATTCAGCCGCTGTGGACTTTGCTTGTGTGAATTTTTAAGTTGAGCATTCAATTCTATGGTTATACTTTCACGAAAACCATTTCTTTGTTCCCAGAACGACGCACAGAAATAGTACCAGGCATGCGCAGGATTCAGGAATAAATTGTAGATAATAGCCCTCCAGGATAAGGATTGTTTTCTGGGTATCGTGTCTTCGTATGGCCTCGGACTTTATTGCCTTTTTATGACTTAATGGTTATTACAAATAAGAGAAATGCTGATCCCGGCATTCCCAGCTAGCTTTGCTGTAGGTCATTAATTCTTATCATGCATGAACATCGTAAAGACCATGTTAAGGATCTGTTGGATGTAATTCATTTGCAAAATCTGCGTTCTTTATTAATTTTTAAAGCTTATTGCAATGGCTAACCATGAACATGTGAAACTTAGTTTAAACTGCTATGAGTAGAACTTTAACCTCATGTACTAATAACAATTATGGCCTCAAGTAGTATTTGTGGAAGAAATAGTTGCATGATCTACCTAACTCTAAAGAGGTTTCTTGCTTTCCTATTGTATAGCGTTCTTCTTTAAAATACAAACACCATGTAGATTTATCATACTAACTAGCTGTTGCCCGCGACTTCGTCCGCGTAAGCATAGTATAATAACGGAGATGAGTTTCATGTTCTTAACTTAAGAAATGACGAACTTTCATTCTTTCAACCCCTATTTCACCCCCTTCGGGGTAAAATTTTCAAAATTCCTTCCTTAGTGGGTGTCTACTTAATAAAACAACCCGACTCACCAAATTTCGTGGCTGTAACTTTAACAGTATTTGCTCAGCGATGATGAATCAGTCATTCAGTCAGTCAGGACATGTAATTTTATAAGTTTAGATTCAGACCTTCCTAGTTCCTAGCAATTTATAAAAATAAACACTGATGGCCGATTGCGGATCTATAGCCCTATAGGTCACACAGGTGTTTCCTACAAACAAAGCATTTGTTTTCTTTGTCATAATGTGTTTCAAATAAAGGAATTGCGTAGATATTTGCATTAATTACTGTTAATAATTAGCGCGTTTCATTAACTCAGTGGTAACAAAACATTTTATTGACGTAAAAAATCGTCGAGTATTGTGTCGTGTCTCGTATGTCGGTCAATTATAATTCTTAAATTTCTTGGGTCTGTGTCAAGGTTACTTCGTAGTTCGTATCAATACCTACGTACTTTTGTATGTTTTTAAAATCTTGCTTTGTTTTGAACATTTACTAATTAGTTTTTTGTGCAGTGACGTTTTTGCCCTTCGTTTTTTTCTGTCTACAAAGTTGAACGCAATAAAACCTGAAATCGCGGATCCAAAATTGAGAACCTCGTGTAGATAGATCAAGATAGATGACAGATAGGTTATCAGCAGTATACTATTGTAACTGCAGTAATCAGGACTGTAAGTAGTCTTCGTAGACTGCTGCAATTGAACTCGTGTACAATTGAATATTCATCGAAAATCGGATGTTCAGTATTGCATTCTCTTGTCGTCGATTTCTTTGTCATGAAAACGAGTATTTATGGAATATTTATACGTTTAAGGCGCTGAGAGTGCTATAATTTATTCTTGTACAGTGTAGTCTAACCGGTTGTCAACGTACCTTTCGGAGTATTCAGGGCAGATTGCACAATTTTTCTTATGTGGGAGTTTCCATTTCAAATGCGTAATTTGTGGGATGTTCTTTGTCTTAGGATGGTTGAGCGCACATAAAAAGTACTATTGTTTAGCTAGAAAGCTGAGTGACGAAGTAATTTACTTCATTGATGCCGTATAGACTGAAGTCCAAATATTCTCTATTTTTAAAACGTGTATTTCATTAAAACATAATATTCGTAAAAAAGGAATGATTGTAGTGACCTTGAAAGGTGTTCTCAAGGTATGAGAATTGTTTTGACGTCAGTATTTAGGTCTTTGATACTGATCGCGTGCCAAAAGGTAACGAAGCCAGAATTATAGAATACTCAATACACTGTAATAACTGGCTCACTTCACACATCAACTCCACATCAATTAGAAAACGTCATATAATGAGGTTGGAGATTGGCACTGAAATATCCATACTAATATTATAGATGCGAAAGTGTGTCTGTCTGTCTGTTACCTCTTCACGCTCAAACCGCTGGACCGATTTTGCTGAAATTTGGCATGGAGATACTTTGAGTCCCGGGAAAGGACATAGGATACTTTTTATCACGGAAAAACGTACAGTTCTCGCGCGATAAACAAATTTTGGCGCAACGGAGTTGCGGGCATCATCTAGTATTATATAATATGTATAATGCGTAGGGCTTACTCCATTTCGAAGTCGGCATGACAGTTTCCTGGCAAAAACTTCAAAAGACGTCGTCTCTCGACTGTCAGATTCCTAAAAAACCAATTCCACATCTTTGCTTTTATAAATTTCAAGCAAAGATGGGTTGGGTCCATAAACTCCATAATTAACATATTGAACGAAAAACAAAAATGTTGGTGCGGATCCAGACCAATAATTCAAGACGATTTGACATCATTGGTTTACCCAAATAAGCAATCTATTTAATTTACAACGCTTTACTGAACTATGAATTGGTTCAAAGTATTGATTGTTTATTAGATGATTCTACAGTCTACACTATCTAATTTTAAACTTCTGAAATAGGGAAGACTTGATTGTGTTTAATACCTACTTAATTAAAAAGATGATGTGAATTTTTACACTTTCGGAGCTTGTTAAGGTCACACTGGTGCGGTGGGTTACAAACAAGACAGTTAATAAAGTTTATATCGTATTGTTTTTGCTGCTGCAGACTGTTATAAAATAACAAGGCATTAAGAATATTGAAGTAATGTAGGAAGCGTATTGGCCACGCGACGCCACCTAACGGAGCGTGACAGTAGAAATTAACTGTTACTTAAACGTACCTACGTGGCTAATGGCAATGTACGAAGAAATAACGTAAAGTCCCTTACTGTTCATGTTGTGAACTATACGCTAGGGAGACCATTAGCTACAGGGACGTCAAAGGCCAAGGTTTTACTTTGCGGGGACACTTGGTAATTAATTGTGGAAATAAGTTTGTTTGGGAGTTGGGACAAACGATGTAAGCAGTAAGCCACATCAGAGCCGTGTTGGGAACTTGTGTGATGTATGATCTTTCTAATAAGGTTGTTTGTGAATTCTGCAGCTGCTGCCAGTAATGTTAAAACTGTTGAAGAATTAGAGATTAGCACTATTGGCTGATACTGGATTTGTTAGCTGGATTGAGAAAAGAAGAGAGAGGAGAGGATTTAATTAATCTTCAACGAGACACCTGTTTTTGGGTGGATTATTATGTCAGACGGTTCAGGCCTTTACCAAATGACTCATGACTAAGTACAAAATGATTTATTTACGTTTGCTTTGTTGTCATTCAGGATGACTCAACTAAGTTTTTTAAAACTTATGATAGCCAAGCTGTGCTGTGGATTAGTACGACAAAATACAACAATATGACAATTTTAATTTCTGTTAATGAAGTTTTCTTTTTTAGAATAAGAGCATTGCATCATGCGTTTTACCTTATTCAAAAAGTCCATTGAGAAGTTTTCCTTTACTCCATAGAAAATCATATTCTTGGAAATGGAAAGCACGATATATTATGCAACGCTTAGAAGCCTAGAAATTGCGAACAATTTCTGCGATCGTATGAAATGGCAAAATAGTCTTTCTTTTTAACCGACTTCCAAAAAGGAGGAGGTTATACGTTCGTCTGTTTATATATATATATTTGTATGTTCAACCATAACTTCGCCGTTTATGGACCGATTTTCATGATTCTTTTGTTGTTGTACAGGGTTGAATCCGAGGTTGGTAACATATTCACAAAAGTGGTGATCTGATGATGGGATCCATGAGGAATCGAGGAGACTCCTTGAAATGTATATGGGAACATATGGTGATTTCAATTTTTCTGAAGTATTTCAGGCATATACTACCAAATAGTAAGATTTTGCACCAGAATATACCCTGGTTCTGAAGGTACCCAACAGAACTTTTGAATCCTTATAGATACAAGTTTGAGGATTTTGGCTTTATTTAAACTACTCCAAGCAAATCCTACATTATTTGTGCTGAACATAGGCTAAATTGTATTTTGGAAAAAATAGGGTTTCGTAAGATATTTGGGTTTTTCGGACGCCAGGTGAAAAAATCAACCAGAAAAGTTACTTATTTTGTGTACGCTGCCGAAACTATAAAAGATACAACCATAAAATCTTCTAAGTATTGTAGATCTTATAAATATCTACAAAAAAGTCCGCGACACGCTATACTTAATACTTATCTATGTCGAGTGAGGCACAATAACCATTTTTTTATTTAACCCTCTACTACCTGACCCTAATTTCTGATACGTAACTACCTACCCGGAGTCTCTCAGACTCCCGTATTTTGAACTCTTAATATACAAAAAGTATGCTATTTGAAAATAAATTAAATGAAACTTGTTATAGCCTAAATACTTCTTTATTTATTAAAAATAATAAAAACACTATAACCTTATGTCTTATACTTAAAAACTACACATTTTTCAAAATGATCAAATGACGTTTTACGGCCATATTATACTATAATATATTATATTTAAAACTTAGATTTATATTTTAAGTCTTCTTACAAACCCTTTTATGCTCGTAAATGACAACGTAAATACAATTATTAGTGTATACTCTATAATATGTTACCGTTAGTATGCAGAATACGTTAACGTGCACATTACCCAGGTAATCAGCAGATTCCCTGATGTCATCATTGCACTTTACCTAGTTAGTTTGCATTCTCTTCCTTCGTAAAAGTTCTAAAAACTTTGACTAAGCTTGTCAACCTAAAACTGTTGTTGTTTTGATTGGTTTTTTAGGGTTCCGTACCCAAAGGGTAAAAACGGGACCCTATTACTAAGACTTCGATGTCTGTCCGTCCGTCCGTCACCAGGCTGTAACTCAAGAACCGCTAATCGCTATAGCTAGACTTCTGAAATTTTCACAGATTGTGTATATCTGTTGCCGCTATAACAACAAATACTAAAAACAAAATAAATTAAATATTTAAGGGGGCTCCCATACAACAAAAGTCATTTTTTTTGCTATTTTTTGCTCTCAACTAATTACGGTAACACATAGGCAATTGAAATGTTCACAAAATACTTTATTGTATTTGTAATTTAATAATTATTAATAACATTTACATAAATTAAATAATTAATTCCCATACAAAAAATACAATTTTAGCCTAGTTTTGTTCTGTAGTGGTACGGAACCCTTCGTGAGCGAGTCCGACTCGCACTTGGCCGATTATTTCTAGTTGATACGATCTGTTATATTTTATTAAGTAGTGGAGTAACATTTTACTTAAAATTTTATAATTTCTTCCTTTGTTTATGTCCAAAAATATATAAAATAATTCGCTACAACTAAATAACATTGAGAGAACATTTTAAGAAGTTTTGTGTAACTTTAATAAGAATAGAATAAACTTTTTGCACTTTAACTGACTCACCCCGATAATCTGTAGAATACCTTGTAAATCTGCAGTCTAACTGGTTTACGCACATTAACGGTAACATATTATACATATTATATAGTTTGTACAATGTCTTCCTCAATTGATTTTATTGATAAGCAAAGTGTCGAGCACAATTATTGGTCTTGGTCTTACTTTTTTCCAAGACCAATTAACCAATTTTGCTTATCACTAAAAACAATTGAGGGTGACATTGTACAAACATTGGAAAACCTGCGTGAAAAATCGTTAAGAGACTTTTATAGAGTTTTAAGACAAATAGTAGTACTACGGTGCCATTTAAAAATACCGTGCATAATCATGATGCCATTCTACAAATAAAAACAATGTATCGTTAAGGTAGCACTAATGCAGTGATCATTACATGGAATTTTAATTGCTTCGCTGAGTCGACGTCGCAAATAACTGCCCGATAAGAGCGCTATACAATGTTAAAAGTTCTTCGTTGGGAGCAATGATATTCTACTAAATACAGATCTGTTACGTTCATACTATTTTCCGGCTTAAATTGCTTCCGAACAATTTTCAAATTCAATTGTTAAATTTGACAGATAAGTGAAACAAAAGATACGAAATGCCATTTACATAAAAGAGACAGTGAAAAAGAACGTGAGACGAGAGGACGAGTTGATGATGACGAATGACGATATCGTAATACTATGAAAGAGACGGATAGATGAAGATGAATAGTCATGGGCATCTTCCTAGTTATAACCATAAATTAAAAATAAGCTAAACAACCTAATCAAATGGCCCGAAAATACCCTTTACACTTGGATGTCTTAGGGCCTGTTTCACCACTTTCTGATAAAATAGGCTATTCACAACTTTTTTGACTATCATACTTGTCAAGTTAAGTGGTGGATAGCCTATTCGGTGATTATCAGGAAGTGGTGAAACAGGCCCTTAGCGTATTAAATGCTCTGTTGTGGATGAATTCGCAAAATCTTCATTCATAAAAAGAAGTAACCAGTAGAAATGTCAAATGATAATTCCACGGATCTATCTTCACAAACAGAAACTCGGTATCAACTCAGTATCGCTCAACAAGTCAATGCAGACAATTTGAAATGGGTCTTATTCGAACAACGCACTAAAGAAGCTAGAGTTATTATTAAATAGAATTTATATATATGTTACGCTCAAAGACCGAAATCGCTCAATGAGCGAAAAAATTGCTCACAACGCGTTGTGGTCACAGTGAAACAGCCACGACGCGTTCTGGCAATCACAAAAAGGTCATAACGCGAAATTCGTGTCGTGGCTGATATGCTATTTGTTTTTCTTGATTTGTTCTTGATTGATTAATCATCCATAGGTATGGAAGATTATATTTGAATTACCACGCGTAGGTACTACAAAATATTTTTTATTTTACTAAATCACTGCATGTTTATCATTATTATTTATAAAATATCCATAGTTTTATACTATCCGTACTAATAATTATTATTTATATCTGTCTATCTGTCTGTTTGGCGCAACGTAGTAGCGGACATCAACTAGTAGTATTATATTTAAATTATATTAATTAAAATAAAACTATATTTTTATTATTTATTGAGATCAGATTACTTTACTTATACATATAATAAAAAAACAACAAAAAACAACAACACGTTGCGCCAGACAGACAGACAGATAATATTAGCACGGATAGTATGGAACTATGGATATTTAATAAATAATATAATGACTAGCACGTTTAATGCAGTGATTTAGTAAAAGAAAAAATATTTTGTAGTACGCGTGGTAATTCAAATATAATCTTCCATACCTATAGATGATTAATCAATCAAGAACAAATCAAGAAAAACGAATAGCATATCAGCCACGACACGTATTTCGCGTTATGGCCTTTTTGTGATTGCCAGAACGCGTCGTGGCCGTTTTCATTAGAGCCACGACGCGAAATTCGCGTCGTGGCTGTTTCACTGTGACCACAACGCGTTGTGAGCTATTTTTTCGCTAACTGAGCGATTTCGGTCTTTGAGCGTAACATATATACTGAAATAAAGTGATTAACTTTTATACATTATTTGACATTGCTCGTTGCTCGTTGTGTTTTTATTTTGAAAGACGTAAGATGCGTGTTTGTGCGTTCATTGAATTGTTTGATAACGCCCTTATCTATACAGACACTATTTATAGTTATCACGAGAACAGAGGTTACTTGTACATTCACGTCTATGTTCTAGTCGTTCATTTTATGAATGACAAAATAAAGGATCTATATATTATATAAAATGAATTTAAAAAGTTGGTTAGTCCGTGGTTAGTCCCGTTACATTTGGGAACGGCTGAAGCGATTTGGCTAATTTTGGTCTTAAAATTTTTCAATTTCCAAAAAAAAAAATGTCCAGGGAAGGTTTATATTAGGATGAAAGTGAAACGAAGTTCACAGGGTCATCTAGTATCCTTATAAATTCACTCAGTAGTTAATATTACTAAGTAGTGAACACAGCCAGTGATAAAACTGTTTAAATATTCAATTAAGTACATTGTACAATACATATCTGTATAATATATTACTAGCGACCCGCCCCGTCGTCGCACGGGTATAAAATATACATATAGCCACTGAAAAAATGATCAAAATCGATTATCTGTGCCAAATAAATGTGCATAAAAATTGCTCCAGCAGTTCGAGAGGTCCCTTTCAAATAATTTCCCCCGTTTTTTTTCACATTCTCCTATTAGCCTTCCTCAATAAATGGGCTATCTAACACTGAAAGAATTTTTCAAATCGAACCAGTATTTCCTGAGATAAGCGCGTTCAAGTTAGCCCTTTCAAATAATTTTCCCCGTTTTTTCCACATTTTCCTATATTTCTTCGCTGCTAGTCTTAGCGTGATAAAATGTAGCCTATAACCATCCTCGATAAATGGGCTATCTAACACTGAAAGAATCATCAAAGTCTGTTGCGTAGTTTTAAAGATTAAAGGGAACAAAGGGACATGAGGGAAAAAAAAGCAACTTTGTTTTATAATAAGTATAGATATTCAAAATATGTACTTTATGTATCGTAAAAGTAATTTTGCTTGTGTACCTATATAATAAAAAGACTTTAAATTGTAATAATTTAGATTGTGAGAATGAAATTAAAACCAAAAACGTCTTAAAATTTCAAAGGTCTCTTTGAACTTCAAAATGTTTTATTTTATTTAAAACTAAATTAAATTCTATTAAAATTTTAGACGCCGTTATATTGCAAGTACAAAATCAAATTAAAAAATAAACTCAAACTCAATTTTTCAAATTCTTTTCTATTTTTATTATTATACAGTATACTAGATGACGCCCGCAACTCCGTTGCGTCAGAATTCGTTTATAGCGCGGAAACCGTACATTTTTCCGGGATAAAAAGTATCCTATATCCTTTCCAATACTCATAGGAAAGGATATAGGATACTTTTTATCACTCATAGTATCTTCATACTAAATTTCAGCCAAATCGGTTCAGCGGTTTGGGCGTGAAGAGGTAACAGACAGACAGACAGACAGACAGACGGACAGACAGACAGACACACTTTCGCATTTATAATATTAGTATGGAAGTATGGAAGTATGGATAGTATGGAAGTATGGATTCAGAATAATTTTTTTTCAAATACAATATTCTCTGAACGTCGGGACTACACTGTACCTACCACCGATTCGGGAACTACCCCTATACTATTGCTATAATATCTATTTAACGGTTTTTGGTACTTTAATCGTAGCATAAAATAAATTTTCATGCTCCACAAAGTACTTACCTAAATTACCTACTCAATGCAACTATGTATTGAGTAAATAAGTAAGTAAAACAATGATGCTGAGACTCGTGAGTAAATAGTTTAAAAGCTTCAGCAAATATGTACTGAGCAAGATTGAATTCTTGGTGCTCAGACTTCAGACTTGAGAAAGTGTAACAGCAAATAGCTAAACATGTCTTAGATTGTAGCGTTAAAATATATTATTTATATTTAAAATATATAGGATTTAGGTAATATTTAGAAATAGCTAAGCAAGAATTCTCAATTCGCAACTTCCAATTGCAGTTTGATTACATTTGACAATGTTTCTGTCAATATTCTGATATGACGTGTGCAATATGTGAGATTTTTGTTGTATTATTTACTGTATGTGGTATTAGCGCCCTCTGCCCTACCTTAATATTCCCTATTATAAACTAAGTAATAATGGGATGTTAATATTAAACATGAAGAATTGTACGCATCGTGATAATATGATACACCATCCGCCCATATCTACTCGTTTACATGGCCTTGGTGCTATTATCTTGTTAGTCTCTTGAAGTCTGTAACATAAATCTTATTGTAATTGTAATCAATTGTTATTTCATTCCATTGTCTTAATCTCACATAGGTTGACATTGACAGTCAAATTGCCGTCCTCAAGAATCATATATTTTACAATGTTATGCAATTTTAAGATTTTCAGATTCAATTTTTCAGAAAAAGCAAAATACGTAGATAATTAAGTATCTCCCTGGTTACGGCAAAATATAGTGAAGTCTCCTCTTAACACTGCTAGAACAAGTAGAGAAGGGAAGCAAAATGAATAGAGGCCTCGTTAATATAAAAAGTATTTATGTCAACAGTTTCCAGCATAGAAGTCTATTACACATTTTACTGAGTAAATAGAAAAGGCTGGGTTGTTAGTGTAGTATTTTTACATAAAGTTGCAAAGCAAGTCTTTTGTGACCTGATGAAACCCTCTCTCGAGCGGATGTCGTTACTCGTTACTGGAGTGACGGTTCTCGCTATGCAGCTAAAGACTGTCTATTAAAAGAATCCTCATTTCTAGAGAAAGTCTAACCACGAGAAAGAATTCTGGTTTAAGTACATTTGCTTGATATCCATACTTCCATATCCATACTAATATTATAGATGCGAAAGTGTGTCTGTCTGTCTATCTACCTCTTCACGCCCAAACCGCTGGACCGATTTTGCTGAAATTTGGCATGGAGATACTTTTGAGTCCCGGGAAAGGACATAGGATACTTTTTGTCCCGAAAAAATGTACGGTTCCCGCGCGATAAACGAGTTTTGGCGCAACGGAGTTGCAGGCATCATCTAGTAACTTATAAGTCATATTTTGATTGCGAATAATAGTTATAGCAAATTACTTATTCAGATAGGTATTGTTACTTTCAATTTAAATTATGTTTTTTGTTTCAAGACTCACAGCTTTGTTAATCCTTCAGGCCCCGCGCTAGCACCGGTGATCGCGACAACAATAGAATACAATAGCAATTCCTGGACATTCCGACTGAAGTATTAATTGATGAATTGTTATTATAATTAATTATTGTAGATATGTGTAATATTACATAGGGGTCAATCAAATTATCTTCTAAGAACTACTGTACTTTTAGTCCACAGATTTCAAAGTTATTTTACAACGAGTCTTATCGTTAGTCTTATCATCCCTTATTTTTAATCCTTCGATCGCGGATTTTTTTAATTCTATTGTTGTCGCGGTCACCGGTGTCCTTATGGGGCTTGTTGGGTTAAATATCAAAGTCAAAAAGCATCTTTAAGGCCGGTATAAATAGTCAGTACTCAAGATGCATCTCGGTCTCAAAACACGGTTCAGGCTCTGTGATTGGTTGGCTGTCAAAATTTGGACCAATCATAGAGCCGAACCGCGTCTTGAGACCGAGATGCATCTTGAGTACTGACTATTTATAAGCATTAAAATTCCAAGTTTAATATTAACCTAGATGGATTACATTTCGCGGCAAAATTTCTCTGCTTCGCTCCATATTCTTCATGTAGTACTGTAGTACGCATATTACGTAATGAAGACACTGGCGAATCATGAGTATATAACTCGACTCTCGAGTGTAATGAATGAAAACGAATTAAAGAGAACGTTTACAACCGTCCATAATGTCTGTGTTGCAACGCCCATCGAAAATAGTGGCGGCCTTGTGGATTGTTACGACAGTGTAATAAATGCTTTTGAGACATTAGCTGGGGTTATTGACCATGTTTTTATGTGCTTGGTATCAACGTTGTTTCAAACTAATTTTCCTTGAAAATGTATTTCTTTTTTGGTCGCTAATGGTTTCTTTTGGTTTTGGTTTTCCACGGCCGTTCTTTGTTTATACGAATCGTCTTTATTGTAGACTGCTGGAAGACTACACATGATTTCTCTGGATTTGCACTGGGTGACGCGATCTCTTGATCAGTTACTATCACTTATTTGCCATCCCACATGCGGCCTCCACCAAGAACCGGTCCACCACTTGATTCATAGACATCGTAAAGTTGTAAACTTTTAATGTACCTAATTTATGTGGGTAATTTTCCTACAGAAGTTTGACTCTGTTGTGGTATCCTATATCTTATCATATTATTAACCTTCCTGAAAAAAATGGAACCTTTATCAAAGTATCCTATGTCCTTCCCCAGGGAGTAGTGTGTCTTTGTGAAATTTTGCTAGAATCGGCTCAATAGTGCCAGAGTACTTTCTTTGCAAACTCATTTGACATTTTCCTCTATAAAAAGGGTAGAGAGTATAGATTCCATATTTATTAGCGAAGCTTATCATAAATGTACACTAGAAAGTAGAAACAAGGTAGCGAAACTCCAATTTATGCCGCCCGTTCTCATTGAGCGGTTCTTTTAAAGTAGGTCAAAACGCGGAGGGCTGAATTTGGGTCGGCTCTAAGGGGAGACTGTGGACATCGGCTCAAAGGGTTCACTCCACGCCGAGTTGAAATTAAATATAGCCTTATATCGTGGAATACTCTGGTACATATAAAATAATTTGTGGGTGGTGGTGTAGTGTGGTTGTATGTGGTTAAAAACGAGCTTTATAGTTGTCAGGTAGTAGATTTTAGCATGTTTACTTCTAAAACATAAATAATATTATATTGAAAAATAAAAGAAAAATTGATAAAAGATTGCCTTGAAAGTTGCGTGTCTACAGGCATTGTTAAAGAATTTTAATTGATTCGTCATGAAAATTCTTAAATTTACCTTGCGCAGCAATTGTATTATTGGCGTATTTTAATAAATCGTAGATGAGGCAGAATTTGTATAAGATTTTGGAATCTGAGTCTTGTTAAGAGCCGGAATATTATATTTAACCTACTTATCAACGTATCTTCAATATCAGATGAGACGAAAAACTTTCTGGTTTTGGTTTGACCTTGGATGTTTTTCCTTCCAATTAATAATATGCGTCTTATTAAAATACAAACTTGGCATATTTAGGGTACCTGCAAATCACCTTATACATTCAGGTTGTCCTGACCAGACTTGGCACTTGTCTACCGGATGTTATTGAGCAATGAGCACAATCCAATGATGAGCTCAGTCCCCTTTCGGATCTTCAAATTGTTGTCCGTTTCAGTGCATTAGCCTCCTCTTTGTTTAGTTATTAATCACAAACGATTGGGACATCATAGTTATATTGACAATACGTATCATTGCAGAGCTCTGATACAATTCTTGGAAGATAACGTGGAATTTTATCTACAGTAAATTGCATTGATAAATGATTGTCTCGATAGTCGATGTACATACGTAACATAGGAAGTAGACGGCTCGTAGTAACTAGTCGCGTAAACTTACATAATGCCTTACACAACCACGAATATTAATAAGCCACTAAATATCTTCGCAGTCTCCTAAAGAATCTACTGTAGTCTATAAGGAGTGATAAAGACATCTCTATTGTAAAGTCTGAGAAGTATTCCCTTCTATTTTCATTCCAAACATTGAGTTGAATAATTCATTGAGTTCTATTTGATGTAATACTTGCTTTACGTTTGCGTCTTTATTAGGAGTTGTAAACGATAACCTTGAAGGTCACTTTTATGGTTTCTGTTTTTTCTTCCTCTTTGATACAATTGTGACTATTACCAGGTATTTGAAGTGTGTTAAATTATTTTATTTTCCTGAGTTTCTGATGTTTATTATATTTTTAGGGTTTCCTATTTATCTCTCAATATGTCGCAAATCTCAATATTATCGTCACAATAAAAAAAACTTGGATTTCGTACTTTCTCTTAACGAATTCTATCTATAAATTCTGTCGATTAACATTTTGAATGTTTGGTCTAAGCAAAATTATAAAATTTGAATTTCTTGTGCCATGTCTGAGGCCGAGGCATTTTCCACTATGAAATTCCTTTGAAGGGCGTGTTATGTTATGTACATACAGGATTTGTTTGCTTCTCTGATTTTTATTTACGTGTTGACTGCTAACCGTTTCATGAGATTCAAGGTTTTATAAAACAGGTTGCTGAATATTGAATATATTAGTGTCTCGTGCATGCACATCCGGATTTAAGTCTTCTGGAGTCACGTAAACAGACCAATAATTTACAAAACCCCGCTGATATCCAACCTTGATAAGTACATTATATATAGAGTATTTTAAAACAACTTTATTGGTTTGTTTGTCGTGAACTCAGAAAAGGTCAAGGTATTTCTTGAAAAATAAGAGCATTGGAAACAGAGGGCAGTTAACAAACCTGTCTTTGGTCTTTTCTAATAGTTTGAGTTCATTTAAGTCATAATATAATAATATACATTTAAAGAAACTTTTCACTTATTTGATATCACTGACTTATTCGATAGAGGACATCATATTTTAAGATAAGTACCAGATATATTTAAATCTAAAAACTTCGGGTCTTGCTAGTGCGATATCTATTCATTGTTCATTTTGCTGAGATAGAACAGAAGCCAGAGCCCTCCCACATTATCCAACTCATGACCAACCAGGAATACAAGGAGAAAATGCTTACAAGATTACAAGATTGATTCCGATTGCGTTCACATACGTATATTTATATATACGTATGTGAACGCAATCGGAACGGGCGCGCGCCAAGCGCTGCGTGCGTTGACCGCAAAGAATGTATGCAGCGCACGCGCATCCACAGCTGTTTCTCACCGCTCCAATGACGTCCTCACAAATCTCGATCTTGATATTATTTAAATAGATAAACTTAATGCTCACAGATACATATCTAAAGTGGCGACGTGAGTGATTGCTTTGGAATCGCTGGGTAAATGGTTTTCTGCTTTGCTCTAGCCCTATGGATCATCTAATATAATTTTTTACTGGTCATGTTTGGTATTTAATCAATCATTTACGAAAAACTACATCCCAAGTATTATTCAATTTTACCACTAATGCTTCGGCTAGGCAATAATCTGTTTTCGCGTTGGATATACTATTAGCAGAATACATTCTACAAAGTCTAGAGTCTAGACTAGACCAGGGGTCACCAATTAGTTTTTCTCGGGGTCCTTTTTAAGAAATGAAATAACCTTCGCGGTCCACACATTTAAAAATGATTATTATTAAACAGAGGTAATTACGGAAATTACAAAGGTATTTATTTACATATCAATGAGATAAGTGTCAATTTTTGTAGCTAATTATCTCTCTGATGTTTGGAGTGAAATTGGTACAAGCTATTGATATTAAATCCTGGAGATGTTCATCAGTAAGTCGAGACCGAAATTTATTTTTAACGAAGTTCATCTTCGAAAATGCTTGGTCCACACACAATGGGTCGGCGGTCCGGATGCGGACCGCGGTCCGCCATTTGGTGACCCCTGCTCTAGACTATGGAGTCTAGACGATAGAATAACGAGAAAACTCTTCGCGAGACTAGGACCTGCAACGAAATAGTTGACAAT
Source organism: Lysandra bellargus (assembly GCA_905333045.1). Lineage (NCBI taxonomy): Eukaryota > Metazoa > Arthropoda > Insecta > Lepidoptera > Lycaenidae > Lysandra > Lysandra bellargus. The sequence goes on from HG995353.1 coordinate 6,408,918, forward strand.
ATACTTCACGCTGTCTCGTTTTATAGCTAGCTATCTTGGGTATTTCTAGTATTAATGGATTTATAGGGAATACGGATGGGATAAACGCTAAAGAAAGGATATAAATTACGTTTTAAGACTTCGTATACTCCAAGTACATCTTAAAGACACTTTGGTAGTTATTCATTTGCACGAAAATTAATTTAAAGCTTCATCCATTGTTGAAATCATAATTCATAATATCTTCGACGAAGCACATACCGTTACTAAAACAATAATTCACAGTTCATATCATCGTGTAGATTGCATGTTAATGATCTTTCTATATGCCTGCAACTTTTCATAACAGCAATTTGCAATACAAATCATAAAAGAGATTGGCTGCTTGCATATTACAATGGATGACATTGGCGCTGCCTTAAGACATTAGGTTTTTTAGTATGTTAGTTCATAACTGTAAATAAAATTGCCGACCTAAATTTCAAGATTTCTTTATACATTCGCAGAGTAACGTGAAGTTTAAAGGGTCAACGAGTCAATCACCTTTAAATGATCATAATATTTTACATCAGCCGCAATTAATAATATAAATGGAATAAATTATCTAAATAGCGAACCATAAAATACAAAACGATAATGATATTTAAATATTAATATGAAAAAAATCATACTTTATTAATCCTTAGGGAGGTTTGAAAAATTTAGCGCCTCCTCATTAAACCGTCAATGAGCTCATTTTTTCGAGCCTGCCTCTGAGCAATTATGTCAATCAGTGAAGCGAGATAATCGGAGCCATCCAGCGTATCCATCAGCCTGCCCTTTTTCTAAAGATTATAAAGGCCTCGCCTCCATAATCTTGTAAAAACTAGACATTTTTCTCTGTAGCGTTTCATTCCACTGGGGATCTTTGAGAGTAATTTCCATTTTAATTGTAGACTTGAATTTTAACTATACTGTGAAAACTGTAATGTCACTGCGAGTAACTTATTGACACGTACCTTTACTTTGAACTTTGAAGTGAATCACGGAAAATAACACGATATCATGTGCAGTGTTTGTTCGGAGTATTATTGTAGTAATAATTAGGGTTGCCAACTTTTATTTTTGCATTTAAAGTACATTGTAATTATTTATACTTTATTTTTTATACTCTAAGTATGAAAAATAAAGTACACAGTATAAAAATAATGTACAATTTATTTTTCTTTATTATTATATCTATACTATAATATTATAAAGCGGAAGAGTTTGTTAGTTTGTTTGAACGCGCTGATTTCAGGAAATACTGGTCCGATTTGAAAAATTCTTTCAGTGTTAGATAGTCCATTTATCGAGGAAGGCTATCGGCTATATTTTATCACGCTAAGACTAATGTGAGCGAAGAAATAGAGGAAAATGTGGAAAAAACGGGGGGAAATTATTTGAAAAGGCTTATATTTACGAATTACTAGACCAATTTTTCTGTTTTGGGTCAGATAAGAAGTAGACCACGTGAAGGATCATAGGCTATTTTTTAGGGTTCCGTAGTCAAAATGGCAAAAAACGGAACCCTTATAGATTCGTCATGTCTGTCTGTCTGTCTGTCTGTCTGTCTGTCGTCCGTCCGTATGTCACAACCACTTTTCTCCGAAACTATAAGAGTTGTACTATTGAAACTTGGTAAGTAGATGTAGTCTGTGAACCGCATTAAGATTTTGATACAAAAATGGAAAAAATATTCAAAATTTCAGGGGTACCCCCCCATAGGTACAACTGAAACAAAAAAAAAATTTTTCGTCTAACCTATGCGTGTATCTATGGATAGGTCTAAAAATCACATTGAGGTTTCTAAAATCATTTTTTTTCTAATCTGAATAGTTTGCGAGAGAGACTCTTCCAAAGTGATAAAATGTGTGTCCCCCCTCTAAGTTCTAACTTCTAAAGTAGGGGCATGATAATTCTAAAAAAAAAATAAATGATGTTCATTATTATAAAAACTACCAACGAAAATTGGTTTGAACGAGATCTAATAAGTAAATTTTTTTATACGTCATAAATGGTAAACCTTAATTTAACATTCATTAAGTCAACTAAAATATAAAAATAAATCAAAAACCTTTTAATTTTATAGAAATAAACCTTATTGCTGCCGCGGAACCCTTCATGGGCGAGTCCAACTCGCACTTGGCCGGTTTTTTTGTGGACTAATTTGTCTGTAAAATATCTAATTTACGCTGGCGAAACCGCGCGGAACGTCTAGTGAGAAATAAAGTATTTTCGCGTACTTTATTATTAATATAAAGTACAGAGTACAATTACCTTAAATAACGTACAATACTTTATTATAAAGTACGGTTGGCAACCCTAGTGATAATGTACTCATAGGTATTTATTGAATACTCCAAATAAATATCTATAATATAATAATTAATAAGTATCTAATATAATTGGATGTTACAAAATCATATCGTCTATCTGTGCAGCTTTATTGTTCAATCATATTTCAGCCGTCTTTGTTTTACTATCAAGGACATAGAATAGATCTCCGTCAGATAATTGTATTATAAGAATGTAATAATATTATTTAACTTGATAAGTTTGCGTACACAGCTCGCTGCTTACGAGGTCAAGGTAGTATTGCATCAATCTCTCGTCTGAGTCATAACCAACGTGACCATAATACCAATATCGCCTTCTCTCAATTTTCGTTCTTCCAGAATATTCCTTAATATCTCCTATAATAGTCTTTCATTTAACAATCGCCAGTTTTTTTGGGGCATTGTCCAAAAAATATCACATGTACTTTTTATAATTTTTTTCGATAAAATAGGGTATTTTAAGAATATAAATTAAATAATTTTGAAATTCAGTGGCTAGTTTTTTTTCAATAAATTTTTAAAGTTTCGCTCTGACGTCATCATCGGCGGCCAATTGACCTCTGCAGTATGTTTTTTTTTCCTTTCAATGGCTGGTTCGTCAAATGCAAGTTCTCATTATGTGAAAACTGATACGAGAAGCTTACCAAAAGTTCGAAACGTAATGTTGGTTGAATTTATTGCTAATTTAACGCCATTGAAGGTCAAACTAAGGTTAAACATATTTGTTCAAAAATATAAGTAACTAATGGGTATTTTTTTCGTTTATATACAGAAAAACGGTCACTGACCTTACTCCTCGAAATGTTTTTGTAATGAGCAAAATTAAAAAAAATGGACAATCACCATTATCATTTAAAGAGAAACAAATCAAAACAGTGAATTATCTTCAGCAATATTTTGCTCAAGATACGTCCTGTGGAAACTCTAGGACAGTAAATCAAAACGTCACAACAATAGAGCGATTGAGGTAGACGCGTATCGATTAGGACATACAGAGAGAGAAATATCCGTACATCATGTTGTTACTTCAAAATACTATACCACTTAATAATATGAAGACGGTTTAGGCACCAATTTTAATTATTTTTATTTATTTTATCAGCTTTATATACAATACATCATAGAAGTACTAAGCGGTCTATATTATCCAATCGACCCATTTTATGCAGCGCCACATAGAGACAAGAAAATCCTCAGCAGCATGAATCATGATTACGCCGCATACTGTTCCCTTCGCCTCCAAACGTGCTATACATAGTAAGTGCCCACTCAAGAGCCTTCGATTCTATTTAAATAAAAGGCTTTATGGGCATTGGATTCAAAGTTCTTCTAAGCCTCGATTCTGCTTGTTTCAGGAAGTAAAAACATAATGAAGATTTTACTTCCGTAAAGGAGTATTTACTTTATCGTTAGTCGTTACCAGATTGTTGGTCTTGCTCAATGCTCTTTATCTATGAAAGTAGTTTTGTCATTAGTTAATAATTAACCAAAGTAACTAATTGCATTTATCATTATTTTATTAATATCAATCAGTGAAAATTAATATCAATTATTATTGAATACATATATAGATACATGCTGTTATTTGTTTCAAGTAGACAGTAAGACACCATAGTGGTGAATTTAATACTGCTAAGCTACGTCGTTTTCTCAATTCAACGCTTCCTCTATTTAGAGAGTCTGTTCCCAAATTAATGTACACTGTACAGCTCGCCTTTATACTCGCTCTCATTTCTATTTGCAGTCAGCCATCACGAGGCGCCTTCCCTTTTATCCCTAAACACCATTAAATTATTTATTCCAAGGTTCTATGGCATTGGCGCCCAATAAGACCAAGTCGTAAAACAAGCGGCGGGAAATTAAAGAATTCGGTTTACTCCTCATTAAGTCCTGAAGTTTTTTTTTAATTTTGAACAATTGCCCGGAAGAACTAATTATGATGTATACTTCCATCATTCCTTGCGATTTTCTTTCAAGGTTGCGTAATTTCTGTAAATAATGTAACTTATGAATTTTTATGGTTTCTGTTGAGTTTTAATATTCTTAAAACAGTCTCGACTTGTGGTTTTGTGCCTTGTGCTTGTATGTTTTAAATTACTTTGTGTTGGGCATTAACAAGTTGTTTTACAACGTTGGTGTAGAAATTGTAAGGTTGTACGTAAACTTGTCTGAGCGGGAAAAGTACTATCCAGTTATTAAAGTTTATTTCCTTCTACGATAGTGTCTCGTTTATTCTATAAAGTCCGCTCTATTGTGCGTCTTGAAGCTGACGTAAAAGCAAATTCCTCTGGTACTTTCACTTTTTTGGTACGTGTTTCTGGTTTTCCATCTGTTATTTATGTCTTGTATGTTTATGTAACGGCTCCGAGTTTTCCGGAGAAATGAATTTAACTTTGAGCACTATGATCCATCATCATCACTCTAATATTAACTATACAATAAAGTTCACTAAGTTTTGATAAATGACCTGTGCTATTCAGATGTTGTTCACAGCCCAAAACAAAACTGGTTTAGTCTTGATTTATTTTTTGTTAGTTTTTATTTTAAATGGTTTACGTTATTTATAAAATGCTCTATCAAAATATTGTGAAGCTTCGTGCATTTTCACTGATCACTATTTTAGTCGTGACTGTGCAAATATTGATAACTTATCTACTAGACTTTATCAGTGACATAACATGTTACAATATTAGACGTTAATTGATATTATATATGGCTCTATAATATCGTCTATATTGTATTTTTAGGTTACATTTATCTCTGAGATGTTCTTTATTTTATTCGACTACTGCCGGCTTGGCAAGAAGAAGGGTATCTAATGATTTTGGTAGTCTGTACTCTGTAGTAGTCTGTGCTTTCGTAGTTGCTAAATTACTGGGACGAATTTTAACAAAAAAGGAGATGTCAATGGTTTAGTAATGATAATGATGCTGCGGGTGACACATGTTATAAATATAATTGTTATAAATATAATTGACCTGCCTAAGCTGCGTGATGATGCTCAACTCATTGATTGGTCTACAATTCAATCAGAGCAGTCTGTTGATGAGCAAGTTATCATGTTGAACGCAGCAATAACTAAATTATATGATACCCATGCCCCGATCCAACCTATTCGTATCCGCCATCGTCCAGCCCCCTGGCTCACTGAAGAAATTAAGATACTGCAATTAAAAAGGAATAAGGCGAGACTTAAATATAGACTTGACCCGAGTGAAGTAAACAAAGAAGCTTATCGCATCACACGCAACCGTTGCAATAAGGCATGTAGGGACTCGCGGAGGCGTTATTACCACAAGTCTGTCTTGGAAGAAAAAGACCCGGCTCGTGTATGGCGGTTCTTAAGGTCGCAAGGTATCGGCAAGAGTAGCATCAGCTCTCCAGCTAATACCATTGACCTTGACGCCGCCATAAGTCATTTCTCATCACCCGCTCCTTTTGATGTTGTGACAAAAAATCATACTCTCTTTTTATTGTCTTCCACGCCTGTTCAGAATGTGCCTTTGTTCGAATTCTCTGATATCACGGTTGAAGATACTAAGCGAGCTATTATGTCCATTGACTCTGATGCTGCTGGTTGTGACAGCATAAGCCGAAAAATGATCTCCCCAATTTCCGATATTCTGTCCCATCCCATCACCTGGATCCTTAACAACTCCATCCGTACGGGTAATTTTCCTACTGCGTGGAAAGACGCTGACATCATACTCATTCCGAAAAAATCGAACCCTACCCTTATTTCCGACTTTCGCCCCATATCCATCCTGCCTTTCCTTTCAAAAGTATTTGAGCGCCTAATCTATTTACAGCTTAATAATTTCCTTCATAGTAATAACATCCTTAATCCTTTTCAGTCAGGCTTTCGCTCAGGTCACAGCACAACCACGGCATTATTGAATATTTTGGAAGATATTCGCTCCAATATGGATAACCGTCGCCTTACTATACTCGCACTTTTAGACTTCACTAATGCCTTTGGAACTGTTGACTTTGACTTATTGCTTGCTTCATTAAAATCAATTAACGCCGCTCCTACCGTCTTAAGATGGTTTGAGGGCTACCTTAGAGGTCGAAGACAGCGTATTCGTAGTGATAACCATTACTCCGTATGGCATGACCTCTTAGCGGGGGTTCCACAAGGAGGCGTACTATCTCCGTTGCTATTTGCTCTGTTCATAAATACTATTAGTAATCGCTTGTCGTCTCTTTACCATTTATATGCCGATGATATGCAGATCTATACCGATTCCGATATTGACCATCTAAATGAGGCGATAAAACGCATTAATGATGATTTGCTCCTTTTAGAACAGTGGTGCAAGTCCTTCGGTATTTGTGTTAACCCCAACAAAAGTCAAGCCATCATTATTGGAAGCGCTAAGCTCCTATCAAAAGTTAAGATCCAGGAACTTCCATCTCTCACATTCAATGGCTTACCAATCCCGTTTGTTGAAACAGTCAAAAACCTTGGTGTTATCTTCGACAACCACCTCTCCTGGAAACCGCACATCAACGCAGTCAGGAGCAAACTATTTCGTGCAAGTGGATCTCTTCGTCTCTTCGGTAATTTTCTCCCAATTAAAACTAAAATTGCATTGGTTCATACATTGCTTATGCCAATATTGGATTACGCAGATGTCTGTCTCATTGATATTACCGAAGAACTTTTAGACAAACTTGAGAGACTGCAGAATGTTTGCATCAGATTTGTCTATGGCTTGCGGAAATACGATCATGTTACAGAATTTCGGAGGAAGCTTCGTTGGCTTCCTATTCGCTTGCGTCGAGATTGTCACGTCCTCTCCCTTTTGTACAACGTCCTTTTTGTTCCATCCTCCCCGTCCTACCTTAAAAACCGCTTTAAATTTTTGCATGATACTCACCAGTTAACATTACGCTCTTCAAGCAATCTCACTCTCGAGATCCCTCTGCACTCTACTTTCTTATATTCAAAATCTTTCGCTGTCCGTGCTGCTACTCTTTGGAACACTCTGCCTCTAGATATTCGACAAGCCGGTTCAATAAATATTTTTAAACATAAACTTAAATCTCATTTCCTTAGTATTATGCACTAGCTCATTCCTGTCAGTTGTCACATCTCTGCTTTGTCATCAAATAGTTAACTACCAGCATAAATAGTTCTGGTTTTAGTAACAATAGCAGTAATAGTTTAAGAATTTGTCTTAGTTTTAGTATTAGTACTTTAAGCACTAGGATTAGTTTAGTTTGCGCACCTACACGATTTTTACCTTATTCCAATTTTCAATCGTATCTACAAAAGGTTGACTGGTAGAGATTGCTTAGTAGCAATAAGTTCGCCTTTTGTACATCAATTAGTACTACTAGTATATATTATTGTATCTTTCGTTTATGTACTGTATTTTGGTGTGCAATAAAGAGTTATTATTATTATTATTATTATTATTATATATATTTTTTCCATTTTACTTAAAATATTACTTTTGAACGTTATTTACGTTTACACAATAACGATTTTGGCAATATAGGCTACTTGACCTATTTTTTTTCTTCATGTTAATCGCTTCTTAATCAATTATTTTCACTTCACCAAAAGAGCTAAAAAGTATTTTAATATTTTAAACAGTAGAAACCCATAAAAATGTTGATTGAAAAATATGCCTTTTAAATGGCGCCAAAAACACTGTCCGCCATAGTGTGACGTCACATTTTTTGTATTTTATACTTTCTATAATGAAAAATTTTTCATGTGCTAAACGTAAGTCTTACAGTGCCAAAAAATTAGAAAATAATTTAGAAATCATATTTTGTAATGTTGAAAACTTTTGGAGAAAAGTTTTGGCCGTTTCATTTCCCAACTACAATAAAGTATAGAGATAATATATTATAAAACTGATGTTTTATTTTAATTATTCAAGAAAATATATGTTACAAATCTTTCTAGGCTTTTTCTTATTATTTATGTACAAATAAACTTACATATAACGAGCGCGATAAATAAAAGTGAAAATACTAGTGTGATGACGTCACATCCAAATCGGGAGTACCCCAAAAGCGTTTTCGTCAGTACAAATTAAAAAATATAAAATCTTATTAATTTTCAAATTGACTTTATTTATAGATCTTGAGCTTTTAATTGACAAGATAATGTTGGTCTTTAAAACAATTAAAAACGACAAAGCTAGAAAACGTACTTGTTTTTAAATTGACAAAATGTAATGTTATGGTAAAATTTATCGAGCCTTCGCCTTGATACTATTCTTCTTTTGTACTGCTGTTGTGTGAATAAAATAATAATTATTTTAAAAATTAGCAGTGCCTCAACCTACATGTTTTACAAGAAAAAATAGTATGGGATAACGCATGCATTATAGGACACAATATTGAAGTTGAACATACAAATGTCAACAGTAGGATGCATATATAATATTTAAAAAACCTGTTGTTTCCATTATGATAGTTAAATAAAAATAATTAAGTAAACTTATTTGCTGTTACACAATACAAGAGAAAGTAGAAAGTTAAACAATGAAACTAAGTCTCGAATGTGCGTCAGGTGAACAACTTGTAAACAATCACAATTACTTTATTAGTCATGTTATTGACTGATGTAGGAACTAAAAAATACATAGTAGAAGGTTTAAAAAACTGGCTAAAAACAGCAAATGATGTAAACGATGAAAGAACTTAAAAGAACTAAAAATACTTTAGATACAAAAGTAATCTATCACTAGACTATTTGTCTATATACTATTAATTACTTTTGAGTAGTTTTGAGTTTCTATAAGAGCGATCCTAATTTCATCATAAGATCTAGTCAGAGGCAGAATGACTCTAAATGGACCATAATGACGTCAAACTTAGCTCTGCCACTATCTCTAACTGCAGTATCTTACATCTCACTTCTATATTTCTTTCCTCAAGTGCAAGAACTGTACAATAAAAGCAATGGTAGATACTATACATGTCGTAGCTTTCCTGAATTTTAATTTTTGACTTATTAAAACCAAAACTGACATACTATATTGATTCTGAAGAAATAACAATAAACTGCAGACGGTCATAAAATATTTCATTAGTCGACAGCAGATCTGTTGGCACGTTCATTTCCTTATCTCTAAATCAGAGGACAAATCCATCATTTTCATTTATTTATGACTCATACAACATATTATAGGTAGCTTAATCATTTGTTAAACTGTAGATAAATGCTCTAACATCTAGATTCTAGCATCACAAATCTACCTTCCTTTTATAAAGCAACGTCAAAACATGTTTTACAATTCCGAGCGTCCCTCGTAACGCATCCCTTGCTTTCAACAGCGGAAAAAAGGGGTGAAGAATTTTTCCCGCGCAATCATTTCCGAGTGACAGCTCTAGACGAGACCGTTTCTCGCTCGCGGGTTCACTGGGTCAACGAACGCGAGAAGCGGACCTGCCCCCTTAGACAAAGTATCTTTCGTTAAAAACGATGACGAAATTCTTTATCAAAATGTATGCGGTTTAACATAAGTCATCGCTAAATGACATTTCGCTTGCGAAGACTAATGTCAAATCCCATACATTTTGATAACGAATTTCGTCATCGTTTTTAACGAAAGGGACTTTGTCTAAGGGACCTGTCGTACGATCGGTTGCGAAACACAACCTTCTGTTTTGGTACCGCGACTCGACTCTATCAGACCTCTTTTTGTTATCCAAATTAATACTTTCTCTTTATCAATTTTAACGAGCGTGGGCGTTTAATAGGCCACTTGACCCATATTCAATATCATTGAACAAATGCATATTTCTAGTAGAACTTGGCCTAGGAAACCGTAATCATCTAAAAACTCTACACATTAGTCAAAATCGGTGGCCTGGCCATTTTGTTGCGGTTTATATAAAAGTTATTAAGTACAACAGAAGAGTAGTTCAAAGCTCATAGCATGACCAATAACAAAATGGCCAAGCCACCCATTTTGACTAATGTGTAGAGCTTTTAGATTCTTCTCGTGCGGCTGACACATTATATCAAGTATTTTGCCGCGATTTATGTGTAAAATTAAGGTTTTTAGATTTAGGGCTGAGTGTGTAAGGTTTGAAACTTGGCTCTACATGAGATCTCACTACTTTTTGACACCTCGAACTATTATGTTCTCATCTTGGCAGTATTTTTACATGAAAATGTTTTTGGTGGGATTTCATTTCTTTTTGTAAGTTTAAGGCATACGAGCATGTGCACTCGCATTATTAGAAAAGTTGCAAGTGCTGAGGGGATTGGTTATATAATATAAAATTAGGGGACAAACGAGCAAACAGGTCACCTGATGGAAAGTACTATCGTCGCCGAGTTGCCATGCTTACATCCCATACAAAAAACACAATTTTTGGTCTAATTTTGCTCTATAAGTGTACGAATATAGGTTAGGTTGGATTTGATAATTTTTTTGTTGTTTCTGTACTAATAGTATGTTACATACCAAATTTCAGCTTTCTCAGACTTCAGGAAGTACCCTAACAGTTTTGATGATAGGTTGAGTCAGTGCCAAAATTGTGGGTTATTGGACACCTATACAATCTGAAGAATAATAGCTACGATATTCAAACTTTGCGCATTTCATTATTTCACTCATGTCATTATATGCTAAAAATTTCAAGTATCTGGCATTATCCAAACCAAAGTTACGAAGGTTCAAAAATACGACGAAACGTTTCGAGAAAAGGTAGGTAGTGCCCTTGTTGCGGTCAATTTACCACCTTGCCGACCGCAGAGAGCCCCACATATCCGCGGCTGGATTCCCCCCGTCCCCCGCGGAATGCGTAAGAGCATTTCCCGTCCTAAAAAAAAAAAAAAGGTAGTGCCCTTGCGCGCTTCGCTTGGCTCATCTTGGCGGGGGCACTCCCGTGCCCCCAGATTAGCTGTTGTCACTTTGCAAATGAATGCTGAAAAATCATGCTTTTAACGGCGCCGCCGCGGCAGTGTCATTTTAGTGCATATTCTTCTTTTTTTTGATATTACACTTTTATTAATCTAAAGTCATTCTTTTTCAGGTAATGCAGCATTACGTCTTTGATAAATACTACGATAAACATCATATGGACGAAGGTATATCAGTAAAATGCTTTAAACACAGAGTTTATACAATCGAGGACCTATGATATTTCATTTTTGAGCTAGAATCGAATAGATCTCTAACTTTATAATGTTTATAACTAATCCGAACCTTTAGCGAAAGTATTACCAACCACAAAACCACTTCACAGTTAGTAAATAATAGCCTGTCTTATATCTAATTTTCCTTCGTATTTATTATCAACACCCCGTTGTTATTACAAATCGTTGCATGTGATTGCACCATTTATATTCTGATAGTCCGAGTAATTACTATGAAGAATATACTATCGGATTTGCTCGTAAGGGGGCGTCCACAAATTACTTGAGATGTTTTTTTGAATTTTTTGACCCCCCTGGTGAGATTTCGTGAGATTTTATACAAACCCCCCAAATCTAACGTGAGATTTTTTGACCGACTTCCAAAAAGGAGGAGGTAATACGTTCGGCTGTATGTATCTTTTTTTTTTTTTTTTTTGTATGTTCAACGATTACTCAGCCGTTTGTGGTCCGATTTTCAAAATTCTTTTTGTGTTGTATAGGGTTTAACTCGAATTTGGTACCATGTTCACAAAAGTGGTGATCTGATGATGGGATCCTTGAGGAATTGAGGGGACTCCTTGAAATTTGTATGGAAACATATAGTTATTTCGATTTTTTCTGAAGCATTCAAGGTAAATGCTACCAAAAAGTAAGACTTCGCACCATGTTATACCCTGAATCCGAAGGTATCGAACAGAACGTTTGAATGCTTATAGGTACAGGTTCGGGGATTTCGACGTTGTTTAAACAACTGAAAGCATAAGCTAATACATCAATTTGATTAATCATCATCACCACAACCATAATTTTACCATGGGTCATCACACTATGACCCAATTATTGGTACTTTTTGTGATATTTTGCATCGAAGCAGGTGTTTTTGATGATGATTTCGCTGTTTGTGGACTGATTTTCAAAATTCTCGCGTTATTGTATAGGATATAATCTTAATTTTGTATAACAATTATGAAAGTGGCTAAGCTGATGATGGGATCTATGAGCAATCGAGGGAAATCCTTGAAATTTATCAAAACACTCATAGTGGTTAAAATGTTGTTTCTAGTAAGTTAAACATACTCGTATGTTACGAATAAGAGAAATTTCTTACGAAGGTGTCTCTTGGTGCAAAGGCACTGAACAGAACTCCTTAACCTTTAAAGATAACATTTTGGAAATTGCAGCATCGCTTAGATAACTGCAAGCATTTACCACAATTTCACTTACAGTAACATAATGTGAATAGTTAACATTCGTATTGGTTATTTACGCATAAAGCCTAATTTTGTAGATACTTAACTAAAAAGAGTGAAATTATTATTTTTAACAAAAAATTAAAACCGACTTCCAAGGTAAAAACAATAGTAATATGAACTAAAAAGGAATAAATAACTCTAGTACTCTTTAATAGCACGTATTTTTCAGAATTCGTCTAAATCTCAACTATTTCTGTACATATACTACAGTCTTCATTACTTTGAAGTCGGTACCAGTCCCAAAAGTTTCAGATATTCTGACATTACTGAACTCACGATTAAATTAACTGGTACCGACTTCAAAATAATGAAGACTGTTGTATGTACAGAAATAGTTGAGATTTTGACGAATTCTGAAAAAGACGTGCTATTAAAGAATACTAGAGTTATTTATTCCTTTTTAGTTCACGTTACTATTGTTTTTATCTTGGAAGTCGGTTTTAATTTTTTGTTAAAAATTATCAAAATGTGGGTTCCTTACGTAAACGTATGTTTTCACAGTCAGTACATTTTCTTTCGAACGAATTTATGAATGATCTTAATCGTATAACGATTACGCTTACGATTAAATCTTAAGCATACGTACAATCTGGATGAAATGGACCAAAATAGTATTATTTTGTTGAGAAAAAAATTACGTGAGATTTGCTGAGATTTGACTCGACCCCCTCACCCCCCTTTAAACACCTCACGTAATTTGTGGACGCCCCCTTATTTATGTCATCAGAATGCAGTAGCTCCCTTTGTAAGCAAGATTACATTAGAGATTCCTTTGTTGGTAATGGCCTGATTATTATTATTAGATGCTGAATATTAGGAGCATTAGTGAACGACAGAGGGGTATTTGCACAAATAGCTTCCTAATAAATTATTATTGTTTCATACGAATGGTGGTGATCATGAGTGTTATCAATTATTTCTGTGTTTTAGGAGACTCAGCGCTAAATCTATTTTAATAAACTATTATAAATGTTGCCCGCGACCTTGTTGTCCTTTCCTGGGACTCAAAGTATCTACATACCTAATTTCGTTATAAATTGTTATTTATAATATTACCCGGGGAAATTCGTTTTACTTCCCTCCTAATTTCCCTCCTAGTTTCCTTCCCCGGAATCGGACTTCTACAAATCTTCAAGACTAAAATTAACAAAATTGGTACAGCAGTTCTCGAGTTTTTCAATTTCAATAAACTTAAAATATAGATCATATTTTAAAATTTAAATACTGTATACTAAAATTCCATCTGACATGTTTCTGAGCTTATAAATTGCTTGTTTCCAAGAAGGAAGAAAAATTTGACGTCCGATGATCCTCGATTGCATACTTTAACGCTCTTTAATGCTATACATTATAATTACTTATTTACAATTGCTACTAGTGTACATGTAAATGTAATTGTTCACTTACATTCGCGATAGCAAACACGAGGCGACAATTATCGATCCGACGATCCTGATGGCTCCATCCAGGGACCAAGAGACGTCCTTTGTAACAGACCGCCTGTTTATTTGAAATTTCGAATATTCCGTACAATAGTTTCGACGGAGAGAATTTTAAGTATTTATTTTAAAGGCCTTTTACGGAGGAATTGGGAATGTTTGAACTTAGTAATGAATATAGTTATATCTACTTGAGATTTTGATATCGTCTGATGTTTAAGAAAGTCAGTTATACCCTAATTACGACCGTCTTATAAAAGCCATACTTGCCTATACTGTTTCATATCATGATATTAATTTTAAAACTTTATGTATACAACCGGTGAACAGATATGAGATTTTAAAGAAATTCTGTATGATATGAAGGTACTTTGAATCCAAACGTAGGATAATTTCTTCCCAAAAATGTGTACGGTTTCCGCGCGTCAAAAACTCATTCATATCACCACGAAGTTTGAGCAAATCAACTCGTATAATTCTTTGATAAGCTGGGTCACATGACCCATATATAGGAAGCAGGGCAAGTTACTCGGCACATGCATCACTACACGATGATATACGTTGACGGCTGTGTTAAATCGTCTGAATGCGACGTCGCGTCGAGTTGCACTACGCCCGGCGCAGCTGCTTTTAAAATCTTTTGCATTTGCTGTGGCCTAGTTTCACAACCTTGACTAAGTACTTACTGTTTCTATTATTAGAACCAGTTTCTCCGCACGCCCGCAAAGAAGTACCTATGGAATAACACGAAGCAGATTTCGTGTTATTATAAACGCAGGTGCTCGTACGTTCGCATTCTTGTCTGATGGTCTTGCATCCGCGAATCTAAACATTCTTAAGCAGGTACTTCCATTGGCAACGCTTGGCATCGCATATTTTTTCTTCAGCCCCGGGCCTAGTAGTGGTAGTTAAGTAGAAACTACTATGGATTCTTTGCCAGGAGCTTATAAATTGTCCATACAAAAGAATTTGTAGCGACTCTGATCCAAATACCAAAATGAACTAAAGTAAATGTAATATAAAATGATCTCAAGCTTAGGTCAAAAGGCGTAAATAATGTTCTAGGAGTTCGCCAAAGAGAATAAAAGGCCTTTTAACAAAGTCTCCTTTGATGTGGTTTTCCTTTTTTTTTGGGCGACAAGTATTATTTTCATTTTTTTCACGAATAAACAGCATCGTATCATTCGTACCTAAGGATTTAGACTATAGAGCATGCTACATCAGTGATTAAAATTGAAATATTTATATTTCAATGTTACGATTTGCGTCAAATAGGTCATTCAGTTACCTGGCAGGAACGTAACACAGATCTGGAACACAAGTAGATTGTATAATGATGCTCAACGAGGGCAGGCACAAGGGCTCATTGTCATCTCCAGCTGATTATCAGATACAAAAATGCTCTCCATGATACCACAAATAGAAATTCTCGACGAGAGTAATTATCAGTCACCGCCGCGGTTGGTTTTTTTATGCTCATTGATTAATATAATATGTATTGTGTTAGTAAACAAAGCGTAGATAGGAATTAATCGACTTCTCGGGAGTCTCGTTTGCTGTATCAGTTAAATAGCAAATTGCAGTTTCTTTGATTTTGTACTTTAACATAATACCAATGATGCGATCATATCCAAAACCCTAGATCGGAATTTCCCGGAGTAAAACAGTCAATTATGGTAGAAAATTGCTTAAGATTTTGGTTAATGTTTCCAAGCGCAAAACAGTCTGAATTCCTAATCCCCTAACCATCTTTTAGAGCCAATAAAGGTGCTAGCTTCGTGTTGGCTGGCGATTTATAGATACCGGTATATCCAGTCAAGGGTTTGGCAACGGCGAGGCGTGGGCTTGCGCTGCACTGTAGTGCCGTCTGTTTACGCCGGCTTACGTGGCCGCATCTGAATGCGCTATTTTGGAACCAAACCAATATCTACTACATAGTACGAATTATGGGATATTATCGCGTCGATGAAGTTTTAGTATAGTTGCCATGGCATTTTTAAGATTCAAGGTGGAAGTGGATGACATGAAGCTGCAGCAGACGAAGTGCAGTGGCGACACTACTGGTTCCAAGGTATTTCTTTGAAAAACCTCCGTAAGCTTTAATTCTCGATTCTTCGAACATTGGTGTCCCTGCAATCTGTCTTTGGCTGACGCTTCATGACGGTTACTTTAGCTAAAAGTACTTTGGTAGTTTAAAAATGCATGTATTTAGTGATGTGTGATCAATCTATACTTTAATATTATAAAGCGGAAGAGTTTGTTTGAATGCGCTAATCTCAGGAACTACTGGTCCGATTTAAAAAATTCCTTCGGTGCTAGATATCCCATTTATCGAAGAAGGCTATATTTTATCATGCTAAGACTAACAGGAGCAAAGAAATAGAGGAAAATGTGGAAAAAACGGGGGAAATTATTTTAACGCGCTAATCTCAGGAACTACTGGTCCGATTTGAACAATTCCTTAAGTGTTAGATAGACCATTTATATAGAAAGGCTATAGGCTATATTTTAATACGCTAAGACTAATAGGAGCGAAGAAATAGAGGGAAATGTGGAAAAAACGGGGGAAATTATTTGAAAGGGCTTATTTGAACGCGCTAATCTCAGAAACTACTGGTCCGATTTGAAAAATTCTTTCAGTGTTAAATTTAAGGAAAGCTATAGGCTATATTTTATCACGCTAAGACTAATAGGAACGAAGAAATAGAGTAAAATGTGGAAAAAAACGGGGGAAATTATTTGAAAGTGCTTATCTCACGAACTACTGGATCAGTTTTTCTGTTATTTGGCACAGATAAGAACTAGACCATGTGAAGGATCATAGGCTATTTTTTGTGGACTAATTTGTCTGTGAAATATCTAATTTACGCGGGCGTAATAATAAACTAGTTCTTATACGATGAAAAATCTCTTGGAATCGCAGACTTAAAATGTTAAAAAATAATATTATCAAACATTTTTTTCTGGTGATTTTAGGTTTAAACCTACCCATAAGAACCTAACCTTATTCCATGCTTGTATTATATTAGTAATACGTTTGGCAACACTTTCCACATAAATACAATATGGAATTTACACGTTTTATTTAGTTTCTAAAATATATTTTTTCCGCTGTCACCATGTTGTATATTGAAACGCCGGCTCGTTGACAACAGATATATTTCTTCGGACGGGGAGGCTGATGCAACTACCTTTACGGTATCGGCTGTACATAATATTAATCAAGTTAGTTCTGTATCGGATGATTGGTCGTGGATTCATGATTTAGGCATTTCTAACAATGATAATATAATTAATAGGGTTGAGCGTTTACCACGACGTATTAATGATAATATTTTTGTAGACAAGGAGGTGTCGTCAATAGGGTGGACGCCCAGAAAGTTTCCATTAAAAGATCTAAGTAGACGCAGTAAAAAACCAATAATAAGTCAGAATTCTGTATCAAATAGAAGTTGGAATAAAATTAGTTTAAAAATGTTTAACTACGGGAAGAAAACTTATTTGATTTTTGTAGATTATTATTCAGGTTTTGTTAATGTGTGTAGTATAGGAGATAGTACGTCTTATACGGTTATAAATGCTATAAAGGAGAATTTTATGCGTTACGGTACTCCAGAATGTATAATAAGTGACAATAGTTCGCAATCTTTAGGTCGCAACTTTAAAATTTTCTCAAAAGAGTGGTGTTTTGAGCATAAAACTTTGTCTCCATATTATGTTCAATATAATAGAAAAGACGAGAAAGCTGTAAAAGCCGTTAAGGAGGTTATTAAAAAATCTATTGAGAGTAACACTAAACACTAATATTAATGTAAATTAGTTACTATATAAAATGTTCGAGATAACCTAGATAATACTTCTAATGTAATGATGGAATGTCGATTGAGATGTAGGCTCAAAGGACGTTCCATTCTTTTGAAATACGTCGATTGATAGTATGATATGAGGAGGTGGAAACTGAATATTGTGCTTATGATGATGATCCGATTGATGAACAAAATTGAATCATGTTATTCGCCTTCTCATACGCAAGCCACGTAATCCGTTGAAGTTTTTAAGCGGTTTATTTTATTTAGTTTGTATTTCGGGAAATTGCTATGTTGTATAAAATAATTTTAATAATTACCTTTATTTTCTGTAGGGGAAGATGTCATGTAATAAGTAGTTCTTATTTGATTTAGAAGAAATATATCAGTTGTCAACGAGCCGGCGTTTCAATATACAACACTTCACTTGCATTTACTTTTTTCTTGATGTTTATAAATAATCCTATCAGAGGCAAATCACAAATGGCGCGGAAACACTTTTTCGGACTGAAGAGCGTCTCTGTAATCCCTATGAAAAGGCCCGTCTAAAAGCCTGCTGAGTACTGACATACTTTTTTAAAACATTACCAACATCTCTCCCTTTTTAGGGTTCCGTAGTCAACAAGGAACCCTTATAGTTTCGGTCTGTCCGTCCGTCTGTCTGTCCGCGGTTTTGCTATAAAGCTGTAATTTGTCATGAATGGACATATTAATGATGCCGACAAAATGGTACATGAAATCTTAAAAAAATATTTTTTTATGGTACCTCCCCTACACATCAAGCGGGGATGAATAATTTTTTTCGCGTCCACCCCATCGTGTGGGGTGTCGTTGGATAGGTTTTTTAAAAATATTATGAGTATTCATGGATCATTTTTCGATTTAGGGATCCGTTTGTGAAATATTAAGTTTCATAGTGGAAAAAATCGTTAGAGTCCAGTGTCCGTCCACCAGTCCCTCCTTCTACCAGCTAAACGGTTGCTTCTGGAAATGTGAAAAATTCACGGGATTAAGAAATATGCTGAATTTAAAAGGAAAACTATCACAGCTAAGAAGACTTCATAAGTTTTTGAGTTATAGTCGATCAACTTAAAAGAATGTATTCTGCGAAGTATAAGGGAACTTTTCGTTCAAATTCCTTTGAACGTAATTACTGAGATGATGTTGTTAGTTATAAATGTTTTTCATTCATTGACCATATAAAAATTATCAAAAACTAGCGGTACTAGAAACCCTATATTGCGCGTGGCCCGACACGCACTTGGCCGGTTTTTATTTCTTTTGTATCCTATTCCATATTTTCTTCAATGTTACATAGTTTTTTTACATACAACATTGAAGAATTAAAAATGTTTGTCAAAATCTTTCTGACATATTTTGGTGCTCAGCTACATAAAACATTGAGGTTGGTTTGTCCTGCGTCTGTGATACTGTCAATTTGGAGTAATATATTTAAGGGCTGAGGTAGGGGAAACTCGCATTGACCCAAATTCTACCCTCCGCTTTTGATGTGTTTTTTGCCTCCTGCGACCTGCCCTCTGGGACCTATTGATAAGCCAACGCGAACGGTATTCTATTTCTAACGCGCTTTGGCGTGAGGCGTAAAATATTTTAAAAGTCCAGAAAAGAATCCGTCCTCATTAATTTTGATTAATTTTATTTTTAATCCTTCTCGAATTTAATTTACGTCTCTACATCTGCTTTTATAATATTATTAATTATGATGATGTATATTTTGGTTCGTTTTTAGGATCCTCACTTGATCGAAGCTTTGCTAATGTTTAATTTAAAAAACAGAATCGGTTTAGCCTAGCGAGGCTAAGAAATAAATAACTCAAGCTGGGGATTTACTAAAAAATTCCTCAGCTCCATTCTTCAACAGGCGCGTAATTATTGTAATTTAGGTCGCTGTGTTTTTTAGATGTTGTAATAAAACCTGGATTTTAATGAGTGTAGTACGTGGCCTGTATCAACACAACTATTTACAGCAGCATGCAAAGCTTTGGGTTTCTTAATCAGCGTTTTCTCTCATAAGGCACTCCTTTATGTTGGAGTAGTGCAGGTTCCATATTTACGGGGTGCGCTTTAATTATCTTGTACAGGGTTACCCGAAGTATATTTTGAAACAAAGAGGTTGTATATTATAATTTATAACTTTCAATCAATTTATAAAATATCTAAAATCTAAAAAGTTCTTAAATGTAAGAAAAACAGCAGATTTTATACTATATTCTCTGGTACTGGGTCATACTTAGCTTGAAAATTAGACTATTGACTGAAACTTACGTGGTCCATACTAGAAACATAGAGATCAACTACGCGATAACATGGCGCGCCCATCCAAAATTCAAAACGTTTGAAGTGCGTTGTCTTGCGCGGTAGGCTAGTTATGATTAGTTGACCAACAAATCTTGGTAATAAGTGACATTAACTGAAATATTACGTGTACTGTGATTGGTTGAATCACTTACTACATACAAACTCTTTCATAAGGATGTGACTACTACACACATTGAAACAGTCATTTGGAGGGGCGCGCCATGTTATAGTAGCTGATCTTTACCTCAGATTTTGATTTACAGTTACCTTCTAAGGTATTAAAATCTATAAACGTTTGTATAGAAAACAACGAATAAAGGCTAATGCCTAATACCAAAACCTGCCGGCCTTCGATCTGCAACGGTGATTCAATTTCTTAGTCCACTTTTTGAATCATTTCCTTCTGTCGTCGGTTCCATCGTTGCGTAACATCCACGACGGCAGACGTCTATCAACACTAATACGGGTTCTTATTTCCTCATTACGATGGTTTCAATCGGACGCTTTCGTTTTGTGCCTCGTGTACTTTAGAGATGAACGTCATTTAGAGCTCTTTAGAGCTTCGTGTCTTGTTTAATTTCGTAAAAAGGTAATTTCTCTCTCTCGCGAAACGGAAAGAGTACAACCGGTGGGCGTTTATCACGCGTTCTGATTGAACATAAGTCCTCAAAACAGTCATTTGACGTTTGTTTCATAATAGGATCCAGATGGACTGAAGAACTTGCAAGGCATGGAAATTGGAATCTTTCGCCAAAGCGAAACTGATGTCCAGGGCCTCCGTAAGGGCTACTGGCGCCTGTGTGCAAAAAAAGGATTTTGGTGCCCCTTTAGGCAAATTTTTTGGGTCCTTGGTTTTGGCGCCCCTAAAGATAGCGATTTGGCGCCCCTAGAGGATGGCGCCCGTGTGCATTGCACACATTTCACATATGGTAGCGGGGGCTCTGCTGATGTCTAGTAACACGGGGCAAATTCGACTTTTGGACATGAGGAAAAAGCTACTTACACATAATATATCCATAACAATTATGATGAAGAATGGGTAGACGTTGAACTACGTGGATCTTGATATAGATATTTTAGTTTTTCCTAATCTTTGAAATTTGAATTCAGGTACCTATGATAATAATGAACATAAGGCAATAAAGTACATAATATCGTGAGTGAATCGTTTTATAGTGTATGTAGTAACGTGTAACTGATACGGTGACAAGGTCGCCGCTAATGGTAGGGCTTCGAGAAGTAGGACGGCGGCGCCAGGGCTGACACCAACATGTGGTTTACCACGTATAAACTTCAATTTAGCAGACAAAAATATAGGGAAAAGTTACTAGAACCTTCAAGAAAGGTTGAGTGGTAACTATGGAAGTATATGCCTTGTTTTGAAGGAATATTTTTGAGGTTATTCGTAAGGATTAAACCCTCATTGACAACCCTAATAGATACAATCAGCACGTACTCAAAATAGTGCTATGTAGATAGAGGTATTTAAACCTTACGTAATCATACGATTCGAGATAACTATAAATGAGCAAGGTGAACTTGAATGTTTATATTTTTTGTCCACTGTTTGGTGCGTAGTTTGTTTTGATGACTATAAGGGGTTCTTGGCTTTTGGGTGTAACCTCTTACTCTTGAAACTATAACAGGGGTCACCAAATGGCGGACCGCGGTCCGCATCCGGACCGCCGACCCATTGTGTGCGGACCAAGCGTGTTCGAAGATGATCTTTGTTCATCTCAGGCCTCCACATGTATATACTATAGCTTGCATCAATATTTCACTCCAAACTTTAGAGAGATAATTAGCTGCAAAAATGGTTACTTTTCTCATTGATATGTAAATAAATACCTTTGTAATTTCCGTAATTACCTTTTTTTAATAAATATTTTTTTATAAAATGTATGGACCGCCAAGGTCATTTCATGTCTTAAAATGGACCCCGAGCGAAACTAATTGGTGACCCCTGAACTATAAGATCATAAATTAATATTGCGTTAACTAGCTAGCTTCTATTATATTATGTATTAAAACCCTATCTCTTACATTTTGTACTTGTAAGATGCATGTCGCGGGAGAAACTAACATTTATCCGGAAAAAAAAATACTGTTGTACTTTTCCGCGACTTTAAAGTACCTACATGTACTATTTTCATCCATGGCCTGTCTACGAATACACTTTCATATCTGCACCGAAACTATTATCATAGACTAAGGAAAATATACTAATATGAAAGGTGTATATTGTATTAAGTTGAATTGTGTGCCTAGTCTTATGGTTCAGTATTATAATACTTGGATAGGGTTGCTTAGACGAACTTCAGGACGATTATAAATAAAGGCTCCGATGTCGTGAAGCGTTGCACGTGCATTCGTGATGACATTGACAATATTTACTACTGTAATGTTACATTGTTTATTTTTAAAGAGGATATAAGTACTTCTGCAGGCTTAGCATGATCACCATAGAAGCAGTTTCTTTCTTTTTTTTATGAAATAAGGGGGCAAACGAGCAAACGGGTCACCTGATGGAAAGCAACTTCCGTCGCCCATGGACACTCGCAGCATCAGAAGAGCTGCAGGTGCGTTGCCGGCCTTTTAAGAGGGAATAGGGTAATTGGGGAGGGTAGTGATGGGAAAGGAAGGGAATAGGGGAGAGTAGGGAAGGGATAAGGGGGAGGGGATTGGGCCTCCGGTAAACTCACTCACTCGGCGAAACACAGCGCAAGCGCTGTTTCACGCTGGTTTTCTGTGAGAACGTGGTATTTCTCCGGTCGAGCCGGCCCATTCGTGCCGAAGCATGGCTCTCCCACGTATAATTGCTACGGAAGAATAGACAAAGTGACAGACAAAGGAAATCCGCCATTTGGTCAGTATGTCCATTCTTTGCCGTTTCTAATGTTGTTACTTGTACTTATGGTAAGCCTGCCGCTGGTTTAATCCAACATAACAGCTTCGATGCTGTCTTAGTTTTTTGACAGTGACAAACCTCTCGACACGCATTATGTCGACATATGACGACGACAAACTAATCTACATGAGTGTATATTGGTCAAAAGTCAAAACTTAACCCCAGAAATCAGTTCATTGAAGCTTGAAGTACCATCGAAGAAATTGTTTCATAGGCAGGTGTGAGCAGTAAGGTGACGGATCACGAACCTACGTCAATTGGTCGGGCTATATCCCACACGTACCACAAACACACGACATCGCAACGACAAAATGTCGTCGAGCTGTGGTTACGTGTGAATGGTGTCGCTGCAGCATTTTGTGGTTGCGTTGTGGTACCGACAAAATGACGACGGCCAGTGGTTGCGATGTGGTTGCGACTTGGTTGCGTCGTGTGCAAGTCGAACTATTGTAGTTCGACTCCGGCTTTTATAGCGGAAACACGTGCCCTTGTCTTGCCCAAAGTCATGGATTTCGAAGAGGACACTTTATTGTTGCTATCCTTGCTATATGTATTATTTTTTTACTTTGTTTCTTTTTGAGTCTACCTACATCAATTTTGGTGTAAGAGAATTCCACATAATTTCTTTAGACTGGAAGCTTAAAAATCGGCCAAGTGCGAGTCGGACTCGCGCACGAAGGGTCCTGTACCGATCAAGAGCAAAATAGGCAAAAAGTTGCGTCTTTTGTATGGGAATTGGGAGCCCCCCTCAATTTTTTTATTTTATTTTACTATTATTAATAATTATTAAAGAACACATACAATCAAGGATTTTGTGAAAATTTCAAGTGTCTAATAGTTACCCTTATTGAAATCGAGCAAAAAAGGCAAAAAAAATCACGTTTTTGTTTCCAACACTTCATTTTACGCACCTTGGACGACAAGTGGTGAGTGAAGTAATGACATAATATATTATTATGATATCGGTATAAAGATGCCTAGGTTCCGAAATTAAACCAAGTAGGTACTAGGTACTGGATACATAATGTACTGGTGTGCCACTGGTTGAGTGTCACGCGTTGTTATAAGGACGTCCCCTCAAAGTCAATGCACTTGGCGTAAATTTCAGAACGAATCAGTATGGACACAGATTAATAAACAAGAAGAGAGCATATTCCCCTTCTGCAGCTCTTCTTAGGTTGCGTGTGTCCACAGTCCATGGGCGAAGGTAGTTGCTTTCCATCAGGTAACTCCGTCAGGTGTTTGTTCGTTTGCCCCATTATTTTATATTTAAAAAATAGTTACTAGGATGGCGTCGATTCTAGACGTCGCTTCGTGAGCACTGTCATAATATTGGGGTTCTTCCGGAATGTAGGTTACATATTTTGTTATATCGATGTCGCATCATTATCGTAGATCAAACATTCCATTCGTCGACCATTGGACTTTAGGAGTGCAGCCAAAACTACATCAACATCAATGTTGCTTTGGCATCTGCTTTCTCGTCGCTTGTTAGCTATGGAAATATATATCTATTTTACCTCGATCGTGATTCGTGGGGAAACGAGACACAATAGCTTATCTATTATCATCGCGGCCGCATATGGCCGTTTGGGAGTTGGAGCATTAAGGGTCCGTATACGAAATTTGCCGATTTCGCTGATTTTACAGACGTGATTTAACAGTTAAAATACAGTATTTCTATAAGTTTTAATGCACAACATGTAAGATCATTTCAATTATAATCTAATGTTGGAGCTACATTTTTTATTTTTTTAAGTATTTTAAATAATCCAACTCAAACCCGCGACAGTTTTATGATCTTTGCTGTAAAAGGTTTAGAATATCACCTGTTTATGGATTGAAAAAATACAATGTACTGTTGAGAAAGTCGTCTATAAAATGTTGGAATTACTTTTTACCACTTTATTGCATATATGAGTAAAAAAATATGTAACTCGGCAAAATTTTAGAGAAAATGGGCAAAGAATTGCTGTTAATTTCGGCAACTTGGAGCTGTAATTCATAAAAAGAAAACGACAGAAATAATCTACATCCAATTCGAGAAAAAAGAAAAAAAAAAAACAAATTGTGCCAAAAAAACACGATTCAAAACAACCTAAATCTCACATTATATTCCTCGCCGCAAGTTCGAGTCGGCTTACCGCACTTAAATATATTTTAAATCTAATAATTAATATATATATTTTTAAGTCTAATAAGGGGAAAAAACGTAATAATATTTCTGTAGCGAACCTTTGCAATTTCGGCAAAATCGGAAAAATTTCGTATACGGACTTTTAATATGACTAGCCGCTGGCTGAAGTTCGTAATTATGTCAGCAGAGTGAACAGACTAGGGCTTCTATGTAAAGAGTTATTGACAACAATAATAAGATACAAACAGTATCGCACTTGATAAACAATCGTGGATAAACAAGTGACAATGCAATAATAGGTGATTATAATGTTGCTTTGGCTTCTGATTTCTCGTCGCTTTTTAGCCTATAGAAATATATCTATTTGATGACTAGCCGCTGGCTGAAGTTCGCAATAAACACAGCAGGCTAAGGCTTCCATCTAAACTCTAAAGCAGGGGTCACCAACTAGTTTCGCTCGGGGTCCATTTTAAGACAAGAAATGACCTTCGCGGTCCATACAATTTATAAAAAAAATTTAAGCAAAGGTAATAATTACGGAAATTACAAAGGTATTTATTTAGATATCAATGAGATAAGATAAGAATGAATCTCTTTGAAGTTTGGAGTGAAATATTGGTGCAAGCTATAGATATTGACATTAAATCCTGGAAATATTGAAGTCCTAAGATGAACGAAGATCATCTTCGAACATGCTTGGCCCGCACACAATGGGTCGGCGGTCCGGATGCGGACCGCGGTCCGCCATTTGGTGACCCCTGCTCTAAAGAGTTATTGACAACAATAATATGTTACACCGTACAAACACTATCGCACTTGATAAACAATCCTGGATAAACAAGTGACCATGCAATAATAGGTGATTACGATAGACAAGTGTATAGACTAGAGGCTATCACAACATGAGGGCGAACTACTCGTAGTTCGGTGGTTTAGGCTTCACACTGGTGCTGGTGGTAATACCACAGTTACGAAATCAGAGGGCCGCTAGCACGTAGAGTAAACCTATATGTTAGGTTAATTAACGCCTTGCTAATAAAAAACTATTGAAAAATTGTGTGTAACTTACTGTATTTAAAAGTTTTTTTCGGGAGCTAAAAGGACCACACAATACGGCGTTTCTCTAGACTCATACCTAAAATTTTTTTAATTTAAATTAATCCAATATTAATTAATAATATCTATTAACATCCTAATGGCCACGGTATCTTTAATCGAGGGTTTTTACGGGGTTGGTACCAGCCACGCCTACACATTTGTTTGTAAGGCCACATATTACGGTAAAATGTACGAGAAGGTCATAAATAGTTTTATCACGTTTGCGGAGGAAATGTGTCCTTTGTTTTGTATGGAGGCCCTCTTCACGTTGTTGATAGATAGCCATGTTTGCCACACGTAATCGAATATAGATGAATATAATCTATGCTAATATTATAAAGCGGAAGAGTTTGTTAGTTTGTTTGTTTGATTGTTTGTTTGTTTGTTTGAACGCACTAATCTCAGGAACTACTGGTCCGATTTGAAAAATTCTTTCAATTTTAGATAGCCCATTTATCGAGGAAGGCTATAGGTTATATTTTACTACGCTAAGACTAATAAGAGCAAAGAAATAGAGGTGTACGATCCATATCGTACATCAAGCATTTTAGGGTTTTTAGAGTCAGCGTTTTGGACGCGCTCGCGTAATTAGTTAATTATTTTATTAAGTTCAGTTCGCATCGATCAATCAAGGCGATCGCGCGTGCTCGCACACCCGGGTCATTTCATCATCAAGTGTATCAATAAATCAAGTAACGGTATATCAAGACTATCGTTTCATTTATCAAGTAAAAGGAGTAGTAGTCAATCAAGGACGCTACATACTTTATGGTCCTTCGTTAATTATTATTTCGTGAAGTGATCCTAGCAAGGTGCTTCGTGAATAATAAGGACTTCGCAAGTGAAAACACAGACAGTGTGACTTTTCGTGAAGTGATCAGTGGACATTGGATTGCAGTGCATTTTTTATCAAGGAAATAATATCAGGAGTAAAGATGGAAGATCTACTATCAATTCAGCAGCAGTTGGTTGGAGCGATTGAGCAGATCTACTCCAATTACAAGAAAGATGGGCCGGAGCGCAAGACCGGTGACTACATCAGGAGGAGACTGGAAACCCTGGATCAATACTGGCAGGAGTTTCAAAATAACCACGTCAAGCTATGTGGTTATAGCGACAAGTCTCACGATTATTTCGTGACCGATCAGTTCGAGGCAACCAAAGAGCGCTACGGACACATCCGGTCGGTCATCATGAACCATCAAGCACGGGACGCCAAGCCGAGTACACCGCTGCTGCGGCCGGCGACTCCGTTGGGCGGCGCGTCGACGTCGCAGCCACCCGCGCGCACCTCGTCTCCAGCAGCAAGGCAAGACGGCGCGCACGAGGGAGAAAATCAGGTAACTTTCAGGGCTCAGGGCGTCAACAGCAGGACGGACGAGTTGCTCAAAAAGCAAGCGAGCAACTTCAGAGCTCTACAGAGAAAGGTAACTAGTGTCAACTTAGATACGGAGTTAGATAAGTGGGAGCTAGATGACATACTGAATACTTTACAATCTCGTTGGTCGGTAATTGATTCTTTACATCTCGAAATAGATAGTGAGCTAGAGGGTAAAAATAAAGAATATGATTCAGCATTTTATCATTATGAGCAATTGTACGAAGACATCAAGAAGTCTATCAATAGGAAAATCAGGTCCATGTGTCATAGGGAGAAGTCGACTCCGCAGATGGAGTTGCCTACTTTTAGCGGAAGTTTCCAGCAGTGGACGTCGTTCAAGGACTTATTCACGGAGACTATCCACACCAACGCATCTCTATCAGGCGCACAGAAGATGCAATTTTTAAAGGGCAAGCTCCGAGGTGAGGCTGAGCGCTTAGTTCAACATCTGCAGATTAGCTCAGACAACTACATCACCTGCTGGGAGATATTAAATAATAGGTATAATAATAGGAAACTTATTTTTACGTCGCATATCAATACGTTAATGAACCTTCCAGTGTCGCAGCAAGCATCGTTAGGACATATCAAGAGAATCCATGATACGTCACTGGAATCATTAAACGCGATTAAAAATTTAGGTGTAGACATAAGTACATGGGATCCTCTACTAGTACATATTTTGAGCCAAAAACTTGACGCCGACACATACAACGAGTACGTATCGTCATTAAAGCAGCCGAGGGAATTGCCTAGTCTAAAGGAATTTCTAGATTTTCTCGAAACGAAATTTACAGCGCTAGAGACTTCACGGAAAAAGCAAGAAAATCCGACGGCGAAGCCTAGTGCAAAATATACATATAATTTTAATCATAACGTTAATTCAGACAATCGTTTTAATTACAAGAAACCAACATATTTTTCGCAATCGAAAGTATCAAGTAACCGAGTCAATAAACCTGCATATCCGGTAAAAACAGCTTGTTATTTTTGTTCAAACCGCGGACATGGCTTATATTATTGCGCAAAATTTCTAGAACTACCTAATCATTTGAAGCGAAAATTAATTATTGACAAGAATTTATGCAAAAATTGTCTCTACGATCATGAAGGTAAAGGTTGTTATTCCGAATCGCGTTGTCGAGAATGCAACGGCAATCATAATTCAATTTTGCACGATGCATTTTACAACAGTTCATTCACGCCGAAAAATGCAGAGTCGAAGATTTCGAAACCGGAGGTTGGTAACACTCATGTGTCCGTGGAGGGCAAGGACCCCGAAATTCTGTTGGCAACAGCCATGGTGCGGGTTCAGGCTCGGGATGGCACCTATCATAATATCAGGGCATTGTTAGATCAAGGATCCGAGACTACGCTCATATCAGAGAGAGTAGCTCATATTTTAGGTTTACCGCGCAAACATTGTCAGGGAACCATAACAGGAATAGGCGAAAAGGAGAGCAACTGCAAGGGTATTATTAAAATCAATGATCCCTTACCGGAAAATATTATTAAGGAATGGGAAAGTATAAAAATAGATTTAGAAAATATAAATAATTTTTACATGCCGAGATGGTTAGGTATAACAGAAAATAATGTCATCGAACTTCACGGCTTTTCCGATGCATCAACAAAATGTTACGCCTGTGTTGTTTATTGCAAGGTAAGCACACACGGCCAGACGTCGGTAACCATGATAGCAGGAAAATCGAGACTGGTACCTGTAAATAATAAACTTACTTTACCTAAACTAGAGTTATGCGGTGCTCTATTACTTATTAAACTATTATCAAAAATCAAGAGTTGCCTGGAAACATATCAAATTAATACTTACTGCTGGGTAGATTCTATGGTAGTATTAGGATGGATCAATGGTGTACCGGAACGCTGGAAGCCATTTGTAGCCAATAGAGTTAAGCAGATTGTCGATGTGGTGCCGCCCAGCAGCTGGAATTACGTCAAGTCGGAGGAAAATCCGGCTGATTGCGCTAGTCGCGGTTTGTCAGCATCCCAGTTAAAAGATCATGAACTTTGGTTTAAGGGGCCGAGTTGGCTGAAAACTGAAAATTTATCACGTAATATTCAAAAAATATTTTCCACAGATCAAGAAGTGAGAAAAACAAAAACGGTAGTTGCATCTGTAACTCAAAATCAAGAAAATAGTATTATAAAATTATTACTGCATAAATATAGCTCGCTAAGCAAGATTGCGAGAATTTTAGCATGGATATATAGATTTATAAGCAAAAAACAAGTTGCAAATAAATACTTAGCACTATGTGAAATAAAGCAAGCAAATATAAAAATTATTAAGCAGTGTCAGCAAGAATATTTTAGCGAAGAAATAGAAGCATTACAGAAAGGAAAAAGCGTAGCAGCAAAAAGCAAGCTTTGCATGCTCAACCCTATATTAGATCAGGATCAAGTTTTAAGAGTTGGAGGTCGTTTAAAACATGCAAACATTAACTTAGACATGAAACATCCTATTATTATCCCAAAAAGCAGTCGCTTGTCTGAGTTAATAATAGATCAGTGTCATGAACTTACCTTCCACGGTGGCGCCAAGCTCACTTCGGGGTTCATTCGACAGAAGTACTGGTTGGTAGGAGGACTCAAGGCCACGAAGAAGCGCATTTATCAATGTGTTAAGTGCAGAAAGCACAGCCCCAGCCAGCACTATCAAATCATGGGAGATTTACCAACATCAAGGGTGAATCCGTCGCGGCCATTTTACCATACAGGGGCTGATTACACAGGCCACGTGTTCGTCAAAGCCAACAAGGGCCGAGGTATTCTAACAACAAAGGGCTACGTTGCTGTGTTTGTTTGTATGGTAACGAAAGCCATACATTTGGAGCTGGTTTCGGATTTGACGACGTCAGCATTTTTAGCAGCTTTGCGTCGAATGTCAGCCAGGCGAGGAGTGCCGAAAAATATGTACAGTGATCAAGGTACAACATTCATCGGAGCAAACAAGGTTCTGCAGGAAGAATATCAGCAAATTTTATGTACATTTGAAAACACAGAATTCATCAACGAAGTGACGCGCATGGGTATCAAGTGGCATTTCAATGCCCCCTCTTGGCCGTCAGCAGGTGGACTGTGGGAAGCTTCGGTCAAAAGTCTAAAATATCACATGAAGCGGGTGATAGGCGAACAACGTCTTACCTTTGAGGAGTACTCTACATTGCTCTCTCAGCTCGAAGCCTGCATCAATCAGAGGCCTTTATGTGCTATGACCGAAGATCCTGACGACTTAAACTGTCTAACACCATCACATTTTTTAACTAGCGGTCCTCATCTCGCATTTTTCGACACCGAAACAGACTTACGTACTCGTTGGCATCATACACAGAAATTGTTCGAAGATATCTGGAAGAAGTGGCGCCAAGAATATCTTACGCAGCTGTCAGTCCGCAGCAAGTGGAGACTACCGCAGGAGACCATCAAGATCAACGACATAGTGCTCATACAAGATAGCAATTTGCCGGCCGGGAGGTGGCCACTAGGCCGCGTTCTGGAGTTACATCCCGGAAGCGACGGTTTTGTGAGGGTTGTTACGCTAAAAACAAAAAGCGGCATCATGAAACGCCCCGTAGTAAAACTGTCCATATTGCCTGTTAATCAAGAACAGTCAGATCAAAATATCAAGAATCAGGACGATATAAAGCAAGTATATCACGTTACTAAACCTATCAAGATAAATAATAATTACAGCTTTTCTAAATTAGTATTCACAATTTTATTATTCATAATGACCTTTATATCAAGTTCAGAAGGTTCATTTAATGTTACACCGCTACAAAACCAAAGTTTATTCTTCGACAAGGTGACAAACATGGCTCTCATCAAGGACGAGTGGCGCCTAGTCGTCTACTACGATATGAGTCCCTACTGGGAGGGCTCATTAACAGCTAGCAAGTACTTAGATTATTTACAAAACATATGTGATAGTAAACAAGACCATTCACAATGTGCAGCGATTATGTTACAACTACGTCACGGCTACGAACAATTAAGTCACTATAACAATGTTATGATGAACAAGCAAAATTCGCGCACGCGACGAGGACTGATAAATGGAGTCGGTAATATAGCAAATTCTTTATTCGGAATTCTGGATAGTAATTTCGCTGAAAAATATGAACAAGATATTGAGCTTATCAAGAAGAATCAAGATCATCTCGCCGTACTCTGGAAAAATCAGACGTCCGTCGTTGAAGCCGAATTTAATCTGTTGAAGCGTACAGAGGATATCATGAACAAGCAGCACAAGATTATCAATCTACGTTTAAATCAAGTGGAACAACAGTTGAACGCCGCTAAGAAGGAAAACTTAGAAAATAATGATTTTATACTTTCCGCAATAGTCGCCAGCAATTTACTTAGTCATCTAAAAGAAATGCAGAATACCCTGTTAGACACTATGACTAATATATACAACGGACAGCTCAGCTTACACCTATTGACACCAGACCAGCTTCGACAAGAATTAAATACTATATCAGGAAAAATATCTAAGGACTTATGTTTACCATTTGAGAATATAAGCTTACCTAATATTTATCATTTATTAAAAGTTAAAGCTAGAATGTCTACAAATTACTTACTGTTTGAAACTAAAATACCTCTAGTTCACCGAGATAGTTTCGAAATTCATAAAATCATTGCCGTACCACGTTTAGTAAACAATAGCATCATGATTCATATAAAACCCGTATCAAGTTACCTAGCGATTAACCTTAAAAAGGACGCTCTGTTGCCTATGACTGAAAGTGACCTAAAATCGTGTCTGCAGCAGGAATCAGGCACTCTATTATGTAGAAGCAGGTCACCAGTGTACTCCCTAAAGGACGACGAGAGTCTCTGCGAAAAGGATGCAGCCTCCGGGAGATGCAGGGTCTATCAGGAGCCATGCCGATCACAGTGGCATGAGTTGCATCAAGTAAACACATACTTTTACTTCTACTGTCAAGAACAGAACGTGAAGGTACTCTGCGACGATCAAGTTTCATCGCTACAGCTGTTTCAAGCTGGCTTATTGATGACAAATCAAGGTTGTCTTCTGAAGTTCAAGGACTTCACTGTGTATACTCACAAGCAGGAGGTGAGTGATCTGCACATCAAGGCAGATGTTATTGCTCCAAAGTTATCGCCGATCAACTATCTTATCAACATATCGGTACCGAGCAACGGCACTACTAGCGCAGGGGACGAGGATGTCAGCGAGCATTCAAGGCAGCTGATACATCTGCAGAAGCAGATAGAGAAAATGAAGCAGACCGTGCCGCTGTACGATAGTGTCAGCAGCCACGACATTCATCACTATACAGCGACGTATATCATCGTCATTGTGGCTGCTGTTGGAGCAGGTGTCTGGGGAGCGCGTAGGTTCCGGCACCGGCGGTCGGCGCGGGCAGCGGCGGAGCAGGTGGCGCAGCGCGCGGGGCGGGCGGCGCCGTCCACTCCGGAGGTGGCGAGGCGGCAGCCGCCCTCCTCCTCCACGGCGGTGATTGACAATCAGTGTGAGTGCAGTGAGAGTGATAAGTGCGTTAAAAAGGTTCCGCGTCATGTGAGCTATATTAACCCAGGTTATAGTGATCCGTGCAAACAAGTGCAAGACTTTAAACGGGTGTCGTGTTCTAACGTACCTAAGCAAAACAGAGGCACGTCACCGACCTTTCGTTCTGTATACGTAATCGGTGACGATAGTGTTAAGTTTAATTCTTTGTAAATCATCAATTTGTACTTTACTTACTAACAAGTGTAGGTTAAGGACAAAATGGAATCACCTTGTATCATCTCATCACTACTAACTTCTCTACTTTTCGGTGTGGGAGCATGTACGATCCATATCGTACATCAAGCATTTTAGGGTTTTTAGAGTCAGCGTTTTGGACGCGCTCGCGTAATTAGTTAATTATTTTATTAAGTTCAGTTCGCATCGATCAATCAAGGCGATCGCGCGTGCTCGCACACCCGGGTCATTTCATCATCAAGTGTATCAATAAATCAAGTAACGGTATATCAAGACTATCGTTTCATTTATCAAGTAAAAGGAGTAGTAGTCAATCAAGGACGCTACAAGAGGAAAATGTGAAAAAAACGGGGGAAATTATATGAAAGGGCTTATTTGAACGCGCTAATCTCAGGAACTACTGGTCCGATTTGAAAAATTCTTTCAGTGTTAGATAGCCCATTTATCGAGAAAGGCTATAGGCTATATTTTATCACGCTACGCTAAAATGTGGGAAAAACGGGGGAAATTATATGAAATTATGCCTATTATCTAAAGAACTACTGGAGCAATTTTTATGTTATTTGGCAAACATGAAGAATAGACCACGCGAAGTGACATAGGCTATTTTTTGCGGAAAAATTGTACCAGTAGTTCCGGTTTCGCGAAATTCCCAAATTGCGCAAGCGAAGCCGCGCGGAACATCTACATATAATAAAATCGTAGGAAAGTCAATTCTGTACATTGAATATTTTTGTACAATAAATAATACCTGGTATGTGATCTACTATGCTAACGCGGACGAAGTCGCGGGCAACAGCTAGTATTATAATATTCTTATATACTTAATCAACAAAACTTCCAGGTTGACTACCAGCTGATTTTTGGTATATTGGTAGGTTAGTAGTTAATATAGTTAATAGTTATATAATTTAAGAGTAACATTGCCCTACAAATAGAACAATCCATATATTTTTAGGACCATCAAATCAGAGTATGAAATATCCTTTCTATCTCTGATAGCTACCACCTTCAAGATTTTTCGCAGATAAAAAGTTGTTTGGCTTATCAAAATGAAGCTACTCACAAAAAATTCGCTTGTTAGTAATTAAAAAAAATTGTTCTAGGGCTCCCTGACTAGTATTGTAATAGGTAAAATATTCAATATAATAGGCAATTATAGTTTGATTATAGCCATGTTGATATTATTGTGAATTTTTTATCTAAAAGTTTCGTGTTCTTACCTAAATTGATAGTCACGGTTCGCATTTGCAAGTTATTTTTTAAACACAATAGGTTCCTTCGCTTCGTATGTGAATTAAAAGTACAAGTGTACGTGTTTTTTGCCTTGAAATGTGAATTTAAATGCATTTTTATGCTGGGGACATGCATTACCCTTGTTTTAAGTTATAATTACGTATTATGAAACATTTATAATTAATTGTTTAATTCATTAAAGTCGCTATTAAGTTTTGTTTTTGTAGGCGGAACATTTCAAATGGGCGGGGTATTGCAGTATATTTACAAGAAATGTTACGTGCAACGCCATCTATCGTCCCATGATGTTAAACTTGAGGTGTCAAAACACACAATGATCCGTTTTACTTTGGCTACTCGCTACTAGATGGCGCTGTAACTTAGAAAGCGCCCTTTGTTCAACCTGAGCTATTCGAACCAGAAGTTAAATAAATTGATTTTTTCATTAATTTGTCATGTTAATTGGTGTTTTTTTTTTTGTTTCAGGTGTTAGTGGAATACGACGGTGTAGATTGGCAGCGTCGGGAATGGGTGCCAGTGTATTCGCGTAAAACGTTTCGTGTGTTTCTAGTGGAGCGAACTTTAGTGTGGGCACCTCGTAAATTAGAAAATGAGGAAGTGAAATGGCCGGCGTTGGTGAGTTATTTTGTTTTCTCGATGCAATCTGCATTATTTTTGGAATAATAATGTTCGGAAATATATTGCTAAGTTACTATGTTCTGTAACTAGATGGCGCTAGGAGGTTCGAATCCTCATTCGCTAATTGCGTAAACAAAAACTAGATGGCGCTACATAACACAATTTGAAAAAAAATTGCGGTATTTCATATTTGTTGGATTGTTTTTAATTAGATTTTTTCTATTGCATTGATATTGTAATGTTTGACAGTCAGGTACCTCAACGAGAAGTCTTGTCAATTCAGTGTAGTGAATAGAATTTATTTTTTAACGGCTCACCGTCACTCACTGACCTTCACTTACTACATCATATTTTGTGAATGAACTTATAGAAAATGTTATCATTGGGCCCAAATCCCAAATGTACTTGTACTAATATGTGTTCTGTGCCAAAGGGCAGGTTACGCGGTATGCCTAGTGTGAGTATTTGTCATGAAGTGGTAAAACTGATGTGTATTAAGAAAGTTTTTTTTTATAGAAAATAAATTATTTGTATCTGTACATTTCAGACATTCACCCAGCTAACGCCGGACGTGACGCTGCAGGCGGACGCTCAGCCTGTGGAGTTTCTGCACGACAAGAGTCTGCAGTTCCTAGACTATGCCAAACTACAGGCTTATCAGGTGAGGCATAGCTCATGGATTTACGTCCTATGGCGTCCTAGGGGGCAGGCAGAGTCCTGGGATGCCCGTAGTAGTACATAGGGGCGGCAAAATTAAAGTGGCTATTCATAACCCATAAGAAATATAAAGCCGGTCCTGGTGACCCATAAATTGTTTGAAAAAAGGTCATAGTAAAAACTGAAAAGACTGTACAGCATAATATTGTAATGTGTTTTATACTATTAACGAAATAGTCTGGTATGGCATACTGTATATCCTAAACAAAGGCTGCAAGTTTTGAAATTACCGAGAAAGGACATCAGACAAACATGTCTAAAAAAAAAGTTGCGCGGCCAGACCCAGGACTATTTAAAATAGCTAGGCCATATTGAGAACCCAAAAAAAATGGACTCAACCCTGCAGTTACACAACTGCATCTTCCGAGCAACTATTTAGTTGGAAAAAAATATTAAAAGCACTACACTTAAAGGGGTCTTACTGGGAAAGGGGTCGTCCTGGAAACGGCATCGTACTAGGACAGAGGTAATACAGGGTACCGTGTAAGATGTCATTTCCCAGTAAGAACCCTCAAATGCAACGGCTTTAATATTTTTTTCCTAACCAAACAATCACTCAGAAAATGCAGTTACAGGGTTAAGTCCATAAGTCCTTTTTAAGTTCTTAATATGGTCTAGGCTCATTAGAAATACTCTCAGTTCTGGCCGCGCATTTCCTTTCTTTTAGACCAGAATGCCTGATGTCCTTTAGAGTAGATGGAGTTATGAAGGTGTATAATTAGGTCCCTGCAGTCCTCACGTAACCGAACATTTTAGAATTATGTATTCATTTTTTGTCGATTCCGTACGGAGCTCGATTTTCCAGGTCCGTAAATATTATTATAAAGAAGTAGGATTTATCTACATTGTATTTAACTCTGGTTATGGGTCTACGGCGCCCTGGGCGGTCGCCTAGCCCCCCCTCCCCCCGTAGGGGCGATATAGGTATCACAGCATTCCTGATTGGTACTCAATGCCAGTTCCCTAAGGACCGAGGTGTAGGGATTTCTTAAGAATGTAATGTTTTTAATGATTTGAGGTGGCAATAATTGGCAACTCTTTTCAGCTCCAATGATCAGACTTCTACTTTGCCATTCCCAAAATTAAAGGCCCTTTAAACAATCCCCTTTTGCAAACCAAAACACACAAGATACAAAACATATTCTACCTATGTAATATTATGTATTTATTCAGTCAAGGAATAACGTTTGTTGACCTCTTATTTACCAGCGAAATAACGAATGAAATTGGATATTTTATTTTCAGACAAATTCATTTACCAAAAATAATGTACAATATTATATTTATTATTTTACCTTTATAATGTTTTGTTTTTGTTTGACTTCATAATTGCTTTTATGAGACTGAGAATTTGTGGAAACAATTTAGCTAAACAATAATCACAATATCATCAGTTTTATTCATTTTGCTTCACATGCAAAATTAAAAATACATAATATTTAACACTTAAACTCGCTCACATTAATAAATTATAATAATATGTGAATGTGGATTGATAAGAAGCATATTTTATTTTATTATTTTTATATTTAGGATAGGTTTTATGTGACAAAATGCATAGTTTCTGCTAGATAAACAAAATTTGTGCGTGAACTAAATTTTGGGAATCTATTTACCAAAACCGTTGCAAAATGACCTGAAAAAACCATTGCAAAAGCCGGGTGGATTGAATCAAAATGATGTTAGCAGCTGCAATGCGACAGCGTTTTTGTTTTTATTTATTTGGTACAGGCACAGAGGCAACATAGCACTACATTTATTACACTGTGGCACTACTCTATATTCCATTTTCAAGTATGACTAGTTTGAATGGGAACTAAATTTTTTAATGTCTTGTAATTGGTTTCATCGTGCTGTGCACTACAATATCATTTAATAAACCTTACTGTAAAGCCACTAGATGGCGTTAAGAGTATATCTATTTTAGAGTTCGGGTCATTATTTCAATGATCCTTTGTTTTGTGGCACATTTAATTTTCGTTTAAGACCGTCCACCAAGCAAACGACCTTGACCATACATTTGCCGCGTTGCCGAGATCGCATCAAAACCCTATTTTTTTTAGGTACTTATCTTCAGTTCAAAATTGACCTAAAAGAAAATTAAAACGTGGAATATGTACTTATGATATTGTCGATCTATTGGCGTGTGTTTCAAATAAAAGTAATTTGTAAATACTAAGGAGATGCTGAATGTATGATTGAATTTTAATCTTTCGATCGGAGATTGGAGATCTGCGGGGCTAAAATAGTCGCTTTGTAGAATCATGATATCTTATATCTTTAAACGAGCAATTCTTGTATATATATATAAATTGGAATCTCGGAATCGGCTCCAACGATTTTCATGAAATTTAGTATATAGGGGGTTTCGGGGGCGATAAATCGATCTAGCTAGGAATCATTGTCATAAAATGTCATTTTATGTGTGTTTTTGAATTTTTTGTATACCGAGCGAAGCTCGGTCATATAGCTAGTGAATCATTATATGATTCAATTCTTTAAAATCGCAAAATGCAACTCTGCTTGCAATTCATTTCTGTATTTTTGTACTGATTTGACATTTGTCAGTTTGACAGTTTTGACAATTCATTTGCTGAATTGATTGAGAGGAATTGCTAAATGTTACCATTTTAGCCCCGCGGATCTCGTACGGGGCTTGATGGGTTAGTAAATTGGTTGCTGATATCATGAGTATAATAAACAAAAAATATAGAAATTTTAAAACGACGAAAGGAATGTTGATATACTGAAGATTATTGCTGTATTTTTATCATAATCTTAAACCTTGTAGCTTTCAAATTATAAGTTTATAAACTTTATAAGGCTCTAAACACGGTAAATTACGGAATCTCCTTAGGGAAGGCCCTATCCAGGGTTAAATTCTGTAGCATCGTTTGGTAACATAAAAGCAGGCACTATAACGTTTTTATGGCCGATGTATGTGTGTATTTCTTTTACAATAATTATCAATATACAACCCTCTTAATTATTACAAAAATAGAAAATAGTAGAGGACGCCCGTTGCACTAAAATTCGTTTATAGAGCGGATAAGTATCCTTAGATGTCCTTTCCCGGTACTCAAAGTAAGTACATGATATTAGCCATTAGGTATATCTATACCAAATTTCAGCAAAATCAGTTCAGCGGTTTGGGCGTGAAGAGGTAACACACACAGACAGACAGACACTTTAGCATTTACAATATTAGTATGGAAATAGAAGAGAATGCTAGCAAATACCATAACAAAGTAAAACATACAAAATGCGTCATAAGCGCAACTCATAAATCAGAACATAATTTTAAATCGTTCGCCCCAGTCAAAACAAGTGAAATAATTCGTAGATAAAAACTCGTATAACCCAATTTCGAGACGACACGAGTGTTTATCCAAACTTGCGGTCCCGGGCGGCGCGGGGTGTTACGGGGGGCGCGGGGGGCGCGGGGGGCATCAAGGCCGGCGTCTGCCAAACAAGGGGGGTTCCCCTGGCGACGGGGGGGCAGTCCCGGATAGGGTTGCCAGAGACGGATATAGTAGAGAGTTTTGCAATAATATGTATTTTGAATATTAACCCGTGAAAATACGGTTCTGAGTAGACGTATCACGTATAGCTAACGTAGGTACGTAAAGCTCTCGCTTCCTTACGCAATTCTCAAGATCATCTGTGAATCGCGGTTTTTGCATGTCGACCATAATAAAGGGAGTCGGGCTTTAAAATAGACCGCGCAAATCGCCTTTATCATTATCTACGAAAATCCTATTTAAATGTTGGAACTTCGAAGATTTTACGTCCTATCAGGGTGCCATTCCAACTTTAATTGGCTATTTTAGAGGTTGTATCTCCGACCAGTTTAAGTTTATTTGACTGAAGTTTATCATAATCACTCAAGCTTTTTTAAAAATATGTATTAACAACTTAAGCACGCTGTTGAATTATGAATATATAATAAATATAGGTAAACTCCTTGCAAGAACCCCAGAAATGGGCTAAAAATGTTGTACCTACCCAGCTACAAATTTTCGCGCGCTGGCAACCCTAGTCCCGGGGAAGGGGCATGTTTTGATGGTCGTCGCCCGCTATATTGATTTTCCGTACCCGGTCCCCACCCCACACCAGGTGGTTACGCTATTTCGGGGAGCTCCCGGGTAAAGCTGATTGATT
Organism: Lysandra bellargus; assembly: GCA_905333045.1. Classification (NCBI taxonomy): domain Eukaryota; kingdom Metazoa; phylum Arthropoda; class Insecta; order Lepidoptera; family Lycaenidae; genus Lysandra; species Lysandra bellargus. The sequence goes on from HG995353.1 coordinate 6,449,221, forward strand.
AGCTTCTGACTCTCTTGTCAACGGTTACCTTACGCGTTTCGTAATTGTCGTAACTCGTTTGATAGCTGTTGAGTCGGTCTAATTAGTTTGTTAATTATGACGATAAGTTAATGGGATGCACGTTTGTTATTTTGTATATTAATAATTATAATACATCTATGTATATTTTATACGATAGTATATAATATTATTTGAAATGCGAAAGTGTGTCTGTCTGTTAGCTCTTCACGCCCAAACCGCTGAACCGATTTTGTTGAGTATGAATACTTCATACTTGACATAAGATAGTTTTTATCCCGGAAAATGTAAGGTCCCCGCGCGATAAACGAATTTTGGCGCAACGGAGTTGCGGACGTCATCTAGTACTCGATAAATTATTATGCTATTTTACTCTGTATTGTATTGAAAAAACGTTTTCTCGATTTTAATATGGAGTACGTGTTGTTATGGAATAAAAATGAATATTCTTTATTGAACTTTTCATCCCCAAGTTTTATTACTTTTATTTCCAACTAGCGACCCGCCCCGTTGTCGCACGGATATAAAATATTGTATAGCCACTGAAAAAAATGATCAAAATCGATAGCCTATGATCCTTCACGTGGTCTACTTCTTATCGAGTCAGCGACAACAGTCAAATTACGACGAGGTAAACAGTGCTCTCTCAAAAATAGTACATTGGTTTAATGCTAATAACTTACTTTTAAATTCCAGTAAAACTAAATGTGTAAAGTTCACTTTGCCCAATGTTAGGCAAGTCCAAACCAATGTACTATTGAATGATGAGAAGATGAATTTGGTAGACACCACTGTATTCTTAGGTATAACACTTGATAGTAAATTACAGTGGGGTCCTCATATTGTTAATCTTGCAGGTAGGCTCAGTTCTGCGGCATATGCAGTCAGAAAAATCAGAGAAATTTCTGATGAAGACACGGCACGATTAGTATATTTTAGTTATTTCCATAGCAGAATGTCATATGGAATCCTTTTATGGGGAAGCGCTGCCGACATTAATACAATATTTGTGCTGCAGAAGCGAGCTATACGCTCTATTTATAAAATGTCTTCTTTTGAATCTCTGAGAGATAAATTTAAAGAAATTGGTATTCTAACTGTTGCTTCTCAATACATTTTGGATAATGTAATATATGTTAGAAAAAATATAAGTAAATTTAAAGCTAAAAGTGACATTCACTGTAGGAACACCAGAAATAAGCACAAGCTGGATTTGCCGATGATCAGACTTAGTAAAGTTAATAAATCTTTTAAAGGTCAGTGTATACGCCTGTACAATAAAATCCCAGAAAACGTTCAAAATCTTTCGATTAATAAATTTAAAAAAGTAGTCAAAGAACGTTTGTGTGCCAAAGCCTATTATAAGGTCAATGATTTCATAAACGATGGTACATCTTGGGAGTAGGATGGCTGCTTGCAAGGCTACTTCTACATCATTATAATATGACTTACAATAATCATGTATGGATGTTGACATTGTATAATAATTTTAAGTTACAATTGTAAATTTTATTTTAAAAAGATTAATTTTTTTCTCACTTTTTTGGTAAAAAGTGGGACCCCGTGCGAGTTTCTTACGCCGGTTCTTCTCGCCGGGTTAGTTCCCGAACCGGTGGTAGGCACCAGTAGTATCAACGTTCTGAAAGTATTTGTTGCAAATCTATTCGGAAATAAAACAATTTTTATTTTTATTTATTTATTTATTTATCTGTGCCAAATAACATAAAAATTGCTCCAGTAGTTCGCGAGATCCCTTTCAAATAATTTCCCCCGTTTTTTCCACATTCTCCTATGACTAATAGGAGAATGCGTGATGAATTAGCGTGATAAAATATAGCCTATAGCCTTCCTCAATAAATGGGCTATCTAACACTAAAAAAAAATTCTAATCGGACCAGTAGTTCCTGAGATAAGCGCGTTCAAGTTAGCCCTTTCAAATAACTTTCCCCGTTTTTTCCACATTTTCCTCTATTTCTTCACCCCTATTAGTCTTAGCGTGATAAAATATAGCCTATAACCATCCTCTATAACACTGAAAGAATCATCAAAATCCGTTGCGTAGTTTTAAAGATTAAAGGGAACAAAGGGACATGAGGGAAAAAAAGCGACTTTGTTTTATAATAAGTATAGATATAGATTTTGCTGTCAATAAAGTACAAAAAAGAATTTTAATTTCGATTTCCGGCGATATAATATTATAAGTATAAAGTAATAATATCTGTCTGTACTCTGTATTAATTTTTTATTGAAATTTAAAAATAACAGTAATGGCACCGCGCTAATAAAACTTAAGTACTAAAAATTTGTTTTGTCTCGTAATTTAATTCGTGAATATAGAATTTGAATTTAAAATTGACAGTTTTTAAAACTTGTTTGAAAAAAGAACGTTTGCAATAATTCTGTACATGATATTATAGAAATCGTGCGTGCAAGAAAACATTGATTTGTAACTGCTTTCTTTTTTAACGGACTTCCTAAAAGGAGGAGGTTATATTCTGTTCGTCTGTATATATTTTTTTTGTTTCTTCAACCATAACTTCGCCGTTTGTGGACCGATTTTCATAATTCTTTTGTTGTTGTATAGGGTTCAATCCAAATTTGGTACCATGTTCACAAAAGTGGTGATCTGATGATGGGATCCATGAGGAAGTACACAGAACTTTTGAATCTTTATAAAAGTTAGAAGTCGCCTTGTTCTAAAAAAAAAAGAGAGCAGTTACAATGTTTTATTGTACGCACGATTTCTTTATCATGTGCAGAATTATTGCAATCGTTTTGACTGAATATTTTAAATTTAAATTAAATCCAAATACCTAACTCTAATCATAATTAAACGATAGCCAAAAGTACTAGACAAAAGTCGTTAAAAAACGGAATAGACCGCCAATAAAAGTTTATCGCGGCGAGCTCGGTACGCAGACAGTTGCCCGCAACGTAACGAGTAAACTTCGATCCGGGTTAAGGGAGTTTGCACTCGGCTATGCAACGATCGAGTGCCTATGCCCTATAGTCTATACTCTATCAATAGTATGATAGTATCTATACACATAAGTTGATAGGAAATTGCTATTATAGTAAGCACTTGACGAACCTAAGCTACATTACGTTTACGTGATATGCTAAGCTTGTCATAACATAAGTTATAACCGGATGAAATTACATAGGTCTTCCATCAGCATAATATTATACTTAAATAAATTTCTATCGCTATCTAGTATCTACAAAAGAAATCTATGTATCTTTTACTATATCTTACTACGCGATTTCCAAATATACATATCCGTACATAGTTATTATTCGCGCTGTAGATGTAATGCCAATATTGTACTGTAAGCAAAAGTTATTTGTCGCGACACTCGATCGCGTAGTGTGTACTCTTACCCCAGTGTCTGGACCCCCCTCAGGCGCGTGTAGGGGGGCAAGTGGGACAACGTGACATTGATGTAGGTGTGAGAGCGGCCACAGATAGGGGTAATTTGTTGATGCCTTTACGAGGAACGTTCAATTTTGTATGACAATGTTTCAGTGGAATATTTTAGTAATAGAGCTACAAGCTCAAAATACAGAATAATTTTTATTCTGTATTCTGATTTCTGAGCTTTGTAGTTGAATATTATAAGGTGCTTGTTATGCTTGTAAGGTTAACAATAATTTTTTTAATAATTAAACTAAATTAGTACCTATTATTATTAAATAATACAAATTTAGTTGTAATTATACTATAATGTAGTTAACAGCTAGTTTTTTGACTAGTTTAAAACCTATGGAACGTCTAATGGGAAAATATTTTTCGCTATTTACATAATATATGTATGATACTTATAATATTCATTACTTTTTTCATGTTAAAATTTATATGTTTTTTGCTGACAATAATAATATTATGTTGGTCATTCATTTTTTCGACTTCAAAAATTAGCATTTTATACTTATTTAAAAAAATTTTATGCGAGAAAACGATTAATACAAGTCAAATTAAACGAACATGTTGAAGGGCATATTCCTCTATGATTGTCCAAAATCGACGTCTGCATCGCAAGCATGGTTATAGCTATCATGGTACTACCACGTACTACATAAAGAGCTTTACGGTTTACCTAATGTATCAAAAATGAGACCCAATTTATTCGAATTGAGACCAATTTCACTTACGTAATTCCCAGCAAAAAGCGAGGGCACTTAAAATTGCCTCAGGGTACAAAAAACGTTTCCGTTTGTTGGGCACACGGTGGTACAAGGTTCGATGGGCGGGGCACTCGAGCGTAGCCCACAGTACTGACGAAAGTCGTTACACGTTTTTTTGGTAAAATATTAGGTGCAAATATAAATGGTGATAGGATTGTCGATTGTAAAAACGTTAGTCCTAGGCCACGGATATAAAAAAAAACACTATAAAGAGGTGAAGCATGCAAGGTACGACAATTTCGTCACAATTTCGTTTATTGTACATGTGACCGACACTCACACACGCAACTAGGTACTACAACCAGCTGTCATTGTACGATGTACATAGAGTGACGGCGCCAATGACACGCACACATCCTACACGGGCGGCCATTACTATGCTTCACTCGGGATTAGACAAGGTTACGTCCGTATTTTTTTAAGTCCGTGTCCTAGGCAATGATATTCTATGTTACTAACGTAACTAGATTGGCAGCTTACGGCAGCAACGCGTTGCCACTTCGAAGATGCCTGCAGGCATATCTGACCTACATAATGACATAATAACATTATGAATTGACATTGCCTTTTGCAAGTGGTTACGCATTTCTGAGAATCTTTTGTAAGACGTTGCTACTCTAGTATTTTAGAAACTCATTGGTCCTAGGTATCATTTGAGAAATTGTTTGTAAAGCGTTGTTGAAGGAATTGCTTGTAACCTTAATATTATTGATTGTCTGACAGCGCTGTACCTGCTAAACCATTTTTTGGTTGGAGCACAGAATACATGTTGGACAAATAAATCTCTATTCTCTTTAGATTTTACATTAAGGATTGTGGACTATCGAATGGCGAATCGCGCTTAGCAGGCCCAATCTCATTCCGAATGTTGCTACGATCCTGGGCTATGTCACTCTCTCGTGAGGCAGCATATAAAAGTGCGAGAGAGACAGCCTGTGATTGAAGCGACATAAAAGCGACTGTAAACCGTTTACATTTGCAGAGGCTTTGCAAATGCAAAGAGATAATTTGCGAATTGAGCTGGGGTCAGCAATAAGATACGTTTAACGTTTTCTTCGTGCCTGAGAGTTTCCTGTTTGCCGAGTAAAAGCTTCTATGTTTGCCCAGAATGTCCTTATCTTTTCCCACGGATATGTCATCCGTGTACTTTGTACATTGAGTTACGTATATTTATATATTATGGTCAGTGTTACGTATAATTTTATGACTAGAACTTGCTTGCATCTTAGTCGCGTCATTCGTGTATCGCGTAACAGTACATTTTGGGAATAAAAACTATCCTACGTTCTTTACCTTTTAGTCGTGTGCGTACAAGACAAAAAAACGAGGAATACGGCTTTTGCTGAACCAAAGATTTCCTTTGGTAGGATTGATCTTTATATCCCTAAGATGGGTTTACGATGTGGAGCCACCTGAATATCTCATGCTGGTGGGGTAGGGGGGGGGGGGGGGGGGGCTTAGCTTTTACAAGGTATGAGGTCAATAACTGCGTGGGATTTAGGTATACAGTCGAGTTTGGTATCATTTTCGATTGAATCGAATGCTTAAATGCCAATTTCGGAATAATATTTAGATAAAATACAGTAAAAATAAAATAAAATAAAAAAATCTGAATATATGATTTTCAACCAACGAAAACGCTGTTGACAGTGCTTAATTAATATAAGGAGGCTGATAGCTGCATTATTCTGCATGCCAAAGACATGGTGATGAATGGAGCAATAAACATATTAATAATACTAGACGTTCCGCGCGGCTTCGTCCGCGTAAATCTGAAATTTCACGGTAACCGTATATTTTTCACAAATTAATAACCCATGCCTCACGTAGTCTACTATATATTCGTGTCAAATAACATAAAAATTGCTCCAGTAGTCTGTGAGATATTAGCCCTTTCAAATAATTTTCCTCCTTTTTTTTACATTTTCCTCTGTGTCTTTGCTCTTATCGGGCCAGTAGTTCTTGGGATTAGTGCGTTCAAACTAACAAACTAAGCAACAAACTCTTCAGCTTTATTTTCACATTTTCCTCTGTATCTTTGCTCCTATTGGTTTTAGCGTGATAAAATATAGGCTATAGCCTTCCTCGATAATTAGGCTATCAAACACTAAAAGATTTTTTCAAATCGGATGAGTAGCTCCTGAGATTAGCGCGTTCAAACAAACTCTTCAGCTTTATAATATTACTAGACATTCAGCGCTGCTTCGCCCGCGTAAATTAGATATTTCACAGACAAATTAGTCCACAATAAATAGCCTATGATACTTCACGTTTCTACTTTTTATCTCTTCCAAATAACAGAAAAATTACTCCAGTAGTTCGTGAAATAAGCCATTTTAAATAATTTCCCCCGTTTTTTCACATTTTCCTGTATTTCTTCGCTTATATTGGATTTACATCCTTGGGCCATAAGGACCAATCCTACCAAAGGAAATCTTGGGTTCAGCAATAGCCGTATAATTTACCGTACACACGCAACTATTTAGAAGTGTAGACTAAAATACTTTTCTTTAATGTCAATGGTTCAGCGGTTTAAGCGTGACCATGAAGTTAATATTATACCTAGCGGAATAAAGAAACAAAGGCCTGAGCAAGCGAGTAGTAGTAAAAAGAGGCGTGTGATACATGACAGCATAACCAATTTTTTTTCATCTGTTTGACGTCCAGTCGGCACTTATCGGCACGTTGACAATTTAATCTCTTAGAAAGATACTTGTGTAAGTCTATACGTAAACAAATTTTTACACACATACGTTTAAATCAATTTCGGTTTCGTTTGACAGCTCGAGATTGTTGCTCTATTCCACTAGGTATATTAACTTCTTCTTCTTCTTTTTAAAAATGGCCCCGTAGTGAGTATGTATATTAACTTTATGAGCGTGACATACAGACTGACTGACAGACAAAAAGACATACTGACGGATAGGCAAATAGAAAATCGGGGAGATATACTTTTTCGTGAACATGATAATTCATTTACAGTTTCTACTTCTTCCGGCTTACCTAATACATATTGGCATTTGGCAGCATCTTATTTCAACAGATATATAGCTGTAAGTACATAACATAAAAAGTAGGTAGAAATTGGGGTTTTGAACCCATAAAAAACTGCACAAAATCAAAATAAGGGGAGTGCTTTGACAGTTTTATGACCAAGGGCTCGTTAAAATGTTGTGCACGTTCCCTCTCCCAATAGAGACCCAGTTACAGGACTGAGGAATGGCCAGGCGTACCTTGAATGCACAAACGGCTAAAAGCCATTTAGTAGAGGATATTAGGAGTAGAGGAAAGGATACTAGATGTTATATCTGGATGGGAAATATGAATTTTTAATGTTCTGTTTACTATTATGTAGGATTAGCACAATGTTATGTTCGCGTCGTTATGAAGGCTTAAAACAAGCATTCTTTGCGAACGTGAAGAGGAGCAAATACGCTGATGACGCCTGCGATCGACTTAGACCAGGGTTTCTCAAACTTTCGGCTCCACGAACCCCTGTTAAAATTTCCAGGTGACAGCGAACCCCTTACTAACGAAATAATTTTATTTCATACTTTTTAAACTTGTGTTGGCTATAGTGCAAAATAATTCCTAACAACAGAATCATAAGTATTCTCATGATTACCATATATCAATGTCCTTTTCGATGAGGCTGTTTATATGAGCCCAAACATGAAACCTCCACTTTGGGTTCATACGAAGCTCCTATAGAATCCAGGTGATGCTGCAGCAGCAGATGCGTGTAAATATTTACTGTTTGTCTGCTTCTTACTGGTTGTCGCAATTAAAATGAGCCCAAACACGAAACCTCTGCTCTAAGTTGGTGAAGAGTTGGATATCCTATTGATTACCAGGTGATGGTGCAGCACCAGGCCAACTTTCCATTATTATGTGTATACTTATATTGTATATATTCACAAATGTCACGAACTAGAATGAAATATAAAACCCATCAAATGACTACAAGTTGCTAACGGCCTTTCATGAACCAGATAAACCCTGATTGTCCAGCACTGAGCAGGCTGGTGATGATGAACTATAGCTAAGAACACTCCCGAATATGTCAGCTTTCAAACAAAAAAAAACTAGATCAAAATCGGTCCACCTGTTTGGATGCTACGATGCCACGGACATGAACCAGATAAACCCTGATTGTCCAGCACTGAGCATGCTGATGATGATGAACTATAGCTAAGAACACTCTCGATCATGTCAGCTTTCAAACAAAAAAAAAAAAAACTTGATCAAAATCGGTCCACCCGTTTGGATGCTACGATGCCACGGACAGATACACACACAGACAAACAGACAGACAGACAGACAGACACGTCAAACTTATAACACCCCTCTTTTTTGTCGGGGGTTAAAAATACAGATAATAATGTTCCAAAAACGAAACGAAACAAACGAAAGGATAACCTTTCCTTTGTCAACGTTTTTGCCTATTTTCTAGCTATGGGTGCTATGGGTGGAAGTTTACTTTTAATGACGTCAAAAAAGGGACTATCACCTCAGGGTTAAAAATAGCCCCAAAGCGAACCAGAAAATCCAAATTTTCTCCTTGTTTCGTCTCACAATTTGTATTTTCAATATTCAAGGGCATTTTCTCCCTAAGACCCTTCGTACCTCTCAGACCTTTGATATGATTAATGGGGGTACGTGTCGTCTCGGTTTTAAACAATTTATCAGGGGAACAAATAACCGCTATTTTTACGGTAATCTTTCGAGCTGTATGGGTATTGTTTTTTTTGTTTAGGATAAGATGCCGATAAATCAATGGAAAGCCTCAATGAAGGAAAGTATTTTAGGCGACCAAAAAAGATTGGTAAGATGCCCAATTTATGCCAAATTAGACCCAAAGCCGAGGCAAATAATTGCATGAGCATTGAGCGTGTAACAAATATTTGCAAACTTTTGCCTCGATTATAATATCTGTGTGATATAGAATACCGAGGATGATTTCTTGTATATAAATTGTCTATATACTGTCGTGTGTTTCAAATAAACGTAATTATTACTTTGGAAGCTAGTATCATTAGTATAATAAACAAAAATAGAAAATTTAAAACGGGGAAAGGAATGTTGATATACTGAAGATTATTGCTGTATTTTTATTATAACTTTGTTGCTTTCAAATTATGAGTTTATAAGGCTCTAAATACTATAAATTACGGCATCTCCGTAGGGAAGGCCCTTAATGTGATTAGACTATATTAGGCTGATGTTATCATCGCCGTAGCCCGTAGCCTACTCGACCATTGTTATTCGATTACATAACGTGGAATAGGTAACGTTATAAGTTTATAACGTACATCCCATTAGTAACGAGACACCCTTTCGTTTGTGTTCAGAAGTATTTTACCTCGGTGTCTATTATAGTGGTTACTGGTTACTATTCCCTTGGCATAAGGGTCCTGTCAGAGGTAATATAGCTCGACACCCTTTCGCGTGTGTTCACAAATATTTTACCTCGGAGTCTATTATGGTGGACACTATCTCTTTGGCATAAGTGTTCCGTAGGAGGTAATATAGCACTGAACGAACTGACGTAGCAACTGTGTGGGCGGTATTGTTATCATAACAGACTACAATCGATATTCAAAACAGGCTTTGTTGTACCGCAAAAATTGTTGCCCACTAAGGCTAAGTAAGTATACAATATATTACATAGGTAGTGTTGTTAAAAACAAACCATTCTTTTACCGAGATCAAACACTGTTTATATTGTGTTTTTCAGTCCATATCATAAAACAGTACAATACCTTTAGTGGAATTTTTGTGGTGTCAGTTTTTGCACCTTTTTGTTTTTTTTTAAAGTAGACTTCCGTGCCATAATAATTATAAATTATAATATTATTCTTATTTTGCTGTGATGATAATACATTTAAAATAAATTAGAGCCTTAAACTATAGTAATTCGATAATAATCTGAATGTAAAGAAAAATCCAGAGAAAAATTAATTTGTTGGCAATTTAATTTCTCTGACGACAAGACAGCCTAGTTAATGAACAAGATTAAAGCTTACAATTTCTTAATAAATATTTAAAAACCTGCTACATAATTTGAATTATCAATTTACCAATTTTTAGGTAAAATAAATAAGTAAAACGTTTCAGTCGCTTTTATAATTTGTATCTTCAAAGTCACTTACGTAGGCGTGAAAACAGTTATAGAACGAAGCACCTAAAACAATATTTGAATTTCATTTAAACCTTTGCCGTTTCGAGCTTACAGCCTTTAGATGAGTTTATTTTATTCATTAACCGATGTTACTTTTATGGGGTTTCGCAGTAATAAGATATTATTATGGATTCGATCTGTCGTCTTCTTAATAACTTGTTAATAAATGAAGTTTTTCCGGTGAGCATCTTCATAATTATGTTTTCTATTGCAATTGCCTGTCCGAAGCTGCCGTGTCTTGATAGTGCACCCTTACTGCTAATGAGGTCTGCCCACTGACTTCCATTATACAAGTACGCTGGACTGATGATACCCTTAGAAATGACAGCTACTTTTTGTGCCTATTTGAAGCGGAATCAGCTCCCCCATTATCAGGGATAGGAACTAAATTTGACGTAAAAATGAAGTTTGAAAGTCGCCATCATGTCGCCTGATGTCGCCATATTTGCGCTGATATCAGTAGTGGGAGTATTTGGAACTGATACTAGTGATGTACAACTGTCTTTTCTATTATCGATGAAATGTTTCCGGATTCAGATAATGTCGACCATTAGGACAAAAGTTTTAAATTGAATAATACATTCGCTACATATTTGTATAAAAGATTACAGACTCCGTAATTTAGATAGGCGTAATAAATTAACAACGATTTCATACGTAAATAACGTGAAGTAGCAGTATCTATCTATAATCCATTTATTTTTACCAGTTTGCACTACGAAAAACTGAAAACAAAACTGAAGATAAGTGTCACGCTGGGCAGGTGGATGGCTCGAGGTATTAATTAAATAACTTCCATTGAAAGTAACTTGTATTTTATTATTCTTTGACATCACATATCGAGTTGCACATCGGGGACAGGAAGAGGACATTGGAGGACATCGACAAGAGAGCGCGGTGTTACTACATTATAATATCCTGACAATAAGCTTCTTACAAAAACTTTGTTGTATAGTATTTTCTAATTTCATTTTTAATATTATCAAAGTAGTGCTAAAGTGTATCGTATTAAAGCTGAACAGAGCTGAATAAGTGTTCTGTGTGATTAGACCCTAACTAATCTATGCCATATAATATTATAATGCGGAAGAGTTTGTTTGTTTGAACGCGCTAATCTCAGGAACTACTGGTCCGATTTGAATAATTATTTCTGTGTTAGATAGCCCATTTTATATATTTTATCACTATGAAACTAACAGGAGCTAAGATATAGAGGAAAATGTGGAAAAAACGGGGGAATGTATAACGTGAAGGATTATATGGGCTATTTTTTGTGGACCAATTTGTCCGTGAAATTATATATTTACGTGGGAGAAGCCACGCGGAACGTCTAGTAATAATATAAAAGTTCCCTATTTATTTATGGATCTAGCAAGCCAATTTTTATCTGTTTACTTTATCTCATTCGATTTTCGCCATTTTGGCGCTGATTGCAGAAGTGCGAGGGAAATTAACTAATTGGATAATGCGATCCATAAATAAATATAGAACGTTTGAATACATTTTTTTATTGGGGTTGAGTAGGAAAGGTATTTATAAATAGTAAAAATATATTATGTGCGATACTTTAACATTATATTTTATTACTATTAGTTACTGTTACACAGTTACAGTTCGTCAAGAAAGAGTAGACGCTGAAATAAATTTTCCAAACATAATCACGATCAAATGTTTTTTTTTGCGCCTTGTATTTTCACAGAGAACGTTTGTACACTTCAAATAGTAACGGCAAGCGGTAGTAGCAATTTTCGGACGCCAACCAGGCTTTTCAATTTTTTTCAACCATAATTCCAGTCTTCCTTCGTCAGACGGAAACCTGTCAATTATTTTAAGAGCATAATATGTATTTGATAATAAAAATCGGTAATCGGAGATTTCAATACAATTATTATATAATATATCGATAAGTTTTATAGACAGAAAACTCCAGCACTATTGAATTTTATTGTTTATCAAAAATCGGTAAAACAAAGGTAAATATGTGGTGAATACGGTATAATAAGATTAGTGCCACATTTTTAAGTGCCTATATCTATACTAATATTATAAATTCGAAAGTATCTCTGTCTGTCTGTCTGTCTCGCTTTCACGCCAAAATTACTGAACCAATTGTAATTAAATTTTGTACACAGATAGTCTAAAGCCTGAGAAAGGACATAGGCTACTTTTTAACTGGAAAAAGGGGATGTCAGGGGGTGAAAAATGCGTAAATTTGTTAATAATAAGTTAGTTCCAAAACTTCATAACAGATGCCGCTAAGAGTCACCTACATCGCGCTATCGCTTGCTCATAAGTCTTTCTATAAGAGATGGTACCATTTTGAATTACATTATTTTTCGATTGTTTTACACGTTACTAAATATCTCACTACTCCGCACTTTATCTATGCAGAATGCAGTGACGTATCCTTAAACCTACCAATGATAAAATATAGTTTATGGGTAAAGCTAAAGTTGTGTAATGGGGGGCTAAATAAGCTTTAAATTTGGTATAAATAAAGTTGAATTAAAAAAAAAATATATTATGTGCACACTGCACAGCTATGTGCAGTGTGCACATAATATAATATAATATATAATAATATAATACAGTGGGTATTTTGATTTATGGGGTACCAGGGTTTTAAAAAGCTTTTAAATTTAACACCAATTTTGTTGACACCGCGCGCTATAAACTGAAGTCCACGCGGACGAAGTCGCGGGCAACAGCTAGTTATCAATAAAAGTTTAATATCGTAGAAATTAGCTGCTAAAATCACTTGTGAAATGTAACCCCACATCCCTTTTTGTACCGCGTTTTACATAACATACACTCTTTCATAGTTCAACTATGAGCTACCGCCACTTATTTATATAATATTACTTAATCGCGTAAAACCTTTTCAAACACTTTTCAAATTTATTTCCTATCCCTGATAATGGGGGAGCTGATTCCGCTTCAAATAGGCACAAAAAAAGTGTGTATCATCGACCCAGCGTACTTGTATAATAGAGATCAGTGGGTCTGCCGCTTTATTTTCTATCTTAATCAAAGTCCTAGCAAAAATAACGCAATTTAAACTCCAAAATCGCTTATTCGTATTAGGTATCAGCAAAAACCTTGCGATAACAAACTGGCAAAAGCACTGCCTCTACATAACAATCTAGAGACTATAGATTGTATTGAAATCATTCAATCTCTGATCTGAGAGATTGAATGATTGAAGTCCGTTTTTGCCTGTACATTTATGCCTTGATTGTCCCCCCGAATAGAGTGGCAAGACAGCGCCCTTAGCCGATCACATCCATAATAAACATACCGAGTGCTTCGCAGAGTGCACTGTCACGCTAGGCTATATTACTCGTTATATTACTCACTCAGACGTGTCTGCCGACGACCAGCTGCTGATAGAACTGCGGTGGCCCCACATTTCCCGTGGATCTGTCAGTAGCGGCGCAGAAAGCAACACGGTCGGGTTTTAGTGGGTAAAGCTGCGGCCACTTACCATCTCATCGGTCGCAGCGAATCCCACATACCCCGTTTGTCCTCCCCAGCACTGCCGGGGATGCATAATATAGCATTTTCCGACCAAAAAAGGCTATATTACTCGTTAGTCGTTAGGTGTAATCAAGCCTTTAGGAGGAATGAACCACGAGTCAGCGTTGCGTAATGCTGAATCACAGGGAAAGGGTCCGCGGAGCGTGACACGAGTTATGGGTAGAAGCGAAATTGCTTTGACCGTGAACGGTGCGCGCCATCGCCATATTAGCTAATTGTTTGTGTCGGAGAAAGTTGTATTGGTTTTGTGCACGATATTCTAAGGGCTGTCGCTCACTTCAGACACGACAGTCAGACGTATATTCATAAAAATCATTTATAGAGGTGCACATAGAAGAGCAAATATTTTGTATTAAAGATGTTCCAGTGTCAAGTAACTAGTAAGTGAGAATCCTTAGGCTCGGCGCTCACCTACGACACGACAGCTGTATTTAGTCAGTACTAAATTATTTTAAAGTAATTTTATACGCGGGAGAGCCATGCTTCGGCACGAATGGGCCGGCTCGACCGGAGAAATACCACTTTCTCACAGAAAACCGGCGTGAAACAGCGCTTGCGTTGTGTTTCGCCGAGTGAGTGAGTTTACCGGAGGCCCAAACCCCTACCCTATTCCCTTCCCTACCCTCCCCTATTCCCTTCCCTTCTCATCCCTACCCTCCCCTATTACCCTATTCCCTCTTAAAAGGCCGGCAACGCACCTGCAGCCCTTCTGTTGCTGCGAGTGTCCATGGGCGACGGAAGTTGCTTTCCATCAGGTGACCCGTTTGCTCGTTTGCCCCCTTATTTCATAAAAAAAGAAAACTCAGTACATATTATTGACTTCGTACAATATGACGTGAAGTTTTATGACAATTGACAGTTATTCAGACATATCATGACATTTTTTACTTTTATGTGGTGTTTGTTTCGTTTGTGCGCTGTTTCATACAAAACTTTGAACTGTAACAGTCAGTCTATGGTTTTCTCGCAGTGAGCACTTAGCGGTAAACCTAACGCGTGATGCGTAGGCTACTGTCCAGAAATTATTGCAAATTGACTCTCTTGTCTTATGAGTTATGTGTTAATGTAATTTCACTAATTTTATCTTAATTAATCTGTATTATAGTAAGGCTATAACTTTGAAGGGCTTTCGCCCTTCGTTTCCTAACTAATTGTTATTAATCTAGACTCTAGAAAAAGTTTTTGTTGTGGGATTTGCTTCAATTAATCATTAATTTTATGAAATACCTTCATGGACTTCAATCATCAAGGTCTGCTTGATGATTGAAGTCCATGAAGGTCTGTCTAGTCTCATCATAGTTCTATCGTGGTTTGTAAATTGCGCCATTACGCGTCTATCCTTATTTTTTAACTGTGCATAATATGTAGGTAATAATGTAACATAAAAACAAAAAACTTTAATCCTAAAAAAATGTTTCTAATTACTGCCTTTTAGCGGATTAAAAATGCCTGGTCAGGATTTTGTTGGCTTGTCATGGTTAGTCGATATTTTAAGGAACCCTTGGTCATGGAACCCGGGAGCGTCAAATAAGATGACAGTGCAATACCTTTGTGAAGAGCAAGTGTATTTTAACCGAACAAAAGTTAGGTTCTCATTGTAACTTACTCGTGCTGTTTTATATTATGTGCAATTTGTAATGATCACGCCTTTTTAAACGATTGGCAAAGGTTCCCCATTTGTCGGAATCTTTTTTCTTATCATAAACGACTCTTAGTAGTTGGGTAGGGGAAGAGGGGATTTCTGGATAAGCTCGAGCGTGTCAGATTAAGCTTGTATAGTATAGGCTTCCGACATGTGTCTAGTTACCATGGTTACATAGAAATCAGATTTCTCACGTCGTGGGCTATTTTTTTTTAAAATAAGTATTGAAATGTCATCGGATCTGTCAGATTAAGATAGGGGATGTTTAGTATACCCCAAAGAAGCTTCCATATAAAGCACTGACGATCTAAGGTCGAGTAAGCCTGTAGGGACATTTTAAAGTATAAAAAAATAAAGCTTCATATTTTCCTAACTAAGCTTCGCAGATATTTTATTTTGCACTAAATTAAATGATTTAGGGCCCATTTTTCAATCCTCAGATAAAAAGACAGACAGTATTTATTCGACAGATAGCAAGATATCGAATTTTTCAATCGTCAGATAGGATTTAACCGGCGAATAACCCCGTTAACTGAGGAATAAAACTATCCGTCGCATGAACCACCAAATAACCGCTATTAGTGTCGCGACACATCTGCGGAACGTACGGCACCGAAAGTTCAGCGGCTGAAGTGTCAGTCGCAATATTCAGTTGTTATGACAAACCTACGGTCAAAACGTGGCGTCTTGCTCAGCGCGCTACGCGACGAAAAGTTACGTGGCGTTGTCGTCAGTCTGTGTCGACACTTTATGGTGTGTGGTTGTGGTGACGTACACTGAATTGCCCAGAAAAATGCATTTAATTAGAATATTAGCTATTATACAGGGCTTAGAAGAAGAAGTAAAGAAGAAATCCTTTTGGGTGCATCCGCTAAATACAATGAGAATCCAGGAAGGTCAATTTCAAAAATATTCAAAGTACAGATCCTATCCTGATAAGTTTTTTCAATATTTTCGGATGTCGATTCAATCTTTTGATGATTTGCTATTTCTCTCTAGTAACGATATTTTGAAAAAATGTACTAGGTTCAGGGATTCTATTTCACCGACAGAACGATTAATGGTCACGATAAGGTAAGAAAATAAAATATATATTGTGATTTTAATTGTTTATTTATATTACTTAGAAACGAAAAAACACTACATATACTTTAATATTTTTTACGTAAGCGCATATCACGCACCATTATTCACACGGTTCATTATCTAACAATGAAGTTTCATTATTTAATATCTCATCCAAGTCTTCAGTTGACAATTCTGTCATAGCAGGTGAACCGATATCAGTTGAACTATGTCTTTTAGTGATATCACCATGTGTATTTGAACTGTTGGAGGTACTCGCGATGCTGGTCGGACGGTACTCATAGGTATTATGTGCTCTAGTCGATGACGTTGGGGAGTATTCTGAAACCTGGTAGTTATACTTGATCCTCTTTATTGCGGACATTATTTCAAATTTGAATTCAAATTTTTCCCTATCGGTCATGGACCTCATGTCGGGTAACATAGAGAGTAAGAAATTCTTGTCAGGATCATCTGCAGTTTTGTCTACCGAATCAATTTTTTGTAATAAAGATTTTTGAAAGGGTGTAATTTTTTTGCGGTCTGACGCTGACAAGTTTGATGACGTTGATGCAGGCGGCGGTGGAGTACCAGTTGGAGGCGGCGGCAGCGTCCTCGAATTGTCGCTAATTAATTCATCGGGCAATTCAAGATTGCCTTCTGTATCACGACTTTGTAGACTAACACTCAGAAAAGAAAGCATCTCGAAGTATGGAGTAATTCTCTTCTTAGGCGCCGCACTGCCACTTCTCAAGTTTTGCTTTTTCTTTTCTCTCACATAGTAGTCCCTCAAATGTTTCCATTTCTTGGTTAAATCATCAACTGAAAGAAAAAAGTTATTGTACATAAAAATCACACTAATATAATAAATGTAAAAGTTTAATATGAAATAAATAGCTACCTAGTTAACCAATGATAATTTATGTTTAATTGTTTTTCAGATATTTGTCTACTGGGATGAACTTTCAAAGTTTAGCTCTGGATTTTTTAATGGGGCGCTCCACAATTGCCTTAATAGTCCAAGATACATGTATTGCGATTTGGAAGAATTTGCAGTCAACAGAAATGCCTGAACCTACTGAAGAGATGTGGCTTGCTATAGCACAAAGATTTTACTCTTTGACAAACTTTCCTAATTGCATCGGTGCCCTGGATGGCAAGCACGTACGCATTAATTGCCCAGCACTATCTGGTTCTCGTTATTACAACTATAAAAAATATTTTTCCATTGTTTTGATGGCGCTGGCTGACGCAGATCTACGATTTTCCATGATTGATGTGGGTGCTTACGGTAAGGAGGGTGACAGTACTATTTTTAAAAAATCGAATTTAAGTATGAGACTGAGCAGAGGACTTTTAAATTTACCAACGAATAGAAAACTGCCCAATTCAAACGGTTCAAAGGTTCCCTTTGTAATCATTGGCGATGAAGCATTTGCACTTGACAAAAACTTAATGAGACCATTCCCGGGAACTACTATAGCTAAAGAAAAACGCATCTTTAATTATCGTCTTTGCCGAGCGCGAAGGACTGTAGAATGCGCATTTGGCGTACTTTGCAATAAATGGAGGGTTCTGCACACGCCACTTTTGGTAAACCCTAATTTTGCTACGCACATAGTAAAAGCAGCGTGCGTACTTCACAACTATGTCAGGAGGCGTGATGGATACAACTACAGGGATCAATTTTTCGAACACGGTTTAGATTCCATAGAGCCAGAATCAAGACTTCAAAACATATCAACGGGCACTACAGTAAGGCAAATATTTATGGAATATTTCAATAATGAGGGAAAAGTAATCTGGCAGGATCGATTTGTACAATAATCTTGTTTTAATAATTAATAATTAGAGAAAATTGTTCTTAAATAAATTTAAGAACTTACTTGTTTCATTTTTCTTTTTGGTAGTGTATGAACTCCAATCCTCGTTAAATTCTTGAGCAATTTGTTCCCATGCAAGTCTTTTTGCCAAACGATCGCTATACGATTTCTCACTTATGTTCCATAAACATGGTCGTAAATGAACTTGTAATATTAATTTTTCTGAATCAAACATATTTCTTGTCAAAAAACAACGTGTCTACAGCGAAGCCAACGAGCGAGTGTAAAGCGTGTGCGTGGCGTGCTATAGTACAGAAAGCGACGTTGCCGCTCTTCGCTACCGCCACGCGCGCGATGCACAACACTCGCCGAACGTTCAGCTACGCTCGCCGCCCGCCGAACTTTCGGTCGCGCAACGCGTCGCGTGATGTGTCGCTTGCTATGCAAAATACATAATACGCGTTTAAGCTGAAAAAATTGCCCGAAGGAAAGGTACGCACTACGCCGAACGCGGCGTAATTTCGGCTGATGTGTCATAGAGAACTTGAAATACACTGCGAGCGTATTTAGCCGAACGTTCGGCGCCGTAAGCTCCGCAGATGTGTCGCTACACTTAGACAGATAGTTTACGTTGACATTGGTAACTGGTATTTGGCTTGAGGTTGTAATTTACAAAGGATATTTTCCATGAAATTGATGATCTGGCAATTGAAGAAGAGGCCATTATAAACGAATTATCCTGAATCGAATGAATCCTTTGGAAAGAAACGAAAGAATCATCAGATCGAGGTCTGATCATTATAACATGTGGGATCCAAAAGATTTTCAGCGCCGATTCAGACTTTTAAAAGAATCTGTGCTACATTTTCATTCTCATATAGAATTTAAAATTAAGCACGAAACATAAACACGAAACACAGTCATATCAATAATGCTATGCTTAAACGGCCTGACCGTTTAAGCATAGCATTATTACCTTTCAAGAATACCATTATTACCATATTATCCCCATATCAAAATATATCTAAACCGCTTCACACAGTTTCGTATTTATAACATTAGTATTAGCAATACCTGGGTAGGTAGTTTGTAGACTAGAAAGAGCTACATATTATTATAGGTAGAAGGCCGTCGAGTTCAACGTACCGGACACGTCATACACAGGTGCTAGTTGTAACATTGACATAAATATGTACTTGTACGCATTATGTTCTATTACAAATGTGTATCTACTATTATGTGTTTTAAAGGCCTTTCTTCACGTTTAACTACAGCTGCATGATTGCTACCATGATGGCCCAGCTGTCTGTATATTTTTCAATCGACACCGATCTCGGGCAATTATAGACAAATATGCCTCTCTAAACGATTTCTAATGCAACTGCATAACTGATACATTACTTTGTGATGGTCCCCACCACAGATAATAGAAAACACAATTAGCGCCAAAATCCTGCATCACGCTATCGAAGTTTCTGAGCACGGCAAAATATATATACGTCTAAAATGACGTAAGTGGTCTTCGTGAGCTTACCACCAAGCTCGGTCGGAAGATCTTTCTTTTCGGCCGCCACGCACATTCTTTAAAAAAATCAATTAAAAAATATTTATATTAGTAAGGGTTATGAATTATAATTTATAATATTATAGTGTCATAGAAAACATCAAACTTTATCTAAGTGTCCAAAGACTGATGCATATTTACACATAACCCTAATCTCCAGTTTTCCACTGAAGTACCTTTCCGAACGTTCAGTAAACAGATAGGCCGATAATTGTATGTGGGTGATAGATAATGTGGGTCGCAGATTACGAGGTCACATAGCTTACTATCGGCTGAGGTAATTGCACTATTTATGGACATTTACGATTGCCCGTATGTTGTCTATTGTGTCTAAACACACTAGGCTGAATTACGCCGACGTAAATTCCGCCGCGTTTACGCCGCGTATCAAACGCATACAAAATACGGACGGAACGCAACAGACGACACACTATGCCGAAATTCCGTGGCGAGCCGAATTTCCATCGAGCCGAGTCGAGCCCAGAACAACTGCTGTAGCAAAGAAAAAAAGGATATCTGCTTGACAAACATTTTAAAACGCGTAGTCCAGGGGCTCCCAATCTTTTACAGCCTGCGGCGCACTTACAAGTCAATATTTTGTCACGGCGCGGCGCCGCGCCCTACTCTACCTAGCTATTACAAAAATATATATAAATAAACACCTTTAATAATTAAGTATAGTTAGCTTATGTAAGTAAATAATAATAAACAAATATTTAATCATCTGCCTGCTTTCAATTTCAATTCATATTATAATTTTATTTTACAATATTTGTGGTTATGGATAATGGTGGAGGATCGACTCACGGCGCCCCTCTTGCCTTTCCACGGGGCACCAGGGCGCCGCGGCGCACAGTTTGGGAACCCCTGGTGTAGTCCAAAGGAAATGTAACCCAAAGATAGACAATTACTTACGTGTTTTTAAACACGAAGAGGGGTTAAAACTTTGCTTTATTTTGTACACTATAATTACTCCATTGCTTGGTACTACTAATATATATTCTGTGCCATAGCTTCAAATAGTAATTAGGCACATGACGATTGATATATTAGAGTTCCGCATTTAGAACTCGTGGAGTAATTATCTTGAAATAAGGCCAGCGCGGTCAAATGTGCAGGGAGTGCGGCAATATATTAAATTGGGTTAGATAACTGCAGTTTCTAACAGATACATAAATTTTAGGGCCCTATCTGTTCGCCAAGTTTTAAATTTAAAGTTGCAGTAAATGCCTTTCCCAGAAGTATTTTGAATGTTTTTATGTGCCCCATATTTTCTAGTCTTCTCATAGTATGTGTCTAAATGGGGTTGCTTATTTCGCAATATCTATTTTTTTTTAACTATTTATTTATTTAAATCAGGCATCTTGGCCCATATTATATATACCTTATAGACTAACATACATAACATTTATACTAAAACTAACACTAAGCACTAAACACGTATTGTCTGTGACGTGGGGTGCGACGTGTTCGGAAGTCGTCCTCGGATTGTACCTGATTAATACCTCTCACAGTAAACATAAAGTAAGTATAAACAAATAACTATTATGCTTGTGAAGTAGCTCATTAAGACTAAAGAAAAAGGAAGACTATATTACTCAATCAGAAACATAAGCTCATTAAGATTAGTGAAAAAAGAAGACTCCTATCTATAGTAATAATTATTATTTATTCAGAAAATTGTTCAACTGGTCTGAATATACTTTCATTATTAACATTATCAGTTGGTCTGAACATACTTTCATTATTAACATTATCCTTTGTTTTGAAAAATGGCTGCTCAATAAGACAGCTGTGGCCAGTGGGTCTGACTGAGGTCACACTTGTCGTGAGGTCGTGACCCGCGGCACTTGAGCGAAAGGTCAAGTGCTTGTGCAATGTATTTATTACACAGAGCAGACTTCATAAAATGTTATGGATGCATTTGTAATGCGATTTTGATTGTCTGATAACTTGTTAAATGTTATTGCTGTCTGAGGAATACTATAGAACCTATAGTAGCACCTCTATCAAGTTAAACACGTCGCTTAGGATAGATGGATCCTTTCTGTTCATCGTAAAGGAACTGGTATCAAAACTTTTTATTCGGGACTTAACGCGACTTATTTAAATAGTTTTAATTATAATGCAGCGCAAAAGTTTAAAATGTTATCTTAAGGAACTGGTATGAATTCGTTTTCTAAAAAGCAAAAACATAATATATAAGTATATACAACTTACAAGACACGCGGATCATAAATTTGTTTATCCTGGTTTATTTACGAGGGATCGAAACGATTTATCGCAAATAAGAAATTTAAAAAAACCCCCGCCAAACAACTTTAAAAAGTAATGAAATAATATTACTGCCTTTAAGTTCTGTGGAATATATGACGTAGCGGCCAAAGGAAGATCTTCCGACCGAGCGAGGTGTTATGCCCGGTCAGGCCGAAGCCCACGTGATACATTTCAGCTGTCTTATATATACCGACGCGCTCAGAAAACTTCGATAGCGCGATGCAGGAATGTTAGGCGAATTGTGGGTACCGCCACAGTTCAAATAATTCCTAACTTGTGTAAAGTAATATTTTAGGTCCATAATTGTTGTCACGGTGTTTCGGGGGACCGCCAAGTAAACTACAACATACAACCGCCAAGTCGCTGACTATCTCGATTCAGTTCGCTATGAATTGATTGTGAAATGAAATCAAACATCTACATTAGCGGTCCCCAGACACACCTTGACAACAATTATGGACTAAAATATTACTTTACACAAGTTAGGAGTTATTTAAACTTAAAGGCAGTACTTAAATATTATTTCATTACTTTTTAAAGTTGTTTGGCGGGGGTTTTTTAAATTTCTTAATTTAATTTTATTTCATACTTTTTAAACTTGTGTTGGTTATAGTGCAGAATAATTACTATCAACAGAATCACAAGTATTCTCATGATTACCATCTATCAATGTCCTTTTCGATGAGGCTGTTAATATGAGCCCAAACATGAAACCTTCACTTTAGGTTCATACGAATCTCGGTTCCTATAGAATCCAGGTGATGCTGCAGCAGCAGCGTGTAAATATTTACTGTTTGTCTACTTCTTACTGGTTGTCGCAATTAAAATGAGCCCAAACACGAAACCTCTACCTACTCTAAGTTGGCGAGGAATTGGATATCCTATTGATTACCAGGTGATGGTGCTGCACCAGGCCAACTTTCCATTATTATGTGTATACTTATATTGTATATTCACAAATGTCATGAACTAGAATGAAATATAAAACCCATCAAATGACTACAAGTTGCTAACGGCCTTACATGAACCAAATAAACCCTGATTGTTCAGCACTGAGCAGGCTGATGATGATGAACTATAGTTATGAACACTCCCAAACATGTCAGCTTTTAAACAAAAAACTAGATCAAAATCGGTCCACCTGTTTGGATGCTACGATGCCACGGACATGAACCAGATAAACCCTGATTGTCCAGCACTGAGTATGCTGATGATGATGAACTATAGTTATGAACACTCCCAAACATGTCAGCTTTTAAACAAAAAAAACTAGATCAAAATCGGTCCACCTGTTTGGATGCTACGATGCCACGGACATGAACCAGATAAACCCTGATTGTCCAGCACTGAGCATGCTGATGATGATGAACTATAGCTAAAAACACTCTCGATCATGTCAGCTTTCAAACAAAAAAAAAACAGATCAAAATCGGTCCACCCGTTTAGATGCTACGATGCCACGGACAGATACACACACAGACAAACAGACAGACAGACACGTCAAACTTATAACACCCCTCTTTTTTTGTCGGGGGTTAATTAAACTGGCCACGCTATAGACATATTTTTGGGTACTTTCAAACAATCCTCAGTGTTCAATGTACTTGAAACCTCGTATTTATAATAATAATCAGTCAGTGAGAATCCTTTGCATCTATCACGTAACATTATGGTCTTCTTTTTCAGGATTGGGAGCCGAAACTAGCGGGGGCGGAGGCCGGTGTGGAGGCCGCTACCATCACCGCCCTCGCCGCAGAGGCGGCGGAGTGGCGCACCAGCCAGGACGGGCAGCGCATCCTCACCACCACCCCCTCTGTGCTGGGCGGCTGCCGAGCCCAGGTGTACCGCGTCGCCGGCGCCACGCAGTGGTACACCGCGGTCATCGTTGGCGTCAATGAGCATACTGGGGTAGGTATCTGTCCTCAAATGAGGTTCTTTACCTTTCATTTACTAAGGTTAGGTTTATTCCAAACGAATAACCAGGACGCAACGCAGCGAAGGTGTTGCGAACTGTTATCGCCAAATGCCAATCCGAAACGTGAATTTATTTACATGATACGTGCTGACTGCTTTCACATACAGTTCCTACACGTATCTTAAACAAGCTGCTGCCTACTGGCATCACAAATTCTGAACTTAACATGTTAGATACACACCCGTGGGTTCTTCACGTTCCCTAAACTGCGCGGTAATTGTCCCTAAATTGTCGGTTTAATCGTCAGAAACATAAAATTCTTAGCAGCACCATTGTAGATTCCTGCGATTGTGCTGCTTAAGAAAAAAGCTAACAGATAAAAATTCAAATATTTACAATAAATGGACCGTATCCTAAAGATTTGATGAAATTGAAAATTTATCGTCAGACTTTAAACTTATCGCCCGTCGAACGAGGCCTAACTTAGGCTATATTTCATCCAGATTAGATTAGAATTTAGACCGCAACCTAAATAACCAATTACTTTCCCAAAATAAATTAATAAGATATCCAAAACATGGTAAAGTGGTTGGTGAAAATCGGATATTATATATTTATCGGAAAACTGCTACAGCAGATATTTTTGATAAATAAACGGCCTTTTTTCATCCAAAAAGTCTAAAAATGTATTAATTTCTTGTTCATCCTTACCTTTATTATCAAAATAAAATAGAAACACTGTGTGAAAACTCTTTACAAAATCTACTTATTTACTTGCTACTGCTAAAAAGGTCAATATAATAATTATTATGAAATCAGCAATGAGACTGCCATTGTCAATTAAAAAAATATAAAAATTTTTGTTACAGAAGCATTTCGCTCTTACTTAGTTTATTTTTATTGTTCCACAAGAAACGAGGGCGTCTAATACAGTCATCAATGCGTGTGAATTATTATTTATAGATGGTTTCTCCCCGGGGGAGAATGGCACCAAATTAGACATCGACGTTTTGACGAAATTACACTTGAAAGGCGCTACTAAAATAGCTTATAGCTTGCTTGTATTGATTTTACGTGGTGCTTTTTAACTTAGTAACTGGGAAATCGAAGCAAGGACCTTTAGTAGATATTACAGCTTGCTTGAGTGACGATTAAAATCATCTTTATATACAGAAATAGAACTTCCATTCTTATTACATAAAATGTTTGGTCGAACCAAGGTCGACTCCATTATAATTACGCACAAATTACTCTTCCTCCAATCTCTACCAACATACGTCCGTTGCATACAAAAACCAAATTGTTACGTAATATATGTAGTAAGTATTATAGACCATCTCGTAAAAAATATCTTAAAATGTTATGCACATATTATCGTAAAAAATAAGATGATCTTATAAATATACAAGATTTGCCTAGCTTTAAAACTATAAAATGTAGTCTAGTCTCACCGGTTTTCGCGGTTCGCTATGCCAATTTAAATAAGCTCCAAAATCGGTGTTTCGATTTGAATAAATGAATGTCGAATTGGCAAGGATTTAGATAACGCATGCGATACGACCGCATACGGCGTTTATCAATAATCATGTCCTGTTTCAAGAATGGCCATAAGCGTGTATGGGTAACTGTAAAGCCATTCTACAAGTCCAAAGCGGGAAGTTGTTTGAAACCTGTTTCTTGAACGACGCTATCCAGCTTAGTAATGATGGTATTTTATAAGGACGTACGCCTTATGCTGCCATTACATGGGAACTGTTTGCATAATGCCCACATTTTCATAGTAATAAATAATAATATTATA
The DNA here is from genome assembly GCA_905333045.1 of Lysandra bellargus. Classification (NCBI taxonomy): domain Eukaryota; kingdom Metazoa; phylum Arthropoda; class Insecta; order Lepidoptera; family Lycaenidae; genus Lysandra; species Lysandra bellargus. The sequence goes on from HG995353.1 coordinate 6,475,229, forward strand.
ACTCTTCGAGTCTTTGAGTCGAATTCTGTCTGTTCGTTACCTCTTTCTCGTATCTCGTATATTATTTTGATGTTTGATATGAAAAGGATATGGAATATGGATATATTTTTCTATTAAACTATTTCGCGTAATAAACCATAAAATATTTCGTACCGTACCGTTTGAACGTAAACTTGTTACGTCTAAATAGTAAAATTCCCTAGCCTATTTGGTGAGATAAGATTTTACAGAAAAAAGCGGCTCTGTAGGATTCCTGAGTCCGGTAAGACAACTCTTTTGCATGGACTCTTTTGTAAAAATCAAAGGTCATACTAGAAATCGAATAAGTGTGATCGGGGTAGTACTACAAGGCACTTTTAAGAAAGTCGTTAAATGAAGACAGGCGGACGACCGCCGCTTTCCATTCGCCCAGGTTTTTATACGCATGCACGCATGGACTTATTAGTCTTGGTCGTTGAATTAATCAACAAACTGGTTTGAGTGTTATGGCGGCTTAAAATACCTCGGATGCCGGACAATGCTCGGTGTCATACAAGGAGCTATTATTTTATTATGCTAGAATTACTAGATAATAATAATTGTATTTCTTACATGGCGGCTTTTCTACAAGGCGGTCATTGTCAATAGTCATTGTCAATTGCTAAATTATGTTTGCTAGATAGTGTTAGAACCATGTTACTGCAAAGAAACCCCAGAACAAAAGGATCACACTTTTAAATTTTTTATATTAATTGATACAGATCCACAAGGAACACGTAACAACAAAATGGCGGCGTTAATTTGGTTCTCATTCTCAATAAATCCTTGGAGAATTGCAAATATGTAGCGCATCATAAATCTTATATTAGAGGTATATTCTAACGCATTCGCATTTAATGAACTCAGAGTAAGCAAGTACGTTTTATTCTGATCTAACAAAGTATTATATTTTAAGCTATACCTATACCTGTAAGATAGCCCAGTCAATACGTATGTTGATCTGAGCTGACTAGTGAAAAACCTTTTAAATGTAAAATGAGTTAAGGAACCTAGCCTCTGCCGTATTTGCTCTAAGGCAAGCTCACAACTTCGTCATAAACAGTAATCAAGTTACTAAATAACCCTTCAACTTTATAATGCGCTACATGTTTAGCAAAGATGGGTTGTATTAAATTATGTCGGAGAAATGTCGTTATATCCATACTTCCATACTAATATTATAAATGCGAAAGTGTTTCTGTCTGTCTGTCTATCTATCTGTCTGTCTGTCTGTCTGTCTGTCTGTCTGTCTGTCTGTCTGTCTGTCTGTCTGTCTGTCTGTCTGTCTGTCTTGTCTGTCTGTCTGTCTGTCTGTCTGTCTGTCTGTCTGTCTGTCTGTTACCTCTTCACGCCCAAACCGCTGAACCGATTTAGCTGAAATTTGGCATGGGGATACTTTCGAGTCCCGGGAAAGGACATAGGATACTTTTCGTCCCAGAAAAATGCACGGTTCCCGCGCGATAAATGAGTTTTGGCGCAACGGAGTTGCGGGCATCATCTAGTATGAATATAACTCCCTCGATTCCACCTCAAGGGGAAGAGACGAAGTCAAAGAGAAACTTTGTTTTGCGTTATTGATACACTTTATTATTTTTCTTTCATCCTTCCCTTTGAACGGAAATATCTTGAGCCGGGGGTATTTTTCTTCGATTATATCAAAGGTTATGTAATGTTTACAAATCAAATTTTATGTACCTGAGGTATATATTTCTTTTGAGTATCCAACCGTGCGTCCAAGAGCCACGTTTTGGAGGTTAAATTATCGCATCGATAAATTTGACAGCAAAGTAATCAAATTTATGGGATTTGAAATAGCGCGTTCTCAATAGCTTTGTCCACACTGGGCCTTTTTTTGTTCATCAAGGGCATGCGTTATAGCGCAGTCAACAGCTAACGTGAGGCATGCCCGTGACGCGCGTTGAAATCGTAGCGCTCGCTACATGTGACACTTTTCTTTCAATACGGGTGGATTTTGACGCATTCAATTATTGAATATGCCAAAGGAAAGTTGAATAAAAAGAAGATGACGAAAATTGAAGATGAAATTGCCTAATGTGGACATAGCTATTAAGTAATAGCGGGTTAAAATTATTCCAATTCCGTGTTTACATTATTCTAGTAGCAATCTAGCTCTAGGCTGAATCACTGGTTTGGAATAATGTAAACCGGCCTTAAGTGACATGGCACTTTTGAGTTACGAATTGTACCAAGTTTAAATACTAAAATAATGTTGAAAACAACTAATAAGTGTAATGTAACCAAAAGAATTTCTAAGTTTAAATACACTTCATACAAACGGCTTCTGAACAAACTTTTCCAATCATAACATTAAGTGCTATTTTTATCCCGATCTCGTCGATAGCAAAAGTTCGGATATCGCAAAGCACTTAAATTAATCTCGAACTTTGCTTTGTAATTATAGTTAAAAAGTAAGGGCATCAAACAAATTTATATTTCGAATTAGCGAGTAGCAAAGTTTGTCCATCTGAGATGTCAAAGTTTTGGAGCATTCCGCCCACTCTCCCCGAAGGAGGATGGGGGGCCTGGTAACCCAAGTAACTTTCCGAAAGTTCTCTCTTTGTTTCAACAAAGTTTCCCTAACTTTGTATTTGGCTCGCAAATATGTTTATCGAGGGCTCAACTCTATTGAAGTTGTAATTTTGTATCAAGGTTATTATGTTGTGTGTGTAATTTGAATTTTGATAACTTATAATTTTACTTGTGATTCTCCATGTTTTAGAATCATTATGAATGACGATATTTGTCTACGATAATAGTGTATCATAGTCGTCACTAGATCTTAGATTTTCGAACTTTATTATGCTCTACATTGGACGTTTAAATGTATTTAAATGTAACACGCTCTATGTTAGGAACTAGGGTATATCCTATAGAGTAGGAAATATAGAGTAGTAGTAAGTATGGCTTTTTATGATCATTATATTATATGATATATCACTTACAATATTTTGTACATCGTACAACCATGATATTGATTTCATTAAATAAATTAGATCAAAAACAAACATTTTGTACCCACAACATAAATACCTACCATGTATATACCTAACGCTAAACAAATAGGTACCTACAACGCTATTTGATACAATATTTTATTACTAACAAACCTTAAGAGCCCGGGTTACCCTCGAAATTCTCATACATACGTAATACCAAAATCATTTTATCATACGAAAATATTTAACATGTTTGAGTTATTTTTCAGCTTAAAATAGTAATTACCTAGGTTCCTGAACAAAAATAACTTCAAAATATTTAAACACTGAAAAAATTTTTTTTGTGTATAATTTTTTTTTACTTAATTTACTACTAAATATTTAAACACTAAAAAATAGAGTAAAAAACTAAAAATATGTAAATAAATAGTAAATTTACTACAAAATATTTAAATACTAAAAAAATATTTTTTAGAGTTGAAATATTTTGTAGTAAATTTAATATTTATGTATAATTTTTTTAGTGTTTTACTCTATTTTTTTGTGTTTAAATATTTAGTAGTAAATTTACTAAAAAAAAATTATACACAAAAAATATTTTTTTTGTGTTTAAATATATTGAAGTTAACTTTTGTACAGGAACCTAGGTAATTACTATTTTAAGCTGAAAAATAACTCAAACATGTTAAATATTTTCGTATAACAAAATGATTTTGGTATTACGTATGTATGAGAAATTCGAGGGTAACCTGGGCTCTTAAGGGCCGATTCACACCGGATCGGCAGCGGCCGGCAGCGGTTATTTCACACTAAAAGTGCTCTTCGCGCCGCTGCCGGCCGCTGCCGATCGCGCCTCTGCCGGCCGCTGCCGATCGCGCCTCTGCCGACCACTGCCGGCCGCTGCCGATCCGATGTGAATCGGCCCTAGCTATCAATATATTCAGTAGCGCTCCATCAATCATAGTTGCGCAATACAGCGAGCGTAATTTGTTATTGATTGGATATAACGAACACGAAACAGACTCTGTTTATGTTAATTCCCGCGTGAGAAAGTTTCAAACAATGTTGTTATTTACGTCCAAGAATGTGGGTATTTCGTTTAAACTAAATAGTGCGAATGAGATTAAACTTGCAGTGTTTTGGTGAATGTTTAAGCCTGCTTAATTTGTTAGACTTCTCCTAGGTATATTTATTCAGTAGATATATCTTCAAGATTGCAATATATTTAGATTTTTTTTTTTTACAAGTGTTTATCTATTCAATAGACTCATTGATTTGAAAGACGAATAAACTTTACTTTTAATCTTTCTATTCATTGAAAAAACTTCCGTCGCCAATTTATAACATGGCCAATGACCATTTTTACTATAGACGAGGTTTGAAAATGTTTTGTTGCTTGTTATTCTCAACCCGTTTATGTGTTGAATTTTTACTCCTCCTATCCCAGCTAAACTAAAAATGCTGTTCAAGTGTAGAAATTTTTTTGTCCACTTTCAAGTTTCAACCCCCTTAGAGCAGATATTCGAACACACTTTGTTTGACACTACAGTAGGTAGTTGACTTCCCAAGGTCTTTATCTCAACATCAACAACAAAATTAATTCCAATTTCCTCGTTCCGACATCTTTACTTATCTTTAATTGCCATTTCGACGTTCACCAGTCGCTTGTCAGGTTTAAGCCCTTTGATCTCGGCTCGAGGCGCTCGTAAAACCCCGCCTTTGTTTAAACTTGGCGAAAATCGATTTGAATATTGTTTGATGGAGTCTGTTTGAGACTAGTGAATAGTACGAATGGTGAGGTTACCAATAATGATAAGGTTAAATATATATTTAAAAATATTATAGTATATTATAGTACCTAAATTGAATACCAAATAAACAAGTGTACTGTTACATAGTAGCTGGATAAAATTTAAGTACATAGTCATTTAGTTGATTTTGTTGACTTACTGAATATAAAGTTGCGTATAATTAAATAGATCTTTGAAGCATCATTGACCTCCAATTACCACAGGATTTAGGAACGATAATGATTAAGCAATAACTAATAAGCGTGTCTCTTGCAAACTATTTAGTAAACAGACTCTGAAATGACGTTTTGTTCTTCACAGGAGCTCACTGTGACTGACGACACTGTTTTGGAGGAGCACAGTGAAGACCCGGCCATGGTGCAGATGAAACTCCTCGGTGATGGAGGTAAAAAACTAGTTAATTCCTTAATGTAAATAGAATAGTTCATAACTCTACACCACAGTTGTATGCAGGTCACTAATGTTTATTATTTATATGTATAATGATGCATAATTATTCTCCTACGAGGAAAACAGGATAGCAGTTACAAGTTAAATAGAGGTAGAGACATTTATAGTTCCTTGACAAAATATCCAAAAGTGATGATGTTATAAGTGATACGTATTGTAAATTCGCTAATTTAGTATGGGTTGCTAAGGCTTGGTACAACTAATATATTATATTCTGTGCTAAGGCGTAAAAAGAATATAATTTAGAATTTATAACAGTACCATAGTGGCAGACAAAAGTTACTACTTAAATTGTGTGGTTTAGTTGTGTAATATTTAAAAGCGATAATCTCGCACTCTCAAACTATTCTAAATGAAGAAAAACAAAATTAAAGAGAAGTAAACGAAAATCTACGAAGCCAAAGCTATTCGCAATTGGACAGGCTGCAAATAAACAGCTAAGGTCGATTATAGGGTTAGCGATAGCGTTCGTTTCAATAAATAGTCGAGATAAGGTGAAGTAGGCAATAAACAAGCCTTTAAGTGTTTGTAATTGTATGTATCACGTGTGTCTGCAGTGTGATAGCGATTGCATCATCTGCGACTTGCGAGGACGATTCATAATGTATTTATGCAAAGCACCAAGTTTTCCTTTAACACCGTTTAAGAGCCTCCTGCGATTTTCTTTGTACGTGAATAATGTAATTATTGTTGTTCTGGTCAAGGTTTTAAAGTTAAGCTCTTATTTAGGTAGTAATTGGAAAGATAAAGCATTTCTCTTCGTAGAGATTGTGATGTAATCTTGTGTACGATAAATTGATAAAGAAAGAGAATGAATAAATAAATAGAGTAGGTACGGAACATGATATCTTTTAAATGCAATATGATTTGTGTTCAATATTTAAATATCCTTTGTTGTGCACACAATACAGAGAGAATACAAACAAATATAAACAAAATAATACGTAAGTGTAGACTTTTGACTGTTCAGCAAAACTACTTAAAAGAATATTGGCGTACCTTGATCAAGAATTATGGCCTAAACTCTAACACATCAGGAAGTTCTGATGTTATTCGTTCCTTTGAATTAAAATACCACAAATTCAAAGGCCAATGATATAAACAGTTGTTTCCGTTTTCCCGTTAATCGTTAGTCATGTAACATGTTACATGTAAAATATAATTATAACTTTCATAATTTAAATAAATTTGCAAACCACGGATCTAAAAAAAATACGGATGGAGCATTACACTATAAAGAGGTGAAGCATGCAAGGTACGACAATTTCGTCACCGACACTCACACACGCAACTAGGTACTACAACCCGCTGTCATTGTACATAGAGTGATGGCGCCAATGACGCGCACCATGGAGCTTATATCTCCATGACACGCACACATCCTACACGGGCGGCCATTACAATGCTTCACTCAGGATTAGACAAAGTTACGTCCGTATTTTTTTAAGTCCGTGGTTATAACACCCAAAACTGAATTATGTATTGAGATTATAGTGGACACGTGTATCTTACTCGACTATGGCTAAGCTAGAGGGATAATGGAGGAAATAGATATTGACCATGTTTACATAAAAGTGACGCGAAACAATATTATAATATTTTGACGTTATAAAAAGGAGATACCACGACTAATCAGTGCTACATGGTGTAATACATAATTATTGATCAAAAGTGAAACTGATTTTCGGAGCTAATTTGTATGCCACTTGTATGGAAAATAAAACTATGTATAACCAAATTTCCCAATAACCATTTTTTTTTAGTAATTGCAATTACTAAAAATAAATAATTATTTAATAGGAAAACATTAATATTGATAGAGAATGATAAAATTTTATGGTAACATCTAAAAACAGTTTATTCTAAAGCATAGTGTTATATGATATACACTTTCTACGATAAAATACAAAGCATAGAGCTTTAAAACTAAAATTTTTACTCTATAAAATTCTCACTTTGTAGTGCAGCGCGCAATAAAAATACTTTATATTGAAACAGTTTTATTTTCTAGAAGGAAAATTGTAGAGACTCTCCAGTAAGATTGAAACGTAATTGTGATACTCGGCTATAATTGTGACAAATTAAATTGTATTCAAAACAACTCTTTATAATAAACAAACGCAGAGAAAGTTTCGGTCTTGAATTATTTTTCTGCGTTATAATAAATCAACTAAAGCATCGTAAATTTCTGTAATATTCGCGAATAGAGAAGAATGGCTGCTCGAAAAACCGAATAATCTGTAATGATTGCCAGCAAATTAAAGTGTTAAAAACACTAGAAATCTAGGAACAATTCGTCATTACGTCGATTGCTGTATGGTTATACAAAATGAATGCTCTAACGACACTATTGGGATATGTCCTCGATGTTCAAAGTACAACAGACATCCTGTTAGGGTAACAAGAGCTTGATTCTCGCATAATTGGATATAGGAAGCCATATGCCGACAATATGCACTGAGTTAGCAAATCCCCAATACAAACTATTGTGTGATGCGTGCTCAGCTCGGGGAATGGGATATCTTTGTGATAGCACTATCTCTTATGATGAGATAACTTTTCGTAATAGCACAGGTTAATTCTGATGTAGAATTATCGAATGCTTTTATCGTGCGCCAATTCCGCAAAGTGCTTCGGCAACATTTTTTAACATTTTTTACTATCCAATTTGATTGATTAATTGCCACGTTAATACTATCAAATGTTTACCTATTTGCATCTCGGTTCAGTGCATGTATGAAGCTATCTATATCGATGTATGTTGTGTGTTACAATCCATTGGTCACCGGCTAGTCAATAATAGTATAGAGTTACTAACATTGATATTTTTATTTGCAGTTATCGAATCAATAATGCGAGGGGAGGTTGTTGGTGTAATGCCAAGGCGATCTCGCTCGAATTTACAAGTGAGTATATTTATTTATACCACATTCAAATATTCTTTGTAGTTGGCTAGCTGCATGGACCGAGTTGCCAGGATCGATACCATCAATCACAACGTCTGAACTCTGATGGTTAAAAATTACATGATATAGAAATTTACTGCAAACTTCTAAAGTCGCAAACAAACACTTAACGATGAGTTGTTAAAATTTTATTTCCAACCCATAAAAAAAAAACACTGAAAACACAATTCAACGTTAAATGTTCATAACGTTTTCACTTTTGAATAATAATGCCGATTATGACAACAGACAATAGAATTATTCAGAAACATTTTGCAAATCAAACAAGCTTACTCGAGGCTTAAAATGCCTTTGTTGAATATACAGACGATTTCCAAGAAACTGGTACGAGAGCTATAAAAACTTTATTCATTCGAAACAAAAAACGAGAGGTCTGTTAGAGTTGTACAAACACGGCAAAAAACTCGTTTGAGATCATTATTTGTACTCAAAATATCAGAGATAATGGTTACACAAATGTCAACACAGTTCAAATCTGAAACAGGTTTGAGCGTGAACCTCGCGTCTGATGAATATGCATGTTAATTAATGTTACTTGACTCGTCTGGGACGGGACGACCTGTTTATGTAAATTAAACACCTTTTAAGAATTTTGATGTCTGGAATTGATTTACAAATGTGCGATTTCGGTTTTACCGGTTTAGTTACAATAACCGGATACTTTACAAGATCGCCACAGTTCTACAGGGTTTTCGTATGTCGAACTATCCTTTATTTTAGTACACTGTTTAAATTCTGCAACTCATTAGTTGTGTTAAGCGTCTCCCAGACAGACGCGGCCTGCGGTGGCGGTGGCGGTGGCGGTCAGTTAAATGGCTTGGCCGCGTGGCCGCGTGTCTGTGTCGTTCCTAGAACTCTCAAGTCATTCAACTGACCGCCACCACCACCGCCACCGCAGGCCGCGTCTGTCTGGGAGACGCTTTAACCTGAACTGTCATTAGCTTCGTTTTTGTCAATATCTCCATAATCAGTATCATCATCGTTAACGGTTTCTGAATTCCCCAATCCTAAAGCACGGGTTCCTTCATTCCCGAATGTGAACTTTTTAACAAATATTTTTCCATTTTATAAACGTCAACAAACAGTGCCACTGTTGATGATAGACACTCCATAGCTTATTTTTACGTTCCGGTTGGTATTGGTGTATAAAAATAAATTGGTTTTTATTCAAATCGTGGATTTCGATATTGCAGGAGATTGAATGTGTCCACTGTGAGAGATGGGCGGTCGGTGAATCACGCGACAGTTATAGCCCGAACGCCGGCTTAGCTAAATATGGCATTTGTGACTAATATCTGTCTAATCAGCTTTGATCCACCAGGCGCTTGAATTTATGTCGATGTGAGTTGCTTAAGCTTATTTAAATTCAATTTGAGTGACACAATTTAAACATAAAGACTTTGTGGAGTTAATATTATTTTATTGTTTGTCTTTTTAACTACTGTGTCTGCAAATTTTTTGGCTTTACTGTAACAACATACATGATACAACATTCGAGTACAAAAGGCCCGTACTACTCTTAGATGCACACATCTCCTAGATGCAAAGTATTTTCATCATAAAATACCTTTCGTGTTGTGCTTATACTGTAATACTCGAGTTCAGGTAGCATCACATATGGAGCGAGCACTAAACGATTGAGTTTCTGCGCTACTGAACTCATTTGAATACAGAAGTAGCCGGAACATAGTTTAGGGTTCGGCATTGTTCCAAACTTATGTTAATCGGCGGGTGTTTGAGTTGGACGCAAGCGGAATAAACCCCTCCACTTAGTTGGAAAACTTGCGAAAATCTAATTTAGATCGTATGCGGGGCACAAGTGTTTAATTAGCTGTAACATCACAGGAGCAGTATTTTAGTTGACGCCACACACGTTTTGTGTTTTCCGTACAAACTAATTTATGCGATGAATCATGTTGGTTTCTTGAAAGTTAAGGTGCTTCCTCACGGTTATGGATAAGATTTTAAGCATGGATATAATATTCATGCATTTCCTTGCCTGGTTTTAGAGTACGAACAAGAACTAGACAGTGTAAATTGAATAAGTAAAATCAAAGGTGAAGCGCTTATATGCATTGTCTCTCCTCTTATAATTAAATTTTAGTAATTACGTGTGAAATATTACACCTTTGGATTTATTTGTATTCCTCGTGTTATTACTGCACTGTCGGAAGGCACACGACGGCTTTCTAGAGCGAAATGTAGCGAAAAACAACGCGGTAATAAATGAAACGTCCGGCATTCCCGCGTTCTAAGGCACACTGCTCTCAGATGAGTGAGCTCACTCATTTAGAGGGTGACACATTTCCGCGCTGACGATTGTATGAAATGCCTCTTCTAAAGGTTGTAATTCTATGCTTTTATCGGCTACTTAACTGTCACCAATGTGATGCTCCATACTCCGAACTCCAACATTACTGGCAGTATTACTTGGTACTTGTCTATCACAAGTAAAACTCTACGTAACGTTACTTCGCTCTTAATGAGAATGTACCTTTACGTAAATGAATAGAGGATTCAAAATTACGGCTTTTTCGATATCGATTCGTCCGTAGCTCGTAGTTCGCTGAACTGCGCAAATTTATTACTCATAAAGCGCCCATTCACGCCGGTCGCTGACTGCTAATTATATGGCTTGGCTCTATTGTTACAAAAATACACCCGCTTTTTGATGTACGAAAATGTTTAAATTCCACTTTTATGATGCAAAGAGCTAATTTATTTTGATTATTTAAATCATCAGATTTTGTTTTTGTTTGGTATTAGTTGGTTTGTGTAAAGCTGCTCATACGTTTTATTGTTTGGTTCGCGTATTAGGACAGTATATTGTTGGTTGTTTTATTATTTGTATTTTAGTACTTTGAAAGTTATTTCAAGCTTATTTTTTTCTTTTCTGAGTACACACAATAATATGTATTATTTTACAATTTATCAGTCTCTAAAAGTGTCACTTATTTACAAAATATAAATGACTGAGATTATAATATTATAGCTTATTTAACTATATCTTTAATTTAATGTATTTCTCAAACACGTTCAAAGCATAAATTTTCCAGTCTTCTCGAAGGTTGGACCGGATTTAATCTTATAAATCCTTGAAATCGTATTCATCTTTGTTCTGAACTCTCAAGGAGACTTTGTGTAACAAGTACGTTGTTGTAAACATTTAATTAAAAAAAAGAAATACTATCATTTTCCTTAGACATTTCTCTTTTAAGATTTCAAAGAATTTCTTTTTAAGATATTTTGCTATTTAAAAGTAATGATTGTATCAGATCAGATAGCTACCGAATTAATTTTTAATGCAAAAAAAGTTTCATCTTTGTCTTTTTATCAACGCAACGAGACATCCAAATCCCATCCAAATCTAGATATCAGACTACGAGTTTTGAAAGGAGCCTCTTTTTCTCTTTGCCTAAAGTACACATGTGTGAGTGAGAAAGAGAAGACACAATATACACCTAATCATGTTCATTATATCAAAATACTGCTCTATCTAGATTCCAGCATTATAATACACGTCTTATCTTCGTACATAGCCATTGCCGACATGAAAGGGGCATAAATAGAGATTATCGCAGAAACAGGGACGAGCGAGGCACGTGTCACCATTATATTGAGAGCGTACACAGTCTGTCCAGGCTTATCTGACAGGACCTTTATGTAAACGACGTAAGGATTACTCTGATAGAAGCTTCGAGGTAAAATAACAGCGAACAGACTGGTACAGTCCGTATGTGTGTCACGTATGTCACTGATAAGTGATAGTGCTTCAGCGTTCACTGCCCCCCATTATCGATCAATCTTCGTTGATAACATCCATCATCTATTAGAATTTAGAATAATAGCTCTTAAGCTAAGCATTTTTCATCAAGAGAGATTTCATCAAGTTTGCGAGCATTTTCAGATGAAATTAGTTTTAGTTATATTTGTAGTAATTATGTGTCGAGTTTAGATGCTACTGATTATGTAGAGCATTCACAATTTGCTTATAAAACAGGTGATACTATTATTAATAGGTTTTTTTTTTAAACGTTAGTGCTAAAGAGATTATATTGAATAAACATGTTGGGTCATATTCGCAATTCGCATAGCGCTGCAATTGAAGCTCGACACAAATCCCGCGCTAATGCGATTAAGTCTCGTGACAGGGAGGGGGACAATTTGTCCGGTTCAATGTACCCTTTTGGAACAAATCCATAAACAATTCATCTTGCCAAACCTACGCGTCACGAACGAGCATATAAATGTTCATCTTACTTGTAAAGTGCGCTTAAATCATGCGACCTATTCATGGTTGGAGCACGACTGATGTCTGAAGTTGTCAGAGCTTTTTGTTTCGTGCTGGTTATGTGTTTAGCTTATTAGATTTATCTAATTGATTTCATTTTTCATTACTTTCTAAGTTAAAAGTTTATATAACAGTTTGTAATAATTATGGGTTGCTTTTTATCACAAAATAAAAAATGGGAGAAATATGTAGTGATTTTTATTTCCATTCATGAAATGCTGCGCATTTGAATAGATTTAGCGCTTTTGAATTTAGGCCTGTAAAAGCTACGGTCAATTAGCAATCACAAAACGAATTCAACATCATTTGGTTCTGTTTAATGAATTGCTAGAACATAAATTCTCAAATTGGGATTAATAGTATCGTAAAACGGAATGAATCATCGCAATTGTGCAATGCATTAAATAATCTAAATATACATCTCATACAGCGTTCGCCGAGGAAGTCATCTTAACTTGCATTAACAGAAACATTTTCAGAGAACTATTGGAGAGATGCCAACAGCACTTTCCACCTCGTGGCCAGTTCAAATAAATTATTTATGATATATACATGTTTGTTTTTGATGAATACTCCTCTTTGTGCTTTAAACTTTTAATCTGTTTGTTTTGTAATATTTTTGTATTTTTATATCTCTAAAATTTCCTTCGGGTTCAGAATTTTTATTTTGTTTTTTAATGATATCTACTTGTTCCTATTCGTCGGATAAATTAAAAATTTAAGAGCCTGTTTCACCACTTCCTAATAAGTGCCTGATAGGTTAGGTTAGGATATCAACAACTTTTTTGACAGATTCTCCATACTTGACCTGTCAAGTTAATTGGTAGATAAATTCGTCACTTATCAGGAAGTGGTGAAACAGGCCCTAAATCTAGTCTTTTCAGGAGATCACCGATCAATCTAATAAATTAGACAAATGTACTGAGACAGACTACACACAGATACCTTTACAGACTATGAAAATATTAAGTCACGAAATTAACCAAATTGAGTAGACCAAGAAACTTTACATACGAGCAAAAATTACAATCATTACAAAGCGAACGTGGAGTGGTGTAAAAGTAGTCGAAGTAAAATAAGTATTAAATAAAGTTCAATGTCAGCTGTAAAATCAATAAACGTTCTAATTGGAAGCGAGAAGTGTACATTAAAATGCAAGCAAGTTTCTCATAACAGCGCTCCGTGAGAGTCGCCGGATCGATCCAAACTTTTCCTATTACTGCGGAATTGGCTTGAGTTCTGCCTTTGTTTTTGCTCGACTCTCGTCTACTCGTGTTCTGCGTTATATGCTAATCTCTTAGTCTGTAATTATGTAGCATAATCGGTTTCTGCTTTATGTTGAATGTAGGACTGAGAATCAGGATATTAAGAGGATTAGATGGTAGAATAAAATAATTGTAACATCATCTTGAATGTATGGTTGTAAATGATTATTAGTCTTTGACAGGCCCTTTAGTCCGTTATACAAAATCTCGAAAGATATATTAATAAACTTGTTTATAGACAGACAACTCTAAAATAGGAATGTCGAATCATAAGCTTAGCCCGATAAAGGATTAGTGAGTTTGTGTAGTAGCTACAAGCGAAATAAATAATTATTATTTCGTGGAACTTGCAACATTTATTTTCCACGCTCTGTGCTATTTTCCAGAAACTCATTATTACCTTTTAGGAACTTACTCAATTTCATTCTTCTTATCTTTGTCGTTGTGCTTCTATTGTTATATTTTCATATTTAATGTTCTTAAAACTTTTGTTAGACATAAATTTATTGAAGAATTTCTCCTCTTTCATAAAATACTTATCCTATATTCAATAAAACCTTCTCCTCCTGCAGTTACTTATCTTCCCTTTGTAGTCCTTATAAAGCTTCTCTTTGTGCATTCTCCAATATTCGTATCCTATTAAATTGATTTTAAAATAATTTCTGATGGAATAATAATAATAAATCTTATCATTATTTTCTCCTAGTAAATAGAACTTTAGATATAATATTATGTATTTTCAATATTAACAACTTATTCCCCCTGCCATACTTCATCATAACGATGTATAGAAATCACATCTGATAGAGCCACATCGGATAGTTTTCGCTTATTTTGCCCGACAACACGGGGAGAGTTGCGTAAATGTAATCGACAAAGTTTGCAACACCTTTCCGACTTTCCGGCTCTATCAGTTAGTTAATGCGAGTTCCCGTGCAGTGGATATGGATATCGATCGCGACGGCCGGGACGCCGGGATTCGTCTGGCGCGCCCCCGCACCCATCCCACAGGACCCCGCTCGAACGTGCCACTACTTTGTTCTTGTTTTGTTTGAAGGTTAATATGTATTCGTTTAATATGAAGGTTAGTTTTTCGGTTACCTGAAGCCTCATCTTCCAAGAAATTAGGAATCATAAGATTTTTTTTATGCTTTGTTGTTGGGTATACTAAATATTTTATTATATTCGCTTTGAGCTAACATTTTCTCTTTCGGTATTTATTTTGTTTTTATTTTTTATCGCGGCAATAAAGTGACTAGTTACAGCTCTTTTATCTTTATCTCTAGCATTACGTTTCCCAACAATAACATTATGTCACGTACTTCGCGATAATGCGGCGTTAATTCCTTATTGACGATAACGGTGACCTTGTGTGAGAAAGATACAATACTGGAAGTGTAGTAATTAATTATGCAGGCCTGTCTGGTAGCCCGGTCAGGTCTGGATGCGCGCGGGCGCGGGGGGCCTGGCCCCTGCCCCGCCCCCCCGCGAGCCCCAGTTTGCGCCATTCTCCCGCGCCGGCACTACACTCGGTGACTCGTTACACGGAACGGTTTACGGAACGCACCTTACCTTTCACCACAATATCGCCGCATGCTCTTACCGAATGTTCCGCATAACATTGTGAAGTGATTTTGGTGATTTGTGGCCTTGGAGACGCCAGGAGCGAAGCCTAGCAAACGACAACTGACGCCGGTTAGTTGGTCATTGATGTTGTATACTTATTTTGCTTGCTCTGTAATAATATCCTCATCTGTCTCTTTTGTTTGTAGTGTCAGCACTAAATTTTCTTTTTTCAATATTGTATAAAATTCTGCTTTATTAATATAGGTTTTACGTTCTATTGATTTTATTATAAATATTATTGTTTATTACGTCTAGATAAGCGTATCAAGCTCAGTAATCTTTAACGAACTACGTATAAATCCTTACATAGCCGTATTTCATACTACATAGTATGCACTAGAGTGCACCCGTAAAATTATTGCAGCGCATACAAAGCACCTCCAGATAGCCACACCCTGATAAAGTCCTATCTCCCTCCCACTCATGCAAAACGTGATACTATCTCTTTTTAATTACTGACGATACCCATGACTGATTGAGACTTTAATTTGAATGCTATTAAAGAGTCTGTTGCATAATAAGCGCATCGCAGACACGCATTACGGTCGGCCATATTGTTATTCTTATTACGTTGCATTGGAAACGGGCTGTTTTACCTCGCGTCGATGTTTGCTTTTGTTCTTTTCTAACTTCTTTGTAAATCATTATTGTTCTTTTGTTCGGTGCTATAAAGCGACCGCCATCGGGCTCTATTTATAAACATTCGCTCGTTAATTGGAATCCTTTGTATCGTCGTAATTTTCTTAATGTAATTCGAATGAAAACTATCAAAGTTTCTCTTTTGTTTTACATTCCCGATGTTTATATTAACATAAATCAAACATCCGTCGACGCGGACTATAAAAATGGTTTCCGTTGAAGGCGATGGAACTATAAATGCATTTAAACCTTCGATTTAAACAGTCCAGACACGCAGTCCAGTCGCAGAGGCGTTTCTTACTTTTGCTGTCTACACTACACCGTCCGCCGGCTTCCCACGTCCGCCCACCGGATCACTTACGTGAATAAATCTCACCTGACAACATACATACCACGCTATATAAATTACACACTATTGTTATATTGCTTTCTTCACTTCACAACTTCGGACGTTTGAAGGTTATTGCTTCGAATTGTGTGGGTGAATTTACTCTTAATCTCAACATTAGAAAGTGTTTTCTGATTTTGTGATTTATTTACTTTGATCTTACACAATGTATTTAATAAAGATATTTTTATGTCTCGAATTTTTGGGAATTTGTTAAACAAGTTAATTTTATTACTCCAGTCGGAATTTCCAGGAATTGCTATTGTATTCTATTGTTGTCGCGATCACCGGTGCTCGCGCGGGGCCTGAAGGATTAAACAATAACTCGGTAATGTTGTATTCAAAAGTAATAAGATCTTTAAGATTGTTTCAATTTGTTTAGATCTCGTGAGCATTCATTTTTGTAACTTTTGTAATTGCCACCCACTTCGTCATGGTCATCATAATTTGCAATTTTATTTATTGTCTTCATGTTGATATGTAATAAATCACGTGCATCAACAATTTCACAGTTGTGAACACTACGGAAATAATCTACAACACAAGTCGTAAGTCGTTATTGAAGTCTTGAACCGTGGTCTGACGTTGACTCACGACTGCGCTATATGCCACGTGTAAGTATTTATGTACATTGTTTGTACGATTTAACTGTACTCGCTCGACCCACTTTACACTACCGTTTCTGTAAATTAATTAGCCATTTCCAATTCGGACATCTGCATAAATCGTCTACAAAATATATTTGGGACGATTCCAAATTTCGTCTACTCTGCGTGATGTGTGGCGTCATTAGCTATACTTTTACTATTCGTATCTCACGCGAGACCGTTGTAAATCGTCTAATTTATCCGTGCATGCGAGGGAAGCTTACGTTTAATGAGTGTCGAAACGAGACTGGCGGTAGCTAAAGCGCTTAAACGAGATTCCAGTTTCTCTAACTAGCTCGGAAGGTCTTGGGAGTGCTCTAGGACCGGTTGTGAGGCTCGGGAGGGAGGTACCGGTCGGGCGAGTCGTGTTGCACTCCTGCCCTCGGGCACTCCTCCGAGATTGAGATAAATGTACCGGGAATACGACGCTCGTACGAACATAATATGGTACGGCCCGAGGCTGGATGGTTTTTCTTTTTATGTGCTTGGGAAAGTTTTTGTGAAATTATTGTACTTACGACTGCTCGGAGATGCACGGAGTTTTTGCTTTAAGTGATCTGTCGTGTGCAGTAAGTGATGGTTACAACTTTTCTTGAATAAATCTCTTACCTATAAACTTCTTTTCTTCTACTTCTTTTTCTATAATTAGTGTTAATGTAAGAACGAGTGTTTACATGAGAATGTTGACCTTAATATATGCTAGATGCAATGACATTTAAAGAGTTGTTTTGATGTCACACAACAATTTAGTATAATGTTTATAATTAGCATCATCAAATATTATTGTTAACTATGTACATGTGAAAAAAATGACGTCAACCTTTACGGCTTTTAACACTTCCATTTTTAAATATTCTTTATTATGTGTTTTCAAAAAAAAATTCTGTTTAAAAATCCTAATGCTACTAATAGGAATATCCATTTATACCACTAATAGTTACAAAAGCAAATCATTACCTAAAGTAAAAGTCACTAATTGTAGATAATGAGAGCTATGATGCTCGTTCTAACAACGTTAACGTTTATAATACAACCAAGCCGAGGCTATATATTAAGTGCATTTAGATGATACAGCATTAGCCGGAGAGTTTGTTGAACATTCCGCTCTGTACCTTATCACGATGCTGTAAAGGCTAAAGTTGTATGGTGAAGAGTCATCGCATTGTACATGGATGTATACCGTTATAACTAGTAGAGAAAGGTCAAACGACTCGTGCAGCCGGCAGCGCTGCTATTATGTAATCATTTTAACTTAATAGTTGTTATTATGTAATTTTTACAGCATCAATTCACGATGATGGAGTGGAGCAAATGTTTTTTATGGGTTTTTGTCTTTTCGATCACTTCTAACCTGTTCTTTCTGTTTTTTCCTTTCCGTTGTTCTACTAAGTACCTACTATAGTTTATGTGTCTTATATGTATTTTGTTACTGCTTAATACATTTCAATCCATACTTCTATACTAATATTATAAATGCGAAAGTGAGTCTGTCTGTCTGTCTGTATGTCTGTCTGTCTGTTACCTCTTCACGCCCAAACCGCTGAACCGATTTTGCTGAAATTTGGTATGGAGATACTCTGAGTCCCCAGAAAGGACATAGGATACTTTTTATCTCGAAAAAGTGAACAGTTCCCGCGCGATAAACGAATTTTGGGGCAACGGAGTTGCGGGCGTCATCTAGTATTTGATAAATCAAAAATCAAAGGGTTTCTTCGTGATAGAGTTGTCAATTAATTTTAAAACTGCAATATTGTATGTAGGAAATTCAATGAAGCTCCGTTCATTTCAAACGCATTAAAATTTATCACAGATTGCTATGAATGCACCTGGATGCTATTCTTAAGGGACGGTGAGAAAATTACCTTTGTGATCTCTATTCCATTTTTGTTTTGCATTCTTTTCTTTTTTTATACCGGGGATATATTTTGTCTTTTATAGGTAACAGGTTGCTTGTTTATATTTAAATCGGTGTTTTAAAGTCTATCATCAGAAGTAATTTTATTGCTTTTCAGTAGTAGTACAGCCCTAGAACAATTTTTTTTTTATTACTAATAAGCTAATTTTTTGTGAGTAGCTTTATTTTGATAAGACAAACAACATTTTTATCTGCGAAAAATCTTGAAAGTGGTAGCTAATAGAGATAGAAAGGATTTCATACTTTGATTTGATGGTCCTAAAATATGGATTGTTCTATTTTGTTGGACAATGTTACTCTTAAATTATATATGAAAATTAACCTACCAATATACAAAAAATCTGCTGGTTAGGGTACCGTTTTAGGGTTCTGTAATCAACAAAACTTGGTTGACTACGGTACTCTAATCGAATCCATGTTTTAATTGATACGACTCTTGCTTACGAGTTTCATGCCAGGATAAATAGAAGGTTACATAGAAAAATGTAGAAGAAGAAAGTGGATAATAAAATGCAGTCGGAGGCATAATATTTTATGATTTATGAATTAATGTTAAACTTGGTGCGACATGCCTCCGACTGCATTTTATTATCCACTTTCTTCTTCTACATTTTTCTATGTAACCTTCTATTTATCCTGGCATGAAACTCGTAAGCAAGAGTCGTATCAATTAAAACATGGATTCGATGCCTCCGGCAGAATTAGGTCTTGTTTCGTTCTTTTTAGTTAACATTTTTTGCAGTCGGGTTTTTTGATTTCTAATTAATACTTCAGTCGGAATTTCCAGGAATTGCTATTGTATTCTATTGTTGTCGCGATCACCGGTGCTCGCGCGGGGCCTGAAGGATTAATTTATTTTAATTAAAGTCACGCATTTAGTGTGATAGGACTATCGAGTATCGAGTCACCGGAGCGAGGGGCAAAATAAAATAAATCACCCGGAGAATTTACAGGCCCATTCACTAGCTATTAGACGTTGTTTATTGATCTAATATTAAACTTGCTAACCGTTTACGATTTATACGCTTCCTGCGTATATACGTTAAAATGTATGCGTAAACATACTTTGAAAATTTATGTGATGGATATCATGTAGGGTTTTCAATTTTCATCGTCCAATTTGAATTTGAACGTTTCAATTTTGATTTTAAATTCTGGATAACCTAGGTAAGGATATAATTTTAAAGAATATTTGTTTTTGGGTCAATACTGCTGTGAATATGAAGTAAAGAACTTAAAAGTTAACAGTTGTTAAGAGTTTAGACTAAAAGTCTAAAAGTCTCAAAATTACACGACTAAAATCTGAGAACAACTTACGCTATAGTGAAAAAACTGTCCTTTTTGACGTAATACTATAGGACCCTCAGAAATGTTACAAATCTGGTAATGAGATATTCATATCTTCATAGCCTTATCTAGGTTTGAGAAGAACTAGAAACACGATTAATATATTTTGCCTCGATACATTTAATTTTCGAAATGTTCTCTTAATAATACGAAATTTGAAGATTATTCTTAAACGAAAATAGATGTGTTGTAGGAAATTAGTCTAATTGATAGACACCTTTGCAACTCAAAATCGTATAGAAGCATTTTGCTTGAATGCTCCTAGTTATTTTTTAAATGATTATAATTACGTTTTTTCACATGTTTTCCGAGCGAGCCGATAGCTTCTGGCCGCAGCGTATTCACGACTTTATAGTCATACAAATTAAGTATAAAATTGCCCTTGAGGTAAAATTACTTTCGATATATCGCCTTAATACTTAAAACTTGAGTTGGTGCTTATAATAGAATTCAAATTCGAAACTCTAGCTAATTTGAAATGAAGGCAGCTATCTCATCATTTGAGCATCGCTAATGGATTCTGCTGTTGTGAGCTCTACGTTACAACTTACGGACCGTTCATACTTATTTTACCTGGGATCTATGTGAGTATTACATATTATGTCGTTGGCATAAAGGTGCTGTCAGGGGTAAAATTGCTCTGAACTGTACCTGTACGGTTCACTACACCCACACCCACAACGCCCGGCTTGTTTATTGTGCATATCAAAGGCCGCACAAAGCAGACTCCTACGATGTATGGCATCGTTACCTCTCACGTCTGTGTACGCTTCGCCATTGTCAGCCGAAATTACTTCTGATACGTGTGTGGGATCGATGATTTTTAATTCACCGTGTTATATTGTAGCACAATTAAGTTTTGTATTGTTGGTGATTGCTTTTATGTAACAGATTTCACTTGTGATTTTGATAGATGGATGTTAATTGGTCTGACTTGACAGGATTTTTATGATATTTAAGTAGGATAACAGCTGTCCCTAAAGCGTTTTATGTATAACTTACAGTTTCTCAGCATTAATTATGTATTAAGTCTAATTAAGTTGTCTCTGCCGACAGGTTATTCAAGTTACGTGCATATAAGCGGGCATAAATACTTCATGTCGTGCGATTGCAACACGATAAAATAATATTGCACCTAATAAATATCCTAGTTAAAAGCATATATTATAGAGTAAGTAAATATGCATTTATTAAGTAAGTATGCATTTATTAATGGTGATTAATCGCTAGTCGGCTCTTTAGTAGCTGTCCCAGTTCGCGAGTCACATTGCGTAGGTCAGTCATATTACATATAGCAAATGGGCACACTTTCTCTGCATTTCACTTTCACTCGATATCTGATGGTAAATAAATATGTGACATATATGACATACACTCAACCAAATTGATTTCCATAGTCCATATATATGGAAGTATGTTTCTGATAATTTAAAGAGGTAAATCTGATAAAATCGCTCCCACCAGTCAATTCTGTGTCGAAACCTTATCTTACGAGAAACAGTGTTTTCTCTTAAATATTGTATCATTGTGGTAAGATGCAGTTGCGTGATACGTTTAATTAAGATTTTGTGTACAGGAAACTGAAGTCAAGTACCTTCTTTCTACTAATTTTGTCCTGTAAACTTATTATTTTAGTACTTCTAAACACCTTTTAACAGTTTTACCTTTGAATGTACAATCGCGCGTTATCGGGTAACAAATAACAAGTTTTTCTCTGAAGTTAAGCGGAAACGTTGAAGGTCAAAAGGTCTAACTCTAAACGCTTAGTAACAGCTAACACTGCATTGTTCATATTGTTTTTACACCAAGCCTAACTAGCGGAGCTGTAGGTAGTCCACAATCTTCGTACACAGAGCTGACACTGATTAATGACAGTTTAATCACTCTACTAAGTGTTGAGTAGTTCTTGTCATGTTTATCGTCGATTTTAAATTTCGGGCTAGGTAACCAATAACCAATTTAAACGTAGGCCACCAGAATTTATTCTCTACCTTGTCAATAGCACACGAATAGTTGGCTTGTATCCAATCTTATATTGACGGGTCATTGTATTAAGTCTTTCTTAATTGTTCCTTGATAGAGTGCTATGCCTTTAACGAGTTCATTAATGTAAAAGACAATAATATATTTAGCTGGTGAGTCATGTTGATATATTGTAGCCTTTTCGGTGAATCATTTCCTATTAATAGTTTAAATGATAGCATCTACTTAGTTTACCGTTTTGAACAATGTAAACAACCCTATCGTTTTCGATTAAGATTTTATCGCGGGCCATAAATTCTACAACTTTATCACTGTCCCATAATATACTAAGTAGCTGCAATGTTTAAATTATGGATGTATCTATTCTAATGTCATGGGCGTGCATACTATGAAGGCATAAAAGCAGTGCTTACCTTATGATAAATACTTGCTATACACATATTTTAATTTAACTTTCGTACGTTTTAGATTGACTTTAATTATTATTAATAGTAAAAATATGAATACACATTAACGCCTACATTTATAAAATAGCACCAATTGATTTGCAAAACTACTTAAACATAAGTCGGTAAGTGGTAACTAGGTGCGCCGCGCGAAGGTACGCACCAATATTATACTATATAGGTACATATCTGTGGTTACATGCATTCGATGTCACGCAGACCCCGCCTATATGTGTGAGTTAAGATTTTCGTATTCGTACACTGTTCGCAAACGTGTGTGCGTGTGCGATTTAGTATGCCAGGCCCTGCCGCAGAGCCGGCGCGAATGGCGCGTTCGGAAGTAATCGGATATGTTCGTTGCCTATAACCCGAGTAAAAATAATAGACGGAAATCTAATTAATCACATATGCACATAGTGCATTTTTGTTTAGTACGGTTTATATTTGTTTACATTACAGAAGTGTTTTGTATTTTGGGAGGCCATTTTTTCATGTGATGAGCACTGTAACATATTATTTTTGTTTGCGCCAGTATATTTATAGTTTTCTTAGAAGATTTTTATTATTTTAACATTTAAAAGTTTGTACATTTAACAGTTTATTAGATATTAGTTATTACTGAGTTTCTAATTTCTATATTAAGTGCGTTTTTTGAATTCTTAAAAATGTTATTTGACTGTGAGGTTTGTGTTGTGTGAAAATGTGTGTTTATTAAAAATTAAAAATAACAAGTTTTCACAATTGTCATTCAGTGAAAAGATTTTTGTGTCGAAAGGTAGGTACGTGTACCTGAGTTACAACAATTAAACCAGCAACAAAAATGAAATGTAAGTAACTCGAAAGTTTCATGTTATTCATATTCATGTACTAATTTATTTTATCATTTTATAATATTACTAGCGACCCGCCCCAGCGTCGCACGGGTATAAAATATATAGCCACTGAAAAAAATATTAAAATCGATAGCCTATCACTATCCTTCATGTGGTCTACTTCTTATATCAGCCAAATAACATAAAAATTGCTCCAGTAGCTCGCGAGATAAACCCTTTCGAATAATTTCCCCCGTTTTTCCACATTCTCCTATTAGTCTTAGCGTGATAATTAATAAAACAAAAGCCTTCCTCAATAAATGGGCTATCTAACACTGAAAGAATTTTTCAAATCGGACCAGTAGTTCCTGAGATTAGCGCGTACAGTTAGCCCTTTCAAATAATTTTCCCCGTTTTTTCCACATTTTCCTCTATTTCTTGACTTCTATTAATCTTAGCGTGATAAAATATAGCCTATAACCTTCCTCGATAAATGGGCTTCTAACACTGAAAGAATCATCAAAATCCGTTGCGTAGTTTTAAAGATTAAAGGGAACAAAGGGACATGAGGGAAAAAAACGACTTTGTTTTATAATAAGTATAGAGACATACTTTATATTAAATGCGAAAGTATCTCTGTCTGTCTGTCTCGCTTTCACGCCAAAACTAATGAACCGATTGTAATAGAATTTTGTACACAGTTAGTCTAGAGCCTGAGAAATGATATAGGCTACATTTTTATAAGACAAAAATATATTATGTATCCATTGTATGTATCTAATTTCCATGGAAATATCGATGAAAATGAATTCACATTGCATTTCTAATATATAACAATAGATGGCGTTTTTATTTATTTTAGCTTAGCACACATGTGAACGCAAATGAACTTTCATTGTAGTTCCAACACGTGACAACAGATGGCGTTTTTTTGTTTCTTCATAACACAACGTACTCATATATTATAATAGTTTAGAAAACATAGTTTTTAATTTATATCCACACTAATATTACAATTTATGCGAAAATATCTCTTTTTGTCCGTTTGTCTGTCTGTTTTGCTTTCACGCCAAAACTACTAAACCGATACCGCTGCTTACCCCATGTCAAAAACTTGTGCACGCCTCTGTCTAATGTCAACTTTCTAGTGACACTCTTTTAAGAATTTTGATTGTTACGTGTTGTTAGAAAATACTTCACAAAAACCCATCGGCCTAAAACCAGAAAAATGGTATTTAAAACTACAAGAGTAACACCAGTAGAGTACAATAACAGATGATGCTGATATGTAATTCGTCATTCTCATATCAGCCGTCCTTAGCGATGTGAAGTTTTCGTCCAGTCAGCATAATAATCGTGCCGTGGAGATCGCTCGTGACTCAGCTAGAAAGCACGAGACATGACTCAGCGCGATTCGTCCCTAGATAGTCGGACGAAATAAGTGGATTACGCCTTCACGATCCAACGATGCTGTTTTAAAACTCTTTGGTAATAATTCTTTGTGTTGTTTCAGCTTGATGGGTATTACGTCTCTCATAATGGTTACTTAATGAGCCATAAGTTGATGCTCGCAATTGTGTAAGCAGCCGCTGCTGTAATTTGGGAGGTTTTTCGTCGGTTTCGTCACCTTCCTTTAAATGTGACTTTTCGGATTAGTCTATATTAATATTTATATAATATGTGGTTCCACTCCAAGGTCTTTTCTTCTTGTTTGTTTTAGAGTGAAATATGCACCTTTCAAATATTAAGTGAGAGTTTCCTTTCATAATAACGAGTTTATTCTAGTAGTCAATTGAAATGTTACATTTGCTTTGCATTTATTAGAGGACGCAATTTTATTTTTGGAATATGTTGGGGGGGGTCAATAGAAGCTTAACCTCAAGTTTGTGGGGTCGCCACTCTTGTCCCCCGGCCGCCATCTTGAAAAAAGGGCAACAAGGGCTATTTTCGTGATAGCTCGGAAACTACACGTCTTACAAAAAATATGTAAGAATATAATTTGTTGCAAATTATTTTGCCTACAAATATGTTTATATAACTTTGTACCCTAAATCAAAAATTTTAAAAGTTATTAGCAAGAAAGTGATAAATTTTTGAAAAGGTTTATTATCAATTTTTCCACTTTGTTTAATACAATTTACAAAAAAAACTACCTTAGACCAACCCTGTAGATGATCTGTTGAGAAAAAGATACCCCGATTCCATGAAATTAATTTTCTGCAGATACAAAGGAAACTGAAACCGTGTGTGGCTGCAGAAAAGCAGGCCTAAAATGCTTTATAGTATAGTATAAATAGTAGGCATACTATGATATAGTTTGCATATATTTATGTAGTGTAGCAGGCAAACTGTAGACTGTAGCTGCAGAAAAGCAGGTCTGAAATGCTTTACAGAATAGTAGGCATACTGTAGAGCATTTTAGGCCTGCTATTCTGCAGCCACACATGCTTTTACAGTTTCCTTTGCTTCTGCAGAAAATTAATTTCATGAGATTGGGGGCGATTGGGGGATCTTTTTCTCAAAAGATCATCTACAAGGTTGGTATATGGTAATTTAATTGTAA
Organism: Lysandra bellargus; assembly: GCA_905333045.1. NCBI lineage: Eukaryota > Metazoa > Arthropoda > Insecta > Lepidoptera > Lycaenidae > Lysandra > Lysandra bellargus. The sequence goes on from HG995353.1 coordinate 6,501,353, forward strand.
AATGTATTAAACAAAGATAAAGAGCGATAACAAACCTCTAAAAAAATTATCACTTTTCTGCTTATAACTTTTAAAATAAAAATTTATAGGAACATATTTGTAGGCAAAATAATTTGCAACAAAATATGTTCTTAATTTTTTTTTGTGAAACTTATAGTTTCCGAGATATCACGAAAATAGTGTTGTCACCCCTTTTTTCAAGATGGCGGCCGGGGGACAAGAGTGGCGACCCCACAAACTTGAGGTTAAGCTTCTATTGACCCCCCCAACATATTCCAAAAATAAAATTGCGTCCTCTAATAAATGCAATATTCGGTCCTAAAATTGTAACATTTCAATGGACTATAGTTAAATATAAAAAATATAGAATGGACTTACATCCTCATACATTTTTTATCTTCAAAAATATTGATGGAAACACTACAGCATTCTCTTTATTCGTTTGGAATATTTGCTACGTAGTTAAAATTGCTTTTTATTTGGTAGTTGGTACCCTTGAAATGTTATTGACATTTCCCGTTCGATGCTTCATACATTACGAGCTCTCCCATTGTTCTATTGTTCGATCGGGAAACGGGTCGGGAGAAAATACGAACGTCAAACGCGAGCCTCTCATGCAACTCGTTTAATTTATTTTGTTGTGGATGTGGCGGGGTAAATCTAACTACATCGATTATAAAACATAGTTACAGTTCGCTTGTTATTTATTTGATGTTAGTTGTTACGCGGCGTTTTAGAGATTTAATATTTTTTGTCTCTAGCTTTTGTCACCTGGGTTTACGAGTATAATACCTCGATCGTAGATATCGAAGACACAACAGATTTTCAATTGTTATGCGACAGCCGGGTGCCGCTTGGGGTTTGATGGGTTAATCAATCGTGAAATAATGTTATAGCAATTTATTAAATTTTCTGAGGTCAATAAGGCAATTATAAAAAATAATTATGATGTTGGTTTCGATTTTTAACTAAGCATTTTAATTAAGTGTCTGAAATGTTAAGTCGAGATTACTTTCATTAAGGTTTCCATATAAAACGCCGGACGGAACACTCGTATGCTTTCACAGTAAATTATGCCGTGTACACACTACACATGGCTGTTTATGTTCCATTAATAATAATACAAAGTACACACGCCGGATTAGATGTTGACCTCAATTGCATTTTAATGAAACAGCGCAGAATCAACGGCCCGTTAATCGTGGCTAGGAAAATAATTAACATTGAAAAGTTGTGCTACCGTAAATGTTATTGTAGCGTTGCACTGCGGCGCAAGCGTAGCGTTAAAACGTTATTGATGCGTTGCCTTGAATTTTGCTGCTAGTTTAACGTTAATGTTTCTGCAGCATTTAACATAAACGTTGCTGTAACTAGGTACTTGTTACTGTAACCACATGTTAAAGGTAACGTTGGAACTTTGAGCCAAATCATGACATAACACTACGCGTTATGGTCGACAAAGCTGATGTTCATTTTTACCGTGAACTCGTTCGATCAGCGATAAGTGTAACATTATCTTTGTTTGGTTATGTAATACGACGGAGTTGACGACTGTCGAGGAATTTGATATCATGGATAGTGTATATTGTCATAAAAACACATAGTTGTCGTATTTTACGTTACTTACCTCGTTTTACTGCTCTATAAAATATAATACGCTATAAATAGGATGCAAGGTTAATTTAAATAAAAAAGACAAAAATCATTGTCTTTGTAGAATCTAATAGTACCTACAGGTAGAGAACAATAAGTTTTTTATGTTGACCATTGGCGTTATTTGTTTTTCTTTTCCTCCGTGCAATGAGCATTCACACTACATCTAAAGCAAAGTTACTTATGAACATTTGTATTGTTTCAGCGGGTGGACAGAGAAGTGACGAAGAGTCCAGCGACCACCGGGGGCAGGAAAAAGGCAGCTGTGAGGAACAACGGACAGATCACATCATCAGAGCCTGCGCCGCAGCCTGCAGGTAAAAGAAAACAATGGGGATTGTCCATTTTTTTTATTTTGCTCATTACAATAACATTTCGAGGAATAAGGTCAGTGATCGTTTTTCTGTATACAAACGAAAAAAATACCCATTAGTTACTTATATTTTTGAACAAATATGTTTAACCTTAGTTTGACCTTTAATGGCGTTAAATTAGCAATAAATTCGACCAACATTACGTTTCGAACTTTTGGTAAGCTTCTCGTATCAGCTTTCATATAATGAGAACTTGCATTTGACGAACCAGTCATTATAAATAAGATTGAAAGGAAATTTAAAACATACTGTAGAGGTCAATTGGCCGCCGATGATGACGTCAGAGCGAAACTTTAAAAATTTATTGAGAAAAAACTAGCCAATGAATTTCAAAATTATTTAATTTATATTCTTAAAATACCCTATTTTAACGAAAAAAAAAATATAAAAAGTACATGTGATTTTTCTTGGACAATGCCCATTGGAGAACTACATCTAAATATTGTTAGGGTAATAGACAATTAGACATGGACCCGCAACTAAACGGAGATCGTCGTCCCACCTAGTTGGAGGTCGACCTACACCCCGGTTTCCTCGCCTTGGTCTCCATTCCAGTTGCCCGTTTAGTTGCGGGTCCATATTGGATGCGAGTAGCAGGAGATCGTAGATCTTGGCGTTCACTGAGAGAGGCCTATGTCCAGCAGTGGACGAATATAGGCTGATATGATGATGAAGAATAGACACGGAAAGGAAACTTGGGTCAAACGATCACACCAAAACTTACCCCTTAACCCCTAAACCCTTACAGATTGTGTAAGAATTTGAAAACTTCTTTCTATATTTTTGAAATTCGATGACCAACGAAATTGATGAAATGAAACATAATACTTAAAACTTCTAGCATACTTAAAATTATAATTGCTCTATTATATCTTGTTTACCTACTTTACAACTTTATTACCATAATATGAATATTAAAATTATGCATACCTTCTTATTGTTTTATAAATAGTTACTCATTTATTATCTTTAAAAAGTGTAACCGTTTACATTTCTAGCATCAGGCATTTGAGACCTGTTTCTCAATGGTTCTTAGAACTCATTTATACCTTTTTGACCTCAGAGAATGCGTCGTGAAACCAAATACCTAACTGTGTTTATGGTAGGAAGGAATTTAAATGATTTGTCCTTTTAGATATGTAACTTAGACCATTTAGAATGTGATCTTCCAAGTATTTGAGTTGTGACATTCCTTCGAATTGATTAGCAACTGAAATAGATCTTAACACATAGTTGATTCTAAATTGCGATCAACAGCAATATACGAATTGTTTGAAGTTTGAGAACCAAATTCGCCAAACTCCCAACTAATAGTATATTGGTTATTCGACGAAGACCAAGTTAAACCAACGATTCTCAATTACAGAGATGGTGCAATTTTGGAGTTGGTTAATAGCTTTAGATATAGAAAATAGATTATCTTTATAAGAAGTATTTTAATACTAGATTGGTATTGTCATCTATTACAACAAGGTTCATCTAATTGTAGAGCATTTTGGGTTGTTCGTCACTCCTAAGACGGTAAAAGGGTAAAGAATTTGTGAAATGTTATTAGGATTAGGGGCTATTTATAAGGTATGATTCAATCGATGAAGACTGTTAGGTTGGGTCTAGCTGAGAAGATAGTCTTAGCAGTATCTTGGTGGACGATGATAATATTGCTAGGGATGATCATAATAATGACTATAATATAATACAGACAGAACACACACTGCCTCAATTAGACGTGTATTAATTAAACAGACTAACGAGTACCTACGTAATTTGTGGATTCACAAAGCGGCGTGGAAGCGACAGCACTTTGTGTCCGTTCGGAATTCGGTGTCCGTAAGCGGGATTCGGATATTGGATCACCGACCGCGCTCCGCTTGTTTACTGAACAATTTCATTTTAATTGCTTTCTGCAGAGCCATTGCCGTGTTATTGTAATCACTTGTGTGATCGATTCCCGTACGCTAATTGGATTCTTTGTGTACACTACTCTACATATTTTATTCAATTGTGTCAGTATTAAGTGTTAGTCTACGTTGCCTTTGCATTTGTTTTGCATAATTTATAGTAATAAGCATAGTAACTGCTACATACAGTCTACTGGTAGATTAGATAGAGCATGATATATATATTACTATAATTTAATAGTTAAATGCAACTGATTAAGTGATATTTTAGGCCCAATCGAAATCTGAGTGAACCCAACCGGCATGATTAAATACATAATTTGTTGCTTTATTATTAATCTAAATCCAAAGTCATAAAATATTTACTCGAAACTAAACCTTAATGTAAAACGGAATATAATAGAACAGCTGTTCTAAATAAAAGTTGAATGACCCTAAAACTTGTGGGGATGTTTTACGTCAACAATTCCGTACCTGTTCCACCTTTGTCCTGTCAGCTGTCGTTGGGGCATTATGGGATTCAACAGAATAAGTTTTATTGTAATAAAGAAACTAGATATTTGAGCCAGGGAACTAGAAAATGTTTTAAAGAGACTAGATTTTAGAGCAATGATAGTTTCATTGCTCTAAAATCTAGTCTCTTAATCACTCAATTCTCTTAATCACTGAATTCTCTCGAAATCACTATATGAAAGGTTAATCATTAGATAGCCCATTTGGCAAATAATCTAGCCCTGTGTCAGCTGAAACAAATGATCATCTAGATACAACCGTATCTGAACCACGTAGCTCAATTATCTGCGCGCAGAATGATTTAGAATGTTTGATAAAATCATTTTATTCGCTAACGAAGCTATCTGCATTCCGTCGGCGAGGTGTACCCACGTCGAATTTTGCGTGCATGCCTACCTCGACATGTTCTGCATAACTTTACATATTTACCGTTAAATGCACCACCGTATCGGTGGCTTTAGTGTATTTTACATACAAAATTTAGATAGGATCCAACTTGTATAATATTCGAGAGTTTGAGCTTCGGCGGAAATTTAAATGTAAATTCATATCAACTAGAACTGCGATATAACGTTTGAATATTCTTGTGAAATCTCGTGCAGCTCATAAACTGCAAGTTTGGGGTTTGTACTTTGTAATTGCGAATTGAAGTTATTGTCGCATGAAATAATGCTGGTGTACTGACATTTTTGGAGTACCAATTAAAACACTGTTAAATAAAATGATGTATTTTTCACCATTAACGTTTATTTTTATTTATTTCAAACCTGTTCATTACTTTAAATTTTCACCACCTCAATATTCCCCAGTGCCCTTGTAAAGTAAAAAAAGATAACAAAATTAAATTTGCATTCAGACGAAACGAAGCAGGGCGGGGTGGCTCCCTCGGGCTTAAATAGATGTTAGGGAGGTAGGGGAAAATTGTGACACGTCAAATGCACGTTTTCAGGGGTGGCCTCACGAATCGTGCAGGAATGTACCCCGATGCCACCTGACTTTAATGATGTGGATTAAAATTTTGAAACGCGGCAAGTCGGAACGACCCAAATGAATTTTGTTTGTGAGCTCACTCGTGTGAAACGGAACGTGGCATTCGGTGCAGTCGGCAGGATTGACAATCGCGTCCGGACTCCGGATATAATTACGAGAAGGTCAGTAACACGAAAATTTTCATTTATTAAACACTCTGAGCTCATACTCGCATTTGAGAATAATAGCGGCATGAGCATTTAGTAAATGAATTTTATATTATCTACATTCTATTCAGAATCGGGATTTAACTTTGAATACAAACATTTCGACCTAATAGGGATGTGGGTTGCGACATCGAGAATTATATAAATGGCCACCTGATTTTACTACAAGTTATTGTCGATGCTTAGAATAATCGTGACTTTAATTTAAATATTCAAATTATGTTGTTCGGCTGTTCTCGAAATATTCACAAATACTCGAATCATGAATTTAACTCGCTTATTACGACAGATGTATATATTTCATAAACAATTCCATTCCATATTGAACAAAATGAGAGTGATTTAAATGATTTATGGCCTACGTTAAATGTAACTGTACTTTTGACTGAATAAAAAATATCTCCCGACGTCCGATTATAATATGCAAAACTTCGAAGTATTTTTCCGTTCTTCGATTGGTGACACTTTTGAATATAAAGCAGAGTCTTTATGTCGTCTTCGCATACGGCATAATACGTGTAAATACATCATCAATGCATTTATTTTAGGAAAATGTAATAAAGTAAGCAAAAAATCACAATGGATATGTAAAACTGAGAACATAAACATGACTAGCTCGAGATTACGAGAACAATAGTGAGGGAAATCGGCGGTGTGAAACGCGGACGAGGAGCAGGCGGCAGGCAGGTAGGCACCTGCGTAAGCATAATAAACGCGAGTCGCATCGGCCGCGTCACGTTCACGTTACGTAAAGAACAATGGCCGGCTGGGAGCGCGACCGTGAACGCGACGCGAATTCTTACTTGTTATTCTGTTTATTTATTCATACGGGCCACTGTTTTATTGGATATCGTTTGTGAATTGCGATCGGGTATACCGTTTCCGTCGACTGTTCGATGTATAAACAATATTTACATACTATATTTGCATATTTTTGACGCGTGATCGTCTTCGACAATCACTCGGTTGTTCGTTAGCACCTAAACTCCAGTATCGATCCACATTGTTCCACCTTGATTCACGGTTTTGCTCGTTCTAACTTAATTTGGGTGTTCAAGTATACATTATTCAAATTAATATACTTGAGTATGTAGATGAGTTTATTACACGGGAAACTCAAATTCAAGGTTACAATAATTTATGCAAACTGTTATATAAACTCCAGGAGGAAGTAGACACGTCGGACTCAGCTTAATTTATATTTATTGGTTAATTCTAACTAAGGTCTGTTGTTAGCTGCAGCTACTGTGCTGTGCTGGTACTTTCACCTCGCTTTACCGTTATTTTAACCAGATATCTTCCATCTCTGTCACACGCCGCTGCCTCTCGGATATTGCCTAAGTCTTCCGTAATAACTAATAGTATATACTCAGCAATGCGTATAAATAAGGATAGTTTGCATACAATAATTATACCCACACAGCTCTTTGGTTACTGTCGAGCATGAGTTGCAATTTTGGAAGTCTTCATTGTAGGTGTTTGTTTATATTTTAATTGATTTGTGGCTTTTTGCCATGATGTCGCTTCGAGACTCTGCCTTATTCTTTACATTTTTTTACCTTCTATGTTTATTATGTTCGCATTTCCGTGGAATTCACTAGATGTTTTGACAGCAATTTCAAGTCTACGCGGCGCTCGCTCCACAAACAACGCGTTCTAGGAATTCAACAGAGTTGTGTTAATACATTATTCATACAGCTATGGTTGTTACTCTCCGTTATGACTTTTATTTGTCCTCCGCATGTCCGACCGGATTTATAACCGGTGTGGGGTATGCGGTCCCTATCGGGATCATCTCTTTGTTCCCGTCCCTCTCTAATCGCCCCGACCGGGAAGATTCATGGTGCCCGTAAAAGGAATTTCGCCGTCTACTCCTAATCGTTCCTCGGGAGAATTTATCACAACCCTTTATAGACCCATTCGCTTTTGTTTGTTGTTTCACTTGTTACAATTTTGAAGTCTTAAGTTTTAATGAGATTTCTTGGTATTCAGATTTTTATGTAATTTTAGGTAAGTATTAATGAAAAATTCGAAATCAAAAAGGAAATAAAAAATTTCTACAAGGTATTCTTCTATATTAAGTTATATAAAGGTAATAAACTACATAGGTATGACTAACTTTTACTTATAAAAATTTAACTATTAAGTACTTACACAAGTTTTTATCTGGAATAGTTGTTTTATCCTTTATAATATTACTAGCTGTCTCGACAGACGTTGTCCTGTCTTAACGATGATTATTTAATTCGAATTGGTATAATCAAGTAAACAATAGATTAAAATTAGTATCTCCATGCCAAATTTCATCAAAATAGATTAAATAGTATAAGCGAAAATCATAAAAGTTTATTGTGCGGGAACCGTACATTTTTCGGGACAAAAAGTATCCCTTGTCCTTTCCCGAGACTCAAAGTATCTCCATACCAAATTTCATCAAAATAGATTGAATAGTTTAGGCAAAAATCATTAAAGTTTATTGTGCGGGAACCGTACATTTTCCGGGACTAAAAGTATCCCTTGTCCTTTTCCCATACTCAAAGTATGCCCATACCAAAATTCATTAAAATCGATGGAATAGTTTAGGCGAAAATCATAAAAGTTTATTGTGTGGGAACCGTATATTTTCCGGGACAAAAAGTATCCATTGTCCTTTCCCGAGACTCAAAGTATCTCCATACCAAAATTCATTAAAATCGATTGAATATTTTACGCGCAAATCATAAAAGTATATTGTGCAGTAACCGTACATTTTTCCGGGACAACTTTGGTCTTCGGGACTCAAAGTATCTCTATGCCAAATTTCAGCGAAATCCGTTCAGCCGTTCAGGCGTGATGTCGTGACCACGCGAATATGGATTCATTTTTAACCGACTTCCAAAAAACGAGGAGGTTATATGTTCGGCTGTGGATATATATTAAAACCGACTAGCTGGTACCGACTTCAAAGTAATGAAGACTATAGTATGTACAGAAATAGTTGAGATTTAGACGAATTCTGAAAGAGGCACTATTAAAGAGTAAGAATTATTTAATACTTTTTAGTTCATATTATTACTTATTGTTTTTACCTTGGAAGTCGGTTTTATTTTTTTGTTAAAAATAATAATTTCACTCTTTTTAGCTATTTACCGGTAAACATATAAGGTGTTAGTTGTAGATATATAGGATTTAGGTATGAAACTATCACAACTACTATACTCAGGCAGTTTTAAAAAAGTTTTTTCCTACGTACCTCATAGATCCCATGATCAAATTGCCAACTTGGTAACCGCAACACCAAGTTTAAATCATTTCCTTTGTAACAACATTAATATAATTTTCAAAATCACTCGACAAACTCGAGTCTCGATTGAAAAGACTATGATGAGTTTTAGCCGAATTCGGAAAAAGGCACTATTAGATAGGAATAATTATTTAATACTTTTAGCAGTGGCGGGACCTAAATTTTATGTGTGCAAGATATATCTTGCGAGGCCCCCTGAAATATATTTTGCGAGGCCCCCTGATAGATGACGCAAGAATACGGATTTTCGGAGAGAAAGAATTTTTTGACACTCAAATTTTTTTTATGAATAATTGAGTATCAAAACATGTAAATACTTAAAAAAACCTCGTGGTCCAAGGGGCGCGAGGCCCCTTAGACCGCGAGGCCGTGGGCGGTCGCCCACACCGCCCACGCCTTGCGCCGCCTCTGCTTTTTAGTTCATTTTATAAGGATGTTATTATTGTTTTTACCTTGGAAGTCGGTTTTATTTTTTAACCGACTTCCAAAAAACGAGGAGGTTATATGTTCGGCTGTGGATATTTTTTTTTTTTTTTTTTATTTTTTTTTATTTTTGTATGTTCAACGATTACTCCGCCGTTTGTGAACCGATTTTCGAAATTTTTGTTTTGTTGTATTAGGTTTCACTCCAATTTGGTACCATGTTCACAAAAGTGGTGACCTGATGATGGGATCCATGAGTAATCGAGGGAACTCCTCGAAATTTATATGGAAACATATGGTGATTTTGGTTTTATGTGAAGCGTACTAAGAATATGCTACCAAAAAGTCAAATATTGGGTCAAAGTATACCATGGTTTCGAAGATACTGAGAGAACTCCTGACTCCTTATAGATATACGTTCGGGAGTTTCGGCGTTGTTTTAAGAACAGAAAGCATATGCTACTATGCAATTCATATTCATCATCATAATCATCATCATCATCATCATCGTCATCATCATCATTAAGGTCACCAATGTCTCATGGCACAGAATTAATAATAGTACAAGGCATAGGTATGGATATACTAATAATAATAATTATGTACTGTATAACAACACCTGTTTGTTTAATACATGGCGGTCGGCGCCGCAGAGGCGACGGCGTCGCCGCGCCGCCGCGCCGCCGCGCCGCGTGGCGCGTGGCGGCAGACAACAGATCGAATACTTTACTAATTACTTTATAAAATTTAAATAGACAAATAGAATTAAAATAAAGTTATTTCAAAAAGAGCATTTACACAAAACAAAGTCATTAAGTGTCTTTTTAATCAGTTATACTTATTAATCGATAGATGGCGCACTAAGTATCGATTTGAATTCTTAATTAAGCGCTTATTCCACTTATCCTAGCTAGGAAGTCCTAGCTAGGGTCCTAAAAAATTTAGTCAAGTGGAATAACATTTAGAAGCTAGGATCCTAGCTAGGATCCTAAATCGGAAAAAATTTAGTCAAGTGGAATAACATTTAGAAAGCTAGGATCCTAGCTAGGACTTCCTAGCTAGGATAAGTGGAATAAGCGCTTTACAAGAACAGAGCTGTCAATAATTATGATAATATTAAATATTATGAGTAGCTACGCTACATCCTATACAAGTTTATACAATTTTTTATCTGATAGATCCTTCGATCGTGGAAAAACGAGACACAATAGCCTTTCTATTGTTATCTCAATCGCCGGTGACCGCTTGGGGCTTGAAGCATTAAAATTGTTAAATTACTTAGCACAATATGTTCACTTCACTGAAAATATATGACTTTGTGAGTGTGAGTTGTGACTCTTGACAAATTGTAATAAGATACGTAAAATATACGCGAAGGTTTACCTACTAGTGTAACTAAAAAGAGTGAAATTATTATTATTTTTAACAAAAAATTAAAACCGACTTCCAAGGTAAAAACAATAATAACATTAATATGAACTAAAAAGTATTAAATAATTTTTACTATCTAATGGTGCCTTTTTCCGAATTCGGCTAAACCTCAACTATTTCTGTATTCAATCTTCATAATTTTGAAGTCGGTGCCAGTTCCAAAAGTTTCAAATATTCTGTCAGAGGACTGAAGATTCAGCTATCTGGTACCGACTTCAAAATAATGAAGATTGAATACAGAAATAGTTGAGGTTTAGCCGAATTCGGAAAAAGGCACCATTAGATAGTAAAAATTATTTAATACTTTTTAGTTCATATTAATGTTATTATTGTTTTTACCTTGGAAGTCGGTTTTAATTTTTTGTTAAAAATAATAATAATTTTTGTTAAAAATAATTATATATGTATAGAGATTTCATAAGAAGTGTTAATATTTTAAAGAACCCATCGTCGGTATTGTTAGCGAAATCGATAAATGTTGGCCAAGATGGCAGACATTACGTAACGAAAACGGTGGTCGGCGATAATGATCGTCACCAATCACCATATACGAGCTGTTATCACGCTTATATTAGGGAACATACCCATACTACGTGACCCATTTAGGTGGAAGAGCGGGGTCTTCAAAATACTACGCTCGGTCACAAGAGGGGGGGGGGGAGGGGGTCTAGAGTTTTTTCACGTAGTCAATTTCGCCAAGAGAAACGTCATACGAAATTTTTTTTCTCGCCATTTAATACTTGACAGTTGACACTGGCATTTATTATGGTTATTTATAGCCAACAGACATTAAAAAAAAAAACAGGCACTGTTGTCACTTGTCAGGCATTTTGAAGTTTGGTGAAGCTGTCCAGCTTGATGATCATTTACTATATTTGACGACCTCTGTGGCTCAGTTGGTGGGCTGTTGGTGCTCAAGCCGGGGGTCGCGGGTTCGAATCCCGCCGACGGAACAAAAAAATTTCAAAGTTCCTGGGTCATGGATGTGTATTAAATATGTGTGTCATATATTATAAAAATCTTAAATATATGTATAGTATAAAAGTATTAAATATATTTCCGTTGTCTGGTACCCGTAACACAAGTCCTTCAGGTACTTACCACGGGGCCATAATGACGTGGTGTGAAGCGTCATAGATATTATTATTATTATTATTATTATTGATATTGTATAGAGTTTTCTACTCTCATTTGTTAGGGTTTGTTCCAAAGTTGCGGGATCGTGGCCAAACAACTTCAGGGTTATAATGTGTTAGTTAATCCTTCAGGCCCCGCGCGAGCACCGGTGATCGCGACGACAATAGAATACAATAGCAATCCCTGGAAATTCCGACTGAAGTATTAATAGACAAAAGCTTTCTAACGATTCGACATGTATTGAGGATTACCGCTTTTTGCATGGTGATGTATGAGAGTGGGTGCATGTTGAGTATTTTCAGGCTATTATGATGTGTCTTGGGGATGACTCCAGTACTTGAAATGATGATGGGCACGGTTTTTACGGTATTTACTTTCCATTGCGTCTTGAATTCTATAGTAAGATCAGTGTACTCGGTAACTTTGTTTGTGTGTGTGTGTGTGGGTGTTCGATTAAAATTTGAACTACAGTAGTGACTAAAATAGCTAGTATCTACAATCTTCCTAAGTAGTTGACACTTGACAGACCAACGACATGTAGTCAATTCAATGTTAATTGAGATCTGTCGGTTGGGTTTCGCTTTAAACGCGACCAAATTACTTAGGTCCGCCATCTGCCTAGAAATCAATTTTTCTGATTGTTCTATTGTAATTATTATTTTAGACTATTATTATATTATACATAAATCTAAGTGATTATACTTTAGGGTGTGTATGTGTTCCTCATATAGAGTTCACTGTGAAAGTATCAGCGCTGAAAGACCAATTTTTTTTCACTTTTGTTTGGAGAAACTCGTTACACTGGGGCGCTTGCCCATACAAAAGTGAAAAAATTTGCTCATTCAGCGCTGTTACCTTCACAGCAAACTCACTACAAGGAACACGTACACATCCTAAAGTATTATCACTTAGTTTTGTTACACCTTGTATACATATAATAATATACATCTTAAATATGGGTGTCAAGTATTTCTTTTTGGCAAACTATTGAGTATCAAAGTATTTTTTGGTGATCGTTATTTTTATTCCCATATTTAATTAAGGAGTAATAATTATTAGTTAATGGAATCAGGCGTTACTTTGCGAAAATCCATAGCTTAAAATTTAGTTTGTTATTATTTTTAGCAATATTCCGCGAAATAAACCTTTGAGTAAATGAGTGAGTGCACGCATAGGCATGCGTACAGCACCTCCCTCCTCACACACTGCCTATGCGTACACTCGCATGCAAGAACTTGCAAACACCACCACCACACAAGCAATAATCGTTAAACCTCGACGCGCGTTTGGCTCCAACACCGGAGCATCCTCAGGATGTGGACTCTACGAACAACGTCCGTCAAGTGCCGCCGCCGGCCAAAACACCGCCTTTTATATCCTATCGAGCCCCGCTACTATCCCCACTACCCCCACTACCCTCACCAGTACCCCCGAACATATTAATAAGCGGTGACGTAGTCAAGCAAGTTTGGTCATTCAATAATGCAAATCTGTTATTTTTCTTTTCTTTTATGATCTCTAATTGTTCCAACACGCTCAGCCGAAAGCCTTTATCGCATTTATGTAAAACTTTATAGGAATTGCCATCAGGCACGGTATGATTACTATCTAAAAGATGTTTAGCAAAATGTGACTTATCAGGATGACCATTCCTATAAGCCGCGATGTGTTCTTTATACCGAGTCCCAAAGCTGCGTCCAGTTTGACCCACATATACACTATCGCATTCAGGACAATCGATCTTATAGACACCGGACTGATATTTTTCATCAATTCGGTCTTTGTTATGACACAAATGATGTTTTAAAGTATTATTTGTCCTGAATGCGACATGCATATCGTTGTTTTTCATTATTTTGGATAACCGTGCAGATACCTTTCCCATGTAGGTCAAACTGGACTTATAATATCTAACTATCTCCTTATCAATAGGACCTGCGTACAAAAACTTAACCAGTTCTTTCTTGTTTTTATTTTTCAAAATATTATTAATAATTTTTGGACTATATCCGTTGGATATCGCAATTTGGAAAATGATATTAAGCTCATTTTGATAATTATCTTTACTAAGAGGGATCGATAATAATCTATGAATGTAACTATGAAAGGCCGCGAGTTTGTGTTCCCAACATGACGAAGCATGAATAGTAGTATTAGTATATGTAGGCTTGCGAAATATTCCAAAACTGTGTTTATTATTAACTCTGGAAATAGATAAATCGAGAAAATTTAGGGTGTTATTATCTTCACATTCTAATTTGAATATAATTTTAATATGTTTTTTATTTAGTTCTATAGCAAATACGTCCAGTTGCCTCTGTGTACCCGCCCAACAAAGAAAACAATCATCTACGTATCTAAAGTAATATAAAATATATTATTATAAACATGCAAAGAGTCTTTTGTAATAAACAAGTTAATAAACACAAATATGAGTCAAATTATTTTCATTTGGTATCTACTCTTTCTACTTACAAAATGATTAAAAATTATTCTTGTCAATACCACGTGAACAATTGTAGGGGGGGGGGGGGGGGTGTCTTTTCATATACTACGCGTGGTCACTAGGGGGAGGGAGGGGGTCAAAAAATCTTAAAAAGTAGGTCACGTAGTATGGGTATGCTCCCTTATGGTATCTGTGACACCACGTTATATACATTATTGATTATTGTGATATAGTAGCAGTTTACATACAGGTAAATATTGAATATTACATAACGCAATAGAAGGGAAAGAAACTATGTGAAACTGAAGTATTTGCAGAAATGCAAAGACCAATGATAAACGAAACATTTTTGAAGTAGATAATATTATCTACTTTGTGAAAAGTGTGCGAAACAGATTTTCAGGCTCCACATGCGGCCCTCTATTGGTTTTCCACTCGGCCTGATTTTCAATACGATCGTGGCATATCTCTTCAATCCACAATATTATATGTTGTTTGGGTATTTTAACCCATTTTTCGCGCTCATCCCTACGTGGATACTACAGGGGCGTGTTATTTCAGTTATGTTGTTATAGCTAAGTGCGCATGAAATATACGGAACACGTCCGCTGATGATGGATTGAACGCCCGCCGCATAATTTAGAACCCGATAGTGGATCGATTATTCAATGTTACCCGACTTGAAATTATAGCGCTTTCTCGTCATATTATTTTGGCTGGATTTATTATGCTCTTAGGAATATTCTCCTTGTATTTCATAACGTATAAAGAGATGAGATAATCCACATAAGTTATCAAATACTAGGAGAACATTCTGCGAAGGTAATGAAAATACAAAGGAATAAAAAATTTGGATGAGACCACAACAAAGTTCTATAAACGGGAAGATATCGATTAGATATAAGAGTGCATTGTATAAAGAAGAAACGGTTCTCAAAATATATAATATTTTAATTTAATAGGAGCACAGGAAACCACAATATTTATTGGATGTGATCGGAATCAATAACATTAAAGTACCCACCTAACTTGTTTTAGAAAGTGTGTTACATAAATATTTAATATGTATTTTTGTCATTTCCTTTCAAACCAGTTGGTTTCCTGTTACGAGTGTGTGCGAATTTTATAGTTTTAAAATAATGTTTGACCTTTATGATTCAACTTCAATTGAATATTATCAAATAGTAACTTGTAAATGTATGTTAATGCATAAATTCTTTTATGAAAATTTAGTGATATTCATGTCCACTTACAATTACTATTTACATTCGTCAAAATCCCAGAAATAAGTTCAATAAACAAAAGAAGATTCCTAATTTCTATGCATGTTGTGCATTCGTTTAGTATAAGTCACACGAACTAAATAAGGAGGTCAAGTTAGAATGACGAATACTAATTCTTTTTAACCGACTTCCAAAAAACGAGGAGGTTATATGTTCGGCTGTGGATATTTTTTTTTTTTTTTTTTTTTTATTTTTGTATGTTCAACGATTACTCCGCCGTTTGTGAACCGATTTTCGAAATTTTTGTTTTGTTGTATTAGGTTTCACTCCAATTTGGTACCATGTTCACAAAAGTGGTGATCTGATGATGGGATCCATGAGTAATCGAGGGAACTCCTCGAAATTTATATGGAAACATATGGTGATTTTGATTTTATGAGAAGCATCCTAAGCATATGCTACCAAAACACAAGATTCTGCACCAAGGTATACTATGGTTCCAAAGATACTAAGAGAACTCCGGATTCCTTTTAGATACAAGTTTGGGGGTTTAGGCGCTATATTAAGAACTGAAAGCATATGCTACTATACAAATTATATTCATCATCATCATCATCATTTTCACGTCAGGGTCACCAATGTCACCAAAATTGAACATAACAAAATATTCAACCTTATCTCCAGAGCGTAAGGCGCACATTTGACATTACTTCTGAGAAGTAAGTTGCTTCGATAATACAAGTAACATGCTAGAGTGCACAGCTGTCACACTTACCAATCACGGCCACGGGCGGTCGTAGACTTCTCAAGCGATACTATGTATTACAATAATAAAGATAAAGTTTAAAATCATATGACAATGAAAGCCTCGCCGCTGCCGCGCTGCTAAAATTCCGGTTTGGCGCGGCTCGGCACGTGTCCACTTCGATTTTTTTTAATGTATTGTTCAAAATTATCTGCAGCTGATATTATATTTTGTAAGTGTGACTGTTAACAAATTGTAATAAGATACGTAGAATAGTATACAGGTGTATTAGGGCCGATTCACACCGGAATGGCGCAGGCGAGGCGAACAGTTTCAGTGTCATATGATTTTAAACTTTATCTTCATTGTTGTAATAGATAGTATCGCTTGAGAAATCTACGGCCGCCCGTGGATGCTCTTGGACTCTTGCGGCCGCCGCACACAAGGCCTTTTGTAAGATTTAGGTGGACAAAAATATTTTATTCATTAAAATACGCAGTAACATACGTATTTATGTTTATTTACACATAATTACAAAAAATAAATACTAAAAACAAAATTAAATTAATATTTAAGGGGGGCTCCCATACAACAAACAATATTATTTTAGCCTTTTTTGCTCGCAATCAATAATGGCAACAGCTAGGCACTTGAAATTTTCATAGAGGCCTAAGTTATATGTTTACTTTAATAATTAATAATAATATTTAAATAAAATAAAAATTTGAGGGGGGCTCCCATACAAAAACACAATTTTTGGCCTATTTTTTCTCTATAACGGTACGGAACCCATCGTGCGCGAGTCCGACACGCACTTGGTCGATTTTTATAATTAATTAAATAACACAATTTTAATTTACTACAAATTAGACTGTTAACTACAAATGAAATGAACAATACGATGACATTGGCGATATCTTCTAAATATTATGTTAGTCACGAGGGACTTGATGTTTTTTTGCAGCTCCTGGAAATAAATAATTAAGTAAACTTTAATGTACACTTCATGCCTACATACAGTACATACCTAACCCATGTTCTCAGCTACAACAGAACAGAATATTGTAGTCGGATACTTATATAAAAATGCTTACCTGTTTATTTAGTTTTTGCCGAAAATTTTCAGGTATCTTGTTAATGACATAGTCAATCAGACATGACACGCATTGTGATTGTGCTAATGCTAGATATCCTTTGGTTTGAAGGTGCAAAAATAACTCTCTTCGGGTGATTAATGTTTCATTTCGTTGCCATTCCCCCGAAGTTCCTGTTAAAAAAATATATATAAAAAAAAGTTGCAAGTAGTTGCAGCTAATTTATCTTGTATTCGATAGCCCACATGTTTCTCCAAATATGGAAAGTAAAATTATTCTTTGGCGTCCTTTACCAAAGACTATGTAGGACTGTTTAGAAAAAAATATCCATTTTTTAGCGACTCAATTGTAACTAAGGATTATGAATTATTAAATTATTTTTTTGCGTTACTTAAAACTATAATCAAAAGTACTTACCACAAGCTTGATTATCCATATTAAAATTTTTAAATAATTCCGTTCCAATCGCAAAATATTTCACTTCTAAAAGTACAGAAAACACAACCGCTCAGAATAGTCGTAAGAAACAACTAACTCAACAAGTTTCTACCTGCTATTGTATTGTTTGCCGGGCGTGTGGTGACCGTTTTTTTTGTCTATTGTGTAGTCAAAAGGTGAATGAAGTGTTTGCCAAACAAAAACAGCTTAATTTACATGTACCTAAAATTCTTTTTGTCCAGCTAAATACCTCAAAAGGCCTTGTGTGCGCCGGCGGCGTCAATTTCTCAAGCGATACTATGTATTACAATAAAGTTTAAAATCATATGACACTGAAACTGCTCGCCTCGCCTCTGCCATTCGGTGTGAATCGGCCCTAATCTACGTATAGTACGCGATGATTTTACTAGGTAACTAAAAAGAGTGAAATTATTATTTTTAACAAAAAATTAAAACCGACTTCCAAGGTAAAAACAATAATAACATCCTTATAATATGAACTAAAAAGTATTAAATAATTTTTCCTATCTCATGGTGCCTTTTTCCGAATTCGGCTAAAACTCAACTATTTCTGTACTCAATCTTCATAATTTTGAAGTCGGTGCCAGTTACAAATGTTTCAAATATTCTGGCATCTGGATTCAGCTATATCTGGTACCGACTTCAAAATTATGAAGATTGAGTACAGAAATAGTTGAGTTTTAGCCGAATTCGGAAAAAGGCACCATGAGATAGGAAAAATTATTTAATACTTTTTAGTTCATATTATAAGGATGTTATTATTGTTTTTACCTTGGAAGTCGGTTTTAATTTTTTGTTAAAAATAATAGTCACTTTAAATTCGAGCATTACTTAAGTTTGAAATCTGTGATACAACACTACTTTTCTTTATAGATTCTTGACTTACAAGGTAATGATCATAACATAATCGATCTGTAGATTGTAGACGAGTTTACTTATCAAAATATTATATTGTAATTTAATATCAATGCATAAAAAAATAATTATAACTTAAGTTTCTTTCGTCGCATTGTTGTAGTTCCACCTGTATTTATGTCTATAGTATTTTTCTGCATTCATTCAGGAAACTTATTGTCCTTTTCACAAAAGAGGCGAGTTTGAATAGACGTAACGACTGAAGTTGGCTGGGGATTAGAGAACATAATACCCAGGATCCGTTTTGTAAACGATCCACTTGGTTTAGTTTTAGATGGATATTTTTGTTTTTTTTGTTGACCTTTCTAAGTCTTTGAGGATTTCGACTCATTGTTTGTTCTATTATAAATGGCTGCAATAAAACTTTAGGTTCATTGATGTGCTTTTAGCTGTTATCGTTGTCTAAAGCCACATTCGTTTGCGCGAAATGAGATAGGTACTGTTAACTGTAGTAGGAGTACTAAGTATTATATTATTCTGTGGTGGTAGTCATTGTTTAAGACTATTTTTTCTGCGTTAGTGTTTTATTAGTGTCTATGGTTTTATTATTTCGACATCGTTGGATTTTGTACCTCGTACATTATTGATATTAAAATTACCATAAAATACACTTTTTCTGCTTAGGCCATTCGTAACTGGATTAGAAAACTAGTTAGATTATTTTAAACAATGATATAATATAATGTAATATGTTACTAAGTATTTTATAAGCTCATTGATTTTAAATATGTACTGATTTTTTGTTAACATTACACAGCACAAAAGTCTTTCACGCAATTTAATGTTTATAATATTATTCGATTTACATTATCTAAGGCTTTATTTAAATGATTGGTAGTAGACGGTGCTATGTAATATTGATTAATTTTCAGACAAAGCGAGGCGAATAATTAAACAGACGTTTGACCTTTTCTACTTCTATTTCTAAAGTAGGTCACTTAACTACTCATTAGTTTAAATATCCTGAAATATTTAAATGTAAGAACTTAAATAATTTAATCTAGAACCAGCGAGAACCAGACTTAATTTTATAAAAGATTAAGGCTCTCCTGAAAAAAACTTCTCGAGAGGTAAGAACCACTGTTCCCACTGCCAGACTACCTCAAAGTTTAATACTTGAAGGGTGCCTGGCAGTGGAAAGCAAGTGTCAAAAATGGCCGGCAGTGTGAATGGAGATTCCTACAGTAATCCCGAAGAAAATAAGATAAAAAAATTGAGCTTTATAATTTATCGAAAGTTCTAGAACTGAAAACTCCTAAGGTAAACGTGACCGAAACTCCATAGTTACTGGTCGTTCTTACCTCCATAGGAGACATATTTTACAGGAGAACTTACAGCTTTTATAAAATGACGAAAGTCTGGCTGTCGCTGGCTCTTGGGTTAATTATTCAAGGACCGTAACATGTTCTAAGACTTCTAGATTATGCGATAAATCGTTTAAAATGCTAACAGGACTGCCGTGCGTTATTAGTCATGCAACAAATGAGGCATTGCACAAATAAATGTTTATTAATAGGATCCGTTTAGATCACATAAGTGTATTCGACACTTATGTAACTATTATTATCACCACGACGTATACGTGGGTGATTGTAATTGATTAATTAAGGCTACACATCCTGCATATTAGCGCTTAATACCGGGAGTCAGTCTACTAGGTCTGTTACAAGAATATGCGTCATAACTCATATTGCGTATCATTCCAAGTATATACCTACTGTCTGGATTTTCAGACGTCTACCATTGTCCTGTTTTTACTTCGGCGTAACTCATATTGCGTATCATTCCAAGTATATACCTACTGTCTGGATTTTCAGACGTCTACAATTGTCCTGTTTTTACTTCGGCGTAACTCATATTGCGTATCATTCCAAGTATATACCTACTGTCTGGATTTTCAGACGTCTACCATTCTCCTGTTTTTACTTCAGTATGTCCTATCAGTAGTATTCAGTAGGTTTTATAGGGATTTTAAGGCTTCTCGCTTCTTATCTTAAAAAACCCTACATGGCTGCATGTTATATTTCACGTACGCTATATAATTGATAATAACAAGAAAAATCTGACAAACATTTTGTAAACTAAGCCAGCACAATATTTTTATATTATGATTTACATTTTGGTAAGACATTATCAGACTCAATAAATTACTGATAGTAATTTCATCGTCCTAAGATTTCATATTAACGGCATGGGTTGAAACACTTACCTAGCTTAACATAAACAAAATAAAACATAATTAAAATTTGACTTAATTCTTTGGTGTAGTCGGAAAATATTTAAAAATAATATTGTATTTAAAATTTGACTTAATTCTTTGGTGTAGTCAGAAAATATTTAAAAATAATATTATATTTCTAATAATTAGATTATTTATATGAGAAAAATTCATTGTTAATAATGTA
This sequence comes from Lysandra bellargus, assembly GCA_905333045.1. Taxonomy (NCBI): domain Eukaryota; kingdom Metazoa; phylum Arthropoda; class Insecta; order Lepidoptera; family Lycaenidae; genus Lysandra; species Lysandra bellargus. Next base: position 6,522,548 of record HG995353.1, read on the forward strand.
CCTACAGATTTTAAATATGAAATACCTACCTACACAATCACCTTGAAATGATAGATCATGCTAAAACCGTTCTTAATTTCAACGTCATATTTCTGTTAACGTGTTCCGAATCTTAAATTTTGTAGTATCCTACTCCATCAAAATGTTAATATGGGGTCTATTATTGGAATAGACGTTAATATTGACGAGGCTGGTGAGTGCGCAAGATGGCGGCCGCGCTCGGTAATGGCCGCCGGCCTTGGTTCTGTTCGCAATCAACTTATTATTCAATCTCATGTCGCGAATTGGTCCGAGGTCTGTCGGCCGTTGAACCGACATAACCATTCCATTTGTTCGTGTTCCGGTAGAATATTGATAAAACAAATGTACAGTCACGACTTACGACAATGTAGATGCCGGCCGCGATGCTCGTTGCGATATCTTCTGTTCGTGGAGAGGAGACAGAGTTACATAACGTCGATGAGATTACTTTCGATATAGTAATGCATTATAGTTCTTTTGTTAAAATACTATCGAATCATGCATTTAAATCGACAGCGTTGGAATTGCAGTATGCAAATCGATGTTAAAAGGGTGAAAATATGAATATGCGGAAGTGTATGTAAAAAGGTTGTATGATTTCATAGGTCGTCGGTCGAAGCGTCGACGTAAATCCGACACGGTCCGTTATGTCCTCGGAGAACAATGGTCGGGTTCGAGCTACTCGCCTAATGAGAAATGTTTGTTTTTCAATTTTACACAATGGCTGCTCTTATTGCCGTATTCATTATTACCTCCTGGAGAGCTCTCTCGTTTTAAAACGTTAATAATATTGTCTTTTCAAAACAACAGCTAATCCACTCTAGCACTTCAACTTAAGTACCCAAAGCATTAATTAAAAGTATCGTGTTTTTGCTCTTAGCGCTCAGCTTCAAGTTGTGCTTTATTTAAAATTCCAGTTTCATATTCTTTTATCTTACGATATTTCCTTTTTTGTGTCAATTAGGCTTATATAGGAATTAATTAAGTACTTGTTTTTCGAGCTGGTGCTATTTTAGTTTATTTTGAAACTTGTTTCGCACCTTGAACGTTTAGTATTACTTATTAGTGACAAATTAGCATATCTATGATTTTTAACAGCTAAATTTAGGGAGACGTTAGCAAAGTCCTTGTCTGAATTCAATAGTGCGATATCATAATTCATAATACAAACGATTTTAACAACCTTGGCTACAGAATTTATCATATCGTATTTTGTTTGCATAATACATGATAGTGTTGTAAAATTTAACCTTGCCAGACCTCCAGATGCTATAAAAAGATTTAATTATAAAAACTGAATAACTACGCGATTAAGTGGACTGGTTTTAATATCGAGAGACTATTCACTGGCATTTGAAAGAGTCGACCTTGATTGAAGTCTCATTAGGTTCGAGAGATCCTGAGTGCGGATGATTTATGCCTTCACATTTACAAAGAGTTTTTTCACCCGGACCGGTTCTGTTTCGTTGCGCTACCTGGATGTCTGGAAAAAATATAGTGTCAGGGTTTTTTTTAGTGGTAATAATAGTGAGCATTCCTTTTGTGGCTCATGCGGACGTGGGCCGCGGCGAACGTGATGCTTCATTATATTAATGGGCCCCGCAGGATGAATACACGAGGACTTTAAACTTTATTGCGTGTACGATACGTGCACTAATGTCGCCTGGTGTTGCATCTGAATAGACGTTGCATTGTAAGTTGTTAGTTATATGACTTTGAATTGTTTTAGATTTAGATAAAAGTCTGGTAATTCCTCATTACGATTAAGAATTAAGATAATTCCCTCAAGGAAGGTCAAATTATACGTATGGTGATTGATGATTGATGCTAATTGTTTAAAGATTACAACAATTTTAATTAATGGTAATTATTTAAGCGTGTTTTATTTCAATGTAAAATGGACGACGGTTCCGCTTGCTGACTAAATTAATTATTCAATATCCTTGAAAGCGATTTAATTGTAGTACAATAAGTACTCAATTTGCAAGTTTAAACAGTCTGTACGATATCGTAGTGATGACCTTTAAATGACATTGGCGAGTGAGCACCGAGCGGACACATTTCGACCGGTTTTTGTGGCGTTTTTTCTTTGTTGGAGCACAACCGCTCATGTGCCACCTGCCACGGTCGCCCGCTCAGTAAAAACTCCCCTCCCAACAAAAGACATCCCCAAAATTATTATTATTCTTATAAATATGCCCTAAGCCATTGTGTGAAGAAAGCATAATTTTTTGTTCGCCGGCAAAAAGTGCCCTTCACTACGGAAAGGGCATTCTTCGTATTAACATGACCCGTAAATCTGCTCTTGCGTTTTTGTCCGAGTGTAAAAAATGTAAACAATTCGTTTCAGAAGGGATGAGAACTTGTTTTTCTATGTTCTGCTGTTTTTATGGATTTTAGTTTTTGTGTGAACTGTCATAAAACAAAGTTGCTTCGTGGGGTGTTAATGCTTTTTTTCATCCCAGCTCCTAAATAAGCTGCTTAAAAGTAAATATTTTAAATTAGTTAAATTAATAATACATTCGAAAATTATTGGTAGAGAATAGAGATAGGTACATAATATTCGTTATACCATTAACGTTTTTAAATGTAATCAAAAAGTATTATTACGTATCATATTTCTGCATCCAACGAATGCAAATAATTTATACTCTTTTTATGTATAATACGACGACAAACATTTTTATTAAAATAAACGTAATAAAATTATTTGCAGTCATAAAAACTGCTATATTTTTTGGAATTGTACGCTGAATGCTGATACTACAAAATAATGTTATCTGTAAACACTGCACTGAATACAAAAATAACTAATACAACATGTATGAGTGACGTGCACGTAATACCAGATAACGATATTATCATATTAATTACTAGATTATTTATAATAGCGTTTTATAATCGGAATAATGTTGAAAAGTGGTTGAAAATGTTATAGAAATTCAATTCATGCTTATCATGTTTGTGCAGGTGAATCAAAAATAATATAATCATTGACAAATATACAACAAAGGCAAGTAGAGGAGTGATTGGTTTTCTTTCCTAATATTAAACTTTTCAAAAACATTATCATTTATCAATTATCACAGAATACACATATTACTATTAGTACAAGTAACATTATTAAGAAGTTTTAAAGAAATGTTTAGAACAACTCTATACATTTATTTTGTACTTAGTAAATGTGTTCATATGCTGCCAAGGCAAATGCATGATTTAAGGACATCAAAGAGCAAACTAAGTTTGCTCATTGATGGCCTTAAATCATGCATTTGCCTTATATAATCTCATTGCAACAATATCAATATTCATATCTCAAAGATATTTCAAAGAATTTTTGTGATACTTGATGCGATACTGACGTAAAATTATCGTGTCTAAATACAGGATATGACGTCTGCTGTTTTTTTGCTTTATTTAAAGTATTAAGATCTATTTTGCGGAATACATTATTTACTGATCATTGCGATACTTTTAATAATAATATATTTGTAACGCTGTCAAGAGACTTTACGTCATTTATGTTGTGACTTTTACCAAATTTAATGTTTTGGTCACGAACTTCTTGATGTGATGGTAGATTCCGAAAAATTGACTAAAAATTAATTAATTGCCGACCAACTGACCAACTGTCAAGTAATCTATATTCTATCATAGTCACTGCGGGTAAAAGGCAATTTATAATAAGGTACATTCCTGAATAAAAGACCTTGTAAGTCTCCAGGAACAATCTAAATTGCTAGCCCTAATGGCTTGTATGAAGCTTATACAATTTATCAAACGGCCCTGCTTCGGGCTTAGGTCTCGACCCTTCGAGAAAGCGGAATGACTGGCATAAGAATACGACCGGCAAGGAATAAAATATAGAGGACTACTTAGTAACCTTGTTAAGTTACTATTGACAAGTGGCAATTGTGGTTGTTGCTTGTATTGACCTATTCAATCTGTACATGCAGATAGTAAAGTCTTTGTAGATACTAAGATATGCAAATAGTTGTATGTAGCGCACAGGCATACATTTTGGTATTGACTTGCTTTATTACCTATAGATATTTCTTACTTGGTAATATATTTGCTTAGTTATGCAAGTTTTCTTGAAACATTGTCACTGTGACCGAGTGATTTATACGTTTTAATAAAAATAACTAAGAATGTTAACGAAGGCGAAGGTCGTAGTTGTAATTTATTCATTATTCACGTGTATTTATAATAAGGATATACTTTGTCGTATAACCTCATTCCATTGTCTGAAAATTCAGCTATTGTTACACGTGTCGTGTCATTAGATCAATGTTTACAATATATTGCTAAACTATTGATTGAGCAACTGGAGCCAGCGTTGGTCAACCAGAAATTCTATTGTTCAGTTAATTCCGCATTTGCAACGTGATCTTTTAGAATGGCATCACATTTACGTGGCTAGCAATTTCACTAGAACAATAAGTATCACAGCTAGATACAAATAACTTAAGGTAACAGAATCACTCAAGATGAGTTAAATAATGTTTCAAACTGTATGAGCGATCACAATTTTTATGGCCGGAAAAGTGTACTGCAAATAGTTTGTATTCGGCATAATAGTTGTTCACTCCAGACTTGTTAGGGTTCCGTACCCAAAGGGTAAAAACGGGACCCTATTACTAAGATTTCGATGTCTGCCCGTCTGTCCGTCTGTCTGTCACCAGGCTGTAATTCAAGAACCGCTATAGCTAGACTTCTGAAATTTTCACAGATTGTCTATATCTGTTGCCGCTATAACAACAAATACTAAAAACAAAATAAATTAAATATTTAAGGGAGGCGCCCATACAACAAACGTGATTTTTTTGGCTTTTTTAGCTCTTAATCAATAACGGCAACACATAGGCAATTGAAATGTTCACAAATACTTAATTGTATTTGTACTTTAATAATTTATAATAAAATTTAAATAAATTAAATAATTAAGGGGGGCTCCCATACAAAAAATACAATTTTTAGCCTATTTTTGCTCTGTAGAGGTACGGAACCCTTCCTGCGCGAGTACCTACAACTCGTACTTAGCCGATTTTTTTTCGATTTTTTTGGCGGCTAACGAGTTAGAAAACTCTGAGTTAAGTAATTTGGCTGGATACGCTACGCTACGCGATAGTAGGTATCACCTAAGCGTACTCCAAGGGTCTTGGCTCATTGTTGTTTAATATTTCTTCAAAAGATACAACAATGTGATTTCTATACCTACTCGATATAATATATCGAGTAGGTATAGACTGTGGACTGAAGGACTGTGGGTTATATATTATATAACCCACAGTCCTTTACGTTGATATTTTTATAATTTATAATATTCAGATTTATAAAAATAGGTGAGAGTAGTGTTATGGTTAGAGGTCCTATCAATTTCTAATGCAGGTGAAACATCTTTAGCGAGTTGTTAATTAATAAGTGTTGTTTACTTGCGAACAATATCCTCCTATTTTCTCACATCGCCATTGTTATTCGTTCACACGTTCTTAATGGTATCAATTTCCAGCTACCTTTGAAAACATAATCTTATACTAAGCCGTGAGTCGTTACGGTGTTGTTTCCGAATTCTTAGAATCTTGATGATTTATTTAACGTTTCAAGCAAAATAGCGACTTAGTAAATCTTACTTTTAAACAAGACTTTTCTAAACGTCGCCTGCAGTAAAAACACTATTTATAATATGTATTAGGAATTTGCATGTAAAATGCAAGTTTCTAATATTATAAATAGTGTGTTTTCGTTGCACAAAGGTTGCATTAAAATGTTAGTTAGAATTTATTGTATTACGAAGTCAAACATCTGTATCTCAAAATACTCTCTAACATTGAAAATAAGGTAACATGGAATGTCGACCTTAAAAATGTGATTCATAAGCAAATATTCATTAGAATAAACACGATATCTCGTACTAACAAGAGTTCCTTTAATTAGGTGCTATCTACGTTATCACAAGATACGGCCTGAATCCTGATAATAACTGTTGATAATGTACACTCCAGATAAGATATTAAAACTCTATTTATTGTGAAATATCATTTTGTGTTATCAATAAAGATCTTAATTGCTTCATTATCTCTAGGCTCAAGCGTTTTTGTAAACAGTTTTCTTTATTACTATTACACAACAATTTTTCATATTTAATGATGTATGAAATAGTCATGTATTATTTGTTATATCTTCTACCTATTATTTATTGTGTAAATTACGAATCACCTACTCTTACAGTTTAAATTTCTGTAACTGGTGTTAATATGTATAATCTTTTAATATGCTGATATTGCGTCTTAATTCTATGGTTGGCATTTTATAACATTTTACCTCCTGCCATTTCAGAATCTCTCTTTCAATAAACTTTGTCGTTTTGAACCTCTGTTGAACTTATTCACAAGGTTTCTTTGTTGTTATGACGGTCTCCGCCCATAGTCGTTTTACCTTTTCCGATGACTTCTTTTGACCCCTCACAATATCAAAGAACATTCATAGTATCATTAAGTTGTTAGATAGAAATATGCTAATGTTGTGGTATAACCTGTTCGTCCGCATATAAAGAGGTGTTATTAATATTAAGAAGATTTAATTTTATCGTAATAATAAGACGTCCAAAGGTTATGTTATTAATGACTGTGTTTTTGTTGCAGGTATGTAAGAGACTTCATAATCGTAAGACGTGAATATATTTTAATCACTATTTCTTGGTAATTCTGCTTTATTTGGGTTAACCTTATATTTTACAATTTGCTTAATATAATTTTATTCCAAACGTTTTTATCTACTTTTAGATAGATATTCGGTGGGGATTTTAAATTTTACGTTTCAAAAAAATATATCAGATAAATATAGAGATAGATATTGATAGTTCCTACGTGCAAGCGAGGAGAACGATTCGCAAATGATAGCCGAGTGATAGTCATACTGGAATATAATTAAATTTCCTCTATCGCGTATGGCATGGAACCGACTTTCGTCCTTCACCCATCGTATGGCGTTATGAGCACAGATAAGCGCCTTACTGCAATGCAGTGGCGGCTATGTGCAATATGTATTACGAAATACTTTTCACATTTTACCCCTGAGAACGTTTAAAGCGTTTTATTTTACTTTTTATCGCGTTTGTGCTCTAGTTCGTATTTAATATCATAGAAACGTGTTTCGTAATTTTAGTAGTGTGCAAAAATGCCGTTTGAACAATGTTATTCAAGTTTACTTTGTTGCCAATTTATTATAGGTTACACGTTTAAATAATCGTTACATTTTAATTTAAAAGCATTTGTAGTCTTTTCATCAATTTTTTTTTTATTAAATAAGGGGGCAAACGAGCAAACGGGTCACCTGATGGTAAGCAACTACCGTCGCCCATGGACACTCGCAACATCAGAAGAGCTGCAGGTGCGTTGCCGGCCTTTTAAGAGGGAATACGCTCTTTTCTTGAAGGTTTGCAGGTCGTATAGGTCCGGAAAAACTGCTGGTGACAGTTCATTCCAGAGTTTTACAGTGCGCGGCAGAAAGTTACGCGAAAAACGCACTGTGGAAGACTGCCACTCATCAAGGTGATGAGGATGGTATGTTTTTCGCGTGGGACGATGGCGAAAAGTTGCAAGTGGTATGATTCCGAACAATTCCTCAGAGCACTTCCCGTGATACAACCGATAGAGGATGCAGAGTGAAGCTACATCTCTGCGTAATTCCAAGGGGTCCAAGCTGTTTGAAACACTATGGCAGTCAACAATTCGAGCGGCCCTTCGTTGGATACGATCCAGAGGGAGCAGTTGGTATTTTGGCGCCCTTGCCCAGAGATGAGAACAATACTTATGAGGCCGAACCTGCGCCTTGTAGAGTTGTAGGCGTTGGTCCGGACTGAAGTACTGTCTCGCTCTGTTAAGAACACCAAGCTTCTTCGAGGCTAATTTGGCCTTACCCTCTAGATGATATCGGAACTGGACTTCGCTCGATATGGCGATTGGCGATTGGCGTCACCAAGTATCTCAGTGCTAGGGGAGATGGTTTAAGATGTGCCCTCGAAACGAGGACATACGTCCATTGGTGACTTTTTAGTGGTGAACGCGCAGACTTGTGTCTTGGCAGGGTTGAATTGGACCAAGTTACGTCTACCCCATTCAGATACCTTCTCCAATGAATTCTCCAACTTAGACACAAGTTCATTTCGACTCTCAATGACATTTTGCCGAAAAATATTGGGGGAGCCGGTATATATACAGCATCACCTGTACTGTCATCCGCATAGCAATGAATGCCGCTGGTCTGCAACATGTCATTGATATGCAGTAAGAATAGAGTAGGCGATAGCACACAGCCCTGAGGGACACCAGCATCAACAGACTGAGTTTCCGAGCATTCGCCGTCAACTACGACCTTTATGCTGCTGTCTGCTAAGAAACCCACTTACATAATTTCTCAGGCAGCCCGTATGATGGAAGCTTTGAAAGCAGCGCTTTATGCCAAACCCGATCAAAGGCCTTCGCAATGTCCAAACTAACAGCCAACGCCTCTCCCTTCGACTCAATTGCCTGAGCCCAACGATGAGTCAGGTACGCCAAGAGATCACCAGCCGAGCGACCCTTACGGAACCCGTATTGTTTGTCGCTTAGTAATCCCGTAAATTTACACAATCGATTAAAACAATTCTCCCAAGTGTTAAATGTTCTTTTTTTTACTTTATTAAGTTTTAGCATTTGACTACTGGTTAGTTATTGACCCATACGATTGTATAATCAAATCGACAAGCGAGTGAATCTTAGTACGAAAGTGGTAAATCGACGATTTATCGGCGATCGTGAACCGTGGTGTTTATCGCGAGGTTGTCCACGTAGAGTAGCGGCTGCGAGAGGCTGCGATTAATTTCCCATGAGGCCGTGTAGGCTGGTCGCTGACCTGATTGCTGTCGTTATCTGTGCCAAACACAGCCAATTACGTGACTCGCTTGTAAATGCTGCAAGTCTCTATGACTAACATGAAACAGTGGTTTAATAGTTGAATCTAGTGTACTCAGTATACGAGTTTATATTTTGGAGAAGGAAATTATAGTTCAAACCTCGGTATAAAAATAGAATCATGTACAAGTTATCATAACGAACAACCCACAGGTCGTTCTGGTTATTACGATTTGCATGAAAACATTTTGAAATGCGACATTGGCAACACATAACAGGAAAAATAAAGCTGCAAATGATACCTATGTTCAAGAACCATACAATACATTTTTTGTCAGTCTGCGCGGCTGCACACACAATGCGATGAAATTTACTGCGGACCTGTCAAGTTATCGCGAACTTGGTCAAGGATAAGTAATCTGTGACCGTGGCTGCATGCCAGACGCTTGTGATTAAACACATTTGTGACTTGTGACGCAAACGTGACGCACCTGTACAAAAATAAAACTCTCTCGCTTTTTACTACACTGTAATCCGCGCGGACATAAATTAAGTGGACATTAATTTATTCATCCTAGTTTATTGTTAATCTGGATTAGTCTCGGTCGGTGGTACGATTATAATTCGATGTGACTTCGCAACGAACTAACTTCTGACTGTAGATTTACAGTTCACTAATTATGAGCATAACCTATTTTGATTTTAGAATTGCTGTTTTTTCTTAGGAAAAGTTGGTGTTATTTCCAAAGACGTAGCTAAGTATTTACTGTGCTGTCAGTTTTTGTCGATTATGTTGTAAATGTTGATTTTGTTCAATATATTTTTTGTATGACAATGATAAGAACAGTAAAGTCAATAGGTGTTGAAATAACATAATTCATGTGACGCAAATGAAGTGTTGACGATGATAATATTTTCCGACGAATACCAGCTCTACCGGTTTTTATAATCAGTAAATATTACTATTAATGTTGACATGATAAAAAATGTAAATAATATAATTAATAAGGAAATCGTGTCCGGATCTAGCGCGGGCTGGCGTGAGGCCAACGCGATTATACCGACTCAAGGGCACTAAACATTTACGAGTGTTTAATGTAAATGTTTATATTAACCGATCGGGAATCTAGATATTTAATAACCTCAAATACATATAATGTTATCAACATTTAAATGCTTGTAATATGTTTCTACGTCGCTGAGCGCAAAATGGACAATTATGATACCTCGAAATAGAGGTCGCCCGGCTATCGAAATTGGACATGAATAAAATGAAATATTATTGCGTGATAACACCGAAGGTCGTCTAAATCGGAATTTAAGAGGAAATCGATAAGCCGGAGGAGGAAAATTTGGTGTTTCAACATTCCTCTTTGGTGATATTATTATTTGTGACACAATAAGGAATATTATGGCTCCGTTATAAAGGAAAAGTGTTGCTACCTAATGTAGAGTCTACATAAACAAGCCAAGTCTGGAAACAGGCTGTAAGCGAGATACTGATAATGATCAGATGTTTGTTAGCTCAGCTGGTTAATGCGATTAGACTTGAGCATAAATTCGAGCCGATTTATCATTTATAATTGCTTTTATAACCTCCGCGACAGTGCCGAACCGAGATATTAAGTACTTTATCAAATTCAACAAACAACTTTAGTTGCCCAAACTTTACCAAAGTCGACTTCTGAAAGTTGGGAACTAAGTTTCCGACAAAATTTGCACCTTCCAAACTGTAATACTACAAGATTGATATAAGTGGGAGGGCGTTTCTCTAGATTTATGCGAAGAATTAAGTTTAATCGCAATAAATGTTCTCCGAAATGAATGTTTGTGGTTGCAATTCGAATGTTTTGTAAATAAGTTACTGTTGTGTATTCTTTACTATTGAGATTTGTGCTAAGTCAGTCTCGAGCGTAAACATTCAACAATCTGAATCACGATTCTTCCCGGATACGCACCTCAAGAATTTTACTATTTTGTTTACAAGTTGATTCATTATTGATTTGTAACGTAGTTCCATGAAATAACAAACGCTACTCGTGAGTAAATCTTGATTGCAACGTTCAATCTTTTTGATTTGCTGTTTACATTTGTTCAAATTGTAATGGAGTTGGAATATATCAACTGACTATTGTAGTTCTTTGGTCTTTCATTTTCCAAAAGTAATCTGTGGATGCTCTCGTTTCAGCAACATTTTGAATGGAATGCAATAATAATTGTTAACAAAAACACGTACTGTGAAAAACCTTGACAATATGCGTTAACCACAGAAATATTGTTATTCCTATATTCATGGCAATTGCAGGCTTACAATAACTATTCAAAATAGTTTCGTTATCAGGTAGTCGGGGTAACAAAAGGTATTGTACACGAGACTAGTCCCAAACTTGATACGTGACCATTTGAAGTTTGTGGGAGTTGTTCAACGGATGTTTTGTGTTTGAAATCAACGGTCTAAAGGATAAAACAATAACAGTAAATTAAACCCGAAGCTCATTAAAGTCTCGGCTTAGTTGGGGAGTGCTGGAATGTTCCAGTAAATACTAATAGTATTTTACGCTGCCAAACTTCAATTGAACAATTTATGGTCCCTACATAAATTGTTTTCGAAACCATTTTATAGGTTTTTGTGTTTATGAAACAATAGCTGAAAAGAAAAGTTTTGCTTTATGTGAACGCGTAAAGCTTTCTTGAAGTAATTAAAATTATATCTTCTAGTTTCTTTGTTCTCGTTATTTTCCCTGGAGTATTTTACTGTTATAGTTTTACAAACTCTTCGCCTTTAAATGGTTCTAAAATTGATGGCGTGAGTTACTGCTGCTGTGGACGTAGAAGATTAATCTAATGTCATAACCAATTTCGACGACGATCGTAAAAAGATTTGAAAGTGGTCGACCGAACCTAGAGGTCAATAGGAGCTACTGGGAAGGGAAACCATCAATCAACATTTATTTGATACAGCCACTTGGAACACGATTACCACAAATTGAACTTGGCGCTTTTCCAGTTATATTATAAGAACCTTACGCAGACGTCGCCTAACTAATAAAAACAAAAACTGCACATGTTAACTTATTAAATGAGAATATTATAATCCTTTCATCGAAGGAAGTAAAAGTTATAAGTTTAGACTAAATCTAAAAAATATTTTTGATCTTAAGTAAAGATTTAGTTATAAAATTTGGGGTCCTATTAAACATCGGAATCGCTCGAATCGGAGTTTATAACTTCATTAAATATTTGGAAGGAAAATTTATTCGTTTCAATCTTAGTAGGTAACTTTATTACCTCCCTTTGTAAGTTTGTACATTATAATCAGTGTCATAAATATACAAGTTAGGAAGTTTAATAAAAATTTAATAGTCGCCGGCGTTACTCTGTCAAAGAAAGTTATGCCTTAAAGATTCCAAAATAATTGGATAGAAGCGAGGGTGAAACTTTGTCAATTTTAGCTCCCACTTTGAATCTTTTGAAAGGGGTGAGGTGGGGCCCGTGTGGGGAGTTTCGTCATCTCTACGCTTGCGAACAGCGCTTAAACTTCCCTAGTAATTGCTGTCTGGCTGAGAGTAAACTTTGTATTACATTACTAAAGTTAATGTATAGTCCCTTTATGCTCTCAATTTCAATTTCAATGGACTTACCTGCATGTACTGCTAAATAATATAGGTTTGTATTTGACGACGATAAATGAAGTGCAATTAAACATTCAGAAGTTGGCAAAATTAAAGAAATATGACGTATTTAATGGCGAACAGATCGTTTGGCATCATTACAAAAGTTATCTTCTCTAGTATGATGTTATTTAACTAGTAAAGGCAGGCTAGTAATAAATAACACTTCTGTAGTGAACCTGCGACGACTGACCTGTCTTAATCGCGTAATTCGAAATGTACAAGTCGTTCCGACGAGGCAAGAGCTATTAACCTTCCAATCATAAAGTATTCATTAAATAAAGGAATAACCTTAGTCACGAATTCGTAAACGCAAACATTCAGTCCGTATTAGAGTCGTGTTATACGCGACCTTCGTTTGTCTGTGTGATAAGCCTCGCTTTTAAATCGGCTGCAATTAAGAGGGAAAAAATCACAACCGTTTGCTTAGATCACCGATATCCGTGACCGAGTTAGAATCGCCATTCGCTAGCCATTATTGCCGCTTCGAAAGCAATTGTGTTCGTTTGCGGCTGTCAAAAGTTCAAAACTATTGGCTCGCTAATTGACTTCCAGTTGGGACGTTAATGGGGTTAAGTGGACAGTGGAGTTAACTCGTAAGTGGAGCAACGCACTACAGTAACTCGCGTGCATCGGGCATTATACAGTTTGCGTTGACAACTGCGTTGCATTGGATCATGTTATGTAATGTGCAAAAGTGGCGGCTTTTAAAAAACAGCGATATTTGCTTTTGTAACGTATCTTTTTACACCATTTATCAGTTAAAGAGTTAATACTTTTATGGTTATCCTTGTAAATTGTAGGTACAATTGCAAATATAATTTAGGAATTTTGAAGTTATAGTTGAATTTTATGTTCCTTTTTTTATTTGCCACTTTGTGCACTCATTAAAAGTGCCATTTCTATCATTGATTATTCAAGGCACAGAGGATGAAAAGATTAATACCAAATTCTTATTTTATCAAAAAGAGTATTGCAATAGTGGCTCAACATTGCTAAATGTGATCGAAGGTTATCTGTTTGCCTGGTTCACAGACTTTTTTTATTATTAGCTATTTGATAACGATACAACTTAAGGCGCTATATTGAAAAAACTGTCATTTCTGACGTAATACTATAGGACCCTCAGAAATGTTACAAATCTGGTAATGAGATATACATATCTTCATAATCTTATCTAGGTTTGAGAAGAATACGACTAATGTATTTTGCCTCGATACATTTAATTTTCGAAATGACCTCTTAAAAATACGAAATTTGAAGATTATTTTTAAACGAAAATAGATGTATTGTAGGAAATTAGTCTAATTGATAGACACCTTTGCAACTCAAAATCGTATAGAAGCATTTTGCTTAAATGCTCTTAGTTATTTTTTAAATGATTATAATTACGTTTTTTCGCATGTTTTCCGAGCGAGCCGATAGCTTCTGACCGCAGCTTATTCACGATTTTTATAGTCATACAAATTAAGTATAAAATTGCCCTTGCGGTAAAATGACTTTCGATATAGCGCCTTAAATTGTAACGAGTATAAAATATAGGTCCGTCACGTGATGAATGTTGCGATATGAAATGGCGTCAGATGATATTGTTTGATCACTTGTTACAAAATATACTTATACTTATTAAGATTTATAAATCTTAATAAGTATAAGTATATTTTGTATATTATATTACTTAATAGATAAATAAATACAAGAAATAGATTATCTTTACAATGTTGATAGCATGGAATTAATACAAGCTAACAATATTTTAATGCGAACTAGTGATAGAACTTAATTTGTTTATTAAACCGTGGAGTGGAATTCAAGAATATTTCCATTAGAGGTAATTGAAACATACTATGGCAAACCTTTAGACACCTATTAAAGCAACAAAGTATTAACGTTTACTGTCAGTGACGACCAGTTTTACCTAAACACACTGTAAATATGCACAATAACATGAAAATGTTTTAATAAGTACAAATATGCAGTCATTATGCATATTTACAAAAGCATTATACATTAGAGCTAAAGCGAGACTTCACGTAATGAATGCTTTTGCATGTTACAAAGAGAACCCGTTCTCTATATATACTCTTTGCATAAACCACGAGGGTCTGTTTACTGAGAAAATTACAGGACGGTCGAATAAAATGTTAGGATTGATATAGTGTATACTGTATGGCCTTAAAAAGATCATTGAAATAGAACTTCAAGTTTTACAAAGACAAAGAAACGACTTGAAGACCGACGCCACTCGCAGAAAAAGAAATAAAAGAAATTGGACTAAAATAGCAGTCGCTAATTATAAAGTTTCAATTGTTGGCACAGTTAGCATTTAGCGATGTTTAACTAACCGTCTTTTTACTCTCACAGATTCTAAAGTGGATTCTTTTCAAGTCGTGAATACTTGAATATGCATAATTCGAGTCCGTTACGTTTCAGTTGCGTCAGATGGGATCGTTAATATTCATGTCTGGACCGAGGACGAACGAGACGGTATCACGAATTCCTGACCCAACCCTTCTAAACTCTCCCTGTTCGGGGAAAAAATTGTAAAGTGCGAGTCACGCGCGGCTTCGATCACGGATAGAACTAGAAAATGTTTGTCACGAGAAACGTAGTTATTCGATCGTTAAAATATACGCCCACACGCAACATTGTCATCAACTTTTTTGATGTCGGATAAATTATTTCGGAGTTCGTGAACTCAAAATGATTGGAGCACTAGACGATTCTGCTTATGTAGATAATGTTTTTGGTATTAACAGTAAAAGATCTCATTTAAATGATTGTATTTTTATTACTTACAGTGAACTAGTTAAAATGGTTTTAGTCAACAAATACAAATGATTATTATTATTTCAATTTATATCTATGTATAAATAGGTCACAGCACGAAATATAATTTGAAGTGACTAAATTAGATAGTAACATAATAACTGTTAGTAAAGTTATCACAAGAATTAACGAAAGCATTAATAATACATATTATATTTTATACAAAAACACTTACCTACGTTTATGACAGAGTTAAAATAATATGTAGTTTGCGAAACAAACATTAAATAGCATGACAAGTGACAAAACATGCGTCGTATCATAAAAACACGATAGGTATTTCATTCGGAAGTTTATTTCTGCTCGTTGTCGTCATACATATTGGCGAGCACGTAACTCATAAATAACAAAAGATAAAACATATAAATGAAACCGTCGCCGCCGCCAATCAATTGTGCAGTGTGCTCCAGCGAGAGGAATGTTGCACAAATAAAGCACGTGGTTGTGTGCACGAATTGTTCCGCTCCGTTTACACTGTTGCTAGGCGGATGTGTGGACACGTGATGTTTTCTGAACCGGCTCCAAGATGGCCGCCGCACGCCATTCGCTTTCCCACGTCGCACGCCATGCTGCATGCTTTATTCTCGTTCCTTTTGTGTTGCATCGTCGTTGTTTACTTTTTTTGCATTAATTTCGTCGTGCACGTACTACCGAGGCTAATTCCTCGGCAACCGTAGCTCGTTAACCTAAATTAAAGGTTTGCTAGAGATATGGGCTTTTATCTCTACGCCCGGTTGTTAGATTATTTTATCGTGCGTCACAAGCACAACTCACATCTGTAAATATGTAAACTGCCTTGGATGGTTGGTGTTTATGACTTTTCTATAGAATGATATATTTTGCTTCTTGTTAGCACTGAACTTAGACGTATTATTTTCATATTTCTACATAAAGTCGAGCTCGATTCTAAAAATACAAGTTTCACGCAATTACATCTTAATTTATTAGTTTCGTGGTCGGAATAAAGTTTTACAACATGAAATAATAGAAGTCCTTCAACGTACGAATCGTACGGTAAACTTTAAATAGCCAATTCAAGTTGAGGTACAATTTATTTATACGGATTCACAGTTTAACCTCATTGCGAACTTACGTCAAGGATTAAAAGTGAGCACTCGAATCGGCACGCAATAAAAATCACGCTTTCAAGTCACTATATTAAATTCATTGTAAGGATGTGTGTCATGGTTGCGCCGTGCGCGGCGTGTGTACTGAGTGTTTAAGGGGCCGGGTTACCCTCGAAATTCTCATACAAACGTAATACCAAAATCATTTTGTCATACGAAAATATTTAACATGTTTGAGTTATTTTTCAGCTTAAAATAGTAATTACCTAGGTTCCTGAACAAAAATTAACTTCAAAATATTTACACACTAAAAAATATAAGCGATTACATTTCATAAATTTTTACGCCATTGTCGACATACTTTTCGCACACTTGTTTTATATTAAAAACTCATCGAATCGTAATGTATTTTTCCTGGGAACACAGCTTATATTGTGTAGTTACAGAATGTCTTCAAAAGAATGGCAATATAATAAATTTTCATTCATCATTTTTGGTATTCGTAAACGCAACGAAATTTCTCTATAATTTCCAACATGGTATCGTGCCGATCCGCTCACACGACAGAGCGCGGCAACGGGCGGGAGGCGCGTTCAGGGTGGCGGAGTGTTGTAACCGGTGCACGTGACAATAATTCATTCAAGGCATTCATTATTCAAGTACAATATTCCCTCAAGCTCCAAGCGGTCGCATGCGACCGCGCGTGCGATAACAGTAGATTTCCAAGAATCCGCGATCGAGAGAATGTTATTGTTGTTGAATGTTGATTTTGAAAATTTTTATGTGATACTTGAAGACAATTGCTTGAACAACTTGCTTTTATTGCTTAAACTTTTGATAATAATTAATAATGGATACCGAAAGGTGGGATGTATGATGTATCACACAGTAGTTTAAAATAAATAATAATTATGAATATCATAAATCATAATATTATTATTTTCTTATATACTGTATTTTGTAAATAACGTTTAGGAATATTAGCGATAGTCATAATATTATAATATGATTATACAATATACATTGATATTATGTATAATTAATTTCGTTAGTCTCGCTAAAACTCGAGAACTCCTGAACAGACTTGCTAATTTCTGTCTTGAAATAAAATAAAATATAAAAGTGAACTTGTATTCTAAGTTTGTATACCTATGTTTGTATATTTTATTTTAGTTTGTATTTTTAGTAATTATTTCCTGATGTCAGTTTTATTCAATTAAATAATATAAATACTTTAATAATTAAATAATATTATTATAAAGCGGAAGAGTTTGTTTGTTTGTTTGAACGCGCTAATCTCAGGAACTACTGGTCCGATTTGAAAAATTATTTCAGTGTTAGTCCATTTATCGAGAAAGGCTACAGGCTATATTTTATCACGCTACGATTAATAGAAGCGAAGAAATAGATATTCCATACTAGCTGTTGCCCGCGACTTCGTCCGCGTTAGCATAGTAGTTCACATCCCAAGTAGGTATTAATATTTATTGTACAAAAATATTCAATGTACAGAATTGACTTTCCTATGACTTTATTATAATATAGCTGTTGCCCGCGACTTCGTTCGCATTATCATAGTAGATCACATCCCAAGTATTATTTTTTGTACAAAAATATTCAATGTACAGAATTGACTTTCCTACGATTTTATTATTCGGCTTCGCTTGCGTAATTTAGGAATTTCACGCAACCGTACATTTTTCCGCAAAAAATAGCCTATGTCCCTTCAAGTGGTCTATTCTTTATGTTTGCCAAATAACATAAAAATTGCTCCAGTAGATCTTAAGATAATAAGCAATTTCATATAACTTCCCTCGTTTTTCCACATTTTTCTCTATTTCTTCACTCCAATTAATTTTAGCGTTATAAAATATAGCCTATAGCCTTCCTCGATAAATGGGCTATCTAACACTGAACAGCAACAGCTAGTAATTAATAATACTCTTTTGATTTTTAGGCTTCCGTAGCCAAATGGCAAAAAACAGAACCCTAATAGATTCGTCATGTCTGTGTGTCTGTCTGTCCGTATGTCACAGCCACTTTTCTCCGAAACTATAAAAAAATACCTTACAATTTCATAAAAATAAACCTTATTGTTGCTGCGGATTGCGGAACCATTTATGGGCGAGTCCAACTCGCACTTGTCCGATTTTATTATTTTGAATGATAACAATGTGAGGAATATTTGGAGTAGCCTTTTTTCTGTTTTTGAAACTTTATTGTTACGTACTGTCTTTTAATAATTTTTAAATAAAAGCGTCGACCTCTGTGGCGCAGTGGTTGAGCGCATGGTAGCTCAAGCCGGGGGTCGCTGGTTCGAAATTCGAATCCCACCGACGGAACAAAACGTTTTCCTGGGTCATGACTCATGACTCATGAGTCATGACTCATGTATGTGTATTAAATATGTGTATAATAATATTGTAAAAACTAGATGACGCCCGCAACTCTGTTGCGCCAAAACTAGTTTATCGCGCGGAAACCGTGCATTTTTTCGGGATAAAAAGTATTATATGTCAAAGGACAAAGACTCGGGACCGCCTCAAAGTATCTCCATGCCAAATTTCAGCAAAATCGGTTCAGCGGTTTGGGCGTGAAGAGGTAATAAGCTATTAACAGACAGACAAACAGACACACTTTTTTATTAATTTTTTACAATTAGTATGGAAGTATGGATCTTAAATAAGTTGAGTATAATAAAAAGGAAATCTATATCTAAATAATCCTTCAGGCCCCGCGCGAGCACCGGTGATCGCGACAACAATAGAATACAATAGCAATTCCTGGAAATTCCGACTGAAGTAATATTATAGGTACTTATTATAAAACAAAGTCCCTTTTTTCCCTCATGTCCCTTTGTTCCCTTTAATCTTTAAAACTACGCAACGGATTTTGATGATTCTTTCAGTGTTAGATAGCCCATTTATCGAGGAAGGCTATAGGCTATATTTTATCACGCTAAGACTAATAGGAGCGAAGAAATAGAGGAAAATGTGGAAAAAAACGAGGGAAATTATTTGAAAGGGCTAACTTGAACGCGCTAATCTCAGGAACACTGGTCTGATTTGAAAAATTCTTTCAGTGTTAGTTCCTATTTATTGAGGAAGGCTATAGAGTATAGGCTATATTTTATCACGCTAAGACTAATAGGAGTATGTGGATAAAACGTTGGAAATTATTTGAAACGGGGGAAAATTATCTCGCGAATTACTGAGCAATTTTTATGTTATTTGGCACAGATAAGAAGTAGATCATAGGCTAAGAAGTAGATCATAGGATAGATCATTGATTTTAATCATTTTTTCAGTGGCTATATATTTTATACCCGTGCGACGCCGGGGCGGGTCGCTAGTATAAATTATAATATATTCGGTATTATATGTCTGGTACTTGTAAGTTGTAACACAAGTCCTTAGTGTACTTAGCACGGGGCCAGGCTGACGTGGTGTGATTTGTGAAGAGTCCAATGTAGATATTATAGTAAGTATATTATTTTAATATATTATGTAGAATCTGTATTCTGTTCAGTTCAGTGACAAGATCGACGACACTACGCCCGCGCCCGTATTCCTACTATTCCAATATATAAAACAACCACAAAAACAATATTGTTAATGATTCATGAAACAATAAAATATAATACTTCGCAAATCGCAACAAACGCACGGCTTGAATAACTTGATCAGAGTAAAATAATGAATGACGACGCACGCACACATATAATACGCTGCCGGAGGCGCGCGGGGCGCGGGGGTACCCCGTACCCCGCGCGCAATAGCGAGACAGCAACATATAAAACTTGTACTGGCGCGGTATCGAATTTCATTTTTTCGAGCGCGTCACCCGAGCCCTTAAGTGCCCCCTCATACATATTCAGCGGCGCTGGACGGTGCTCCTCGCCCGCCCGCCATTGGCCCGCAAAACTCGCAGAATACTAAACAATCGTCTCTGCAAGATCTGCATAGAAATGGTCTTCGGCTTCGGTTTCCTGTATCGCAATTGCGAACTTCGAAGCAGGAAATCGTTCAGACTATAATTTGTCAGGTGCCATTTTAGTGCATTCGCCAGAGGTTTTAACCTCCGAAAATTGTAATTGTGAATGGATTTTTGTTTTTGAGATGTCATTTTCTTTCTTTTTTACACTATAACTTTTACCAAAATTTTTTTTGTGCTTTTAATTTTTTAGTTAATTAAAAATTAATATTTCACCATATAAAACCGTTTCAGAAAATTTTTTTTTTCTTGTTCCTGTTATTTAATGACTCTTATCCGATTGTTTACGTTGAAAATTAACCAAATACACAATTATTAAAAAAGAAAGTTTGCTTTGCTAAGCTAAATACAACTATAAGGTTTTTGCAAAGTTTTTAGAGATTAACGCTCGTCGTAACCAAGATAAAAGGGTTTGGGTGGATTTAAGGATTGTAACGAAAAGGGTGTTAAACTTACTTGTTGTGCGTATTTAATTTTTAGAGAACTTTTAAGTACTTAAAAACGTTTAAATATCTCCAAAAATGTGTAAAATAGACCGAAAACATTTTTCTATATTTGTTGAGAATTTATTTAAGTGAGAGCTAAAACATTAAATGCATCGACAAATGAAAGACTTTTTCTAGTCTTTGAAATATATTTAAACTTCCTACTTAAAGCCAGAAAAAAAATTGGGTGCTACAAATCTCACGTACATACTAAAGACGCATGCTGCGACCTATGTTTGGAAAATGCTTACCTGAATACAAAAAATATCAGTTCTTAACCTAATTTGTATTTTTTCCTTTAAGTATGTTTTAGCAAATATAATTAATGAAAAAAAAAATTTTATTCTGTAAAAACCAAACCAAAAGAAATAAAATACAGATTTTCTTCGAAATATCCGTGAAAAGTTTGTGCTACATTTTCAGAAAATTTAATAGAGTAAGAGCTAAAAAATTATACACATTAAGAAATAGAAGGCTTTGTTAAGCCTAAAAAATAATTTTAAACTTCCTATTTAAAACCAAAGAAAAATAGGAACGCCATTTACCTGGCGAGGCACACAACAAGCACATTTGGAGGTATGCTCTTTTACATACAAAAATATTAATTTTAAATCTAAATTATATATTTTTTCAACTTATTTTCTTTCTTTGGAATATAAGCAACGATACAAATCAAAAAAATAATAATAT
This sequence comes from Lysandra bellargus, assembly GCA_905333045.1. NCBI lineage: Eukaryota > Metazoa > Arthropoda > Insecta > Lepidoptera > Lycaenidae > Lysandra > Lysandra bellargus. The sequence goes on from HG995353.1 coordinate 6,544,198, forward strand.
ATTTTATTATTTTGGTATATATTTAAAAGAAAGAAATATACAAATTTTCTTCAAAATTTTACAGTTTATGAGTTTACTTGAAGTGGAAGAGAATAATTTAAAAATCAAAAGCACAACTTTTCAATAGGTAAACTTTATTATGTATGTTATCAGCTACACATTCCTTTTATTCTTTTCAATTTTCATCCACTATTGCAAAAATCGGAGGTTTCCACGATTTTTACGCTCTGGGAACTCCACTATTTGCACTTTGAGGACGAATGAGACGTAAGAAACAAAAAATTGTTGCGTTAGATACATATTACAATCATTATGTTTTACAAATTACACCTAAGCTACGTACCACGGTACCAACTATAATATACATACATTATATAATAATACACTTAGCGGCACGGAATCTTGGCCAAACTCATAATATGCAATAACACTTTTTTAAGCGGTTCTAACGTGGATCTTATCGTGTAGGTGGGTAGAAAAAATGGTCACGTTAATCTCAAGAGGGTAATTCACTAATTTGAAGTGCATATTGGTCTGTGTTTTAAAGTTTAGTTAAATCGTGTCATTTATCCGGCGAAGTCGCAGTTTTGAATTGTGCTCTGAACATTTTGAATTTTAATTTGACAAAGATTTTTGTTGTTATTGTGGTTAATAAACACCTAAGAACCCCTTAGGATTCATAAAAATGCCTTTATCACCAAGTCAGGTAGCGCAGGCAGTAGCTTTAGTGGAACAGGGGATGACTCATCGTGAAGTGGCTACTATCCTAAACGTGCCGCGTTCCTCGATGCAATATGCACTAAAACGATATCAAGAGACTGGCCGCTACACCCGAAGACCAGGTAGTGGTGGTGTACGATGCACATCAGCTCGTGATGACCGCTTTATTGTGTTAGAGATTTCAAGAAATCGCTTCCTGACCGCAGTCGAGATCCGTCAGCGCCTTCAAATCTCCAGAGGTGTGAATGTTAGCGAGCGTACGGTGAGAAGACGTATGGAGGAAGTTAATTTGAGGGCAAGAAGACCAGCCCGTGGTCCACAGCTTCACCCTCAGCACAGAGTAGCTCGACTTCACTTTGCCCGCGAACACGCTAACTGGACTTATGAGCAATGGGCAAAGGTTTTGTTTACTGACGAGTGCAGGATCGCTTTAAATGCACCTGATGGTCGACAACGTGTCTGGAGAAGGAAAGGCGAACGTTATTTGGCGATAACAACCACTCCGACGGTCAGTTTTGGCGGAGGCTCTATAATGGTATGGGGTGGCGTGAGTTCTGATGCTCGTACGGAATTGGTCATCGTTAATAACGCCTTAAATGCGACTCGGTACGTCGCGGAAATTCTCGAAGAACATGTTGTGCCCTTTGGAGGGTTCATTGGTTATGAACAATTCATTTTAATGCATGATAATGCCCGTCCACATGTCGCACGCATAGTAAATGAGTACCTTCAAGAGGCTGGTATTCAAAAATTGCAGTGGCCAGCTCGCAGCCCGGACTTAAATCCGATAGAACACATATGGGATAAGCTGAAACGAGCAATAAAATCATCATCGAACCCACCACAAACCATTAACCAGCTTCGAGATGCTGCACTGAGAGCGTGGCGCGACTTATCACAAGTCGATATCAAGAACGTCATCCAAAGCATGCCAGACCGAATGCAGGCGGTTATAAGGGCTAGAGGAGGTAACACGCGCTATTAAAAAGGACAGAAAGCGACAAAAAATCGAACAATTTTAAATTCGTAGTGTTTTAAACTTAAGTGTTAAATTTTGTGTAAACGTGTTTTTTTGCATAAACTTCATTATCAATTTAAAAAACCTTTAACTGTGAGAAAAAGTGATCAGGAACGTTAACTGGATAGACTCAGATCTTAATTAATCAAAATTTGTAGAGCTAAGTGCAAAAAAAAGACAGTTATCACATCTTTTGTACTTGGCCAAGTTTCCGTGCCGGTGAGTTTATATATTCTAAACCTCGTATAGTAGGTATGTAACAGAAATATACGTTAAAAAGGCTACAAAATAACTCCGTTACAAAAGCCTTTCAGGAATTTTCGCGGAAATAATGTGTACAAAGAAATATGTAAAATAGCTGTATCGAAACGGGAAAGGAAACATTCGAAGTATTGGAATACGAATTCCTCCGACGAGTTCAGTGTAATATGTTATTTAATAAAATACTATAGCGGGACATGCGAAGGTTTTATCCGTATATTATGTTGTTTGTGTGACCCAGTTAGCGACAAGTCACAAGTTGATAAGAATTATCAACATTCACGTAATGCTAACGCGAATTCATATTGATATTATGCCGGAGGAAATATGACTTCGAAAAGTAATGTTAGTACTTAGTTTTGAAAGAGAATCTACAATAGACAGTAGCTCTCAGAAGCTCTCACAAAAAGTACAGTGCACTGTACAATAGACTCACATTACACATATTACGAATGAATCTACCAACAGCTAAAATAATTGTCGATTAAGTATAAGTGATCTAGAATCTATTACTAGTAAGTTATAAAATTCACGTTTATTGATCAAAATAAATTGGCATAGACACAAATCACTTGCGTGCTAAAGACAGGTTTAGTAGAGGTTATTGTACCATCTAAGTAAGCAATAAAAACACTGACGAGTAATTTGATGCAAATTCTTGCATTTAACATGACTCGAATAATATTAATAACTTTGTTTTATATGTAGTTCAGATATTTATATCTGCGAGAAAACACGCTAATGCTGTGTCATTATTATTTATATGTAAATTGTGAAGTCATGTAGCCTTCCGTTAGAGCTGTTATCAATAAATTGTTGCTAATGGTGTAATATGTATTATAAATGTAAAAAATATGTCAGATAAATTACGCGGCGTACAAACACTACGGTCTGGTGCTCAAGGTGACCTTCGTCGACGATCACTGAACGCCACGCCGCGCCGTGCAAATTGTGAGAGAATTCACAATATCGAGTGCTAAAATATAATTTAACACGCCGACGAAGTGCACAATAACATCCAATGTTTTTGTAAATGTCCGCAAATAACCCAAGAAAAGGAGCACGTGTTGCGCACTCCGCCATTTTGTAAGTAGCAATATGGCGTCGTGCCGTTGATTGGCGAAAGTACTTCGTAATTATGAGCGGGCGGCGGAAGGCGTGCAGAACGAAATGCGAAAATCTATGGCAGGCTCGGTACACGCAATGTTCGCTTTGATTTATTTTGTTCCCCGGTCTCCTGTTTCCAGCCGGCCGATTGTTCTGTTTTATGTGCACCGAACTCCAATTTTGTTATTGTTCTCGATGGTATAAACCTGCGAAAGAGTATCATTGACCTTTATTGCCTCTACCTCCCACGTAACCATTATTATTTCATTGCTATTCGAAGTACTATTTTTTTTTTTACTAATCTGTAGTAAGTAACTTAGTGGAAAACGTTCATCAATGAATTTACTTAGACGATAGGTTTGTTTTGACGATAAAATAAAATGTTAAATTTGCGGTTTATTTTGTAGCCTTAAATAACATGTAACTAAATTTTTATAAAGAATATTTGTCTCTCTCGCGGACGTCGAAGACATCTTACAAAGACGTTACATAAATATTTGAATAACAAATGTTTTTTTTTAAACAGCCAGATTTGATATTCTAATATTTGAATATAATTACGCTATCTTAGCACTCCGTGTTGTATATGATTGAAATTCTAATGTGCGATTGACGCAAATCATTGTAATTCAGTCAACAGAGGCTGTGATGATACTGGAAAATTTCTTCTACCTTGATCTATTTACATTATATCGATATCGTATGTAACTGCGGCAAAAACATCAACATTTTCTGCTTTAGTAAGTGGTATTTTGTTTTAGATTGTTACTACATGGATAAAATATTTGTAACGCTTAACTTAACAGATTTCTCATTTACCTATTTCTACATACTTACTTTTTGTATTACATATTCCAAATTTTAAATATTCTTCTTCTTGATTTCAACGCGTAATTATTTCAGTAAAGTTTTTCTTTTCAGTTGGCGGTGGTTAATATGTAAAAAGTTAAAACAAGCTGATAAGTTTTCGAATACATTAATTAGAATTCATGGCCACCGTGTTATCGTTGCACGTGAAATAATGCGACACATGTGGTCTTATTTACTGCCTATTTGCAAACGGGTATGTTGGCCTCGTTTAAGATAATTTCATGCTGATATTTACATGCATGTGGACGTAAATGTCACTCACATTTGCTGTTTTTATTAATGGGATACTTTTAATAGCCTTCGGTTGTTTCTGCGAAAGTAAATTATGCAGATTGTAAGTAGGTACGTACGTAAATTTATTTACAAACCCTCAACAACAACGATGCTTCGCAAACGGGCTAACAATGTAAGCTCTAACAATAGCTTCCCGTTTAATTGAAACAAATGAACGCGAAATGAATACGCGCATCATCTGCTGTCGCTTCTTAACTAGCAATTAATGACCAAACAGAGGGGCAAATCGATAAATATTCTTTCATTACTTTTAACTATGAGTCAGAGTACGGTGACGTAATGCGCCATGTTGATTTAATTTCAACAGACTTAAGACCGGGGACGTATGCCAATTCGTTTGACCTCATTCGTGAACGCTAGCTCGGCGTAAACTCATATTGGGTTTATGAAAACATGACTATTTTTAGTCCGTATCTGCACCAGACCACCACTGGATAATTTGTCTGTTTTACAGCTGGAACGTGTGCCAAGTGAGGCGGTTTTCGATAGCTACTTATCATCGCTAGCTGAATTTACTATAAACACAACGTGACGACTGATACGAGCGTATGTGAATCGTGAATCTATTATATGAATCGATGCGAGAACTGATCCCTGTACCTATTCCATCTCATTCGAATACGCTTTGAAATATTCCATAATCCATATCTTATGCTCCTGAAGCAAGAACACACAGTTCTTAAACAGAATATTTTTACAGACTGCCGAGGCTTAAGTTTCTAACTCCTCGTTGCGAACTTGTTATTTGTTTTATGAAAGTCGATTTAACTTTTGTAAGAATTCTATTCTTTTTAATTGTGGTAACTTTTTTATAGAATGTTAATATCAAAGTTTGGAACTCCTCCACTTGTGAGTTTTAAACTTTGTCTTGACATTAAACATTCTTTATGTTTCATGAAATATAACAAATATTTTGTGAGTATTCTACATACATTTCTGCGTCCCTTAACGAAGCTAGCTAGCACTTTTCAAATTATAAAATTAATAACAAAGTACCATAAGGTACTCCTAAAATCAGTTTCGTAACTACCTCTGCATTCGACATCACCAAGATGGATAACAATGTTTTTAAATAAGTTGAGTAGGAACGTGAGCATAATATGTGTCACGATATCCATTAATATTGTTAATCTCACAAACTGTAAAGTGTAACATTACTAACAACGGGCCTGGCTAAACTGCTTATTCATTACGGGATTAACGTCTACTTAAATAATGTCTTGTTATTCTCTCATTTGTTTTAACTTATGTGGTTTTTGTTTTTATTGATTATTTTTATCTGCGTGTCTTTGAATAGTTTGTTATTGTATAAATTGTAGCTATTTTCACTAATCACCATTTTGTCTTCTTTTAATAGTAAGTCAGCGAATGCTCTCTACTTTTTTGCATTCCTCGTTATTAAAGAAGTATAATGTATGTTGTCTACCGAAACAGTAGTAATTGCTATTTTTAAATCCCACAAATATTTCTCTCTTGGGTGTGCTCTTTCATCTTTGTTTAGTGTTCGCCTCGATCAATTTCATTATGTAATGTTGTTCAAACTTGTTCGTTGTTTCAGCGTATATTTCTATACACATTCCAAATGGGATTAGAGCCTTTTGTTGCTTCAACATTGTTCTTCGGATAGTTAGGGAATTAATAACAAAGTTGCTTTATATTGCCATAAAATAACTTGTTCTAAGATTGGATATGCAAGGTGTAATAAAAGTATAACTGGGCCAAACAGAGGTAAAAAACAGACATAAAGAACTATTCCAAAACTCTTACCTTGTTGACTAAAGTTACAAACTTTTGAATGCTCTTCAGCACGCAACCCTCGTTACGATAATGATTATCTGAAAACCAAATCGAATAACTCCTACTCATATAAGGCACTTTCTATTTCGAATTTCTGATCTGTATTTATGGCTATATCATAACTATAACTCATCGATTTAATATCGTTTAGAGTACATTCCACGGGTCTCGATTACGCTCAAGAATGGAGGCTTAAACGGGTTATATTATATAGCTTCCCACTTGAGATGAAGAAGAAATTAGTCCACCCACAGGTTTATCGGGCAATGCTCGCCTCGGGCTGCCCATTTCTCGCAGGACCGGTTCCGAGCGGTCGGTCTGCATACCGAACAAGAAAGGCGCCCGCGCCACCACAAGGGAAAATGGCAGCCCTTTTTTTGCCCGCAGGTAGATTGTTGTTCGTTATAATTTTTCTGTTAGAGATTATTTTACATTCTCAGTAAAGATATGATCTCATTCAAATTCATTTGTTTTACGTGCCTGGTACGATTGAGGGTTTTGTTTTGATGAGCGTCTAGAAATAAAATGTGGTTTGGTTAAATGTCTTCCTGTTTATTCTTTGTCGTAGAAAGTAAAAAATCTCTGAAGTCTCTGAAAGTTATTCAAGCAAAGAGGACTCGAATTTGAAATCAAGAATAATATATGTAATGCAAATTGTTTGCTTGAAATTATTTGCCCGACTCAAGAAGCTGATTCTAAATTCATAGTTGAATGTTGGCTCACCGGTTTGTATCCACCTGCTTTAGTAGTCTGTCTAGTGCTTGATTTGGTAATAGAACTTGTTTAATCCTACCCACACAGGCTATAATCGGACGATCATCCTTGTAATTATTGTATTCAAGCATCTGTCTAAGACAGATGTTGTGGGTACCCCATATCAAATTTATCGAGAACTATAAATGCCCGTGAATTGTAAAGTAAGGTGCCATCTGCTTTATTGTTATTTTAATTCCCTACACTTCCGCTCTTAATCTAATCAATATTGTATTGAATCGGATTTGGCTTGTTTCAGTAACAGAAAGGCGAACTAGGCGAACAGAAGAGGAAATTAAAAAATAAAGTAATAAGAGGAATAAATTTTTATCTTTTAAATATTTGATAACTCTGTACCTCTACATTTTACCAGGAATTAGTACTACAGGAAACCATATTATTTTACATCGAAATCTTAACACAATGTGATAACATAATCCCACCAAAACATGAAATGTGAAAGGAGCCAAGCAAAATATTGCATAGCTATTCAATACTTCTGTCGTAAAAAGTTTTCAGATCACATTCAAGCCAAGCCTTCAACTTATTTTGTAATTTAAATCAACATTCAGTAAATGTATCAATAGATTTCTTTATTTTATAATTATTATAGTGGCTTGGCAATGAGCACCAGAGAAATAATCAGCTATTAATTGGATTTATTGGGTACCATAAGCCACATGCGTCGTTACATATTAAAACACTTTACGCTTGCCATCTGTGTAAGTATGAACTCCTCCCAATATGCAGTTTTATATTTGTTTCTATTGTGCTCATTGCCAAGCCACTATAATAATTATAAAATAAAGAAATCTATTGATACATTTACTGAATGTTGATTTAAATTACAAAATAAGTTGAAGGCTTGGCTTGAATGTGATCTGAAAACTTTTTACGACAGAAGTATTGAATAGCTATTCAATATTTTGCTTGGCTCCTTTTACATTTCATGTTTTGGTGGGATTTCATTTCTTTTTTGAAGGTTTTTTTCTCTTTTCTTTTCAGGTCACGTTATAACTTTTCCGTACTTAGCTTAGCACCCATTCCCTATCTCCTTTAATATATTTTTTCTTTGAGGCTTCGTTAGTTCTATAGGTGACAACGTAACGTAAATACTTCTGAGTTCTGAGTCGATTATTATGTTCATAATATATGTACATATAATTGACTCATAAGCTTGAAGGTGGTCATTTTTAGCATTACTATTGAATACATAGCAGCACTGTTGTAAGCGTCTCGACGTTCTTCGCAGGAAAGGAGCACGCCTTATTTCATGCGATAACTTAAAACTCCCATATTATATCGAGCAAGTAAGGAGTGTACATCTCAGTACTGATTACTGATTAGTGATTACATTTATTAATATTTAAATTGAATTTAATTATTGTTTCATTATTAACGTTGTTAATATTATTTTTTATTTAATTAATACCATTTCATTAAGTTCATAACTAACTTAAAGCCTTTTGTACGTCAAACAAATATGCAGTCGAAACTCATACTGTTATTGCAAAGTTACAAACATAAAAATCTTTTATTTTATTTAATACTTAAAGTATTATATTATTATTTTTCAATTTCAGTTTTTAGGTTTCCTTGCCCAAAGGATGAAAACGGGGCCCTATTATTAATAAGTCTTCGCTGTCTGTCCGTCGTACATCCGTTTGTCACTAGGCTGGATCTCGAGAACCGCAATAGCTAGATAGTTGCGATTTTCACAAATTGTGTATTTCTGGTGTCGTTATAAAAGCTAATAGTCCAATCAAAATAAAATAAATTATTAAAGGGGGGCCTCATACAACAAACACGATTTTTTTCCCTATTTTTGCTCTATGTCCATAATGGTAAGACTAAGATTTTTGAAAATTTCAGGAAACGCTCAATTTTATGTTAACTTTAATAATTAATAATAAAAATTAAATAAACTTATTATTAAAGGGGGGCTCCCGTACAAATTTACGGTACGGAACCCTATGTACGCCAGTCCGACTCGCACTTGGCCGGTTTCATAATTTTCCCTTTCATTGTGAATAAAGACCTATCCGTGTACCAAATTTCAAGGTTCTAAGTCTGCTAGAAGTGCCTTAGAATTTTGATGATCTGTCAGTCAGTGACAAAATGTAGTAACTTTGACCATCCGTAACTACTAAACTATTTATCGAAATTTCATGTAATTTGGAGGTTAAGCTAGTTTTAATACTTGCTCCTAGTGACCGAAATTTTAAATCCCTAGCTTTGTTAACATCGAAGATAAAGGGGGTGTGAAATAGCCGCGAACCGCTTCGAGAAAAGCATGGTACGGCCGTGCCTTTGCTAAAAAGCTTGGCTGGGGCACTGCCGTGCCCCCAGATATTACGATACTAGGAACCTTATCGGCTATCGCAAATCAGACGGATCGATAATAATTTGGTTTGATATGCAATCGATTTAATATCGACCGCTGTAGATACTGCATATAGATAATTGTATTAGTACTATCGAAAATTAGCGATTTCGTGTGTCATAAAGTTTTTTAACAAGTTCACAATAATTTTATTAATTAGCACATTACGAAAAGGATTCGAAACTTCGTCATCATTAAAATTATGTAGATATTAAGGTGTATTTTGTTCAGGTAGAGATTGTATAAATTTATTTAAACATTAAGCATTGTCATTAAAAACAAGTCGACCCTGTATGGACCTTGTTGTCTTAAATAAAACACATACGGCAGTGTGTCAACACAATAATATGTACATAACATACGAGTTTCACATTTTAATTTAATTAAGGTTTTTGTTGTTTAATGAGCGCGATCATTTCTGGGTTGGGTCATTATTTTATTGTGGCTCACCGCAGGAGGTAGGCGGTGAAGCTATTATTGAAATTAAGGGGTATATTTTCCTTCATATTCTAGTGTACCATCACAATATTAGTGATTAATATGTAGTCTATTGTGTTGTGGTAACACTGTTGTTATATGGTCAATAAACTAGCTATTTTTGTTTGTATACTACAACTGTTTGCTTTTTGTTTTCTACATTATTACTTATTACTTAATAATTAGTTTCATCATTTACTGCTGCAATTAATTTATATTATTAAAATTATTTTAAAATAACGCGCCAGCTGATGAAATAGATCATAGTGACGTTCTCTTTATTATTCACATCAAAACAGAGAGTTACTTTCCGAATTCTAACTTGTTTATAATAATTATTATCACCTGAATAATCTTAATCCGTGTCGGAGTTATGATCCATCTAGCCGTCTACAACGAGAACCTAACGTTCTGGCGTTATGGGATATTGGCTATAGATGTTATCATCATTACCATCAATTAACAATTCATCACAGTGCGGGCGCGGCGTGAGAAACACGGGCAGGCCCAGAGAATAGAGCCGATACGAGACGAAATAAAAAATAAATTGGCCAGACATCTACTTCCCCAGTTCCCCGCTCGAAATAGACCAGTCGTGCTCGTATCAAAGACGCCTGTATATTTCACGTCAATTGACAGGTGATTATGCTAAACACCCAGACGACGAATAACATTAACGGCGTTGCATAACTTTAAAACCTGTTTCGATGAAATGTCACGAGAATCGAGATTCGTTCGAGCCATAAATTTTAACCAGATGACTGTCGCGCCTACCTCGCATTATAATTATCCCCCCGAGTCCTTCCATATGTGGACGCTAAATTAAGGCTGTGAAGTGGACTGTGGACACATATGGCTACATTTCGATACCGGCCCCCGACCGGGGAAATATTTCGCAATAAAATTCATTTCGGGCCGTTGCGCGTTGTTTATTTTTTTGTATAAAGATATTTTCCCAAGATTACATCGGAATGGCTTGATTTCGTTTCACGATAGCGATGGCATGTTTTCGAATAATATCTCAGAAATAAATTCAGAATTCGCGTTTTAATGCTAGCCATTTTACACGCGAGCGTTTTTTTTTTTGCCGTACGCATGAAGGGCGTTCGCCCCCTTATTTATAGCGCAATCACGAGACCAATAGGGTGTCGGGGCTCGGGTACGCCGGGTGACGCATGGGTTAGTGGCCGGCCAGGTGCAGGCGACAGGATGACAGCCGATGCGGGCACCCGGGCGGCATGGCAGAAATAGAAACTATGTGGTTATCTAAACACCTGTTATGCCCTTGATACGGGGCGGATACATAATTCCCGCTTTTTAAAGCTGCTACGAGGACAATGACTCCGCGTCGACTACGACGACGTCTATTTTTTCAAAAATGTTTATATTTACGGCTCATTACGGCTCTATGTTCACTGTTTATACTTTTCATCGTAAAAACTTGTTCTATAAAAGACGTTTCTTTAAGCAAAACTGGATCGATATAATTATAGAGTTGATGTTGACGTATCTAAATTATTAAGTTATTTTCCTAATGAAACGGTTTACCTTACTGAGGGTACAATAGAAACAATAGCATGTAATATTTAATGGAAAATAATTTTAAGTGGGCTACAATTTGTTCTAATAATAACAGACATGTGTTTGGAGTTCATTTGCTTGAGCTAATTCACGATCAATCATTCAAGACAATTGTTATTAGTCTCCGTTCGTTGGTTCAAAGTCAAACAGAGCGTAGAATGTTTGTTTGTGATGGGGTGTTGAACATCATAATGTTATGTCTGGTCTTCAAAATACACATCTAGCTTGACTTATATGAGTTCTACTTGAAGCTAGATAAATTAAAATGTATGAAATATTTTTGAAGTGAAAACTTCTTTAGCGGCGTTGAGCACTTTTGTGGGATGGGTAAAAACTGTGAAACTCGCGTCAGATTCTTGTGCTGATCGAAAAACCTTGGAAAAACCGTAAGACGGTTGGAGAGTAGTATTTTGTGTCGAACTCGAACTCGAACTCGAATTGATTCTTAGGGTTTCGATTAATTAAAAAAATCGATTTTTAAAAATCGATTTTCATAAAAAATGGGTTAAAAAATGCTCTACTTTAATAATCAAGTTTTCTCTTTTCCGGCACTCCCGGAGTGCAACCCGTCTTTTTTTTATCTATGCCATAAACCAGTAATTTGTTTTAGAAACCAGAAATGGCATTCCATAATATTTACTTAAAATAACAACAGCTCCAAAAATCTGTTGTAAACTGAATAAAACCATATGTATAAAATGTGACAAATGTGACACAAATAACATAACCGGTCGTAAACACCTCCTCTGCGAACAAAAAACCCAACCTACCGGATAAAAATGTAGCAAATAACACCGAAAATATTCCGATCGTAAAATATATGTTACGTAGATGATAAAATAAAAAAGATAATACAATTAGGAGCGAAAAATAAAATAATAAGGCTAACATTTTTAAATTATATAGATATTGCGTAAGCCACCTTTTTCTGGATGGTATTTTCCTTTGTCCACGGTAACAGGAGAATCGACTCTATAAAATGGTGAAAATAGCAACGAAGTCCTAGAAATATATTGCGATTTAGAATATTTTAGGTAAAGCAACAGTTGATCTAAGTTGAGGTAGATATAGGAAATTTTAACAACAATTTGAATTTCGCTTCTAATGAATTCCCAAATATAGAACAAAAAATTATTTTACTTGGAAGCATTGTCATAACCGGTTTCGCCAACATTAAAGTATTCTGTGGCTGTATATTGGGTTTTTGCTTTGACCAATTCTCTTCAAGCACAAATTCGCCGTAAGCTTACTCTTCGATTTTCCTTTGCAGCTTCTGTGTCAGTTCTTTTAGATTTTGAAATTTTAATAATATTTGAGTTTTGGTAACGTTTTATACATAGATATACCTTGACTTGTGTAGAATTTTTAATTCTACATTTATATTTTGTTCTTCTCAATTTATGCTATCATAAATCATTTATGCAGACTTTGCGTAGTTGCTAGGAAGTGTTGAATTGCTAAAAAAATTGTTTTAGTTTCAGGCAACTTTTAGTTATTAAACCAATGTTTGTATATTTAGTATTTCGTGAATTGTTATCAGCGGTTTGTAGTATGTGAAAGTTTCGTCTATAAATAGCTGAAATTGTATTAATTGGGTTTCTCTTTTTCAGGTTCACCACCGGAGCGTGAAGCCGTCGAGATTAGTAAAAAAGGTAAACTTGTTTATTTCCACCGCTATACATTATTCATCGGTCCGACACCGTTTTGTGCTGCTAACGAATTTTAATAAGCACCGCGGCGCAGGCTTGTTGTCGATGTAGGTACGATATTCAAAGTAAACTTGGCGATACTGGGTTCGATTTTCGAATTTTCGTTTTGGTATGTAAACAGGCTTATGAAGATCATTAAAATTTAAAAGTTTTATTACATGTTTCCTTTTGATGTCGCTTTCGATAAGATTAAAAATTGCAAGAGCAAATTAAAATGAGACGGGCTATTTCAAAAATAATTGTAACGTTTAGTAAGAAGGCTATCACGTTTTGTACCTACCGTGAAAGACATTTCTTAATCTGAAACCGGTTTAAAAACGAGACCAACCGCCGCTAATTTAACATTCAAATAAGACTTTGTTTGTTCACGAAGTCGTTTTGCGTATGTATGAGCCGCTAACATTTTACTCATATCCACAGTTTAAAAACGGAGGTCACTTCGACAAAAATAAATTTGTTATTATCATTTTGAGATCTAAATTTCAATTGGAACTCAAGTAACGGGGTCACGTCGTTTTCGATGAATAATTTTTACATAATTCTTTGTGTATGTAAACGCTGCGAGGCGTTACTAATGTAAAACGTGCGTTACATATGTATGCGTTTCAATTGAATATCGTTACGTTCAAATACATATGAGCAGTGGAAACTATTCCAACTTCTATACTAAAACAAAGTCGTTTTTTCCCTCATGTCCCTTTGTTCCCTTTAATCTTTAAAACTACGCAACAAATTTTGATGATTATTTCAGTGTTAGATAGCCCATTTATCGAGGATGGTTATAGGCCATATTTTATCACGCTAAGACTAATGGGAGCGAAGAAATAAAGGAAAATGTGGAAAAAACGGGGAAAATTATTTGAAAGGACTAACTTGAACGCGCTAATCTCAGGAATAACTGGTCCGATTAGAAAAATTCTTTCAGTGTTAGATAGCCCATTTATTGAGGAAGGCTATATTTTATCACGCTAAGACTAATAGGAGAATGTGGAAAAAAACTGGGGAAGTTATTTGAAAGGGCTTTTCCTCGAACTACTGGAAGAATTTTTATGTTATTTGGCACAGATAATGAAGTAGACCACGTGAAGGATCATAGGCTATCGATTTTAATCATTTTTTCAGTGGCTACATATTTTATACCCTTGCGACGCCGGGGCGGGTCGCTAGTCTATTCATAAACTTCCATGAACTGCAATTTGCGTATGTAATTATTTAGAAACGATTGCCTTGATGATTGATATTATAGCAATACTTACGCGTTTAATTTGCATCAGATATAGAAAAAACTATGGAAATGATATAAAGAGTAGCATTAATTATTATTGTTAATACGTATGTAGATGATGTCTAAATAGACATTCTTTAGGGAAGCTAAAAATAACAACGTACATTAGCAATTCTATCGATTAGAGAAACTAACCGGTGCGGCCTAGTTCGAATGTAAATGCAAAATATCGACCAAATTACATGTAAAATGTATGACGAGAGACTTCAGTTGTGCCGCTGACGATTAACGATCGATCCGACTCATAAATAACAAGAAAGGGAACAGTTCCAAGGAACAGATAACAGCGGCGGGGATGCGTCATCACGAATCTCGTATAACGTATGAATATTCAACGCGATACGCCCCGAAACAATTTTATGGCGAGGCGAACCGGTCTATGGCTTTTTGTTCGTCGTGCGTCGAGCAATTATGCCTGTTATGGCTACGATATTAGTATGACCAGCTGCTTGTATATGCTTGAGTGTTGCTTCGGCGGATATGATTAATATACCAGAATTTATTGCGAGCGTTAAATATAGCGCGGGCGGTACGGCTTTACATATAACTTAGCTTAAAATTTAGCTGAAGCTTACGAACACGATTTAGACGATAGATGTGAAGTTAATGAAAAAGACGAATGTACAAGAAGTGAAGATAGTATATGTACCTAACGTACCTACCTACGTAATGTTATTGCGTAGACTCTAAGTTTAGAAGTAATTAAAGTTAAATTATTAGTAATGAATATGGAAACACTATTTTGTTGGCGGTGAATATGGGATTTTTTATTACCATAATAAGTATATGATGCTAACCGCATTTTACGCAATAATTATAAAATTGTTGTAATTATTTGTAGCGATTAACATGGTGTTGAATAAATTAAACCCCATTCTTCGGGTTCTTAGTCTGAACCACAGTATAGCAATATATAAATTATGTATCTATATAATATATTGCTATACTGTGGTCTGAACGATACAATATTTACGATTTATAACTTTGAATACTTAGGGCCTGTTTCACCGCTTCCTGATAAGGCTATCCACCACTTAACTTGACACATAGAGTTTGGAGAATCTGTCAAATAAGCCTATCGGGCACCTTATCAGGAAGCGGTGAAACAGGCCCTTAGTGATGTAAATGTATCGAAGAGAATTGTAATGGTATGTGATGAAGAAATAAAAAAGTTATTCTATAAAAAGATAATTGTTAGATCTAAAGAATACAAGAAATTAAAAGAAGTGATAAATAACCACGAAATAAAGTAAGATTAATGAAGATAATAAACATGAAATATAAAATGATATCAATAACAGAATTGGCGCCCATAATAAACCAGTCTTATAAATTATACATTCACAAATACAAAATTCCAATCTTGCTTATAATGTTCTCATGAATAGTAAATACCGATAATATATTATTTCCGCATCTAAATTATTTCGTTATTATAATATTCACCAATTCCAAAGAATATATACACTACGCGAACCAATTCCGAACTAAATTATTTTATTATCGTATAAAACTTGTTCAGCAGAATATTGTGGAGATTCTGTATCCTGTTACAAATTTACAATTTCAACATACAAATATTAACGTTAATTTATTAAAAACACTTCATTTTCATTTCGGTTGTGGCTACCTTAATTAATGTTATAATAGTTATTTCTTATTTATGCAAAGATGGAATGAGGTTATTATTGAGTATAATTCCAGTTATGTGGAATAATAAGTTTGTACCTCAGTCTTCAGTACATAATAATTATGTATATTTTTCAAGTTTTTGTAGTAATGTTGGATTGTAATAAATATTTTAAATGTTTAGACGTAATATATTTACTCAATTCTATTTTCTTTTCAATTAACATGTTCAAGATTATAACTTGGTGAAAATTGTATGTGTCAATCAAGTTTATAACTAATTACAATAATCATTTTATTTTCGTCAAAAATATGTCGACAGTGGACTAACAAAAGAATGTCCACAATAGCGCATTCGGGGTCAACTGAACGAGTTTTTGCCAAAGCCGGTTTAAGAAAGTCGACGGTGAAAGTGCGACCGACTAATTCCCTCGGCAAATGAATAATTTTATGTCATAAACGGCCGGTCCGTATGCGTTACGTAACTGATGATTTAATAGACGTAACCGCGATTGCGAAGAAGGGAGTTCAATTTACTCCATAGACTTAATAGATGTGTGAACGATTCTTCTCTATTATTTTTGTCATAAAGGATTTATCAAAGAAACTGTAAATATTGCCGATGCTTAGAACCCGTTTAATGCAAATGTAGTTTAATTAATAAAAGATGAAGATAAACGTAATGTTTCCGGAAACTGGACAGTGTTGCGACAGCGACGAGAGAGCTTTTAATTGGCAGATAAAAGTATTTTTGTCAACTTCAAAAATAAATTTATTTCTGTTTACGTAAACCGTTGACGTTCACTCTGAAATCACGACTTTTTAAATGTTGGTCATTTCAACAAAATGGCTGACAGCTATAATCATCAGCTCAGACAAGGTTTATTTAATGCTATCTAGCAAGTCTCAATTACTCAACGAAAGACAAAACAACAGATATAATATTAATAGGACATAAATATAATATAACAATTGTGGTTAAACTACTTAAAGCTTAACAACATTATAATATTATGTGTATAAGAACCTGGGAAAATCCAACATTATTGATCGTCATTAGATGTGTTGACTAATAGATGGTCGTTTGCGTTCACACGTGAGTAAATTAATGGGGGATTTATCGCGAATCGTTACCTACTTCCAATGTTTATTTTGTAGCACGGTAACAGTGAATAGCAAACAATGAATAAAATATTTAGATCGATACAGAATAAATAAGACAATACTGAACCTAGCTCAAGCGATTGGCTCGTCAGAAACTCGTTTGTTAGAATTGATTTTCGAAAACAGAGGGCTTACATTTATCGTCCCGGATTTGCTATCCAAAATCAAAATGACGGATCGGAATTGTAAAACACAAAATGCGAAAGAACGCAACGAGCATGCGCGAAGCTGTAATTTGCGTAGAAACGGGAAGTGCTTCGCTCCAAACACTCCAATCATCTGTTCCATGCAAACCTCGAGCTTATTCCACGCTTCGACGTGTGTTGCTATAATGGCGTACGGCACAAAGGCGATACAAAAAGTCTTTATTAATGTTGTCAGGAAGGTAAGAATCGATAGCAGTTACGATACCGTTATAATTGGCAGGCTCCCGCGCTGGAAGCTCCGTCTTTATAGCATTAATGAACCCGCATCGCGGAGTTTATCGACCCGCTGCCGGATATAAAGTCATATTATTTTAAATTCCATTTAAATTTTATCTTCGCGACTAGGCTGTTAGCCCAATTCTCGCAGCATAATCGCGAACGCTACGGTACTGTCAACGTGACGAGAATTTCTCTACATTTTATAGCAGTCGTCGAAAAAATGTCCTTTGGTTCTAAGGCCGTGGAATAATTCGATGTAACTTGAATTTTGGGAGCATTAAATAAAGATTGATGTCGCGATGAAATTCGAATTGTAAAGGAAATGAGATATTATTTTCGGTCCAATTTTCATTGATGAGTGATGCTAACACGTTTGCGTCATCAGCGTTTACGAATGTGCCAAAAAAGTTTTAACGTGTATCATTTGCCAGAATATATCTTGTTTGACTTCAGTAACGGGTTTATCTTTGCCAATGAAAAGAGTCATTTGTTTTATATGAAGTATCGTGTGGAAATTTTAGAAGTTTCAATTCTTTTTGCGGCTGTCTCTCCTCTACCAGTAGCGTTGTCATTTAAGACGACGTTCGATTTTAAATCTCGATCAGTAGCACTTTTCGTTTTACGTTATTGGAGCGTAGTATTTATTTCCCATCAAAATTAGTTTACGTGGCTAATACTCAAGTTTCACATGCTGGCAATGCTGGCATCGACCCTCGCAACCGGTTTGCGGAACATGCAATTTCGCATGACTTTCTATCAGCGTTCATGTCGGTTGCCTTCGCTCCTACATGACTCGCCAATTATATTTTACTTCAATTTGTATATCCATACTAATATTAAAAATGCGAAAGTGTGTCTGTCTGCCTGTCTGTCCGTCTGTCTGTCTGTCTGTTACTTCTTCACGCCCAAACGGCTGAACCGATTTTGCTGAAATTTGGTATGGAGATACTTTGAGTCCCGGGAAAGGACATAGGATACTTTTATCCCGGAAAAATGTATGGTTCCCGCGCGATAAACGGAGTTGCGGGCGTCATCTAGTTATATTATACACTTCACGATCTCTATTTTTATTGTATATGCGTAATTGGCGTGTACGCGAGTTTATACGGCTACCTCAGGGCTTTTATGTAAATGGTTTAGTTTAACCAATTAACAAAGCAAAGTATTAAGTAAGTAAATAAATTTTTGTTAGAAATTCCTAAGAAGTAAAATATAAATGAGTTACGCACGCATTCGTAGATGGGGAATTACAAGAAATGAATAACACATTGCATGTACAATTCATGTTGTCTACCATGACGCAAATCACGAGTTATTTGCTATTTTTACATGTTGCTATGTTTTGTGTAACTACTTAGTAAATAGGTGCGAGAAGTCAGACAACTATTACACAAAGCATTTTTTTGAATAAAAATATTAATTAGCATCATGTATTTACAAAGTGCTGAACCTACATCTGGCAACTTTGTAAATTATATTGCCATGAAGATTGCATGATATGTTTTCTTTTGAAAAGAACAGTTTTTGAGAGCTTGCCAAACAAATGTGCACTTATTATTTATTTAGCTTTTTAAATTTTACGCAAGCACTAATTTGTTAGTTGTTAGTTGTTGCTAATGCAGTTATTGTGATATTAACTAAATTCTTTAGTATATTCGCAAAGTTTTGTACACCCTTGTAGGTGCACAGTAGCTATGCATGACGAATATACTTTTTTAAAAACTATGAAATACATTTTATGTAGAATACTTACGACATTTTCGACATAGCCTTAATAGGTCGAACTCAATAATGCTGTAGTTATGATTTATTATCTTAAGGACATCGATTTTATACTTTTTTAAATAATGTACTCAATACTTTTCAATAGCATTAATGTGTCGGATAACATCGAGTTCTGTATCGTTATTCATTTATTCTTATCTGACATGACTATCTGTTCTCCAATCATTATTTACTCTAAAACTTTGCTCAGTCATTCGGTTGTTGCTTTCATTATCTCCGAGCAATAAATCAGTAGGCAATTGTCCTCTTAAGTAAATGTTAAGTTACCTTAATCTCATGCTACTATCGGCTAAAGTTGTATTAAGTTTGAATTTATGATTGCCCTACCTAATTCATTTTGCAATTTGTATAATTCATTGTCACTTTGTACTTTATCATCTATTGGTAAATTAAGGTCCTCTTTGTTATTTAAATGTCAGATAATATACGAAAAACCTAATTCAATTTATGTAAAATAAAACTTTACGTGCAGAAATAACAATAAAACTTAATATTTCTTTGTCCGCAATAAACTTCCAAATTGATATTCCGAATGCCATAAAACATTACTAATTGCCTGCACTTTCTAGAAGACTGTAAAACTTTTGTACAACCGAGTTGAAGCTATTAAATAATAATGTTCAGCCATTTATTTATGATTGGTAGTTAAGCTTAGTGGTATAATGTGTCTTGAAGTCAACGTAGCCACCTGCGGTTCCAGCCAGACCGGTTTTACTGGTTCCATTTATACAATTATGAAATATTACTACTGCATATTTTATTCACTTTATAACAACAGCTGTTTCTTTTGGATTTCACTTTGTCATTACCTTAAAAATTACAGTAAGCATCTGTCATGTTAAATGGACTTTACTCAATAACGATACATCGGCAAATTGATGACAGCAATATACATAAT
This sequence comes from Lysandra bellargus, assembly GCA_905333045.1. NCBI lineage: Eukaryota > Metazoa > Arthropoda > Insecta > Lepidoptera > Lycaenidae > Lysandra > Lysandra bellargus. The sequence continues at coordinate 6,564,354 of HG995353.1, forward strand.
GATGTCGTGGCAAGAACTAAAGTATCATTAACGCCTAATCATATTAACAGTTTTTATGCAAATTCATTTCCTTCTTCTATGTATAGTTAACTGTTGTTATTACTACCGGCTATTATTCATTCTATAGTATACCATGAAATGAAAGTTACTAAATCGCCTTATTATTGTTGAGTCCTTTAGATTCTAGTTTACTTCCAGATTTCTAAATTATTTACATACGCATTACAATTTAAAAGTACTTAGTAAAAGAAACTAACTAGTATAAAACTTAACAAAGTTTGCATTTCAAAATCTTCACACTCAAAAATTATAAAATCACTTAACATATTACAATGTTTCGAATCAAGTTTCAATATGGCGTTGTTCGATCGGGCCGGGTATGGGCGACTACTTTCTCCTAACGGCATCTCCTCTCCCCCCGCCTCCCACCCGCGCTGGTCTTCCATCGAATCATAGTGATCGGGAGATTATGTCGTGAGGTAATATTACAACAATTTTATTTACAGCCAATTATATACCGGCTCCGAAGTACGATACTTATCTTAATAAATGTAATTTTATAGGATTAATTTATTCTCTTGCTTCCTTTTTTGATGAAATTAATGGGACAGGTTTTGAGCCCATAATGAGGCTAAATAATAAAGTGCTTATCAATGAGGCAGATGACAAGCCAGGTAGATGTGACCTATTGAATATGGATATACATAATATTATAAAGAACAGAGGTAAATTTACTTCAATAATAGTATCGATATGAATACCATTTGGACCTGATTCGTACTCTAGTAGATTCCGAGAAGGCAGTAGAGTCCCCAAATAATGGTAATTCACATTATGATAATATATCTGCTGATAATTACATAAAACATTACCTGGGAACCGTTTTCTTGGCAGGGTCACAGATAGCCCTGCCACAGAATACTTTGTAGCTTCATACATAGAAATGTTATTAATGCAAAAAGAGCGTAGCCGTAAGACGATACTTACGAATATCCGTGATAACAAAAACAAGTGAAATTCAAACCCGACTTCGCCCCGGGGGACTCACGAACTAAACTCACAAGTTCTCGAATCTACACAAAAAACCGAATGAGCTTGGAGCACTCGATAAATTCGTCTATTTTTTGCTTTGAATTCGTTATTAATATCTTAACCTTGTTATATTTTTATATCTTCATCTCTCAAATAAGATTACATGCATGATTGACGTACATTATATTTATTTTAGTTTTGCCTTCTATACGTGCTCTATTTATCTAAACCGTGAATATATTGGACCGTGTACATATTATATATTTCACTTCTATCTTAACAAAACACTTTATGATAATTCATTCACGAATCACGACTTCGCCTTTTGATAATTGTTCCTATAGACTTGTCGTATCTAAAAATAACAAAAATATGTTTTTAAGTTTATTTGACAAATATTTTTGCCGATCACACTTTTTTATTACGACCAACATCCGTAAAGTGACGTCTTTATTTTAATATATTCAGTATTCACATAATATTATTATTCAGTTTAGTCATTAGTCTTTAGTCGCAGGTAATAAATTAAAATTATATTGTCTTTTAAGTTTTCATTGATTTTAAATTTATACCCCTCAGAATCATCTCTAAAGCGCTTATATATTTTTGTATACGTGGTTTTTATCAAAAAGGACTATTTGATACTGAGTTATTAAACTTCATGTTTACAGTAGCAACACATTTACGTGAGGAGCGCGGGCTCTATTTTTAGCTGCCATAAATTTGATTACATTTACCGGCTTCACTGTATGATTAAACAGCAGGGTGAATTCGTGCGTGTGACTGGCAGTGTTTTTTGTAAACATTTTAAATGTTATTATTACCAGAGACTTTACTTAGATAAATATAAACATTGTTAAAGTTTACTATAGAAGATACAAAGTTAAATTGATAAGCAATCGCTAATCAATTGAACTTTGTCAAAACTGAATAGTTTTTGTCTTCTTTTAGGAGCAAAATAGCATGATCATTACCTCTAAAAGATCACAATAAATATTTAAAAGCACACAAAAACGAAAGTGATTCTTTTATGTAACATAATACCTAAAATAAAAAATATGTTATGTTTACCGTTTACGGTAGTAGGAGCAATAAAAACTCAATTAATGTTTGTGAGTCAAAACTACTAACTATATGGGGAGCTTGGTGCTCTCTCCTTGACCTCCACAGCCAAATAAAAAGATAATTGGCGCCGGGCCAAATCGAGCCCGGCTTCTCGGAACTACGCGCCTCCACTAAATTATTCATGTCATGCCCGCCATACCGATTCACATGTTTAAATCATTTACAATATTTAATTTATAACAAACTTATGCGGAAATGCCGCGCATTTCATTCGCGTCTTATTAAAATTCGTGTTTTTCTGCGTCTAGTTTCTAGGCGCTTCCTTTGTTTTCTTTGGCAAATATTCGCTGAAGCTCTTCAATTGCCAAATGTCTGCTGATTAATTTTTTAATTTCTTCTTTTTACAAATACTGCTTTTTAAAAAGTAATAAGTTGATAACCGATCCCAAATGAGACAATTCATAACCCTCCGACTCCGATACACCTAAAAACATAAAAACTTTGATCCAGTCAATGGGTAGGCAAGTTGCATTATTCGTTGAAGCGCACATGTGCGGCAGATGTTCGGGGCTCTTTCTGTGAGATTACCTCCCCCGACCTCCCCCGCCCCTAACCACCCCGTTGAGTCACTGACCTCTATTCGGAGGGCACTAGGAATGGTTCGACCTGTTTCGTTGCTCCAACTAATTTCATACACGAAACTGTTGAGATTCGAGCTGATGAAGTTCGGCGAAGGAGCAATTAAAGTTGGGTTATTAATACCCCTTCGCGTGAGCCGACACATGTTCCAGCTAGGGCTGATTAGACGATAAAATCAGGTTTCCACTTTCAAGGTTACGCAGCTGTTTTATTGTACCGCGACATGAACCGTATGTCTTTTCTGTTGGCATTCTACTTTTAACGTTTTTGTGATCGTTGGCTGGTTTTATTGGGAGTTTTTGCACGACAGTTTTTTTATTGTTACTGTAACTTTTGGCAGGGTGTCTGTCTTCGTAAATCGTAGCATTGACGGTAACCTCTATTTTTAATGTTCTTTACTATTTTTGGCAATGTTTTATAGAAAGTCTTCATTGACGTCATTTAGCAGTCTAATCATTTCGGCGATGTTATAAATTACCGGTAATGGCTGTGTATTTATGTCGATGGCACACCTCATATAATGGCGCGTCGAGGTTCAACGCTCTAGAATCTTTAGTGGGACTATCAAAGCCGGCAGTATAAACGCAATCGCTCGCGGCTCTGTCGAAATATTTACGGCATTTAGTTTTTTGCTTACCGCTCTCTTTGAAATTTGCAACGTGACTAACTTTAAATGCATTACTGCTTGTTTGTTTTATACCGGTCCTCACAGTCTGTGTGGTATTTTTTTTTTTGTTTATTTAATACGTATTTTACGTTGATAACGTCTTTTTCAAGTTGGGGTTTAGTTTTATAGGTATTTTGTCCTAAATGCCTTTCAAATTTGATTTGCGCAATATGAGTCGTACTGGCTACGCTAAATAATCATTGCACATTTTAATAGCAATTCAAATGTCTGTCCTTCAATTTATTCATTCGGTAAATGAATAATGCAGCAGCTCGTATTGTGACGCGTCCGATTACTCAAGTTATTGACTTGGTAATACTTAATTAGTTTCGACCGGTTGGCTGATAATATTCTTGTCGGTGTTACGTAAGTCGTAACCATTTCTTCTTATGTGTTGTTTTTCTTATCAACTAAAAACCTTGTAATTTATTTATAAGAAGCTATAAATATATTGTCAATCAGTTGATCGACAATTTCAAAAATCACAATACTATTTGGCTCCACTGAATAGATTTGACGTTTTGTGTTCTTGTTTAACGTTCCGTGTTCCTTAATATTGCGCGATGTTGTAAGGACCAGATCGTGCGAGCCAATTCCCATTGGTACAGTGTTTATAAATTCTGGAAAGGAATCGAGTGCGCTAGTATTTGTAAACATGCAGTCAGCGCTGAAGTTTCCCAAAATACTTCAAACAAGAGTTGAGCGCGCGCCAACTGAGTGCGTAGACGGCGCGAGGCTCGCGGGCCCTCGTAAACTTTTCACTATACGACATCTCGTTTTATTCTCCACCGTCATTTATGCGAGTCTAATTTATAACCGGCAGAGGCGGATATTTATCCGACGTTAAGCTTTCACAGATATTTTGGCGAGATCTCTTCGGCGTTATCGCTGACATAGTTTACATGGCACGAATATTGGGTTTTATTGAATTATCAGTCGGTTTCCGGAGTTTTATCGTTGTAATTGTCGTTGATATGCGACATGTTAACCTTGTCGCCGCCGTTGTCTGTAAATTGTGTGATCGATTGCACAACTCTATTTGCACAATTGCCGGCGCGGCGATGTGACACAAGGGGAACGATCGTTTTGATATATTCAATACCACTTGAATAAAGTGATCTATGTATTAAAGAAAATTGTGTAATTACAATCAGACAAAGACTAGGGTTGTTACAAAAATGTTTTGTCAGTATTATTTACAATACTAAATTACTTGCTCCTATGTTATTAGTAATTATTACTTATTAAATTCAAGTTTTTATGTTCGAGTTTCATTCAACCATTTTTTTCGGAAAGTGAGTCAAATTGTAAAGATAATTTCAACCCCTTTTACATAACTAATTATGTAGCAGATGTACTGTGCTCAGATTGAGTGATATTCGCGTCAACGCAAGGGAACAATGTAGGCGCTTTATCAAAATTTCCCGGGAAAGCTGTTTACGTAACATTAAACCAAATATATACAGGCTCAACGAAACACACGTGTATTGATCGGTTTTTCTCTGTATTTTATTCTATGATGTATTTTATATAATAAGTCTCGTCTTAAATCCATTCGAAATATATTTCACTGCCAGATCGAAAAGAGATTTTGGGTGATGATAACACTAGTTACGTTAATCGTTATTCTTACCTTCTATATCATGAAGGCTTTAGAATTAACATACCTACCTAATAATTTTAAAAATATCCTAATTCAATAATTCATTTTTCTAATTACGGTTTTATTGTGAGACTACATCAACATAATATTAAATAGCGTAATATTTTTGTTTCACCTCCAGATGTTCTTCAAAATCGCGGGTAAGTAAATCAAGAACGACCTCAGTGACACAATATGTTTATGAGATAATTATACAGAAGAGTCGCGTATACATAACGAAATAAAATTCATGAGCTTAACTCACGAACTGCAAAACGTGAACGACTAGTTATGCACCTGATAATATTTTTTACATATTTTAGGTAGATCTATGTTTTCAACAATTTTTTAAAGTAGAAGCAAAGATTCAGAGTTTTTTTCACAGCAAGATTACGCGGCGTTATGACAAGAAATAACGAAAAGTACGATAATTTTATGGCGTTTAAAAATTATGTTACAATATCTAGTAGGTAGGTACGATCGGTAATGTAAGTTGTAATACAAAATATTCTATGTTAATTTTAGCTGTTGCCAATGCAATTCATCACAGTTGTTTTCCGTAGCTGTAGCTATATAATATGGAAATTTGGCACAGACGATGTAGCCGAGTAGAATAACAAAGGTTATCCTCTTTGTTTGAGTTAAATTAATTTGAAATTTTTCCTCGTATGCAATAACAAAGTGTGCGGGTAAAGAAACTAACTTGATTTAAAAGTTTTCAATTTGATTACGGTTTTGTTTCTTGTTGTTGAGGCAAAATTTTTCTGTCTGTCAGCATTTATTAATTTTCTCATGTATCTGGGTGTCTAGACCTTTCTTCAATCTTATAGACCGAAGAAACATAAATAACTCAAAAAAAAATTGTTGTTTTAGGGGAGCTATCCCCTAAAACAACCTACATGCTTTTCTTGCAAAAATTTACAGCCGTTGCCGAAATACGCATGCATAGAACACAAGATATGAAGAAACATAAATATGTATTATGTAACTCAAAATACGCGCTTTCAAAGACAAAAGTTAAAGATTTTTCCTCCCCCAAAAAAACAACCTACACGCTTTTCTTGCAAAAATTTACAGCCGTTGCCGAAATACACATGTATAGAACACAAGATTTTCTCGTTTAAAGTATTCGACTATTAACGTGATTGATGATAAAGGTGAATGCGAATGTTCGTCGTCCGTCGCCGCCTGTCTAGCGAGACTCGTATTTATTTACCTCCTCTCCCGGGTGACCTATATCGCTCGCGCTGTGATGTACACAAATAGGTGCACAAATAAACACGGAATTGTTTTTGGAAGATTCAAAACAGGATGTTTGGATAGATGTTTCTGAATCGCTAAAGGAAGCAATTTTTTATGAAAGAAGTCCGTAAACTTTGATTCCATATCTGTGCCACAAGAACGATTAAGTTCAAGTAATTTGGAGTGTTTTCATTCATACTATTATTAATTAAATACCGTCATTTCAGGGTTTTTATACACTTTATCATACGACTGACTGTCTCTTCCGATAAGTCGACAGTGATTTTGTAAGACCCATTTTAAACAACGCTTAAAATCCTCAGTCCGGAAAACCCGTGACGCCGCTGTATATTCCACATAATATGTAAATTTAGGGTGCTCGCAGATCGTAAATTCAGGCAAGGGATCTCGCGAGCAAATTTTAAACATCAGGCAGCTTATTGAGAAGTCATACGAGCTTAATACACCTATCATCTTGTGTTTCATTGATTACAGCAAGGCTTTCGATTGTATTGTATGGTCTGACTTGTGGAGGGTCCTGAAAGAACTCGTCGTGCCGCACCACCTCATCGCTCTTATTTAGGCTCTGTACAAGAGTAACAAAGACGTTGTTAGGGTTAACAAGACCTACTCAAAACCATTTAGATTTGGAAAAGGCATCAGGCAAGGCTGCATTCTGTCACCAATACTCTTTAACGCCTACGGAGAGTACATAATAAGAAAGCCTGCGAGGGTTGGAAAGGTAGAGTTTCAATAGGTGGCATCAAAATATTCAATTTTCGCTATGCAGATGACACCACGCTACTGACCGCAAGTGAACAAGAAATGGCAGAGCTACTTGACAGAATGAGAAAGATATGCTTAGAACTAGGCCTTAAGATTAACAACGCAAAAACCAAGCTAATTTGGTGGTTAATCGCACATCATCATCGTACAGCACATTAGATCTTGTAGGCCTGCTTGATTTTGAAGTAGTCTCCGACTTTGTATTCTTGGGATCCAACATCAACAATATAGGATCATGCGAAAAGGAGATGAGAAGGACGTGGACTCTGATTTCTGAAGAAAGCGGATCGCGATCGAATTAACTCCTTCGAGATGTGGTGCTGGCAAAAAATGTTTCAAATACCATGGACTGCCTTTCGTACCAACCTCTCCATCCTTAGTGACTTAAAGATAAAAACAAGACTATCGTCGATTTGCCTACGTGCTACTCAGGCAAATTGACGACCAAAAAAATCCAAAACTCTAGAAGTACGTAGAGTTTTGCATTTTTTTGGTCACGTCGCAAGAAAGGATGGCCATAATCTCGAACAGCTTGTGGTTACAGGCAAAGTTGACGGTCGCCGCCCAAGAGGCCGAAGCCCTATTAGATGGTTTACCAAGTACGCACAACTCTAGATACCGGCCTCCATGATGCTCTCCATTCTGCCAAGGATCGCCACAGATGGCGTAATGTGGTCGTCACTAAACGGGGAATCACGATTCACGACCCTCAGCAATGAGGAACACCACCCATGTAAATTTATTCCACTGCTGAAAAGAACAATTAATTACATCATTAATCAATCGCGTTTGCCTAAAATCATTGTCGTGGAATATGCACACTTTTATAACTTCATACTTCACCGCTAGAAATTGCACTATTGCACTGTGCGCACACGCACACATAAGCATAATAATTTACACGAGCGCTGATGCATCTTCAAGTATTTAATAATATGATTAACCTACAAGTTATTCAACTAAGTAGTAAGTACGCATTTAGTCGTCATGTTGTTGTTTGTGTGTCTTATCAAGTGTTGTTGATATTTAAAGGGTACTATTCAACTGTTCTTTGTAAGTTATTATCTATACACAGTACACACCCCAATCGAATTTTAATAGCCCTAGATAACACATAATACGCAGTTACGTTTGTTTGTTGTAACATAACAAATATGCAATGATTAACTAGAGTAAATCTCTGTTTATCAAATCCGTATTCATTAGAGTATGTTTATTTATAATTAAAACCTAATCAGTTGCTGCATCATAATCAGTAGTTTTATTGTCGTTTTTAGTTTTTATTAAATGATTATGTAACTTTGAATAAATTACTTTGAACAACGACAAGTTCTAAAACCAGCTTATTAGCAAAATACTTCTTTCATTCATCTTTTTTTACATTTGCAATATCTTCATAAGCACCACGGATTATAAAAAAATACGGATGGAGCATTACACTATAAAGAGGTGAAGCATGCAAGGTACGACAATTTCGTCACAATTTCGTTTATTGTACACGTGACCGACACTCACACACGCAACTAGGTACTACAACCCGCTGTCATTATACATAGAGTGACGGCGCCAAAGACACGCACACATTTTACATGGGCGGCCATTACTATGCTTCACTCGGGATTAGACAAGGTTACATCCGTTTTTTTTTTTTTAAATCCGTAATAAGCACTATCTCTACTTACACACCCATCACATAAAATATGTGTAAGAGCAACAGCAGATTCGGTTACTGGAACTAAATTGATTATAATATAATATTCTTTATTATATTATATAGAATTGCCACCCAGGTTTGGTGTACTAAAAAAGCCAGCGCGTATCCAAATCGCGCTAGAATCGCTTCATATGATCGACCATATGGAATTCAACTACACTCACGCCTGGCCGAGCATATGCTCGCATATATGCGTGCACCTCGTATGCATGTTGCCAGGCAACCGGCTCGTTGCTAGGCAATCGATTGCCACAGTCGAGTGAAAACTTTACGCTAATTGGCATTGACGGCGATCGGTAATGGCGCCTATAATGTAGGACACTTTCTTTTTTGCATTTAAATGCCCGATACCAGATTAAAAATCATGTTTTATTTATTTTGAATTTGTTACAGATGGAAATTTTTGTGATGATGTTACATACTATTTACATATTTTGTTTGCGAAGCCACATAATAATTCACATGAATATTTTTTGTGACCCTAAATTTTATTCATCTTTATTGCATTTTTATATTTTAATTCAAAAGCTCATTTGAACTGCATCATCAAAATGAGTCATGTGTTTTTTTGAAAAGATACAACAAGCCTTTCCGTCCTTTCTCTGTCTTGCGATTTTAATGATGGGCCGGTGATATGACGTAACAAGATGGCGTACAATGGGCTAAACGCTTCCCGCATGCATTAATCAGCGTTGTCTGCAGCGAGTGTCTGGGAGGGATTAGATACTGGCTACAGACCGTTATTTACCTCTTATAATCCTTATGCTATTGGAATAAGGGTCCCGGGAGAGGTAAAATAACTCTGGACGGTCTTTGGATATTCTATTCGCCGTAATTAATGGCTTTTGGCAAATACACCCCGATGTAAATAGATACGTTATAAACGGAGATGCTTATTTTTTTAACGAAAACGAAGCTACGATTGCGATGGTTTCGCTAAATCGTTCATCTGAACGTTTGAAGGGGCCTGGTTAACAATAATTACTGGACTTTGATTAGATAGGCATTAAAGACGCCCCACGCCTAGCGCTGACCAATAATAGCACTGTAAAGTTTTTGAATTCTACTCGAACGGTAATTGTGAGTCACCCCGCTGATCCAAGCAAAGTCGAGTTGAGAGTCAAAGAAGAGAATTTCTCTTCCTTCTTGAATTCATTTCGCTACTAGCGCAGCTCTATCTCATCGGACGGATATCTTATATACATACTATTATATGAATAACCTGGTATTATCGAGGTTGAATTGTGAATTTCACGCCAGTATCATCGGCTTTCCGTTACAAAATAGGTTTGACTACTAGTCGAAAGATCAAAGTACGATGGCTTCTATCAGTTTCACGTAGAGTATTATGGTAAGCACAAAGCCGTATAGAGAGTGGCACGAATAGCAATTTAGTTATTGCGTCCAACCCACGCCCGTAACGTCGATGACCTTTTGACAGCTCAGGTCTCGTGCCGATAAGCTAGGACAATAGGTCTAGATTTATGTGGGTCTTGGTACGGAACAATTTACTATTGTAATGGCTGTTACGGTAATTGCCTACGTATGTAGTGGAATAAGTATATTAACTTGAGGATGAGGTTGGTAAATTCTTGAAATGTTGAAGTTATTATGCGCACTTTAAGAAATACGAGGAAATGTGTTGGAATTTAAGGAATGATTTAATTTCGGTAGGGACCTATTCAAATCTACTTTTTATAACATTAATTTACATTATCTAAACTCATAGGATAGACAAGGTAAGAAACACAGTCATTTCAAAAATCGCAATCTTGATTACGAAAGAAACAAAAAGGCCTATTACACAATTTCGAAAAACGGAGGTAACGACTTTCAGATATAAGGACGAAATTAGAGTGGTCCCTTCATCGTCGTAATACACAAAATCCACTCTCTCTTTCCAGATGAAGAATCAAAATTATAGACCAGAAGACTAAGCTGAATACCTCTTCAATAAAATGTGAATAATGAACGCCTACTTGCGATTTGCGAATAGAGAAGACTTGATTTATTATATTGTGGTTCCCGCTGTAGGCAGAATGCTCGGATATTAGACATCCATTTAAATTAATACTGTAATTAAACGTTAATATTGATACTAGTACATAATATGTATCTACAATCTATATATCTACAGATAACAGTCATGGTACCTGATAAATTAGCGTAAGAACAGGTAAAGAATAGAGCAATAATTTTAATACGTCTCTGTTCCTTGTTCCATCCAGTCGGAAAAAACTTAATTGAATGTCCTTGTTCGTTCTTATGAAACTACATTAATCTTATACCTTTAAACGAGCAATTCTTGTATATATAATATATATATATATATATATATATATATATATATATATATATATATATATATATATATATATATAATATATATTTGGAATCTTGGAATCGGCTCCAACGATTTTCATGAAATTTAGTATATAGGGGGTTTCGCGGGCGATAAATCGATCTAGCTAGGAATCATTTTTAGAAAATGTCATTTTATTCATGTTTCATCGAATACCGAGCAAAGCTCGGTCAAATAGGTGGTGTAACATTAAAAAGTAGAATCAAATGATTTCATGTCATGATTTCAATCGTCATCGCACAAAAATAGTTTTCTTACCTATGTCACCCCATCTCAGAACGTCGTGTCCAGCCGCTTAAATCTGTCATAACCGCCGTTTGGAATATAATATATTATTACATAACGGGTCTGTTTTACGAGGAAATTAAAATGATTTTGTTGTTCGTGGAAACTGGTTCACAAGGAAAATAATATTACCTACGTAAGTATTTGTCACCGATGTTAATATCTGTTGGTGACCGAGGAAGTCTATGTTTATTAATTTTAGTTGGAACAACTAAAATTGATTTCTCGTCCTTATTAAGGACGAGGAGAAAAGTAATATTTGCGATAGATATCTCGATTTAATAAAACATCTTGCTATAAATAACCGTAACAGGAAAATAGATTAAATTCTAATACTCATTCTTTGCGTTCTATCTAAGAATATGACTGCTTCATAATGGGATTGTATTTTGGCTAAATACTAAATATTGTATTTGTAAATAATAATAATTTTCGATATCAACTTATAAAGATTGAAGTATGACATAATACAGGCTCGTTAATTTAGTTGCCGTTTCTGCTTTTATTTAGATAAAACTACATTAAGCTCGCGACTCCGTTGCGCCAAAATTCGTTTATCGCGTGGCACCTTACACTTTTTCGGGAATAAAGTATCTAATGTCCTTTCCCGGGCCTCAAAGTACCCCTATAGCAAATTTCAGCAAAATCAGTTGAACCGTTTCCTTTCCCGGGACTCAAAGTACCTCTATAGCAAATTTCAGCAAAATCGGTTGAACCTTTTAGGCGTGAAGAGATAACAGACAGACAGACACACTTTCGCATTTCTAATATAAGTATGGATAATATATATGGATATGGAGGAATAGATGGATATGGATGACATAATTTAATTTGGTAGCCGTTTCTGCTGACATTTAGATGAAAATGTTTAATATTAGCATAATATGTATCGGTGAGTTCTCACGCGTGATGAGTATGGTCACTAACATCGAGCGGAGATTCGTAGATTTATTTCCTCCCCGGCGTTAGATAGAGCATTACGAATAAATCTCCGCCAACCAACGGTCCCGTTTTATCGTTTCTCAGCAATCTCGTCACATTTGCTTTCTTTTCTCGCCGTTTATTAGCCTTTAAACTTAACGTAACAAATATTAAGTGAATCACTCCGTTCATTTGCAATTTAAATGAGCCGAGACCCGGTTTCACGAAACCAGTTTTATACGGTCATTAATTTTAATATTTATATAAGTGCTATCATTTATTTAAATAAATTACGCTTTGTGTTATTATTATACTGGACTATGCAGTATGAACCGGTATGGAATTAGTATGCGCGTTTTTAGACATCTAAGCTCAAGGTTCACGGTAGATAGCTCTTGTGCTACTTGGTGTATCTCGTTTGGCTTCTGCTTCATTTGCATCTTGTCAAGGGAAGGATCTGACTTTGTCCTTATCGTGTTTGAGTTAAACGTTTTTATAACGTCTGCACGTATATCCTCGTTTTTGTTGACGATCTTATTGGCGTATCAAAACAACGTTACCTCTATGGAAATCCACTTTGTGTGTTCGTGATTCATAATCGGCTTTTATTGGTAGACTTAGAAAGTGAAGTGTTCAATGTCCGCTGCATACAAAGCGACTAACCGGTTGCGTAACTGTGCCGTAGATTAGCGCGTCACGGCTGTCACGCGCAGCAAAAAACGGTTGCAGAACCGACGGACCCCCTCGCAGACGGCTATTACGCCGTAAATAAGCGACCTATTGAACTCTCAGAGATCTGGGTACTTAGTCAGATGAGGGTTTCCGATATTTCATTTGCCACTAGACCCGACTCACATGAAGCGGTGATGGACACGTGTTTTTAAAATCTAAGTACATAATATAATAATATGTGTGTATTAATTTTACGACACTTTCCTACCTATCACCTGCCACCAGGCGAAGCTTTGTATCAATAGCGTTTTTGGCGTGTCTATTATTGTGTATCAAACAGCTTCATTCAAAACTCTCGATTGACGTGGCGCTTGCGATTCCTCATGTCAAACCCCATACATTTTTTATTCTCTACATTTACCGTCGAATCTATCGAATGCAATTTGCCAATGTGCCCTGCTACGATTGGTCACGCATCGAAAGAATGAAAACGGACAAAGCGCGAACCGAACTCATTGGAACGTGAAAATGGAAGTATCACGCTCGTAAATCGCCCGCGAATGCGAAGGAATGCCAGCAGCTACCTACTGGCATACATAAAACTTGTCGATTTTCGCATGATAACGCCAGCGCTGGCCTTGCCGTTTAAACTGACATTTAAATTGCACGAAGTTTTGACCGCGCAATTCCGTAACCGGTTCTGTTAAACGTTCCAACTTTAAGTGGGCTCAATTTGGTTGGCCCATATTAGCATGTAGAGCAGATTCTAAAGGTTAATAGTCGAATATGCATTCGTCTAGAGTCTAGACTCTAGACTGCGGATGATATAAATATGTCTCGGTCTTTTGAATAATGAGAATTCAAAGTTTGCATTACAGTAATTAAATCACTATTTTCAAACCTATGAAAAATGTTGCTGTACTTGCTTATGCAATGATGTCTGTATATATAACTGATGGCCCACCACATATTCCCACCACTGTATCTCCTGTGCCGCCAGGATCGACAGCGGTATCCAATTATGAAAACACTTTGATATGATCTCAGGGAGCCAGCTCAGGGTCCCAAGACAGCTTCAACATGTCCCTCGGACATGTTGAAGCTGTCTTGGGACCCGAAGAAGTAGGAAGTATACAACGGGCTTTGGGCCACCACACATTCCCACTACTGTATCATAATATATATTTATGTAACTGATGTCTAGTACCACAGTTTTTTTTGGCATAAATTTATCTAAATTCACTAATGCTTTTCATTGGCTAAAACCAAAAAGTTGGCCAATCAACGAAACTATTCTAACTTCAGTCCAAACAAATTCGGACACTGCACTGTCCATCAATTAGGTTTATGAGAATAGCTTACTTTATCGAATTTGAATATAACTTTTTCAGTGTAATCAGAGACATGTTTACGTTCGATGTTTACATAATATGTTTCGACTAAATAATCGATATGTTGAGCTGACTCGGCGCTGCAGGCTAACGTGAACTTTGAACAACTTTCATATTGTGTTATGATTACTGCCGTAAGCGAAATGTTATTAATAAAATTGCAGCAACACTATTTTCATGACTCAGCTATCGCCAATGTTTGGAGCGCCTTTTGATTAGCTTTTTCCAAAGAATTGTTAGAACTAGACTTTAGGGGATCTCAATCATGCGATCATGATTTCGACGCCTACATGACATAAATTTATACATATAGAAATCTTGCGTATATTTCATGCTATTACAATATTCAATATTGTACTATCGAAACATTGACGTTACGATAGAAACGTATTCAAAGCATTAATGAGACGCCGGGGCGTGTAGCGAGAATTGATTTTCATTTCACAAAAATCACAAAAAGAATTCGTTTTTGTGACGTTTCAATAATTTCGAAAAGCGTACCAAAAGGAGCGGAATTATTCTTGCGGGAATCAGCTGCTCGGGCGGCCCCTTGTGAGAAATGAAGGGGATTTGGGGCCACCGTCGCCATGGCAACGCCAGAAACGGAAGCTTACCTATATTTATGAGAGGATTAATGCTTTCGTAATTAAATCACAAGACTCTTCATCTTTGTGTTAAAGTTTTTGTAATGTTACAAAACCTTTAGCTGCCCCATTATTAAGACTTATATCTAGGATTTAAAAAGATGACAAAGACACTAATAATATGGAATGGATAGTCCTGAATTTTCTTTGTTCATTAATAAGGGCGTAAAAGTCCTAAGACCTAGTCAGCAATTTAGCGATCAATAAAGACTAGAATAAATATTTTCTATTCTTTGTTACCAGATATTGTAAATCCTTTCTTCATTACTTTTTAATACTCGATCTTTAACCGCGATTCTAGATAGACGTTTAGGGAAAATCAGTATCATTATCAGGTCAAAACAATTAAATATCATAATTATTATAATACCTACGTCCTATTATAATAACTACTACATACATACGAGTCTTTTAATATCGTATTTGCATATTATAATATATAATTCAGTTCACATAGTTATGTAATAAAATGTTTACAATTCTGTTATTACGCAATACACTGCTCTAATTAATAAATAGTTTGGAATATCAGATGAGCTAGATTCATATCAACATGACTAAATTAAATTTAATGCAGAAGGAAATAGTAACGAATATTATGATTTGAACTCAAAATTAGGTTGTGATTTTCAATTTTTGAAACTATATTTTGTTTTTAAGATTTTTAATTATAAAAAAATTATATTTTGTTTTTAAATCATGTTTAGTTTTTGCTATTTACAATAAATAAACTTTAAAGATGTAAAATCAAATTTAATAAAAAAGAAAATTTAACCCTACGAAGTTAACCTTGTACCTCGGTAGCCCAAGTAGGTATATTTGACAATATTCGTAACGTCAAATGAAAGTGCATAGACACAGCTTTCATAATTTTCAGCCAATAACTTTAAATGTGCTTGGGCTCCAGTTACCGCAGTGGTTAAAACGAGTCGATGACGCCATCGAACAATGAAACGGATATCAGTATTATTGTTAACTCGTAAAACCCATTTCGTATAATTAATTATACATACAACATTCTCCCAGAGGCCGCGTGGAATACTAATTCGTAGTTCATGGCTACGCGTCGCGAATGCGCGCGATGGTGCGATTCATATTCTACGGCGAACGAAGGTACGCTTTCGTCCAGGGTTGTCTACTTAATGTGCGGAACGTGAGGCAATTTCATGCCTTTTAAGGTCGTTGTGAGCATAGTTTTGGGCATTAATGGTGATATTCTAAGGTTCATTTGCATATATGACAGATCTAACCTAACCCTGAGCCAGATATCTTTGAACGAAGAGTGAAAGACGACGTATTAAGGGTTTAAATTTAATATTTAAACAACATCCGTGCAAGTGGCGTTAGTGAACATTCGACTTCTAATTGATTGGTATATGTCTATGTTACGTAATACAAAAGCAATGCCAGATTTATTTACTGCATTGTATATTATCAATAAATCAGAGCAGGATGCTTCAATGCTTGACAGTCGGCAGCCCTGTTTTCATCCACGATAAGTGTTCGCCCTCGGCAAAAACCGCAACGTATGAAACGCAAACCGAGCCAGACATTATGCACGAATGTAATAGCCTATAGCGAGAGCGGGGGCTTTGGCTTCATTAGTTTTTTGCGTACGCTCCGTTCGTGCTCTTGGCAAAATATTTATACGTAGACTAAAAACTGTCTGCTTTTTAAGCTACATTTACATAACGATTGCGAAAGACTTCGAATTTTGCCTTAAGTTCGTTTTATGTCATTACTAATTACAATCTTAATTCTTCTATTTCAGATATTTACGTTTCTAATGCCTTTGTAGTCTTTTCAATTTAGTCTGAAGTCGTCTGAATGTATAGTGGTATTAAGTGGAGCGTTGAAGGTTGCGAGGGCGACCTTTTAACGAAATTCACGCTCATTTTATTTTCAAATTACCACTTATTTAATTTTATTTCTACCAATTTTATTAAATTCTTTTATCTCGTCCTCCTTTTCATTAAGGTCATGCGTGGAATTCGTAGACTTCGCTAACGTAAAAAACCTCGCTATAAGCCAACGATGATCTCTATTGTCTTAGAATAGGAGAACATAATGTGATGTTATTTATGTAAAGGCGCAAGAAACTGTTACATTGAATGTGTTTCACATCATCGCTAACGACTCGTCTGTTCCGAGAGAAAATACTTTTGATTACAATTACCGAGCACAATGGACGCCCGTGAGAGCCGGCCGTATTGTCTTTAAATTTATTATGTATCGCGGATCCGCTCTATTTACCCAGCCGGCAACAAAAGAAACTAATAATGATATTAATTGCGCGTTGCGTGCCACGCGGCCGATAGCGATACGTACATGCGGCCGGTCGTGCGGAACGGAAGGAGTATTCGAAATTATCCAACAGAATGATTCTGGTTATCTAGAATAAGTGCTTGGGTCTTGGAGTGACTCCGACTATCCGGAGTGCATACTCGGAGTGATTCCGGTTATCCAGAGTTCTCGGCATGACTCCGGCCATGTGGTCGGCTCCACAAGATGGCGGCGGTCGTGACCGACTGGATTCCGGCCGTCCGCCCGCCGCGGCCACGAACCCCCATCAATTATGCATGAATGCGACCAAAGTACGCCTATGTTTACTTCCACGAGACAACGATTTATTGCCTCGTGCGGTTTTTGACATTCGATCCTAGTATTGTTTCGCACTTTGTAACTTTATACGCGTTGGCATTCTTACGTTGGCAACGCGTGTTCTGAATTGCTCCTAAATATTCGCTATTTATCGTATTGCATTTGGCATTTGCTAGTGACGGAAGTATTTCTACTTAATCAAAGTCGAATACCGTTATGTTTCGAGTGTCGTTTATCTTCAGATAAAGGTTATAGAATGTTTGCCTTGAGTTTATCATCGAGTATTATAAAGACGGTCTTATAATACTCGTAAGTAAGCATTCGTTGATAACGACTATATTCAGTCGAATACGAGCTGAGTGCAGAATATTAACTAAATTATGAGCATGATTCATATGATTGCATCACATTTGGTTTTTAAATCGACGTGTTTTATCAGCCTGCGTCCGCTTTGTATTATACGATACTATACTATAGATATAGTTTAAAACTCATTGTTCAATGCACGCGATTAGAATTATACATGAACCACTTCCATATACGGAACGG
The DNA here is from genome assembly GCA_905333045.1 of Lysandra bellargus. NCBI lineage: Eukaryota > Metazoa > Arthropoda > Insecta > Lepidoptera > Lycaenidae > Lysandra > Lysandra bellargus. Next base: position 6,582,566 of record HG995353.1, read on the forward strand.
TTCTTTTCTTTCTATTGTATAATACGGATATTAATAATAGTCGTAACACGTGATCAAAATTAAGGCGGTTCCAAAGCATTTAATTTGTTTAAACTCTTCTTCTTTGATATAAATCGCGTTAACCAATACTAAACGCTTTAGGCGGCCACTCGGCGGCTAATAAATTGGAATGAACTGGTTTCTTCCCCATTACAAACCAGTTCCCACCACTTGCGATATATCGTAACGATCGATCGCAAATGGGTCGTCTTATGCTAACCCCGTCCAACATGAGATGGTCTATCCGAAGTCCGGAGTCTAGTCACGATCGTATTGAATTATATTATTAGCGGTTAATTAGTATTGTATTGAAATGTACACGCTCACCTTGATCGTTCAACACGATATAGTTGTAACCTCGTCACAGTTTGCGGAGAAAAAATCCCAATCCGTTAAGTTATGTTATCAGCTGTTAGTACACACTAGGTGACAAAATATGTACGTAACTACCTACGCAAAGTCGTTATTGCATTCTTACGATCTTACTACAAAAGATTTAAACACCTGTTGAGTAGTTGATTAGAGAAAACGTACAAAATGGTTTCAAAACAAATGTCGAATAGATGTTTAGTTTTTTGTGGTAAGACCGTGATAGTTTGGGAATATAAAGTGAAATTAATTAAAAGTTGATGAAACTTAAACCCCGAAATAACAACATTAATCCTTCAGGCCCCGCGCGAGCACCGGTGATCGCGACAACAATAGAATACAATAGCAATTCCTGGAAATTCCGACTGAAGTATTAATACGGCTTCGATTTAGTTTGAAACCTATCAAACAGTATTTTTTTGGAGTTTTGGCCCATCAAAATGCGTTTTATGTTAATTTCACTTTGACAGGTTTTACGTATATTAAATCAAGACTGCATCAAAACCTTAACAAAGATGTATACCTCTGTTGGCTTATTCGCGCCCGAAGAGTTCCAGACACAATCGTGTAGCCCTGGCCCCTGAACAAAGTTTTGGTGTCTCCTAGTGCGTACAGCACCGTACCTTATCAATGTTATTAGCGCTATTTAGATAGGCTGTACAGTGTACACATAGCTGGTTATCAGTCGCTGCAACCAGGTTATCGTGTTTGAGCTTGCTATCAACGGGTACCTTGTGTGCGTTATCTAACCCATCTAGAAAACATGATAAACGCTTATTTTTAGTTACGTGCTGTTTAGCTATTCATTCGTCGATACAGGCCTGTACATTGTTAAAGAATCGCCAGAAGTTTGGAGATTTTGTGTCGTCATCAATACTTAATATAATTAGGGAAGTATCTATCTGTTACCTCTTTACGCCTGAGATTAAAGAGGTAACAGACAAAATTAAATTTCATCCAAATTGCGGAATGAGTTCTGAATAGATTTGGATAAAATTTAGATTTTACTATTAGTCCTTGAAAAGGACATTGTTTTATCGTCGACAAATGAAACTTGGGGAAACATGTAGTAATAACTAATTTGCGGAAAAACATACGAAACCTTGTAGCCAACATCTAGTAATTTGTTGTTGATAAACTAGAACTACTTAGATTATTATTTTGTAGTAGGCAGTAGCTAAGTGCAATAAATTTGTATAATGAAACATTACATGCCATAGAACTCAGATGATGTTTATTGCTAATACTAGCACAGTTAACACAAGGGCGTAATAGATATTAGATACATGACCTCTTTGTGGGTACTTCAAAACGTGTTTAGATATGTTATCTTAACGATGCTTCATATTAATAACTCGCAGTAAGCAAATGAAATCCAGCATCACATATAACATACCTATTCTGATTTTATTATTTAGTGCAACGTCAATGCAGCTTTGTTCCTTGTTTGATCCCGTCCTGGTTGACCTGATTGTCCTGTTGATGATATTCCTTGATTGTCCTATCCAAGACCGACATCTAACGTCGTTTCAGGTGTTTAACGTTGGCTTGCCATGAGAATATCAAAATTTGGTTTACTTTAGTTTTAGAAATGGACTTGAACGAACAGGGACGAATGCATTAATGTTATATGAAAATAGAATCGGGTTAAAGATAAATCTCAGTTGTAATTTGTATAAAACGAGTCGATGTTATTCAAACAGGCTAAGCTATTTTTGCAAAAGGTCACCCCTATAAATGTCGGCGGAATCCCAGATGAGACTTCAGACTGGGCTTATTGATTCCCCATTTTTATATTCGAGTCGCTCCATGCCCAACTTTCTGTAAGCAGGTAGACGGCTATTCACTGCCATTTTTAATCTCCAAATATAATACAAATTGTTTGGGCACATCCCAAATCGTCCTAGTTGTGTTTATTCTATAATAAGTTTACGTAGGATGTTCTCGGAAAAGCTATTTCGGTATTGTTTACTTTTATTTTCATCGGTAACATGAAGCTTCATAATATATTTAAAGAATTCATTTATTATTGCCCGTGAGTGATAGCCCGTGAATTGTTGAAGGCGTGCCAAAAGTTTAACGAGCGCGGAATGCAGTCCAGCAATATATTGTTTATGTTCTGAAATGTTATCGACTCGACTATTATTACATACATACTCTGATTAGCAATTTATTACATTTACTTTTATAATTACTGCAACGCACTCATAATTGCTATTTATATTGCGTTCGAGTTTTGTAATACATTTTGCATTTATGCAATGTTCCGTTTTACTGCATTAATTTCTTTGCACACGACAGGTTTTTAAATGTCATTTCTCATTATTTTTCTTAATTTTGCCTTGTTATATTTCTTTGTCGATTTCCCTTTGTTTTTCTTAAATATTTACGTCGTTGCTGGGTCGGAATTAATTAATTTTATTACTTCGTACAAATAATTCCCTTATGGCGATTAATTATTTAATTCTATTGTTATTCACATTCATTTACCGACATTTTATGAACAATCGATTTTAAAACAAGGTTACATAGGATTTATTATTTGCCTTCCTCCGGCCACTTATCATCGCTGAATTAAATATTCATATCAACACTCGCTAGGAAACGAAATAAGGTGGCAATACAATAATAATGTAATCATAATTTAGTCCTTCCTGGAGCCTGCTATCAAATGGGGACGTGTAATGTGTGTACACAAATGGATTGTAGATGGGCAGGCAACGGAACCTGACGGAGAGCTGCATGCATCGCTGTCAGGTAGCGCGCGGGGCGAGGAGGGCGCGGGGAGGCACGGGGGACACCTCCGCCCCTCCCCCGGCCTCCTCACACCCGCATATCCGTTCACTTGTTGCTACGTAATGCTACGCAGAAGTACGGCCTGCCTCATGCCTGCCCTTCCTCCCCTCCGAGCCATTTCGACGCGCGTTTCAGTTCTTTGTGTGCCTCCGATACTTTTGCACGTCGAGTTGTTCCGCTAGCGATCGGCTCGAACTACACAGTATACATACATCTGCAAGTGAACGAGTAGCATACGCTGACCCCTCAAGGACAGAAATCGGATTGGATTCTACTTTCTGGATTTGGAGGATATTGTGATTTTTGTGAGTGATTATTATCGGTTTTCTGGAAGAAAATATTGTGAAGAATTATTGTGAAGAATTTTCAAGTGATTTTTAGTGTGCGAAGATTTTTAATATTTTGTTGAAAGGATTTTGTTGAATTTTACCTTGTTGTCAAACGTGAGTATCCGTGCATTTTTGGTGTTTTTAATAATTTTGCTAGCTTTTATTTACAGTTCCACTTAAAAAGTGACGGTATTCTGGAATTTTAGAAATAATCGTGAGGATTTTACCGAGGCTTAGAATAATAATAATTAAAGTGATAATTTCTAAATTTTTGTTATAAATCTTTTACAAATAATAATTGTGTCAATGTAATAATGTAGTGGAATAATATTTTAAATAGCAAATAGTGCAGAGGCTTAAGGTCCACCAATTTTTTTTATTTATTTATATTTTATAATTTTACATATTAGTAACTTCGTTAATAGCTGTTGGTTAATCGATAAACTGAAAATTATTAAATTTCCTCGTCGTAGAGCCTACTTGCTATCGTTATAATCGAAACGTCTGATTCGAAACTATCTAGCAATTGCTACACCATCAACATAGCAGTTGCGTTAACCTCGGGGTTATCATGTTCAATATCGGCCTAGGTATAATTTAAGGCCGGCCACATACAGTCGGAATTACGTTTCGAAATTCCGAAACGGAATATCGATTCTGAATTCCGAACGCAGCAAATCCATACAAATCAATGGCTTTGTCAGACACATACGGAACTAAATGATTTATATGAATTTGCTGCGTTCAGAATTTCCGAATCGATTCGAATCGGAATTCCGACTGTATGTGGCCGGCCTAACACAACATGTCTCCTATTTTATCGGTCTCGCATTCAACAACATAATCATTAACCATTATTCGATTATACAATACATACATACCTACCTATCTAATGTCGTTTTGAACTTTATTTTCATAGATAAGATTTCATTCTATAAGTTACCTACTAACTTTTCAAAGTAATCTACCTCTACAACTTACGATGATATTTTATATTAAATAAGAATAAAACTGTTTCATAGTTTAAACACTGGAATTTAAACCCTATACTGTACTCCGTGAAACATGGCGGTAGGTGTCATTGATTCCCTGTCAAAAACTTGTCATTTTCTATACAAAGCCGCGATTGACAACATCTGACACTTTATTGTCAATTGCGGTTTATACTTAATATAGAAAATGACAAGTTTTTGGCAGTGAGTCAATGACCGCTACCGCCATGTTTCGTCGAGTACAGTATAATCTATAGATAATTTAATTAATGGCGCAGACAGTTCCAAATTTCATTTCATTTTCTGTCACTTTGTGATTTGTCGCTTTGAATTGTAATTCGCAACTCAAATGCGAGATAAGAAACGACAATCGCCGGAGCGAGGAAATTCCTAGAGCGCAAAAAGAAAATTAACGGGTGAAATGAACCAACGCGCAACGTGAATATCGTTTAGAAGGCTTCACATTTGTGCACGTCCTATCTGCTGTTTTCTCAAAGGCTGTTTCAATCCTATCTCTCTCCGTATAGTAGGGCTGCTGAAGAGATTTGTATTTAGAAATAAGCAGATCCTTTGTGTCGTCTTTCTGTGTAAATTGTAATTATGTAATATTTCCTGTGCACAGTAAATTACAGAAAAAGGCTGTTACTATGTCTGAAAATAACTCTGAGGACTTGTCATTATTTCTGAACGGTCCAGGTGAGTAAGTTATGGGGTGGTTCATTTCACCCGTTAATTTTCTTCATGACCTTGTAGTCTATAGAGCCTGTCCAGATTCTAGAATATTCAATAGTCTAGGCCCTAGACTATTGTATATTCTAGAATCTAGACAGATGAAGTACTTTGAAGCGCTACCAGGCGCCATGAATCGTGAATCGTGATGCGACTATAAACTCCGATGGCTTTAAAGTGACTTTAAACTATCCTTCCTGTCCAACGCTTAAGATAGTGCTTTCCTACTTATTTAGGATTTATTCGAAAGGGCTTAAAAAGGGATTTCTATTAATTAAAGAGATTTGCGAACGTCCTTTGTTCTGTCTTACTTTGTCAAACTGTCCCTTCATCAAGAAGGGCTTTCCTAAATTATGTTTTCAAGGTTTACTTTGAAGAGTTTTAACTAGGGAATTTTTAACAATATTTTCTGTAAGGATATATTAATACTTCAGTCGGAATTTCCAGGAATTGCTATTGTATTCTATTGTTGTCGCGATCACCGGTGCTCGCGCGGAGCCTGAAGGATTAATTTGTGTAATTTGTTTAAAATCTTTGCGACGAAATCAGAACTTCGATCAGCAGGCCCGTAAATTAGTGATGTTCGTTGTCGATAACATTATTGTATTATGTAATTACCAAATTGTGGTGAAAGTCATTATAAGGTCAACAATTCCGTGGTTATTGTTCGAGTGGAAGTGATCATTATACGCATGTTGAACAGTCATGCTCTAGTAGCTTTTATGAGATCGTGATTCGAAGAACTAGTCGTGTTTGTTCTAATAAAGATAAATATTTGCTCAAACATAACATGTTTTACCAGAAAAATATTTTGATAATTTATTGAGTCAACGCAGATGTGTCACTAATAACATCATCCTGCTAATTTTGATTTCCTCATTCGTGTAGGTATGATGCACATTTAAATATGGAATCAAAAACAAATTTTATGTGCATAATATTATACTACTTAAGTAATAAAACCCGAGCGATACGACAGCCTTATCTTTATTCAAATTATTAAGGAATATATGCAATTAATTGCCCATAAAGTGAATTTTAATTATAAGAAATAAATTGCATATTAAATTTAACCTAAATAACATTCGCAAGTTTGTTTCAATGACATATCCATTTATAGGAACCAGTTTTATTTACTGAAATAGCTCGTCCGTTCTCAGAAATCCGCATTCATGATTATTCAACAACTATCTGGATTTACCGGTAAACGTTATGGAATATCCATAGTTTTTTTGTCTATGACCTAACACTGGGGAGTGGGGACTCGTTTGTATAACTAGTTGTCAGTTGTCACTACGCTGTGCTCCTCCCTCACTAGTCATTCCATTGTTCGGGTAGCTCGTAGTTTTGTTTTCGGGTGCTTTGCTTTTTTTCTGCGAACAGAACAGTTTTGTCACGTCCGAGAGATACAAAACTTTAATTAAAATAATCGCTACAATAAATAACATCTTAAATATCGATTGCAACTTTGTATAATTTATCGGTAAATGTAACAACACTATTACGTAAGTTATTTACGAACGTACAAGGAAAACGCGCAAGTATCTCCGTTAATAATCGAATTGCCACGTTCACGACACGAAAATTGGCATTCCCCATTCGATCGGTGTGCGTCTAAAAATATTCGCGTCATGTTTATATATTTTGTTATGAATAAATTATTCAAATATGCGATTATGTAAATACACGTCGTTAGCGGCACCTCATTTGAATTTCACCGAGCGCCGCTCTGTGTGGGTAGTATCGAATTAAGTATTGCCAACGGACTTTATAATTTATTCAATTATGATAATGATGTGACTTTTTACGTTTTTAACCTCATTTGCAATTTTTATGTTTCCATTTTGCTCGTTTGAAAGATTAATTTACGTGTAACTCCGGTTTCTATGCCATTATTATACGCGTTTAATTGTGACTTTCGTTGGAATTTTTGATGTGATTTTGTTGGTAATTGCTCTTTTGAGATGTTTAACAACATTTGTGCTGTTTAATGTCGGTATTTGTTTATAAGCGTACTACGGTCACAGAATATATATTAGTAGTACCAACTACAGTCTACGACTCATTTGTAGAGATTACAGATGTGTACTGTTTATATTGTTTGCTTCTCCTAAAAGATAACGCCATACTGCGGAGTTTACGTGACCCCGATACGGTCGGATCGTAAATAGTTTCAAAGTAAACATTCTCGTTTAGACCCTAAGGTCCAAAAGGGGATGTCCAAACTTTGTGTCCCGTTGCCCCCCTTCTGGTGCGATGCCAGGCGGTCGTTTGGCCGGCCCGCGTCTGGCACGAGGCCAGGGGTACACGTGTGCCACGCTGCATAAAACGCCGTGCCATTGCCAAACATATGCCAGCGCCGAACTAAATCTCGTCCACTTCCTGTTCCGCCGAAATACATGCCACACTACATTTTATGGGCTCCAAAGACGCAATCAATTTTGCCGACAGATATGTCCCAAAAAAAATGCCGATGAAATATCAAAGTGATGCTAGCTGCGAGGTTTTAAAGTATTTTTTTTGTTGTTATGTTGAAATTGTTGACGATTATGAATATTAGATTAATTGGGCGTGGGCTTAGTGTGAATGAGCTCAGCTGGCGATCTGCCAGGCGCGGGTGTAATGCGATGCGGCTGCCAGCTAGACGCTAGCGCCGATCGAATTATAAAATGACTCCAATGACAGCAGACAATTAGTATGAAAAGTTTTCCTAATGAATCGTTAATTTAGGTTAAGCTACTTTCGTTCCCAATTCGGAACTCTTTTAAGAGTGTGAATATAAACAAAACATTCTGCCAATAAAGATATAATTGTATTTGAAAAGGCTCCTCATTGTATAATTACTAACGTGCCGTTTTCTATTGTTACAGGTGTCGCTGAAAGTGTGAGTGCGAGTGGTGATGTGGTGGAGATAAGTGAGACGAACAAGTGCGCGAAGGAGACGGAGTGCCCCAGTGGTGAAGTGAAGGGTGAAGTGAGTGCCGCGGATGTGGCCGGCGCCGTGGCCTCCGAGGAGGACGACTGTGTGATAGTGTGCGCGCGGGATGCGGACGAGCGCAGCGACTCGGGCGTGAGCGGCGTGCGGGGGGGCTCGGGGGGGTCCGCCAGCTCGGTGGACGAGTGGCGAGGCATGGCGCACTACAACGGCCCGCCGCCGCCGCTGATGCACCTGCCGCCGCCGCCGCCGCCGGCGATGTACGGCGAGCTGCTGTGGAAGCAGCGCTACCAGCCGCCGCTACACGCGCCGCTGCACCATGCGATCGCCGACGACTATCTCGCCGCGGCGACCTACGATAGAGAGAGACAAGAAAGACTGTTAAGGTATGTTCTAACTTTTTATGGCTAGAGATAGACCGCGGCTGATTTTCGCTGCACGGCTGCGGTTGCTTCATGAATGTTAAACAAGTAACGACCTATTCAAAAGACTTTGTTAGGATTTGCTAGCCGAGCGGCTTGTGTCAACTGCGTAAATCCCCTATGGCAGGTGCTAGGGTTGAAGCCCTAAAAGTTTTGACAAGAACGGATAGGACTACACTTACACACCTAACAATACAGTTTACACTTAACTCATGTCCACAAGCTTAGAACAGATGTAAAAGACTCTGTAGATGTCTAAACATAGGATAAAATTGACTTCTTTGACCAAAAACAGTCCTGGTTAGTATGGACATTCCTATAATTTGGTCCATTCCTAAAATCAAGGTCATCCCAAGGGCAGTCTTATGTGTCAAAACTCAGAGACAATGAACTACAAATACGGCATAATAATAATAATTACAATCGTCTCGTAATCGCTTCGCCCCGAATTCGTTACCTTTTCGCACGTCAATCGATAACAGTGAGCGCGCCGTTTATCGGTTGCCGTGCGAGAAGTTATCGAACTCATGTCGAAGTACGGTTCCGAAACGATTGGTAATTTTTTGGTTAGATACTTTTGGTTTCATTGTTACAAAATCATGAAAATGTAACTGAATTATTCTTTCGGTTTTATACACACATCAAGGCGAGGCTAAGGGTATTAATAGGTAGGCCGAAAGAATAATTCAGTTACATTTTCATGATTTTGTAACAATGAAACCAAAAGTATCTAACCAAAAAATTAATATATAATATTATGTGTAGTAAATAAATATGTTCTTGTGATTGTTTCAATGTCACGACTTAGGTAATTAGGCGACAGTGGTTTTCCATTAGGCGATCCATTTGCTCATTTACAATTTACACTTAGACATAAACTCTTGTTGCTATGTATGAAGGCCTTGTAATACAACGCTGAAATAGACGTCCGTTGTATGTGGGTCATTGACCTCCTTATCGCCGCGATTGCCGGACCAAATTCCTTTGATAAGCTACTATAAGAACGAGGTTATACGATTATAAATAGATTTTTTTTAACAATCTTAAAATAACTACATGTAAAATTCCAGTACTTTAATGAATTTAGGTACATCAAAATATGTTTATATGCTTAGGCCCTTAGTATGATATATTTTTATCCTAGAACTTTATTTACCTTAGCCTTTCGTTAGTCCTTAAATACCTCATAAAATTTTTAAAGAAGTCTTTCCAAACAGCCTTAAATATTTCGTAAAATAAGACAGTAACTATGAATGTACTAACTACTAACTTCTGAGAACTGAGAACTTCGTAGCGCGTCTACGGCGTAGTAATACTTCGTAGCATGACTTTTTCTACAGTAAAATATCTAAAAGTCAAAACGTCTATGGAAATAGATTTTATAGCATAAGTTTATTATGATTAGTATCTTTTATGGATAGACGCGATAATTTCTTAGCTTTATGGCTTTATCACAATTGTAGGTCATGACTCATGACTCATTTGTAAAATAAGAGAGTAACTTGTGAGAACTTCGTAGCGCGTCTACGGCGTAGTAATACTTCGTAGCATGGCTTTTTTAGGGTTCCGTACCCAAAGGGTAAAAACGGGACCCTATTACTAAGACTTCATTGTCTGTCTGTTTGTCCGTTTGTCCGTCTGTCTGTCTGTCGCCAGGCTGTATCTCAAGAACCGCTATAGCTAGACTTCTGAAATTTTCACAGATTGTGTATATCTGTTGCCGCTATAACAACAAATAGTAAAATTAAAATAATAATAATATTTAATGGGGCTCCCATACAATAAACGTGATCTTTTGGCCTTTTTTGCTCGATATCAATAATGTCAACAGGTAGGCACTTGAAATTTTCACAAATGCATTAAATATATGTGTATTGTAAAATTAATAATAATATTCAAATTAAATAAATATTTAAGGGGGGCTCTCATACAAAAAACACAATTTCTGACCTATTTTTGCTCTAGAACGGTACGGAACCCTTCACTTGGCCGGTTTTCTGCAATAACTATGCCAAAACATGTATAGAAATCGATCTAATACCATTCGTTTATTATGATTAGTATTTTTATGGTTTTTCGTATTAAATTAACGCGATAATTTCTTAGATTTGTCCCAGGCTTAACGCTTCAACTCCCATACGGCCCAAGTGGGCCGCGAGAACTAGAATAGAAGTAGTTTTCCAAGAATCTGCGATCGAAGGATGTAGGTCATGAGTCATGACTCATGAATCATATTCATTTAAATGTGCTTGTTTCATTGAATTTAAATGGGATTTAATTTCAATTAAACAAGCGCAGAAATTTGTACAATGTGGAACAACGTATTTTTTCACTTTAGAAACTGTCCTGTCCATTCGCTGCAGTCGTAACCACTTTGAAGGCCAAAACAATAACTATTTGAGCGCGTTAAAAGGTAGCAGACAGACATTTCGTTTTTATATAATACTAGCTGTCCCGGCAAACGTTGCTTTGCCATAATATATTTGCCTTATTATTTTATTGAAGTGACTAAATGAGTATGTCACCATGGCAACGTCGATCGCTATTCCGTCGCACAATCAATGGTCGCCGTCAGTCTCAGGTTGTAATAATTTAGTATTATTTATTCAACAAATGCACTTATCAATATATAAAGTACCGAGTAGCCGATTCTCAGACCTACTGAATATGCATATAAAATATGGTAAAAATCAGTAAAGCCGTTTCGGAGGAGTTCGTGGACTAACATTGTGACACGAGAATTTTATGTATAAGATAAGATAAAAGAATGTATACCCCGGTCATCTATAAAAGCCAATCCATACTAATATTATAAATGTAAAAGTGTGTCTGCCCTTCTGCTATCTCTTCACGTCCAAACCGATGAACCAATTTTGCTGAAATCTTAAAATTGCTGAAATTTGTCCTGAAAAAATGTTTTGTTCCCGTGCTATAAACGAATTTTGGCGCAACGGAGTTGCGGGCGTCATCTTGCACTTTTTATGCGACATTAAAAGTATGCATTATGTTACGTTTTATTTTCGCGGAATCGCGTGACCGCACGCGAGCGGTAACTGGTAAGTGGGAGACAATAGGAACTATTAGCTGGTAACCAGTAAAGCGTACCGCATGCTATCCGAGTTACCCGGTTTAGCTAACCTTCGCTTTAATAAGTGGATCTTTGGTATGCGTGTGAGCAATATTTTGTAAATTTTCACGAAAGTTTTGTAGGATTTTTATGAGTTGGTAGGTTTTAGGGTGTTCTTACGTTCGTTATCAAAATAGCTAGTTAGATATTCGATATCTCTCAGTACGCTTAGCATGGCTAGTCTTTTTCACTGTGATAAAGACAAAGCTATGTCAGTACAGTCAAAACCGTTTGTGGCGACATCGTTTAGAACAACATACCGGTTAAATTGACCAAAATCAAAGGTCCCTGCTGAATGCTATATGACCACCTGTCACTGGTTATTACAACTATCGGTTTTTACGACTAAAAATGAGTAGTCCCTTCGATGTCGTTATAATAGATTTTGACTGTATTTCTATTCTTTCACTTTTCTCGTGTGGCCATGCTAAACCGGCTGGTAACATTTTACCTAAGCCTAACAGCCTGTGCCTGATTTCCAAGGATCATCTTGAGCATGCTGCATGGCCGCTGTAATTGCATCAACATTCCACGCCCAATGCTATCGAATTTTTGATTTGTGCAAAAACATGTTTCAAGTCCTTATTTTATCCATTAAACTGACAAGATAAGCAATGGGTGTTGAATGGCCGGTTTCTTTTGTTTTTAGCTATTTTTTTATTCAAAACATTAATCAATTAACAACGCTACTAAAAAAAACCTCTATACTGTACTCGGTGAAACATGGCTGAAGCGGTCATTGACTCCCCCCTGTCAAAAACTTGTCATTTTCTATATAAACCGCGATTGACAGTGAAGTGTCAGATGTTGTCAATCGCGGCTTTGTATAGAAAATGTTAATTTTAAGAAAATGTTAATGTCAAATATTTGTATTTGACAGGGAATCAATGACCGTTGCCGCCATCATCTTTAAACGCTCTATAGGTTACTGATTTATCGATAGGAAGTAGTCGAGGGTTCAGCGGAAATTCGTTTCCTTGGCATTAAATACATAGGCTACACTAAAAATATCGGGAATGGAATACTTCCACTATTCCTGTCATATTAAAATCTTTTTAATTGAAAACTTCTTGGTTTTAAAAGTCGAGTACCATTTATTTATACAAAAAAGGTTCTCGGTCTTGTCACAAGGTCTTGTCAAACTTGTTTAGTCGTTGAGAAAATTGAATTGACTCGAGAAAATTCTAGAGCGATGATTTATGACTTTCGAAGTGGTTTAACACAAAAACAGTGTGTTGATCAGATGATTTCTACATTTGGTGATGAAGCCCCATCCAAAACCACAATTTATCGCTGGTTTTCTGAATTTCAACGTGGACGTGTCAGGCTCAGTGATGATCCCCGTCAAGGTCATCCAAAAACTGCAGTCACCCAAGAAAACGTTGATGCTGTGCGTAAGCTGGTTGAGGAAGATCGACATGTGACATACCGCGAAATTCAGGCAACTTTAGACATTGGCTTGAGTCAAATACAAATAATATTGCATGAACAATTAGGTTTAAAAAAGTTGTTTTCCCGATGGATACCGCATTTGCTCTGTGAAGAGCAAAAAGCCGCTCGCGTTACTTGGTGCGTCAGAACTCTCAAAAAATTCCACGCAGGATCCTCAAATGCTGTATACAACATCGTATCAGGTGACGAATCCTGGATATACGCGTACGAACCCGAAACTAAAAACCAGTCACGAGTTTGGGTGTTCGAAAATGAATTAAAGCCAACAAAAATTGTTTGTTCACGGAGTGTTGCAAAAAAAATGGTGGCCACGTTTGTCTCCAAAACCGGCCATATTGCGACTATTCCTCTTGAGGGACAAAGAACGGTTAATGCAGAATGGTATGCTAGCATTTGTTTGCCACAGGTCGTTTCTCAACTCCGTAAAGAGAACTGCAACCGCCGCATCATCCTGCATCACGACAATGCGAGTTCTCACACCGTGCACAGAACAAAAGAGTTTTTAGAGCAAGACAACATATAATTATTAGACCATCCGCCGTACAGCCCCGACTTAAGCCCTAATGATTTCTATACTTTCCCTAAAATAAAGAATAAATTGCGTGGTCAGAGATTTTCATCACCTGAAGAAGCTGTGGACGCCTACAAAACGGCCATTTTGGAGACCCCAACTTCCGAATGGAATGGTTGCTTCAATTATTGGTTCCATCGTATTTTTTTTTTTTTAAACGGGCTTTGGCCCACCACACATTCCCACCACTGTATCTCCTGTGTCGCCAGGATCGACAGCGGTATCCAACCACGAAAACCCTTTGATATGATCTCAGGGAGCCCGAGGGACATGCTAAAACTGTCTTGGGACCCGCAACGAAATTAATCAGAAGAAAATAGGAGGAGTAGGAAGATTCCAATTTCCCTCCCCATAAAAGCGGGAGACAGCACAAAGTTGCAATGACCGAAAGTCAAAGAACTTAAGGGGGAGCACCACGGAAATAAGGTTAATAATTGTGACTCCTAAGCTAAAGCTAAGTTAATATTGGAGTTTATTGTGTTTGACTGTTGCCAATAATAATTGTGACAAAAACGCTTGAAGGCACGGAAGTTTCTAGCGCTGTCCACGAGATCACCGTAGTATGCGACTCCAGATGTACAGAATAGGTTGTTTAGCATAGTAGTTCTTTCGTCCTGCCAGAGACTGCACTCCCAGAGAACATGATGCGCGGTTTGTTCAAACATGTTGCCTTCCGTCGAGCACTCGCACATGGGTGATGCTACTAGTTTAAATCCGTAAAGTTTGGCCTTAAAATTTCCATGACCGGTCAGGAATTGAGAAACGCAGTGATCAATATCCATCCAATGTTTGGATAGCCGTTCACGAATATTAGGGAAAAAATTATAAAGGTGTCGCCCTTTGGTGGAACAGTCCCATCGTGACTGCCATTCGGAGATTAAGCTTTGCACAGAGTTTTCTAAAGGTTCAAACAATCTTGCTATTTTAATTTTATCGCGAGCGCTTAAAAAGAACGGGTTGTCCATGTTTTTGTTATGATAGTACATTGTCGCACGACGCTGAATCTCAAGGTCAACGGGTAAAACTCCGGCTAACACAGGTAAGGCTTCGGTGCTTGTGGTCCTGTAAGCTTTGCATAAGAATATAAGAGCAAGACGTTGGCTTTGTAGCAACTTGCGACGAGCCGCGCCGATTGTTGCTCTGTCGGCCCACACGGGGGCCCCGTAGCAAATGCTGCCTAGGTAAGTAGCAGTGTAAATTAATTTTAGGGTTTTGAAGGAGAGGCCCCATGTCGACGTAGATATTTTGGTAAAGGAGTAAAAATTGCGCTTCGCTTTCTCACCGGTTTGAATTATATGTTCCAAAAATGTAAATTTATTTTCCAAGTAAAAAATTTTGGTAAAGGAGTAAAAATTGCGCTTCGCTTTCTCACCGGTTTGAATTATATGTTCCAAAAATGTAAATTTATTTTCCAAGTAAAAACCAAGATAACAGAGTGACTGTTTGCGTTTCACGTTAATATTGTCAAGTTTAATGCTAGGGGAAGATATAAGGGACCCTTTTAAAAGAATTTGGTAAGTTTTATGCGCGGCGAATTTCAGGCGATTACGTTTACCCCAGCTCGATATTAAATTAAGACTATCATTGGCTTTAGATTCAATTTCGGAACGTGAATTTGCTTGAACGATGAGAAACCCGTCATCGGCGTAGCCAACTAGTATGCACAGCGGTGGGAGGGGAAGACTTAATAAATCATCAAATCCGAAATTCCATAGTTTTGGCGAGATAACAGAGCCCTGAGGGCAGCCGCATGTTAAATCTTTGGCGTGTGTACAATGGCCAAGTCGAAGCTTAGTTTGACCGTTAAAAAAGTAAGAACGTATTATGGCATAAATGTTAGAGTAGCAACCTCGATTTTTTAGTTTTAATAATAACATCGGCCACCAAGCATGATCGAACGCGCTTGAGATATCTAATGAAATGGCGACGACGTATTTAGATTCCGAAAGATTTACTATTTTTCTAACTTCCATAGCCGCGTCAACAGTCGATTTCCCGGCGGTGAAACCGAACTGATGACTATGAAATTTAGGGCCACCGGGTAGCAGGCGAGGTACGATGAGACGTTCTAGTAATTTACCTAAGCAAGGCAGTAACGTTATCGGACGGTAAGATTTTGGGTCGTCAGGAGGTTTGTTTCCCGCTTTAGGTATTAATTTTAAGCAACCGGTGCGCCAAATTTTTGGAAATATACCTGCTGCGATACATCTGTTGTAAACATGTAGAATCGATGAACTGGCCGTTAAGCACGCTTGTTTTATCATAATATTCGATATTTTATCCTCGCCCGCAGATTTTTTTATAGGCAAAAGGTTTACTATTTTACTAAATTCTTCCGAAGTTGGTAAATCTGAGGCCGGTGTATGAATGGGGTCTAGCATTCTACTCCTAATGTCGCGGTGGTGTTCATCATCCAAGGAGGGCTCGTCGTCTGGGATGAGGACGTTTAGATATGCCTTCGCCGTTTCGTCTAAGCTACAAGTGTAAGAGTTGTTAATTTTAATATTTGAGAAAAAGCTTGGCTCATAACTACTACCGGGTTTAAGCTCGTGGTATAAAGAGGACCAAGGGCCCTCTTTATCCAGTCTATTCGCGGCATTCTTCAACATATTATTTTTCGCTAACGTAACGGCGGCGCGATAGCGTGACCTTGAAATGCGTAGGTTACTTAAACTAACTATGTAATTATCATCCGAACGATCGTGGCCAGATTTACGAAGATTATTGATTTTTCGCCTGGCCCTTCTAAATTCCCGACGAAGATTAAGAAGGTTATTGTTCCACCATTTACAGTTGTGATCTTTTTTAAGAGGTCTACGACCCAAGGCTACATCGGCACAGTAAACAAATGTGTTTGTCATAATTTCCGCGCACTCATCGACGTTTAAATCCGGCCGGGTGAAGTCTCCGGCATGAGCGGTAATGAGGGAGCGGAATAAATTCCAATCGCCGTTCTTTACGTTGTATTTATAGTCATTAGAATTGACTACGGTATCACTCGGGACCGCACGAGAAAACTCGTACACCAATAAGCGATGATCACTACATGACGCATCTGGAAGGACACGCCAATGCCTAATCTGGACGTACGCGCTGGATAGCGTGACGTCAATCGACGATTCGCCCGTTGGGCTACTATAGCTAGGTGGTGCATCTGGGGTGTTGTGAATTTGGAGGTTAAACTCCGCAATAAAGTCTTCTACAGCGGTACGACGGTCGCGGTCAGTGTACCTAAGCTGGCCGTGCCATAAGGGCGAGGATGCATTGACGTCGGCGCCAATAATAATTTTATTACCCGCGAGAGATTGTAATACGCGGCGGAGTTGATGTAAATGTGGGCCTACGGTATCCGCGTACTGAAAGTAGCAGCTTACCACGTATAGTCTAAACTGAGGACACGATACCTCGGCTACCGCACAATGCGACGTCGAAAGGTTAGTTAAGGCCGTGACTGAAAATCTAGACTGAGGTGTGTATATACCCGCGCGAGCTAAGTTATTAATTTGTATCATTTTCGACCGAAACGACGCGAGTTGATATTGTTCTTGAACAAGTACTAAGTCTAATTTGTGGTCAGAAACTAACTTTTCTAATTCTAAAGTCGCGTGCTTGTTATTATGGAGGTTTAACTGTCCTATGCTTAAACTATCCATACCTAGTAGTTAAAATAAGTTGCTCCATTTTGCTTTTATATGTTGGACAGTCTGGGGAGCCCGTGGGGTGGTCGGAGGGTTTTTTGTAACGTTGGCAACTACCACAAACTGGCTTAAAATTTTCTTTATCTTTGTTGGGGCACGACAACGAGCTGTGTTTTTCGGCACAGTGATAGCAGCAAGGATTAGGATCGCGACAGAATTTAGCGACGTGCCCAAACTGTTGGCAGTTGCCGCAGCGGACCAGCTCAAAATGGTTCCATCGTATGGAAAAATGTGTCAAATTTCGCGGAGAATACTTCGAAAACCAATAAACACATTTTTAAATAGTACTGTTGTGTCACCTCCTTGATTCCCGAAATTTTCAGTGCCGCCCTCGTAGAGCCTCGTAAGTCGAAGACCAAATACGTCTTGTCGTATCAGCTCTGCACACTTTCACTTTCATTTTCTTTTGTTGTTTTAAAGTTGTTTTGTTGTTCTTATATTGTTTTGTTGTTTTTATATTGTTTTGTTTTGGTGCGCCAGATTTTGTTTTGTTTTCTAAGTCGAAATTAGCTTTTTCCCTGTTTTGTTGTGATTCAGTATTTTCTCTGTTGTTTTAATTGTAAAAGTGAGAAAATTAACGTGTGAGTTTTTCGTTTTCCATTATGGCAATGTTTGTGAATGTGAACATCTATTAAATTCTTAGGGTGGGTTGCACCAGAGGCGTGGTTAAAGTTATGGTTATATTTAAGGCTAACTTACATTTAACCTTAACTTTAACCTTAACTTTGACCACAGAAATTGACAGATGTCTGTTGCGTTTATTTTTTTTATTAAAGCTACAGGTAATGGGATTGAGAGTATAAAAAATTGAATTATCCGTAAAAATCGTCAGGAAAAATATAACACTGAAACATAGTAAATTTTCACGAAAAAATTTACATATATAAGTATGAGCGGTTATGGTTAAATATGGCGTCGGACGCCATATTTAACGGTAACCAAAGATTTGACATTTTACACTATAGTTATAGTTAAAGTTATAGTTAAAGTTAAAGTAAGTTGGTGCAACCCGCCCGTAAATGACCATATAAAGTGGTAAAATCGTAATTTGATTGTGATATTTTCGGGATCCGTATATTTTACCGCAAAAAAGTAGTGTATGTTCTTCCCTGTGATACTTGTGCCGAGTTTCATAAAAACCGGCCGAGTGTTCGTTAGATCATAGCTTTCAAACGATCTCTTTAGCTTTGTTATATTTTAATATATTTTGTTAGTTTGCACTTGTTTTATATATAGAGCAGAAAAATATTTGACCTTGACTCTTATGAATTATGATGTAACTGGGTTAATAAACCACAACGACTACCCACACAGTATTATGTTAACAGTTATTATGAAGCAGTACTATTTCTTCTTTTTACTTATTTTTCTCACATTGTATTTCATTTAGTGTTCTAGTAGGTAAAGAAATTGAACTTTTCTAACTAGAAATTCGAAATCGCGTCATCAATCATTTTGTAAGAACAGTTTTATCTGAGTCTGGTATAGGTAAATCTACTATTATAATATCTAAAAGGCTAGTTTGAAAGTTTATATTGCAACTTTTATTTATAAGTGGGTTAAATACTACTTTAGTTTAAAAATATGCTAGTAGTAGTAGATAGTTCAAGATTAAAAATTAATGAGAAATTATTTTTAATAAAATATTAAAACCGACTTCCAAGGTAAAAACAATAGTAATATGAACTAAAAAGTATTAAATAACTCTTATTCTTTAAGAGTGCCTTTTTCAGAATTCGTCTAAATCTCAACCATTTCTGTACATACTACAGTCTTCATTATTTTAAAGTCGGTACCAGCTAATTTAGGGCCCGTTGTTTGATCACTAGTTAAGGTTACTAATAGTTAAAAACTGTTAGTTAAACTATTTGTTAAAAATTACAAAATGTTGTTTTTCAATCAACAGTTAAGCTAACTGTAGTAAAAAATTTTGACAAATTCTTAAATAAAATGACCACGCTCGGACTGCGTAGCGTAGTTAACATTGACCATTAGTTTGATTCGTTTGTTGTTGCGGATAATATCTAGTCGAGTTGAGATATTTTACTGCCCAAAAATAGCGCTTTTATAGAAAAATAGTGGATTTAAATGTACTTATACATTTCGATGACTCGGAAAGTTCTTCTGATGAAGAAATCATTCTAGAATGCGCTTTATTATTGTGCAGCTAGCTGCTAGACTATTGGGATGAAGTCGAATTTTTCGAAAGGTTTAGAATGTGCAAAGAAACAGTACTTTCGATAGTTGCTAAAGTGATTAAGTCTACCTTGTGTACTATTGACTAAATAGGTAAGTAGGTACCAGTGCTGTATTATATATATGTATTGTAGTATATTAAAACCCTAAAAAACTATATTCATCATATTATCAAAAAGCTTATTATCATAAGCATTAAGCATAAGCATATTATCAAGAATTTTGAAAATCGGTCCACAAATAGCGAAATCATCATCAAAAACATCTGCTTCGATGCAAAATATTAGGTACGAAAAGTACCAATAATTGGGTCATAGTGTGATGACCCATGGTATAATTATAGTTGTGATGATGATGATCAATCAAATTGATGTGTTGGCTTATGTTTTCAGTTGTTTAAACAACGCCGAAATCCCCGAACCTGTACCTATAAGTATTCAAAAGTTCTGTTCAGTACCTTCGGATCCAGGGTATAACCTGATGCGAAGTCTTACTTTTTAGTAGCATTTTTTTAAACTTTTTTTATTAAATAAGGGAGCAAACGAGCAAACGAGCAAACGGGTCACCTCATGGTAAGCAACCGTCGCCCATGGACACTCGCAACATCAGAAGAGCTGCAGGTGCGTTGCCGGCCTTTTAAGAGGGAATACGCTCTTTTCTTGAAGGTTTGCAGGTCGTATAGGTCCGGAAAAACTGCTGGTGACAGTTCATTCCAGAGTTTTACAGTGCGCGGCAGAAAGTTACGCGAAAAACGCACTGTGGAAGACTGCCACTCATCAAGGTGATGAGGATGGTATGTCTTTCGCGTGGGACGATGGCGAAAATTTACCTCGACTGCTTCAGAAAACATCAAAATCACTGTTTTCATACAAATTTCAAGGAGTCCCTTCGATTCCTCAAGGATCCCATCATCAGATCACCACTTTTGTGAACATGGTACCAAATTCGAGTTAAACCAAAGTTAAGTTGAAAATCAGACCACAAACGACTGAGTAATCGTTTAACATACATAAAAAAAATACATACAGCCGAACGTATTACCTCCTCCTTTTTGGAAGTCGGTCAAATATGTCAAGGTCTTTGAACCGATTTGGATGAAAATATATCAATCGTATTTCGCGTTTTATAAAATGCTAGCTTTCAGACCAAACCCGACGCTAATGAAAAACCAATTGACAAACACTATCTGTATTTTCGCTACCTGTATTCCGCTTTACTATTTTCACCCAAAGTCTTTTGCTTTCGCCTATAAAATTATTAACAATTGCTTAAATAGTTTTAGCAATCGTTTGTTAATATGAATAGATGTTTTATAATACTAAATGACGCCCGCAATTGTACAGTAACTCCTCATACCGTACATTATTCCGGCATAAAAAGTTTCCTATGAGCTATGTGCTTTCCCGGGACTACCATACCAAATCTCAGCAAAATAGGTTCAGCGGTTTGTGCGTGAAAAGGAAACAGACAGACATACAGAGATATACATAGTACATATTACTAGATGACGCCCACAACTCCGTTGCCCCAAAATTCGTTTACCGCGCGGGAACCGTACATTTTTCCTAGGTATCCTATGTACTTTCTCGGGGCTCAAAGTATATCAAAATCGGTTCAGCGGTTTGAGCGTAAAGAGGTTACATACAGACAGACAGAGAGACGGACAGACCGACAGACAGACATACACACTTTCGCATTACAATATTAGTAAGTTTAATATGGATGAATTACTAATCCTTCATACATCCTTACGGTTTGTTAGTATTGACTATTGAGCACTGGTAAAGACTACTATTTTGTTTAATACCTAAGTACGTATTATAGTAGTGGTATATTTGTAGATGCAGTATCTGTGTCAGTATGTAATTGAGAACACATGTGGAAGTTACTCAAGTGGAGCAATTAAAATACTTACGTGTCTTATTTGATGGAATAACATGTTGCTTAGCGTAAATAATGTAGTCTCATTCAATAGAGAAAAGTCTTCCTAGGAAAATTTTGTTTTTGTGTATCATCTTAAATTTTTTTGTCATGAAATAGCATTTACATTTGTTTCGATTATGAACGTCTCTGTTACTCGATAATAGCGCCCCAAAAAGCAATTTTACTTAAATTGAATTTGTTCTTGATATTTTTGCAGTTTTCCTTTTCTGTTAATCCTTCGATCGCGGATTCTTGGAAATCTATTGTTGTCGCGATCGCCGTTGTCCTTATGGGGGTTGATAGGTTAAGAAAATCAAGGAGTGAATGACCTTTACTTTTGTTTGAGTGTGACTAACTATTACTCAACTAATATAAACAAAATTTGCTTGACTGCGGAACCCTAAAACGGAACACTAACCAGATGATTTTTTGTATATTGATAAATGATAGATTAAAATGTAATTTATATAAGTTAAGAGTAACATTGTCCTACAAATAGAACAATCCATATTTTAGAACCATCAAATCAAAGTATGAAATCCTTTCTATCTCTGCTAGCTACCACTTTCAAGATTTTACGCAGATAAAAAAATATGTTGTTCGTCTTATCAAAATGAAGCTGCTCACGAAAATTAGCTTGATAGTAATAAAAAAAAAAGTTCTTGGGAACCCTGGCAATTATTGCTGATATTTCATGCACTTGCTGTTGAAATGAATAATGAAAATCTATTTAAACCGCTACATTGTACGTACTATTTATATTTTCACTTTTCAGACATTATAATTTGTTTATATTGTATTTTATTTATGCCAAAATCTTCATTTAATTACGGTTTAGTAATTTATATTCGTCTTTGAGTGCGGCAGTTACTTACATTTTCAAGACTACTGTTATTAAATGACGATTTTGACATTAGGTACATATTCTGTCAAACTCTTCATAAATTGAAGTTTAACTTTGTTAGGGCTCGCGTCGTTTTTTGCGTGGTAATCTTGAAGGCAGTTTTTTATATAATATTAAAAGTAACCAAACCTTGACTGACCGATGATAACACATCTACATATTATATAAATAAAAATTATCTAGTCGGTCCCAAAGATTCTGTCATAATAATTAAAACAATGATAATTACAAAAGTAATTAAGTATCATACTTTAATAAATTATACATTATAATATATCAATTTAAAGTACATATTGTAATAAAAAATCAGAATAACTTAAAATTATTCAAAATGTCCTTATTTTGAACATACCAATCATCTATCGCAGCACGCACCATATTCAAGTCGATTTCAGCGACTGCTTTTCGTAAAGATGCCTTCAGGCTCTCCAATTTTTTATGGGGTAGATAATATATTACAGACATTCCCCTCTATTACCTGCAAAATTTTATAGTTCAAAGAATTAAGGTCCGGGCTGGAGGAAGGCCAACCATCGTGTCTAATAAAGTCGACGTTTTGACGCTGAGACACGCTCAAACCATAATTGAGTGCTCCTGGCTTTGTGTGCATGCGCAGAGTCCTGCTGGAACATGAAAAAATATCCGGAAAATAGCGTGGTGGCCAGGTCTTCGACAAGCGTATTTAAAACCATCTCTTGATACACTTTTGCACTGGTTTTGACCCCCTCTTCACGAACATGAACTTCAAATGGGCCGTAATAGGGCACTCCCAACCAGACCATCACTGATGATGGATGATGGCCATGTTGCACCCCCGAAACTTATTTTTGCTGCTTCTTCAGAGCTCTAAGCGTACACTCTGTCATTTTGTTTGTTGTACTTCTCTTCATTATCGAAATAATTTTCCTTCGTAAAGAGATATCACGGTGTCGTTTTTTCCTCCCGGGATCTTTTAAGCCTAGCTTTTAGACGATTATTAAGTTAAAGTGTCCACTTTATTTTTTGTATGCTCGTAGACAAAGGTCTTTATTTAAAACCATTTTTACTGTTTTTCTACTGACACTCATTTGCAACGCCATCAACTTCTGTTTTCGGACTGGATTTCTCGGTATAGTCCGTTCAATCCACGAAGACGTGCCCCACCAATTTCTGGGTGAGGGGATCGCGGGGAGTTTCACCCGAGCGTCAGTCGCGATTTCGCGAACCGTCAGCGGTTCGATATGCACGCCTTGATAGTTTTGACCGCTGCTGGTGTTCTTGCGGAGCGTGGCCGGCCAGATCTTTTCTTGTCCTCAACACTGGAGACTTCATTATACCTACCTATCAATAGTAAGATACACAAACCTAAGCGTAGTATTCAATTTTTTGAGCAACTTGAAAATGGTATTGGGCGTGCCTCGTGTGCCCACAGCGATGCAACGCTAAAACAGGTATTCGGGTTCCTTTTAACGTCCACTTCATCGTGAAAAAGCGCGGTAAATGTTTTTATAGTGTAACTTTGGGACCGACTAGTTACTATAATATGTTAAAGCACAAATCAATGGGCGTTTCCTAAAGTACTACTTCCGTTTTTTCCGTAAAGTATGTAAAGTTTCCATAAAGTAGGTATGTACCACAAAAGTGCACAAATGTCTCTGAGTGCGACAGTCAAACAGTAAAAGAAAATTTAGCGACAAGTTCTTTGTAACTGACAAAGTTGTGCGAAGTTTTCTTTGCAAACTTAGTTCGAAGTTTGTCTGGACTCTGGAGGGAGTTTGAGTTGAGTATTGATGGCTTTATACTTGTTTGTAGACGAGTTGCACTACACAGTTAAGTAACTGTGTAGTGCAATACGATAGAAAGATGATTATTGTATTACAGAACAACTTCAGAAACCAGTAAAATTAGAGATACATATTATTATGCATAATGCATAATATCTCTAATTTTACTGGTTTCTGAAATTGACTTGATCTTGACATAATTGTCTCAAACCTAATTATCCATACTAATATTATAAATGCGCAAGTATGTCTGTCTGTTACCTCTTCACGCCCAAACCGCTTAACCGATTTTGCTGAAATTTGGCATGGAGATACTTTGAGTACCAGGAAAGGACATATGATAGTTTTATCCCACGGTTACGGTACGGTAGGGTTCCCGCGCGATAAACGATTTCTGGCGCAACGGAGTTGCGGGCGTCATCTAGTTTTTCATATTTTCTTTTTCCCTATTTAGTATTCGCTGTACATTGTGATTAATTTATTATCATTATTGTTACATTCCGAAAATCAGTAATACTAGATATTTACAGTTTTATTTTCCTTGGCAGGTTGTTCTCTTATGTGCACTTGACCTAGATTATACTTGTTTGACTTTGAAATGGAGTTTGGACGTCTGCTAACATACTTATTTTTGTTTGGGATCCAAAATTATTTTATGAAACTAAAAATCTTTAAAAAGTAAAACGTAAAATTGTATTTTTCATGTATCCATACTTCCATACTTCCATACTAATATTATAAATGCGAAAGTGTGTCTGTCTGTCTGTTACCTCTTCACGCCCAAACCGCTGAACCGATTTTGATAAAATTCTTATGGGGATACTTTGAGACCCGAGAAAGGACATAGGATACTTTTTGTCCCGGAAAAAAGTACGGTTCCGCCGCGATAAACGAACTTTGGCGCAACGGAGTTGCGGGCGTCATCTAGTACTTATTATATAAATTTATGTTTTTTAACCGACTTCAAAAAAAAGGAGGTTATCAATTCGACGCGTATGTATGTAATATTTCCAGAACTGCCCAGTTTTTGTATATGTTAATCTATAACAGCTTCTGAACAAATGCGCCAAATTTCAAAAGTGTATGTATGTATGGGTGATTCTACAAAAATTGGATAACTCGCTGTCACCAGTCAATATTTATTAAATTACATTATATTTTAAAGATTTTATACTTAATTTTAAAAGTATGTAATCTCCTTTAATTGGTCACTCAATTTCAGATACGTAATTTAATTAGAAATTGTATAAAATTAAAAGAGTATGCTCAAAACGTCAGTTCCTTGGCCTGTCACAAACCCAAAAACGTTCAATCAAGAGACTGTACATCAGATTTTACGATTAATTTCAGAAAACTCGATATATAATTACTGTCTTTAATGTACGTAATAATGAATGTCAGGACTTTCATAATGTAAAAATACTAACAATATATTTAAAAAAGAAAGGAAACTTTGTCATAGGTTTCATTCGTCAGTACTTTGTGTAACTTTCAAATGCGAAATTTTTCAACAAAAAACACGTGGTATAAACGTAAAACGTATACGTGGTTAAATACCTATTAATTATGTTTAGTTGGTAATATTTTCAGCTAAGAACCGCAGCATTTCTTTGCCACTATTACAGTATGAGTGCTAGCTCGTCGGATATGACGTAATCTTACGCAGGGCCAGTCAAAAACTCAGTACTGTGTTAATCGTTAATTCTTCATAAATCTGAATTTTATTTTGATTTCAAAATTGTTTACTATGATTTTAAAAAATGTAATGTATTGATATTAGAAAATACGTAAAGAAACAATATCTTACATGATAACCTTAAATTTATGTCGATACCATCAGTCTTTTGGCGTCAGTCCTTTGCCTTAAATCGTGCCAATGGACTGACATGTTGCCAGAGTACTGACGTTTTTTCCTATTAATCACTTTTATCGCAACAAATAAGGTGTGTCAACTATTTGTTTAGTTATTTTAGTGTAAAAAATAAATGTCGCCTACCACAAAAGACAAATTTGACCTGGAAGGATAATATATTAAATGAGAAAACAGAAGCTGAAAAGACTTGCTTGCCGAGAATCAAACTACGCCTACAAAAAAGCTGCATTAGAAAAGAATATGATTTTCTTTTCTAATGCAGCTACAAAATGTACTAAAAAAAATAAGAAAGGGCAGAGAAAAAATGTTAGAGAACCTCAAAAGCAATGGTTAACTTGAAAAAAATTGGTCAAGTGCGAGTCAGATTCCAGCAAGAAGCCCTCGTGTCATAAAATGGCTATTTTCGAATGCAAGCCCCCTTTAAGTGTTTATTTTATTTTAATTTTACAATTAAAGAAGGAAAAAAAATAGTATTTTGTGAAAATTTCAAATGCCGACCTTGTGCCATTATTGACATTGAGTTAAAAGGACAAAAAAGTATATTTTTTTGTATAGGAGACCCCTAAAATATTTATTTTGTTATCATTTTATTATTTATTATTCAAGTAAAAACGAAATTGGGTACTTCCAGAGTATTTATAATTACCTGGTTGCATTATTTGAGCAAAAATATCACGTTTCTAGTATGAGAGCCCCCTTAAGTATTTATTTTATTTAGCATATTATTATATTATTTTGTATTTTCGTAATAGCTGCAACACGACTATACGTTATTTGTGAAAATGAAAATTATGTAGCCATCGCTATTATTGAGATAATTATAGCCTAGTGACAGAAAAATAAATAGACAGATGGATGTACTGACAAACAGATGGACAAAAAGCGAAAACTTTAATTCTATTGTTGGTTGACTTTAATTATGAATGTATAACTGTTTGGTAAAAGTACTTAAAAAGAAAATACGTATTACAATTATTGTTAAAACTATTATAGAGGTTGTGAATTTGTGATAGTGTTTTCCCAACATTTTTATAAAATATTTTCTGATATTTAACTTACTAAGAACTTGATACATAAAAATAATTGAAGTCCTATAATTTTAGTTTATAAGAGTTTAATAAATGCCATAAATGGCATATATTTCTAATAAGTTTGCATTATCTATCAGTACTGTGTGACCCTCGTCAGTACTCTGGCAGTCAAATTCAGAAAAATCTAAATATTTTAAAAACTACTCAAAAAAGTGACTGGCCCGTTTTGCAACGATATATTCATTATATTACCTATCTTATAAACCAATACTTGTTTAAATTTGCCATAAAAACTACAGTAAACAAAATATCCCTAAAAGTTACCCAATTATTATAGAACCACCCGTATGTATGTATGTTTTTATGTTTGTGCACGCATATCTCCGGAACCACAAGTCCGATTTTAGTGATTCCTTTTTTATTGTACTAGGTATTGTTTAACTTAGGGAATATTGCAAGTTTCATCAAAATCGGTCAAGTAGTTTTTGAGATAGGGAATTTTAATTCTTAATTACGTACAAAATTTTTAAGTCGGTTTTATCTTTTTAAAATACTGTTTTGTTTTTATTTTCAGCATAGTTACTAAAACGTTTACAGTGTTCTTATTCTATCTTTGATATGCTTATTAGTTATTATTTATTAATGTAATATTCGTGAACAGTTTCAGTCATTTTTATAAAAGGCTATACAGTAGTTCAATCTATTTTGTCCTTTTCAAGTTAGCTTATGCCAAAAAGTTTTTTTGACAAAGCTTATGACCTTGAGTCAATAAAATATAAAGTCACTTGTCTATGGGAGTTTGTAAAAGACTTTGTGAACGCTAAACAACTTATTAAAAGAATCGTTCACTCGATCGCAATTTGCAGTAAATGTTTGTCGATATTATTCAAAATATATTTTGGTTTTATATTATTAATAAATAAGCACATTGACACTGCATATGCTTATTACTGTTTAAAAATCTAATTATATAACATTAAGGGGAGGAGGGTGGGTATATTTCCAAAAAGGAGATGGACGCCTTTATTGCACTTGGCAGTTTGACTCTCACGACGACGTGTGCTCGCTTTATGATGTTTTACTATTGAGCACGGATTTAAAAAAAATACGGATGTAACCTTGTCTAATCCCGAGTGAAGCATAGTAATGGCCGCCCGTGTAGGATGTGTGCGTGTCATTGGCGCCGTCACTCTATGTACAATGACAGCGGGTTGTAGTACCTAGTTGCGTGTGTGAGTGTCGGTCACGAGTACAATAAACGAAATTGTGACGAAATTGTCGTACCTTGCATGCTTCACCTCTTTATAGTGTAATGCTCCATTCGTATTTTTTTTAAATCCGTGCTATTGAGTACCAAATTCAGAAGTAGAAGATTTTGCTTAGCATTTAATATCTATCGTATATAGGTATGTGTTACCACTTATATTATATTCGTTAATATTTGATGTAATATTCCAAAGGTATTTTGAGGATCACCCTTGTCGTTGTGACATGGGTCCTACCAATGGTCCTACCATTCTTTCTTTCATTATGTCATTCATCTGGTTGATATAGCCCTGAACAGATTGTATATATTGTTTAATATTAATATGTATTTGTGTGTATGAAATGAGCACTACCGGACACAACTTTGTAGTTAATGTTCGCAAACGTTTTATTGCGACAGAGTGATGTAATAGTGCGCCGTTTATACCAAACTAGCTGTCCCGGTGAACTTCGTGTCACAGGTCACTTTAAAACCTTCCCTGGACTTTTACGAATATTTAAAGACTAAAATCAGCCCAATCCGTTCAGCCGTTTTCGAGTTTTAGCGCGACTAACACGTTTGAAAATCCATTTATATATATATACATCACTGAGGTTGGGTTGCACCAGAGGCTTGGTTAAAGTTAAAATTAAGGTTAAAGTTATGGTTAAAGTTAAATATGGCGTCCTTTAGTTTTAACTTTAACCTTAACTTTAACCGGAGAAATTGACAGATGTCTGTTGCGTTTATTTTTTATTGAAGCTACAGGTAACGGGATTAAGAGTATAAAAAATTGAATTATCCGTAAAAATCGACAGGAAGAATATAACACTGTAAAACATAGTAAATTTTCACGATAAATTTAGATATACGTACGTATGAACATAATATGAAGGACGCCATATTTAACTTTAACCAGAGATTTGACATTTTGCACTGTAGTCAAAGTTAAAGTTAACAGTTAAAGTTAAAGTTAGTTGGTGCAACCCAGTCTAAATAGTTTCAGAATCTTACTACAACTGTCAATTCTAAAACTGGTTATTTGTTATTGGCAACTGCAAACGTTTAAAGTGGCATTTCTGATATTAATATTATATTTATTACTTCTAGTTTTACTTACCGGTGACTGTCTCGTACTCACAAAATATGTACGATACAGAATCGGCCAGCAGGCTGTGGCCGATTCTGTATCGTGATTAACTCACAAATGCAATAACGATACAGAATCGGCCAGCCGTTCGTTAGATACGCCATACATTTCCAAAAGAGAGTTTTCATTTCGATTCCGCTCAATTATTCCTGGTTTTGTTCAAAGAGCAAAATGAAACTGCTCCTGCACAAAATATCG
The DNA here is from genome assembly GCA_905333045.1 of Lysandra bellargus. Classification (NCBI taxonomy): domain Eukaryota; kingdom Metazoa; phylum Arthropoda; class Insecta; order Lepidoptera; family Lycaenidae; genus Lysandra; species Lysandra bellargus. The sequence continues at coordinate 6,612,309 of HG995353.1, forward strand.
GTTAAAACCGTTCGCGATTATGTTCGTCCCGACTCCCGCTCACTCACACACATCACGACCCTCACCGATTGTCCACACATTCAAAACAAATGGCCTATTGGCTATTATAGTCAGGGCATTTTAATAGGCTACATTTGACAGTTCATCAAAATTGTACAAGGTAACCTTGTAGCGACGTGCATAAAAAAATAAATATTTTCGTTTTGTTATAACTGCACAATTGATTAACTTTTTTCAATTACGATTACATATTTATTGTAAATATGACCGATACGAATTATTTAACGATTTGCTTTTACTGATAAACAATTCTAAACGTAATAAACAAATTATGATCTTAATAATTGCACGTCGTCGTTACAATGCTACGTCAGCTGACCTTTTTTCTTTTTAAACTCTAGGGATGTTACCCTAAAAATCGAAAGCGAATAAATAGTATCGATGTGCTACTGTAAAATCACGAACTTCGGTAAATCTTAAGATTTGAGTGTAAATTTTAGAATTTACCGACACGAGTTGGTATTTATGTAAGTATTTCTAAAAATACGACAATTTTTTCGAACATTTACGATTACAATTCTGTATATGCTAGGTTTTTCTACTGTCAACGGTAAATGTTGGTTTTAGGTTAGGTTAAGTTAGACATAAAACAATAATTAATAATTCTTAATTATTTACTTTAGTGAACTATTAGACAAAACAGGTAGGTACATATAGTTATTATAATATACGATGGTAGTAAGTAATACTAACCTATTTAAATTATTTTCACATAACACATTATAACATTTAACATCTCTGAATATCTCAATCTCTTATCATATCTATCTTTAACTGAATCAGTATTTCTCTATTTGGCATTTAACGACGAAATAGGAACATAATGCTTACCATCTAAGCTACTATCATTATTCTTCTTATAATTGATTTTTAAAAATTTAAAAAGGCAATAAAATAATAATGTAATTATAATCCTTCAAGAGCACCGGTAATCGGGATTTCGATCGGCAAAATACAGCGCAACTGTTTGACTCCGGTTTTCTGTGAGCCCATGGTATTTCCACGGTAAAGCCGGCCCGTTCGTGCCGAAGCATGGCTCTCCCAGGGTTAATACCACTTTATTATTATTAGTTATAAGCAGCCTGCACTCCCTGCAGTGTCCCACTGCTGGGCAATACCACTTTAATAATTTATAATAATTCCCTATGGGGCCTTCTATACCAAAAACACAATCTCTGGCCTGTTTTTGCTCTATAAAAGTACGGAAACCTTAGTGCGCGTGTCCGACTCGCACTTGGCCGTTTTGTTTTCAACATATACCGTGCCATTAACGTAAGTCCTAAAATTTACCAACTATATGGTGGTAAAAGTTCGTATCGCAAACCTTTTCGGACATTTACCATTAGGAATTGGTAGATCTTAGGTTTTACTTGCAAATCTTAGGATTTACTGCAGTTTGAGCTTTTACAGCAACAGATGCATTGATTACTTGTAACGAAATATCCCCATAAATTAATAACCATGTTGTGAAAAGTAACACATATTTATGTGAAATGAATAATGTTAATACTAAATTTAACAGTTTTTGTAATTCATGCGAATAAATGCATTTTTTTTTTTGTAAATTATGTACTTGTCTTATTTTGCTCCTTGAATTTGCAAAAGAAAAAGTAATAATGGGACAGGAATTTGTTTTAAACGTATAAAATTCAAATATTTATCGATTTATTCGTTTTGGTCGATGTTTTTACGCAGCTCACCGCACTATGGAGATTAATCTGACAGATGTCAAATGTGGCCTATCAAAATGCCCCGACTGTAGACGGCGCACTAGAAAGGGATAGAAGATATCACTGCACTAGTTACTTTCCGCGAGAAATTAACCAGGTTAATTTCACCTAGAAGCAATACCGCTCGTATCTCGGTTCCGCTCCGAGCGAACACTTATCCAAAAACCTGGTTAAAGAGCGTTTTAACCTAATTAAAAATATCGGTTCCGAGCCCTGCCCATTAGTCATTACTGATTACCCAACGTTAACAAGGGCCTTAATGTTAATAATACTAAGTGAATACTAAACACAAATACATACAGAGATCTATTTCCTGTCTGTCGTCAATAAAATAATATTCATAGTCACCTTCTATTCAAATATGACACGTAAGTCGTAACATCGAAAATATTTACCTACAGTATCAGCACTTTACAGATAAATGATAAGATAATACATACACTATCAACATAGATAAAAGCGCTCATACCATCCCAAGATTTCAGTCAAATTTTAAATACACAACACCTAATAACTAATAAGTAATTTAATACATTACACAATCGTTCGTCATTCAATGATATTTGAAATGTAAAGTGTTTTGTTTAAAGAAAGGTTAATTATATTATTAAACTATTATCATTAAATTATTATTAACTATTAAACTATTATTAACTATTAAATTATTATTTAATGATAGCAAGTACAGGAATTTACATTTGCACCCTAGTGACTTACATGCGTCTACAGTGGTTTTTTTTTTTTAATTTGACTTTTCTAATTAAATTACTTTTTTGTCCGCAGAGAGAGGGAGCAAAGAGAAATTTTAGATAAACAACAAAAAGAGAAAGAAAGAGAACGAATAGAGCGGGAAAGAGAAAGAGAGAGGGAGAAGCAGGAGAGGGAGGACAAGGAGAGGCGGGAGCAGGAGAATGCGGCTTCGAAACTTGTATCAAGGCACTTCGAAGAGTCCCTCAGGCTTGCTCAAAAGGTGATTAATATGGTAAAAACTAAAAATATCAACCTTTGTTCTATGTCAATTTATTTATTTCATAAGTAAAACCAATAATATGCGCTTTTATAATTTTGGACGCGACGGTAATGTCGTGGACGTCAGCGGTAAAACGATATCTCAGGGAAGTAAAATGTATGGAGATATATGAAGACGCTTTTAAATTTTCGTAGACGATAACTTTTTAACGTGCACGTTACAGGCCATGACGACATCTTCAGTCTTCTGAACCGCACAAAACATCCGCGGTGCGTAAAATCAAAAGGCCATTTAACGTACGGCGTACCGCGTACCCAACGTTTTATTGTGGAAGTCGGCGTCCACGATAACGTGACGTCCGGAATTATAAAATCGTTGAATAAAATATATATACTTATATGATAATATACTTAATATTACATACAGTAACAAATGAATAAGGCTAGTTTTTGTCGCAGCGGGATCGGTCGATGTCGTGGTCGCTGCTAAACAGCCTCGCACCCAACCGCGGCAGCGCCGGCGCCGACCACGACCGCCTGCGCGCCGCCGAGCGCGCCTACTACTCCCCACCCGCGCACCCGCCTCACCCCGCCGACCGCCTGCCCCACCCCGACTACCCCCACCACGCCCCTCACCCCCAGCACCCGCCCCGCGCCGCCCCGCCCAAGGACAAGCCTCACCCCCTCCCCAAGGGCGAGCCCAACTTCGCGCCCTATAACTACCCCCCCTACCGGTACGACAAGCTCAAAGACCAGCACCTTCCCGCCCCGCCGCCCCTCGTTCCCGAGAAGAATTCTGTGATAGTCAAACACGACGCCAAACAAATCCACCTGGAGCAGAAGCACCCGTACCCGAGCAAGCCCCGGAGCGAGCCGTCCTCTCACTACCTCCCCTCCCGGCCGTACCGGACCGGCCTGTCGCCGCACGCGCCGCCGCACCCTGCGCTGCAGTCCGCGCCGCACGCTGCGCTGCCGCCGCAGGACAAGGCCCGCCGCGCCTACCAGCCGCCGCCGCCGCAGCGCTCGCCGGCGCAGTACTACCAGGCCGCGCCCGCCAAGCCCAAAGTGTCCAGTCCCGCGCCGCCGCACATATACGGCAAACCCGGCGGCACCTCGCCCGGCCCCGCCCACTTCGCCGTCGAGCCCGGGCTGCAGCTGGCCAAGACCGACCCCCCGCCCGTCCCTTACCCTCCGCCGGCCGCCTACTCGCCAGCGCCGCGCGCCAGGCCCCCGCCTGCCGCGCACTCGCGAACGCCCGAGCCGCGCCCGCCGTTGCGCGTGCACGTCGACGCGGCCGGCTCCGCCTCGCCCTGCCAGACGCAGCCGCTCGACCTCGGCGTCAGCCGCGAGGACCCCGCCCGCTCGCCGCGCCGGCGACATCCCTTTGAGCCCGCCGACGCCGACGCTAAGCGGCGGCGGCTCGCGAGCCCCGCGCCCGAGCCCCTCATCGCGGCCGCGGCGAGCGTCGGCAGGACGCCGCTCGGCTCCGAGCCCGCGCCGCAGGCCCCCGGCCCGCCCTGCGACGTGCGCGTGCCCTCCGCCGACGGCAGCGTCGAGACCCCCGAGAAGGCCGCCGGGGCCTCGCCCGCGCCGCGCCTGACGCCCGCCGCGAGCCCCGCGCCCGCCACCCCCGTTCCCGCGACGTCGCCGCCCGCGACGCTCGCGCCGATGCCGCCCCCCGCGGCGACGCCTCCCGCGCCGCCTGCCACGCCGCCCGTCACGACGGGGACGGACGCCGACACGCCGGCGAAGATCGCCTCGCCGACGCCGCGCGACGGGGCGGCGCCGGTCCGCCACCTCGGCAAGAAGGCCTGGCTGCAGCGGCACGAGACGGCGCCCATCGTCGAGGGTGACTGCTCCGGCGGCGGCGGCACCTGCATCACGCTGCCGATGACCATCGCGCGGCCCCCGGAGCCCGAGGACTCCGCCTCCAACGTCGTCGTCCCCGTGGCCACCGACTCGATCCCGCGCGGCGCGCGCAAGACGGTCAAGCCCCGTAAGCCGAAGGAGCCGAACGGACGAGGCTCGGCCGGCGACCCCGACAGCTCGAGCTCGGAGCGCGAGCCGACGTCGCCGCCCAAGAGGAAGCCCCCGAAGGCGAAGCGGAAAAAGGGAGCCGCGCGGCGCGCCAACGACGACCCCAAGCGGCGGCGCGCCGGCGAGAGCGGCAGCGAGAGCGACAAGGAGAGCGACGACAAGGACTCGGAGTCGGGTGGCAGCGGCAGCGGGAGCGGCAGCACGTCGAGCCGGCGCGGCGTCGGCGGACGGGCGCGGGGGCGGCGCGCGGGGCGAGGCGGCGGACGGGGCGGGCGACGACGGGAGGAGCCGCCACCGCGCCGCGCGCCGTCCGCGCCGCGCGCCAAGCCCGCGCCCGACTCGTTCCTGCAGAACGGGCCGTGTTTCGAGGTGGCGCCGCGCCTGGCCAAGTGCCGCGAGTGCCGCTGGTCGCCGGCGCAGCGAGACAAGGACATGCTCAACATATTCTGCCGCTTCTACGCTTTTCGAAGACTGAAATACGCCAAAAATAGGCAATTAGCTATAGCCGGATTTTCGGATCCCTACAAGGACGCCGAGGAGGTAATTATTATTTCTTGTAATTCTAATTTCGTTGTATTTTTAAGCAAAATCAATGTCTAATATCATCATGTCAGTGTAATTAGCTCCTAGGCGATTTATTGATAGTTCTCGGCCTTTTGTTACAGGATGATAAGAAGTTATGGTTGTCTGCGTCGCCGGGCGCCGCGGAGTTAGACATAGAGATGAGCTGCTTCCTACTGCGAGAGATCGGAGACCAGTTCTGTCAATTAATACAACAGGAGAAGGAAGCGGAGTCACATCATCTAAATGAAGGTGAGTAATAATATAACAGATACACCTACAATAATTGGGACACCCAGATGGAACGAAGTTCCAGTTTGTTATTTCTTATGTACAAAAAAACTGTATGTACACTCAAAAACATTCGTCTTAATTTTTTCTGTGTAGCCCCCTTTCGCAACGCGATAAGGAACTTCGTTGCAAAGTGTATGGCATGATTTATGAACGGCCCCTAATGTACGTTTCAGACAAGACGATAGCGTGGAAGCGCGTGGTGCAGGGCGTCCGCGAGATGTGCGACGTGTGCGAGACCACGCTGTTCAACTTCCACTGGACGTGCGGCAAGTGCGGCTTCGTCGTCTGTCTCGACTGCTATAAGGTGAGAGAGAGAGAGACGGATAGAAATAAAAATATGTAGAAATGAAAGATAATGGGCACATTAATGCCATCAAACATCATCTTTATAAGGTGAGGCGTTGCAGCATTCTTGTTTTGCTACTGAATGCCCCTGGTTTGTGCAGTGATGAAGAACATTAACGCTTTAGAGTTTAGATACAGTATACAGTGTTAAAATTAGAACGCTGCCTTGAATATATTACATCTTTTAGACACTCTGCACAGCCATTAACTTCATCAAGTATGATTTTGTAATTTGTATAAATCTGAAAACCGGCGATTTTCACGCTCCTTCTCAATATCATTAAAGTCCCAATAGATCTAATTGACAAAAATTTGCCAAGAGGCTGTTTTGGCTTAAAACTATATTTTTTTATTTACTAATACTTTTCGCATTACAGCAAAGAACATCCGGTGAAGCTGGCAACACAACAAGTGAGACCAACAACACAAACAACGTCGCAACCAACGGAGAGAGAGATTCTTTCGGGTAATTATTGTTTTACATCTTGTCACACTTTATCTACACAAAATTACAACACATAAAAATAAAACTACACATCACATTATTATACTACTACTCGTCAATTTAAACAGGACCTAAAAATATTTGCTTATAAATAAACTTATCAGTTTATTCATCTATATTTATTATAAAACAAAGTCGCTTTTTCTCTTCCCTCATGTCCCTTTGTTCCCTTTAATCTTTAAAACTACGCAATGGATTTTGATGATTCTTTCAGTGTTAGATAGCCCATTTATCGAGGAAAGTTATAGGCTGTATTTTATGACGCTAAGACTAATAGGAGCGAAGAAATAGAGGAAAATGTGAAAAAAAAGGGGAAAATTATTTGAAAGGGCTAACTTGAATGCGCTAATCTCAGGAACTACTGATCCAATTTGAAAAATTCTTTCAGTGTTAGATAGCCCATTTATTGAGAAAGGCTATAGGCATATTTTTTTCAGTGGCTATATATTTTTATACCCGTGCGACGCCGGGGCGGGTCGCTAGTAAGTAATTAAAATTCAAATTATGGTGGAGCAAAAAAATGACCATTCATCTTAATAATAAAATGAGGAAGAAATATAAAATAGCATTTTACACCATAATAGTGCAGCCTCTAAAGAAATAACGGAAGATAAACAATAGCTATAAAGTATTCAAATTACTAACGCCCTTGACATTATTCGATGATATCTTATGAATAATTAAAATGTAAGGAAAATTTTTATATTGTATACTTTAAAGGTGGAATTATTTATTATAGAATTTTGAGTTCGTTATTTATTTAGGTACTTTAATTAAACATTTCGTTCTTCAATTTAAAATTCAAACAGGTTTATTTATTTTACTGTAGGTATTTACTGAATATTTACAAACGATATCAGTCCTTTGTTGTGCAATAAGTTTAATTTGGAGAGGTAGAATGAATTACATAGTAGTAGTAAGCTAGTAGAAGTGATTTATTACAGACAAACAAACAAACTTACGCATCTATAATATTAAAATAAAGAGTTAAATGCTTCTTGGTAAGCGCTCAATCTCAAGAATCGCTGAACCGATTTTGCTTATTATTTTTTTGTTGTACTTATTTGTTAATGTCCGAGTAGAGTTCATGTGACAAAAAAATTAAAATAAATAATTAGAAAATTGAAGAGCTCTTTAACACCATATATAATTATTTCAAATTACTAACGCCTCTAGACTAAGGACGCTACGAAACGCGAAAAACTGCGAAACTGATGCAAAACTGTAACAGAGCGAGATGCATTCGCATCGTCGTGTGGCGGATGAGTAAAGTAAATCGGTTCGCCGCTATTTCGAAATTCGCAGCGTCAGTGGACTAGAGGCGTTAAACTGCATCAGACGCGACAATGTCTGTCGGGTCCGCTAGTTTTTAACTATTTAGTTATCGAAGTGAACTAACAATATGCTTGTCCGCAGATGGTTACTATGCACGTCTGGGGCGGCGCACCCTGCCCGCCGGTTACTACTCACGCAGATAGCGGCGGGCGGGGCGCTAGCGGCGGCGGCGGCGCGGGCGCACGCGGCGCGCGCGGCCTTCGCCCTCCCACCCTGCGCCTGCGGACACCAGCCCGCTGTCGACGCGGAGAAGAAAGCCGCCGCCAGGAGGTTGCTCAACGATGCGCTAAATAAGGTAAAACACCACAGACATAGCTCAAGATAGATACCGCATGTCCCTCAATTTGTATGAAAACGAGCGTGCCACTTTTTTCCTACCTACTGTGGCGTACCGATGATAAGAAACGTGTCCATTATCTAGGCAAACGTTTATATTTGAATTTTTACAGCTCAAATAGTGCCGTATTAGGCATTTTTAAAATTCCCATTGACGTCCGATTCCGAAAGGTAGAGCGCAGACTAAAGGACAGACAGTAAATTACAGACTTAAGACGACGCCCACAACTTCGTTGTGCAAATACGGGAACCGTACATTTTGCCGGGATAAAATGTACCCTATGTCCTTTCCCGGGACTCAAAGCATATCCGTATCCGTCCGTATCAATGTACTATCAGAGAAGTTTATTGCTAGGCAGATGGTGTCAAACCCATGCGACCGATCATAGCTAACATTGAATTGACAAAACCGACCACATGATGTAGATCCCTCAACTGCCTACGAATAAATTTCCTCTATGGTACCTTGTCGTCTCCCAAACTATCTCTATAGGAACCAAATTTCAGCTAAATCGGTTTAGCCGTTTAAGCGTGAATAGGTAGCAGACATACAGACACACCTTCGCATTTATAATATTAAGTAGGGATGTGACGTCACTTCGCGTAACGTCTCTTTTTAAAGTAGAGGCCATATTATAGTTACTGGTCTTTATTATTTATTTTATTAACGTCCACCAATTTCCATTTACAGAACGTAAAGAAAGAGGAAGTTAAAGTGGAGGATACGAACGGTTCGCCGGTCAAATCGGAGAACGGCAAAACCGGCATCAGCTGGCTGACGGACGTGCCGATGAAGGACAAGTCCGACTCGAGCTCATCCGACTCCGACGAGGGGAACTACTCCACGCTCCGAGAGCTGCTCATCCGTCCTGCGCCCGAGGGGGAGGCCACGCCCAAGGGGGAAGCCACGCCCAAGAAAAAGCAAAAGAAGAATAATGATCTTCTAGACGAAGTCATCTCCAGTATAATCGATAAGAAAGACGAAGATAAACCGTTCGCGATATCGGACGCGGTGAAGCGATACGATCGAGCGGCGGGCGCGGAGCTCCCCACTCGTATTATGACGCTGACTGAGTCTAAACTTCTGTACCCTGATGTGCCGCACGCCTGGTTATGTGACGGCAAGCTGTTGCATCTCACTGATCCGGCGCATCCCGGGAATTATAAACCGTTCCAGGTAGGCCGCTTCATATGTTGTACTTCAATACCCGCGTAGTGATTGAGCGAGCAGCCTCGCGAGGCAAATCCTCGGTCGGTCAAGACGTGCCTCGCCCGAGGCCAACGTACGCGCTGCCTCCCCCGAGCGTGCTGCGGCCCGAGCCTCGCGAGGCTGCTCGCTTGGTCGGTACGTGGCTATTCAGTATCGCGTTGCCTGTTATGCTGGTTTTGTCACGCGGTCCGTCGGTACGGATCGCTCTGTACAGATTGATCTGTATTAAGCTTAAAGGAGCCTTTTAGAGTAATCGGATCATCGTACTGATGGTTCGCGTGATACTAAAACCAGCCTTAACGCTAACTATACCTAGGCGAATTTAGGAAGCGATTTTGAACAATGCGTAGTCAGCGCGATATTTAAACACAAGAATTTTGAATTCGAACGAACGAAGTTAATGTGTTTATTTCTAAATTCGTATCTCAATGCAATATTAATGACCGTATTGTCTGTCGCGGCAGGACCAATGGAAGCTGGGCCAGCCGGTGCTGGTGTCGGACCTGTCCGCGCTGTTGGACCGAGGGCTGTGGTCGCCCCAGTCCTTCTCCCGCGACTTCGGCGACACGCGCGTCGACCTCGTCAACTGCGCGTCCGGCCTCGTAGTGCCCAACCAGCCGGCCCGCAAGTTCTGGGACGGCTTCGAGCTGGCCGGCGAGCGGCTACGGGACGAGCGCGGCGCCCCCATGGTGCTCAAGCTCAAGGACTGGCCGCCCGGCGACGACTTCGCCGAGCTCCTGCCCACGCGCTTCGACGACCTCATGCGCGCCCTGCCCCTCGCCGAGTACACCTCGCGCGCCGGCCGCCTCAACCTCGCCGCGCGCCTGCCCGACTGCTTCGTGCGCCCTGACCTCGGCCCCAAGATGTACACCGCGTACGGCGGCGCTGGCGGCACCACCAACCTGCACCTCGACGTCAGCGACGCCGTCAACGTCATGGTGCACGCCAGCGCACCCGCCGACGCCCCCGAGCGGGCGCGCGAAGCGCAGCGCGCGGCCGACGAGGCGGGCGTGGACGTGCTGTCGCGGCGGCGCGCGCGCCAGCGGCCGCCCGCCGCGCTGTGGCACATCTACGCCGCGCGCGACGCGGACAAGATCCGCGATCTGCTGGTGCGCGCAGAGCTGGAGCGCGGCGCACGCCCGCGGGCCCAGCACGACCCCGTGCACGACCAGACCTGGTACCTGGACGCCGCGCTGCGTCGCCGCCTGTACGACGAGTACGGCGTGGAAGGGTACGCCATCCTGCAGTGCCCGGGCGACGCGGTGTTCGTGCCCGCCGGCGCGCCGCACCAGGTGCGCAACCTGCTCGACTGCGTCAAGGTGGCCGAGGACTTCGTGTCGCCGGAGAACGTGTCGCGCTGCTTCGAGCTGGCGCAGCAGTTCCGCCGGCTGTCGCGCGCGCACGCCAACAAGGAGGACAAGCTGCAGATAAAGAACATCGTCTACCACGCGGTCAAGGACTCGCTGTGCTGCCTCGAGGAGGCGCTGGCGGCGTCGCAGTGACGCGCGGCGGCGTCGCAGTGACGCGCGGCGGCGTCGCAGTGACGCGCGGCGACGCGCACCCCCGACGCGCCGCACTGACGGCATTTGATCTCAACTTCGAACGTAACGTTAGCTAAGTTCCGCATTTACCGTAAGATTGGAGCGAGTGTCGGCCGCGCGCGGCCGGAGCGAGTGCAATGTAAATTAGTCTGAATATGGTGATATCGAGATGTGGATATGTTTTATGTTCCTTAATCGAAATACAAAAACTCTTCTGATTATTGTAGCAGCTTAAGTAGTTATAGTGTTATGTATGTAATGTGTACATTTTTTGATTCGAATTCCATCGAGTGCATACTGAGAGTTACGTTTAAGTTATTGTATTGAAGTGAACGTATTCGCTGGAAGCGTTGTACATTGAACGAAGCGCGTGTAGATAAGTTTCTCCTATATTAGATTTCTCAATTTGGTCGGTAATGAAAGTGAATAGTTAAACGAGAAGCGACAATTTTATTTTGTCCTTATTAACTGTATTAGAAGAAAACGAGTTTTTTTTGTACTGTGTATATTATGTATGGTTATAAGTTGGAATAAAAAAGATGTTTATATTAAAAGTTTGTTTCATTTTCTATTATTTTATTGTTACTTTACAAATTTTTGGTCACAGCGTCGCGTGAAAACGGTTGGACCGATTTTAATCAAATTTGGCGCAGATGCAACTATGGGGAAGGATATACTTTTGTTAAAATATGCACCGTTCCTGCTGGATTTTATTTTGCGCGTACGAAGTCGCGTGGAACAGCTAGTGATTTATGAAAATATTACTTTATTACAAGCAAGCACTGCAAGTTAGTAAAGTGGATAACATGAAGGGTTTGTTGCTAAAAAATATCGTAAGAAATTATTAATTATACTCTTGAACCTGAATTTCTTTTATTTTAATTTTTAAAAATAAATGAAAGCTCAATATCTAGGCGCCTATTAATTTATCGCTACGCTGTATAAGTAATGATGCCTCGGTGGTATATTATTTAAATCATTAGACATTCATAAATCTGCTGGCCCTGATAATCTACCACCAATATTTTTTGTTCGTTGTGCCAAATCTCTATCTTACCCTGTATTTTTATTTGTAGAAACCGGTACCATACCCAAGATTTGGAAATTGGCCTTTATAACACCAATCCACAAAAAAGGTGCAAAGCACTTGATTGAAAATTATCGGCCTATCTCCAAACTTTGTGTATTAGCTAAGGTTCTTGAACGAATTGTCTATAATCAACTTTATTCAGCATTCAGTTCACAAATCAGCCCGTACCAGCATGGATTTATTAGAGGTAGATCAACAATATCAAACCTTATCCTATATACTGACATTGTATCTGATGGAATGGATAACTAAGAGCAAGTCGAAGCTGACACCGACTACGGCAAAGCTTTTGATAAAATAGACCACCTTGAACTATTATCAAAGTTAGCCAGAGCCGGTATTAAGGGTAATTTACTTCGATGGTTTACCTCATATATAAGTAATAGGTTACAGTCGGTTGTTGTTAATGGATACTCCTCAACATGGCGCCAGATTTATTCTGGAGTCCCCCAAGGATCCTTGCTTGGGCCGTTACTATTTATTATCTTCATACAGGATATTGATAGCTGCTTCCATAATTCTAATTTTTTATTGTTCGCGGACGATATGAAAATCTTTAAAGTTGTTAATAATCTATCGGATCAAAAACTGCTTCAAGAGGACTTGCTCAGACTAGACCGTTACTGTGCAGACAATTCTCTGGATCTAAATGTATCCAAATGCTGCTTTATTTCTTTGACACGTAAGCGTAACAAATTTCAGTCTAGCTATAAAATTAAAAACCAGTCACTTAAGCAGGTTACCAATGTTCGTGACCTGGGAATTACATTGGATGACAAGCTCTTATTCGATAAGCATATCCAAACTATTGTTAGCAAGGCCTCAAAAATGCTTAGATTTCTTCAATGCTCAACTAAAGATTTCTCTCGTCTCAAATCAATTAAAGTTCTATACTGTGCCCTAATTAGGAGTAATCTAGAATACGCATCCCAAATATGGAATCCTCAATACAAATATTATATAAATCAGATTGAAAAAGTACAGAAAAAACTAATTAGATTGTTAAAATATAAATTTAAACTAAATGCTTATCGAAATTATAGCTATGATAACTTATGCAGTCACCTCCATCTGCTTCCACTTGCTCTTAGAAGAAATATCAGTGATGTTACCTACCTTACCAATATCGCCAATGGTTCCGTTGACTGTCCCTCACTGCTAGCTAAATTAAATCTTAAGGTTCCCAGCATTACGCATCCTCGCCATTTTAATACCCTTCAAGTCCCGCTATCTCACACCAGTTTCCGAGCTAACTCTTTTTTTCCCAGATCGTGTGCATCCCTCAATGATTCAATTAAAAACAATAACGATATAGACATCTTTTGCACCAGTGCTAAAAGTATAAGACAGCATCTAGCGAATATTTTCTTTAAATCCTTCCCGGATTAATGTAACCTTTGTACCACCGTTGTAAAGTTATGCATTATTGTTCGCTTAATCTTTAGATTAATAAGTAGTCTTAAGTGAGCATAATATTTCCTTCTCAAATTGTAATTCACTTATGAAGACTTGTAATTGGTTCTAAATTGTAAACTTATCTTGCTATTATTTTAACTTTCAATGAACTGTAAGTCTTCCTTACAAATAAAATAAAATAAAATAAAATAAAATAAATATGTTAAAAAAATCTATCGTATCACTTGTACATTATTATTAAATGTACAGTGATACGTTAATTTTAAAATATTTAATGGTAAACTTGAAAACTGTATGTATCAGCGCCATCTATGATATCATAACTAAATTATTAGTGATGCTACTGCACGATAGATGGCAGATGGCGCTCAATGTTGTAGTAGTTTTCAGTAAGTCTAACAGATGGCGCTTTTGAACAACTAAGAAATAATTTTTTAAAATAGTTAAAAATCATCATGCTCCGAACCGAAAACTTTATTACTTAACTAAATAGGATATTATAAAATAGTAAACAATATTTTATATTCTCAGTTTGCTGTCGGTAAGATATTTAAAAATATGGATTTAAAGGTCAAAACTCGTCAGGTACATGTCATTGTTATCTTAATTAACTTTAATCTTGTCGGAGTCAGCCACAAAATAAGAATTAGAAAAACTTTTCATGCTAATAAAAATATGTAACTGTAATAGCTCCGTGCTGTACTCAATGTAAAACATTCAATTGCCAGCCCGTGGCTATCTCTACTCTCTAATCAGCGCGAAGTTCAGGTCGAACCAACAGGTTATAAAGTCAGGCCACTCGCCGGCCTTTGTCAGTCCACACAACAGGCTATCGTGGTGCACTGATATCTCGAAAATGAAGTCCCTAACCTTGGTTCTCTTTGGTGAGTATTTTTTTGCTATAATTTACTATTTAACAAAAACAGGTTTTGTTTTCGTCCAAGCTATTAGGAATTGATTTTTGGATAATATTATGTAGGTAAGGCTAAAATTATATGGATTACTATTTGCGCATTAGGTATTTTATACTTCTATTAAAATACAATATATCGGATCGTCGAGCGGTGTTATAGAAACGCGCACGCCGTTATACATAAGTCATAACTCATAACATAACATTATGTATGTAGTATGTTGTACCTATCTCAAAACGAATTGGTAAAGTAGGTGTGTCTAAGCAACTAGGTTGAGCTCTAGTTCTTAATAGAGGTCTGAACAAACTTTTATAAAAGCAATTTTCTAAATAAATCCATAGTTTCCTTGATAGTTTTAATTACAACTAAGTACTTTCGTTTCTTAAACATGTCATTATAGGCATTTTCAATATTGTGGTGGACAGCCTACGAATAAATGAGGAATTTAAATATAACGGTAAAATTCTAAAGGGACCTAAATTTCCCCAAGACGTGTTTGTTGGTAAATAAAAACAAAACGACTAAAACAGGTTTTTTGACAAAATCTCATATTTAAAGCAATAATGTCTTGAGTTAGGGAGTTAAATCCTCAAAAATTTCGTGAAACATTGATTTTTCGGTTTTTGGAGTTATTTTTTTGTCTGAATGGAGTTCCCGGTAAAGATGGTTCTACACAGGGTATTAAAACGAATAGAGCTGGGACACAAAAACACGGCACGACGTCGTACGGCGTCGTACGGCGCCGTATCGGACGTGCGTCGTAAAAAACCACGGCACGGCGCACTATGGAAAATGGTAGAACTAGAGCATATCATAAATGGTTTTTAAAAATATCACAATTTGAATGAAATATTTATTGCATTCGATACTCTAATAACCAAATAATCCTAATCAGACATTTTTTTGTACTAAAACTGCATACATATTTTTTTTTCATAGGTTGAAGTAAGTTGAAGTAGCGGATGGCTCATTCAAATGTTTGTATACACATAATTCAAATGAATATTGTGAAAAAAGTATTTAGCACATGCATGCGGTTTTATACATTTTTAAAAAGTATATTTTATGTTCTTATTAATGAGCTATTAACTTTTTTTAATATGCTTTTTATTTTTGAGTAAGTACTTAAAAATTGACATACCCTATTTTTCACTTTCTTTTTTTTTCGTCGAAGGTTTTCATATTTACCCACGGCTCCCCACGCGCAACTTTATGTGTTATTTGATAGCCTTACTATTCATAAATGAAAAATTTAAAAAAAATTCTGCGGAAGTTTGCGGTCCTGGAAGTTATGGGAAAAAAATGTGATAGAGGTCGGAGTAGATAATTCGGTATCTTTTGCGGTTACTGCTGACATACTTTACAAAAACAATATTAACCACAATATTTTGATAGCAATAGCTTATTATCTATTTTGCACTCGTCCTACGTGAGTAAATATGCATAACATTGACATTAGTACGTATTTAATATCTGAAAAACCAGTATATAAGGGGAAGCAAATATCTTCAAATTGCACACTTCAGCGTGTATTTCATATTAAGTGGCACTTATTTAAATTGGTTATTTCCATTAAAATGTCAACTTTCAACTGTACTAAGGGTGATTTCATCATTCCCTATATCGAGCGTGGTAGAACCTTGGAATCGTTGTCCATAGTTCTACAGCAAACATTAAATGTTTCTGAAAACAACTTGTGTTTTGTAATTGGTGACATTCAAAGGCATATTCTGCCTTCTATCAATAAGCGCTGGGCTAAAGCATCACGGAAAAAGGACCAATTTATTCTGAATAATACAAGCTGGCTGGAGTCAGGATATTCAGTACAGTTTCCGGAGTCTGAAGCACATTCACTGCCATCAACTTCTGGTGAACAAGGAAGACCGTGCATTGCTTATGGAGACTCCTCAGAATCAACAAAGAAAAGCAAAATCACTCTTTTACTAGAAGAATATGGGTTTGAGCACATTTGTAACGCATTTTTGCAAGGACTGCGGGCCTTAGGTGAGTATGCAGAGGCTCTTCTTGTTGAAGAGCTAAGAAACTCTGAGAGCGAAAAGAAAAAAGTTTTCTCGACTACGTGGAAAGAGTCAAACCAAAACTCAATTAGTGAAACTCAAGTGATGGAAATACAGCACAAAGGTTCTTTTACAATTACACTTGCTCGGCGAACATAACAAGTGTTGATGAAACATTGATTAAACGCTTGTATATTATTTTACAAGCTCTATCTTCTGGAATGATGATCGATCCCGAAAAATTTGGAGTTTATGCCTTAGAAACTGCGCGAATTTATGTTAGTAACTATGATTGGTACTATATGCCATCCTCCGTGCACAAATTACTTATACACGGAGAAAACGTGATCAAACATTTTTCTGTTCTTCCTATTGGGCAACTGTCGGAAGATGCACAAGAGTCGCGCAATAAAGACTACAGAAATATGCGCCTGCACCATGCCAGAAAATGTTCCCGTATAGCTACAAATGAAGACGTATTTAAAACGCTTCTATATACTTCAGATCCATTCATTTCAAGTTTAAGAAAAGCTTATGTGAGAAATGCGAAGGATCTTGATGAAGAGGCACTAAGTCTTTTGAAGGTGGTACCTGAAGGTGATCCTACATTTACACCGGAAGTAATTTTAGTTAGGAATAGCGAGGATAATAACAATTAGATATAACATTATCACTAACTAAAACCTAGTTTTAAAAAACCAATAATATTATAAGATTTGTCTAATTTGAGATCAATTAGTTTGGTGTGAGGTATCGATTTTAAAATTTTATGTATTTTATTATGCTTGTGTGATAAGTAATTATTTAAGTTTTCTTAATTTTACTCATATTAGTACTTATTTATAAAAAATAAACATATAACTACTCGTAATATTACTTTTTTTTTTCTTTTCTTTTTTTTTACCTAAAATAAATATGTATACATTGAAAAAAAATACAAAAATGGATTATTTTTAAAATCTTTGTATATCACTGTATACATGTGCCAAATCTCAATACAATACGATGAAAAACCTTGAAGATACAGATTTTTGATCCGATACGGACCCAAATTTTCCACTGTGCGGCGCCGTGCGGCGTCGTACGACGTCGTGCCGTAAAACTCACGTAGAAATTCAAGATGAGTTTCTACGGCCGTACGGCGCCATATGAAGACGTACGACGCCGTACGACGTGGTGCCGTGTTTTTGTGTCCCGGCCCTGTGAGCTATCGTTTGGCATAATTGAAGCCACTGGATGAAGCGGGTAAACAACAATTTGGAACGACAATTTTTTGGCTACGGAACCCTTCATGCGCAATGCGACTCGCACTTGGCCTATTTTTTCTATAGTAGTGACCTCATACTCAACATAATAATGACTCAAGTATCTCTACGACCTAGGCAGCGAGTAGACGAAATAGTTTCCTGCGTTTATCTGATTAACTTTATACAACATCTGACTAAGGTTAAGAGCTAGTGGTTAAGGCCAGAACTATTTACTGTGCATAACGTCTATCATTCATCGTTACATGGATGTTAGTAGTAATTTAGAACGCAGTAGCTAGTATATGGCGAATGTTTGCTTATGGATAAAGATGTTTGTTACTCTTTCAAGCTGTAACTAAACGGAATTTCATATAATTTTATGCTGTGCAATTTTTCTACAATACTTAATGTAATATTACAATGCTTAAAATTATTTTTAACGAAATATTATGTCTAGTAAATTTTGTAGTTTGTCAAAAAACAAGGAAAATGGTCTTGCAATATCTTTATTTTCTCTTTTCGGTTTCCTTTAATGCCACCAAAGATGAATCGTGTAAAATATAATATTTAACCTTGAATACAGACTATCAAAAATAACACATTTAATATCTGAGTAAATTTTTACAAACAGTTATTAAATAATACACGTAAATTTTTTTGCCAAAAATACTAGAGCGGCTTCTCAGAAACCACACAAAAAGCTTTGATTAATATCGGTAGATATATAATATAATTTTGGACTATTAGCCTTTACACTTCTGGTATTTTCCTGTTTTTTGTTCAGAATACACAAGAACTCAACGGAAATAATAAATAATTTGATACGACGGATGAATGATGCTAAACAAAGCCAGTATTACTAAAATCCACAAATGTAGAGCTGATTGACTGATAGTTCATCGCACTGGCCAAACCATTGGAGCTAGAAACTTGAAATTTTACTCTATTAACTATTTCGTGGAACATCATAAGAGTACCTAACTTTTTCTACATGGGGAAATGCTTTGGCTTGTGCGCATCCCCGGCGGATTGGGAACATCGGCCGGGGTATGTGGGACTTTCCTCGGGTCTAGCTACGAAAACCCCATGGTGCTCCACTCCCCCTTTAAGGCATTAAGTTCCGGACACGATCAATCTACCGCAACATAAGAGTACAATGTATAAGAAATAATTTTCCAGAAAATCATTAAAAAGCAGTTAATCCATAGAGAAAATTATAACAATGTAGACTCTAGAGAATTTCGCAAATCGCACGAGGACGCGTGTTTAAAGGTGAACGCAGAACGCACCGCAGTCGCCGCATTCGGAATTCTTTATACGAAGTTATAGGCAAGCTCGCATACCTACCCGCGCCGCAGTCTTCGCAACTTCTACATTCTTTATATGAAGAATTCCGAATGCGGCGACTGCGGTGCGTGCGGTG
Organism: Lysandra bellargus; assembly: GCA_905333045.1. NCBI lineage: Eukaryota > Metazoa > Arthropoda > Insecta > Lepidoptera > Lycaenidae > Lysandra > Lysandra bellargus. The sequence continues at coordinate 6,631,340 of HG995353.1, forward strand.
CGGCCAAATCTGCGTTCACCTTTACTGAACTGTGGTGAAACTGAGAACTGTCGTGGGTAATAGACAATATGGTTTCTTACATTGAGAAATTATGATAAGATTCTAGCTGTGTAGAATCACCGATTCTATTATCTTTTAACATTATTTTACTAGTATTATCGATTTTTTACTTTTATCTGATTCAACTTATAAGACCGATTTTTTACTTTCAAACTCTAACTAAATCTTATTCAGTTTGTAATTTCAGCCCTGCTTACCACTATGAATATTTTTTGATTATTCAATTCCTTAATCCCACTTTTATGACCAATTTCTGACATCTCTATTCTGTAATTCCAGCCGTGCTGATCGTGGCGGTGACCTGCAGGCCGGACAAGCCGGATCTCAAACAGCTGAAGGCGGAGGCGGCGCGCAAGAAGGCCTGCCTCCACGACTGTACCTCGGCCAAGTTCGACCCGGTGTGCGCCGGCAAGCAGGGAGAAAAGCCCAAGTCCTTTGGCAGCGAGTGCGTCATGAACAACTACAACTGCGAGCACAAAGATAGTGAGTATTTTGTGGTGGGGAAAATCTGCTTAGGATATTTTGGGCATCTGGGAAGACGTTTGGGTAAAAAAATAAATGATTACGGAAAAAAAATCGGATTCTAGTAATTTAATTCTTTGATCTGGGATTCTTGGAAATGCTATTGTATTCTCTTGTTGTCGCTCCGGTGCTCGTATGGAGCTTGACGGCTTAATACAAAATAATAATAATGAGAATCGACGTCTATATGGGATAGCTTGCATTGAGTAGAGACTATAGAGAGTCACCGGATACATCAGACGAATTTTACTTAAGGACAATTTTACATGAGGAAAATTATTATTGTTCAGCCGGAACGTCTGTAATCTGAATGAATTAATTTATTAAGATGTAAGCATCAATTTATTAACACATAAGAACTAGTCTCCTAAGGCTCAATTTATGAAACCGCACGAGAGAGCGGTTTGGCCGCTAGTCGCTACACAACCAAAGCAATTTGTATGTAAATAGCGGCGCGGATCCTCCCAAAAAATCAAACATCGTCCTTCTCTCTTCACACTCACGCCTGTTTTTCATATGCCAGGTGAAAAAGGACGACGCGGTATCATCGCCAAGTTAGTTTTTTCTTAATAACTCGATAAATATAGTACAACATTTTAAAATCCTGAATGATAGAATTTTATACAATGTGTTAAAATTTTAACTTTAAGTTTAAGGCTATGTTAAGGTTATGGCATTATATGAAAAATTCGTGAAAATTACATGCATCTTTGTGATTTTTTTCTATCGATAAAATTTTAAGATATATAATCGTGTTTTTGCTCAGATCTAAATCTTGGAAATATAATGTAGATTGTAGTCCTAATATCTAATATGTTTAGAAAATGAAACAATTCGGGGCTTATTTTCAAGCATAAAAAATTAAATTAAGAAATTAAAAAAAAAACCTCGCCAAACAACTTTAAAAAGTAATGAAATAATATTTAAGTACTGCCTTTAAGTTCAAATAATTCCTAACTTGTGTAAAGTAATATTTTAGTCCATAATTGTTGTCACGGTGTTTCGGGGGACCGCCAAGTAAACTACAACATACAACCGCCAAGTCGCTGACTATCTCGATTCAGTTCGCTATGAATTGATTGTGAAATGAAATCAAACATCTACATTAGCGGTCCCCCGACACACCTTGACAACAATTATGGACTAAAATATTACTTTACACAAGTTAGGAGTTATTTAAACTTAAAGGCAGTACTTAAATATTATTTCATTACTTTTTAAAGTTGTTTGGCGGGGGTTTTTTTAAATTTCTTAATTTAATTTTATTTCATACTTTTTAAACTTGTGTTGGTTATAGTGCAGAATAATTCCTATCAACAGAATCATATTCTCATGATTACCTTCTATCAATGTCCTTTTCGATGAGGCTGTTAATATGAGCCCAAACATGAAACCTCCACTTTAGGTTCATACGAATCTCGGTTCCTATAGAATCCAGGTGATACTGCAGCAGCAGCGTGTAAATATTTACTGTTTGTCTACTTCTTACTGGTTGTCGCAAAAATGAGCCCAAACACGAAACCTCTGCTCTAAGTTGGCGAGGAGTTGGATATCCTATTGATTACCAGGTGATGGTGCAGCACCAGGTCAACTTTCCATTAATATGTGAAGAGCACAGGGAAAGAATGATCAAAATCACCCTAAAACTATTTTTGAGATAATAACGCCATCATGTTGGCAATTTGCTAAGCTTGCTTTCCTCGAAATATAAAATGGGTAAAAACGTTCTAAGTCTCGAAAAAATTACTATAAAATTTTGGCCTAAAACTTATTAACGATCACAGTCTAAGCGTTAAAATGCAAAAACGATCAAAGTCAAGTCGACATTGATCGTTTATACAAGTTTTCGAACGAGTAAACTAACTTTAAGATGACAGTTAACGTTTCGTCGATACCGAGTTTTTCTCAACGATTGTGTTGTGAATAAATTTACGCCGATCGTTATTTATAAAAGATTATCGTCATGTCTGATAGTGAATGTAATTTGGATGATGTGGACAGTAATATGTAACACAAAAAAACGTAGAAAATGTAGTCGTGTAAGTGACATTATACGTTATTTTGCAGAACCATTGTTACACGCAAGGTGAATGGTTAATTAGGATAATATTAAATATAATGAATATAAGTACTGTTTGTTTTTTTAATGTATAACACAACTTCCCAAATATATAAGTAGTTATCTTGTATAATAGAATCTTAATGTGTCACACTCATCAATTAAATACAAGTCTTCAAAGTTAAAAAATGTTTTATCTAACAACTAACGTAAGTGTGACTTTGATCATTCTTTCCCTGTGGTCTTCATGTGTGTATACTTATATTGTATATTCACAAATGTCACGAACTAGAATGAAATATAAAACCCATCAAACGACTACATTAAGTTGCTAACGGACTTTCATGAACCAGATAAACTATGATTGTCCAGCACTGAGCAGGCTGATGATGATGAATTATAGCTAAGAACACTCTCGATCATGTCAGCTTTCAAACAAAAAAAACTAAATCAAAATCTGTCCACTCGTTTGGATGCTACGATGCCACGGGCAGATACACACACAGACAAACAGACAGACAGACAGACAGACAGACACGTCAAACTTATAACACCCCTCTTTTTTGTCGGGGGTTAAAAATGAAATCTAAAATCATCAATTTTGGGTTAGTCGCCCCCAAGATGTAAAAAGGAATCCTGGGAATTCCTAAATTATTTTTAATCCCCGACAAAAAAGAGGGGTGTTATAAGTTTGACGTGTCTGTCTGTCTGTCTGTTTGTCTGTGTGTGTGTCTATCCGTGGCATCAAAACATCCAAACGGGTGGACCGATTTTGATCTAGTTTTTTTTGTTTCGAGCGTGTTCTTAGCTATATCATCATCATCAGCCCGCTCAGTGCTGAAAAATTTGATCTACTTAAAATGTTGGAATCAGGGGCTGTTTTTTTTCTTCATTTAACGTTATTACTTGTCTAACATGATAATATTATACAATAAACGACCATGACGGTCGTCAGTCAACCCCACGGTCGGCAGAGTGTGACACGACACATGTCGTCACAGCTTTTGTTCTTGACTACCCGCCAGAACATACTCATATGACATTGCAGTGGCCCTAACATACTACTGTATGTAACTACGAATAATAAAACTAAGGAAACATAACTCCCATACTATTATCGTTTTAAATTTGGTTCCTTTTGAACTCTCATGTAACGTCAGCCTTATACCGCTCAAAGCCCCCTAAATATTGCAAATTATGTATTGAAAAGTGTACCTAATGGTACACTTTTTTGACAAGTGTTGTGGAGCATGTTTTTTGACGGAGTTATAGGTCTACCAGAATCTGATGGCAATTTTTGACAGCAGATTTTAAAAAAATATCCTTGATCATTGGATACATTTTTATATTTTCATGTTTCACACACAAAATAAGCCGCTAAAGGAATAAAAAATAATGAAAATGTTTTATTCCAATTACCCCGGTATTGCTAGAGTCAATTTATTTTCTCACTTTTTGCCATCAGATTCTAGTAGACCTATACTTTTCCTTAGTTTTTATTATTCGTAGACTATAATATATTTATTTTATTCGTGTAGAGCTTTTCTTCGGATTTAAGAAACATTTTTATCGAAAAGTTTTTCAAGTAGCATTCTGTCATCTTTGTAGTTTTGTTTAATAATTTAGAAATCTAAAGGAATTCTGTAGTTCAAATCGCACAAAAAACATGTACTTGTAACTTGTTAAGAAAGAGTCAACGTAGGTACGTTGAACATAGCCGTGTAGAAAATTCTAGCCTTTCCTAAATTTATATTATACATGTTGGTATCCACATTCATCTTAATAATATTATAAATGCAAAAGTGTGTCTGTCTGTCTGTTACCCCTTCACGCCCAAACCGCTGAACCGATTTTTCTGAAATTTGGTATGGAGATCCTTTGAGTCCCGGGTAAACACATATTATGATACTTTTATCCCGATAAAATGTGCGGTTCCCGTGCGATAAACGAGTTTTGACGCAACGAAGCGGGCGTCATCTAGTTGTAGATTACCAGAGATTACTAAACGCATTTTTTTTTTATTTTCAGCCCTGCAGAAAATCAGCAAAGGCGAGTGTACTGGCTCTGACGGAATCCGCCTGTCTTAAACCAACCAGCTACAAAACTATAAAATTTCTGCTATACCTACTTTTACATAATACATACTCATCTTTATCTTTGTCTAACTAGTATACTATGAAAATTTTTAATATATAACTGCTTTTGACTGTCGTTTGTTTTATTATCACCCAAAACAGTTAAGATCATTATAGCCTATAACACTGGTCAACAGTAGTTTTGTTGCCTGAAAACTAAAAGCTGTTTCTGTAAGAACTTTGTGCCTGATCATATGTTTCTAAAAAAATTTCTTTCTATCAGCTCAGGTTTTTAAGATATTTCATTCCAAAGTTTCAAAAATCTCGAATTTTAGTCTATTTCGGAATAACTTTACAACTATTGAAATAATTTATTTTCATGAGTCACATGACACATCTAAGACAACCTTTTATCGAATATAATTTCGATATTGATTGTCGAAACTATTATTTAGAAACAAAAATTCAGTAGGAGTTTACTGTAAAAGCAGCTACTTTTACAGTGAACTCTATACAGATTACACGGTTTTAGGGTGTGTGATGTGTAGTAAGTAGGGGTAGGGGTAAAGTAGGGGTAGGGGTAGAGTAGGGGTTGTAACTATACTAGGGGACACCTAGTATAGTGTTCACTGTGAAAATAAAAGCGCTGAAGGAGCAATTTTTTGTGATTTGTCTGCAAATGGTCCTGCGCCATAAATTTTTCCATATAAAAGTTTAAAAAAAAACTTACTCTTTCAGCGCTGCTACTTTCACAGCGAATTCTTTATGCACGCCCGCTAAAACGCTAAAAGTTTTATTACTTAGTTTGGTTACACTCTGTATAAGGGATACATACACATCCCATTTCAAGTATTATCATTTATTACCTTGTTTCAGTAGTAAGTACCTTGTAAGTATACGTTAAACTAAAGATTTTTACTTTTTTAGTTTCCAATCACTGCACTTTACATTGGTCGGAAATTTGATGAGCACATCGTTTTTACCCGACTACGGCGAAGCAAAAAGGAGGGTTACGATTTTGACCTGTATGTATGTATGTGGGTATGGATGTTTGTCTGTTCCCTCGTAACTTTAAAACTACTTAACCTATTTAGAAACATGAGGTGTTATTGGAAGCGTCTTGATTGTCCGCTGGTTATAGGCTACATAACTTTACGTAAAATTGACTATAGCGCCGGGCACTTAAAGTATAGAACAAAAAAAAATATTTTTACCTGACTATGTTGTGTGGGGTATCAAATAAAAGAACTTTGTTAGCACATTTCAAATATATCAATTTTATTAGCTATTTCTCACGGGTTTGCTTGCAATCACCTGATTATTGCATGAATTTATGATATCACTTCAATACAATATGAAACAATAATAAACGAACTTTGAATTAGTGTTGCAATGGATAATTAATCCATAGCAACACTAATTCAAAGTTCCCCCCCAACCCCCCCCCCCCCCTCCTGAAAATCGAAATCGCATCGTTAGTGTTGAGTTTTAATTCGCCTGTTTTAGGAAAAAAGTTATAAATTGAAAGTGAAATTATAGTACCCTAAACTAAGCATAATTATGCTTTTTGAGTATCATTTGATTACCATGTGGTACCTGCACTCTCGGCTGGAACTTGGGGGGCCTTCGCCCCCCCAACCCCGCCCCCTCCCCTCTTGAAAATCGGAATTGCGTCGTTAGTGTTGAGTTTTAATTCGCCTGTTTTAGGAAGAAAGTTATAAATTGAAAGTGAAATGATTGTACCCTACACTCCACTATACGGTACCTGCACTCTCGGCTGGAACGGACAGGCTGTAAAGTTTAAAAAACTAAAACTCGACTACTAAAACGCGCTCTAAAAAGTACGAAACAAGAAAACAGTTTATAGGGATATGGAATTAATTTTTAAAGGACAGCCGTGGTCGTATGCCACCTACTATTATAGCAAAACAGATTCATTATAGATAATAAATGGGCATACATACGACCACGGCTATCCTTTAAACATTAATTCCATATCCTTATAAACTGTTTTCTTGTTTCGTACTTTTTAGAGCGCGTTTTAGTAGTCGGGTTTTAGTTTTTTAAACTTTATTTTTGTACGTTTATGTACAAGAAGTACAACGCACCTGCAGCTCTTCTGATGTTGCGAGTGTCCATGGGAGACGGTAATTGCTTTCCATCAGGTGACCCGTTTGCTCGTTTGCCACCTTATTTTATAAAAAGACTATATCCATACTAATAATATTATAAATGCGATTAGTAATAACATCTTAAGAGCCCGGGTTACCCTCGAAATTCTCATACATACGTAATACCAAAATCATTTTCTCATACGAAAATATTTAACATGTTTGAGTTATTTTTCAGCTTAAAATAGTAATTACCTAGGTTCCTGTACAAAAATTAATTTCAAAATATTTAAACACTAAAAAAATTTTTTTTGTGTATAATTTTTTTTTAACTAAATTTACTACTAAATATTTAAACACTAAAAAATAGAGTAAAACACTTAAAAAATATATACATAAATATTAAATTTACTACAAAATATTTCAACTCTAAAAAATATTTTTTAGTATTTAAATATTTTGTAGTAAATGTACTATTTATTTATATATATTTTTAGTGTTTTACTCTATTTTATGTGTTTAAATATTTAGTATTAAATTTAGCAAAAAAAATTTATGCACAAAAAAATTTTTTTTAGTGTTTAAATATTTTGAAGTTAATTTTTGTTCAGGAACCTAGGTAATTACTATTTTAAGCTGAAAAATAACTCAAACATGTAAAATACTTTCGTATGACAAAATGATTTTGGTATTACGTATGTATGAGAATTTCGAGGGTAACGGGTCACCTGATGGAAAGCAATTACCGTCGCCCATGGACACTCGCAACATCAGAAGAGCTGCAGGTGCGTTGTACTTCTTGTACATAAACGTACAAAAATAATGCTCTTAATTTATAATATTATATAAATGCAAAAGTCTTCAATCGACTTCATGTCCTAACCGCCAAGCCGATTTTGCTGAAATTTGGTATGGCGAGGCTTTGAGTCCCGGAGTAATCCGAATTTTGACGCAACGAAGTCGTCTGGCGTCATGTATAGTTTAGAAATAAATTATTTACCGTTGTAATAAGAAAAATCGGTATAAAAGTTAAACATAGGATGTATTTTTGCACAGATTTCTATTATATGTGGTAAACAATACCAACACTAATAAGGTAAATGACTAGTAGATTGGACAGTACCAGTCATTGGAAAGAGCACAAAAACACAATATTTATTAATGTTGCTTTAAAAGTTTCCAGTTTTTAAAGTAAAAGAACGCCTGTTTTTAAAGAAAAACAGCAACATTAATAAATATGGTGTTTTTGTGCTTTTTCCAATGACTAATACTAGATACTGTCGAATCTAGTAGTCATTTACCCTAATATCTTTGGCTACTTATAAAATGGTCATTTAGCTTTGTCCACACTGTGGTTTTTTCTGTTCGTCAAGGGCATGCGTTATAGCGCAGTCAACACCGAACGTGAGGCATGCCCGCGACGCATGCCCTCTGACCGTCCAAAACTTTCGCTTTGCTATTAAAAATGACAGTTGGCGTTGCGTTCTTTGACGCATTCAAAATATACAGCTTTATTTGAAGCGTTTGTCAAACAAACTACGTGTTTAACCTATTTGAAGAAAATTTGGATTTGCGTAGCGTTTGACAAACGTGTTTGAACGTGTTGCGCTGTATTTGTCAAACAAGATCTCATGATCTCAAACCGATTCTAGCTAATTGTTTGACAAACTTCTTTGATGCACGTTTGATCGTCTGCGCTGCTATTTGATGAAAACGTAAATTACATCAAACATGTTTGTCAAACAAATTTGATCGTTTGCGGGGTACTTAACATTATGTTGACATAATCCAACCAAATAACGTAGATCCGTCCGTCAACTGTCTATGAACCATTTTCTTTGATGGTGCAATAATTGATGCCAAGTAATAACAAAGTTAATAATAACAAAGTATGACATTGAACTCTTCAACATTATCTCTGAGGTTACTAGGAACCGACAGATTAAAAACTTTTATATTTACTTATTTTAAAATTCACTTCACTGCCGCACTCAGGGACTACCAGAATCTGATGGCAAAAAGTGAGAAAATAAATTAAATTAATTGTCTCTAGCAAGGGTAATTGGATTATAACATTTTGATACTTTTTTTTCTTACGGCTGATTCTGTGTGTGAAACATGCAAATATAAAAATTTATCCAATGATGAAGGATATTTTTTGAAAATCTGCTCTCAAAAATTGCCATCAGATTCTGGCAGATCTTAATTAAATGAAGATTTTGACATAAACCAATTTTCTGTTAAACTCTACGTTAAATTGAAGTTTAATCATCATCTCTGAGTGCGGCCGTAAATGTAATTTAACTTACTGTCTATATTAACTGAGGGCTTATAATGTTTTTAATGGAGCAAAATCTTGAATTCAAACAAAAAAATATTTGTTTTTAAAGCTCTTTATTAAGCTAAATTAATTATAAACTATACCCCCAGCTCACATATTATATACGGTATACTTTATCATCAATTCATCACCGTTGGATAAAAATTAATTCAGTAGTTTTAGCGTTAATTTACTAACATTTACAACCACAGAAATTCGCGTTTATAATACAAATTTTAATCTATTTTTATTCCGGTTGTCATATTAATTAATTATTAAGTAAATGAAATTTAAAAAAAAAACATTAGGTTTAAACGAGATAACTTTACCTTAAGGATTATACAATAAAATATGTATGAAGGGAAATCCCAGGGCATGGTTTACTTTTTTTTCTTAAATACGAATAATGAATGACACAGCTTTATTTTTTTCTTTTCGCGATTAATTAGAGCAGGGGTTTCCAGACAGCTAACTTTTTACTCGTCATTACTCTGAACTGAGGAGTGAGGTCATAACATTACGGTTGTTATTTCTTAGAATACGGTTCTTTTTAGGGTTTCGAAACCCTTTTTTACCCTTTGGGTTATGGGTCGGCCCAAAGGGTAAAAACGGAACCCGATGTCTGTCCGTCTATCTGCCTGTCTGTCTCCTCAATTCAAGCCCCCCGAGCGGGTCGTGATGCGCTATGTGTTCCAGCGCATCGCGACGTCAACGCAGAGGAATGACCTAGACAAGCCCTAGCCCTGTTCGGCCTGAAGGGCGACTGAACGCCCCCACACAGACGTGTCTGCCGACGACCAGGCCGAGGCCCGCTGATAAAACTGCGGTGGCCCCACATTTCCCGTGCGTGGCTCTGAAAGTAGCGGCGCAGAAAGGAACACGGTCGGGTTTTAGTGGGTAGAGCTGCGGCCACTTACCATCTCATCGGTCGCAGCGAGTACCACATACCTCAGTTGCGCTGCCGGGAATGCTTAATTTCATTTCCCGACCAAAAAAAGATGGCTGTAACCTGAAATGTTCACAAAATATATATACTTCAATATAAATTATTTAAATGTTATTTAAATAAAATTTATTAAATTAAGAGGGGCTCCCATACAAAAACACAATTTTTGCACTCGCACTTGGCAGATTTTTTATTTTTATGTCCTTACGTAGTCGGTAGTGCTAATGGCTATTAATTTATTTAAGTGGTTTTTGAAAAAGACTTGCTAATTGAATTAAACGTCTAGTTCTAACACACCCATTGGCTAAAATTTATCCTATTACTACACCTATATTCCTAAGCATCCAACAAGATTAGTTCTGTCCAAGGACGCCTGCAACTTGCAAGTTACAAGGGTTTTGGGCAGAAGGAAGGTGTTCACCAGAGGACACGCAAGTGCTTGGCTGGGAAGGTTTCCAGTTAATTGATATTTTAAGTAGAAAATCCTGACTCTAGAATCGTGATGGTTTCATCGTTTTTGCGACTCTACCTTCAGAAAGACCTATAAGGCCGCGTTTCCACTGAAGCGGAGCGGAGCGGAGAAGAGCTTAGCGGTGCCCGAATTGACCAATCGTGCTATTCCAGCGCAATGACAGCAAAGATTTCGAGCACGGTGATTGGTCAATTCGGCACCGCTAAGCTCTTCTCCGCTCCGCTTCCCTCAAGTCTCCTTCTTGACTGTAAAAGTAAGGACACATACACACCTTAAAGTACCACTTTGTTGTGTAACACCTTGTATAATAGATATTACTTATTATTATATTAAACTAGCTGACCCGGCAACGTTGTTTTGTCATATAAATAATTTTTGGTATGAAAAATAGATGTTGGCCGATTCTCAGACCTACTCAATATGCTCACAAAATTTCATGAGAATCGGTCAAGCCGTTTCGGAGGAATACGGGAACGAACATAGTGACACGAGAATTTTATATATAAGACTAGCTGTCCCTGCAAACGTTGCTTTGCCATAATATAAAGTATATCGCCCGTATTATTTTATTGAAATGACTAAATAAGTATGTCACCATGGCAACGTCCATCGCTATCCCGTCGCACAAACAATGGTCGCCGTCAGTCTCAGGTTGTAATAATTTACTATTATTTATTCAACAAATGCACTTATCCGATTCTCAACCCTAGCCGATATGCTCGCTAAGATTCACGAAAATCGGTCGAGCCGTTTCAGAGGAGTTCAATTACGCACACCGTGACACGAGAATTTTATATATTAGAAGATGACTTTATAGGTGTCATAAGCTATACCTACCTTTTGCTACAAGTTCCAAGTCTCTGAAGGTAGAGTCGCAAAAACGAAACCACCACGACTCTAGACTTCTTGACTGTAAAAGTAGACGCGCTGTTGGCGTAACTTTTCTTTTCACATTGGATACAAAAAAAATGAATGAATGAATGTTCTTTCGGCGCTGCTACTTTCACAGTAAAGTTTATACAAGATACACGTACAGTGTACACACCCTAAACTATTATCACTTAGTTTTGTTACATCTTGTATAAGTGCCACGTGAATTGTGAGTTGTGACCACGCCCATCGTCAACTGGTAGTATAAGGATAAGTCAAAAGTGATGAAACTTTATCGCCTTACTTCCGTTGGCCGTGTAACCGGTTGACAGTCATCATCGGTGCTATAATAATTATTATAACTGGTTACAGGAAGCTATACTGTACTCGGCGAAACATGGCGGTAGCGTTCATTGACTTTTGACTACCTGTCAAAAACTTGTCATTTTCTATGTAAACCGCGTCTACCGCGGTTGACAATAAAGTGTCAGATGTTGTCAATCGTGGCTTTGAATAGAAAATGACAAGTTTTTGACTGAAATAAATTTGACAGGGATTCAATGACCGCTTAAAAGTTAAAACTCGGGTTAAGAAGACAGTAACGTCAACCTCGAAATGCCAAAATTGACCAATAATACGTTAAAGCAGAGAAATAGTATATCTAGCTAATAATATGGTCTCTGGTTAAAGTAAAGGTCGCGCATATTGTTTAAGATTGCTAAGCAAATGGAAGGTGGGGTTTTAAAGCTTTTTTAGTCTTTGCCTGTTGAAAAAAATTTATGACGCCATAATTGGTTTTGAACTAATCATTTTTTTTTTTTCACCTTGAAAACATTGTAACAAATTCGATGCATATTTATAACTATTTCTACTTTATATGATCAAAGTTAGCCGAGAACTACTAAATTAAGAGTCATAATAATATATTCACTAATATTCAGTGTTTGTCCTCAATACGTAGATAAATATTGAATGTATTTCCCTATGATAAAGAAAGAATACTGAGGGAATTTACGTAGGTCAAAACCCGTCTACACAGTGTAGGGTTGTACTAAATGCTTACAGATAAAATGCGTCAGATTTATGTCGATAGTCGACACTAAAAACTATATAAAACTTACATTGTGCATTTTATGTACGTGTTTTAGTATCAATATTAATACATATCAACTGTAATTATTTTAAATATTTTATTATTTTTTTCAAATAATAATATTATAAAAAATATCCAAGAAAATAATTTTAGTGTTGTATAGTTAAAAGGTAGATCGGATTGTATTGGTTTACTTAATGTTTCATTCTACCTCCAGTAAATAATTAAATTAAGCCCCATATAAGAGCACAGACAACAATTGAATACAATATTAATTGAAAATACAATATTAATTAAATTATATTAATTGAATACAATTTCCAAGAATCCGCAATCGAAGGATTAAAATCTATGGACAAGTAACTAATATTAAAATCCTATCTTTTTTGTGATGCAGATGCCGACTCGACTTGACCGCCACTACACTGCACCGCAATCGTGTACACACTGTACCGTACATGCCACAAGGACTCTTATCTCACAATCTATAAAAGCAAAAAAAAGTTACCACGTCACTATCCGACTGATGGACTGAACTTATGCCAGACTGACCCTAGTCTTACACGCGACCCTTTTAGCGCGTACCAATTCGTCACTTTTTTAAGCATCTTCCAGTGTTTTACATATTTTTCTCATCATTAAGTTCTTCAACATCAGCCCGTTCAGTGTTGAATAATGGGTCGTTTTCATTTCTTTTAAGTTTTAGAATCTGCACCAGCAGGTTTAGCATGGTCACTATAGAAACTGTTTCTTTCTTCGGAAGAATAGATAAAGTGACAAATAGACAAAGGAAATCCGCCATTTTGTCACTTAAATCTGTCAGCATGTCCATTCTTTCCCGTTTTTAATGTTGTCATGCTTAGCCTGCTGATGGTGTGACGTTAGACACTTCTAGAGTTCTTTCCCGACTCGTCGTCACACCAGTTATCACACCAGTGTGACAAACAAGAAAATAAAAACTTGTTTGTCACACTACTGATTGTTCCACACCAATTTTTGCATTTATTTCCTAACTAGTGCTGTCCTAGTACTACACAAGAAGTAATAGAACTTAGTAGTTAGTTAAATACGAAAGGTGGGATAGATTTTTTTCTGTTGGTTCCCCACTGATCTGAAGTTAGTTGCATTATATTGGTTGTATTTATAAAAATATCAGAGTGTAAGTGTGACATAAATTAAAATATCATAAATCCAGTTTCCATTAGCTTAAATCTAAATATATAAAACTCAAAGGTGACTGACTGACATGGTGATCTATCAACGCACAGCCCAAACCACTGGACGGATCGGGCTGAAATTTGGCATGCGGGTAGATGATATGACGTAGGCATCCGCTAAGAAAGGATTTTGATCAATTCCACCCCCAAGGGGTTGAAATAAGGGATGAAAGTTTGTACATATTACATAATAACACTTCTTAACGCGAGCGAAGCTGCGGGCAATAGCTCGTCTTACATAAAACTGGATGTATTCATAAATTTTCATATATTTCTATTTTGTTTTTTGCTTCATCTCTGTAGTTTAAATTTCACGAAGAACATAATATTAGGTAAATCGAGCAGGCTCTGTATATTGAGAATACTGATTACAGTTTAGGAAGACACTGACGTAATATGACAATAATTATTGACAACTGAAGGAGTTTTGGCGGGCATGTAACTAATAACACTTTTTTTTTGACTTTTTAGTGATGTGTTTTTATTATTTTTCCCCAAATAGTGTTATTTAGGTTTTTAGTGTGCAAAGTTGGTAAAATATTAATAACCATTAAATATTCGTTATCGCGCAGTGCAGGAAAGATGTTGCCAATCCCAAAATTTGAAACTCTTGTGACATTTAGTGTGAATGACGATAAAATAGGGATATACCCCGTATGTATGTATACCGTATGTATGTATAGGGTTTCAAATCAAACATAGTTGTAATTAACTTTTTTACCGTATTTATTAGAATATTTTTAAATGTAAATTTATTAAATTTTACATTTCTTTCCCCTATTTTATGGCCATTAACCTATCAACCTCCATATGGACACCGGCGCCCTCGGCAACAATAGAATATCAATAGATTTCCAAGAATCCGCGATCGAAGGATAATGGTATCACGATAGTTGACTATCCATATTCCATCTAGCTACTAAGATGAAAATTGCTTGACGATCAAATTTAAAAAAGAAAACGCCCTATTTAGTGCACCTAAACCACACCTTTTTCATGAAACATTTTCGATAACGTCAACATAACATACGATAGTTTAGGTTTATCGATATCGACAAGTGCCTTGCACATCACTTAACCGGTTGTAGAGCAGGTCGAAAAGCGAGTTAATGCTATATTTATAAACGTATCAGCCAGGGTCAAGCAGTGTCGCATCAGAGCACATCACATTACCACGTACAGCTTAAATTAACTTAAGTTAATTATTCAAAATGGAGAAGCTGTGCTTGTTTTTAATTTTCGGTAAGTTATAAGTACTTTTTAAGTTTAAATGAAGTAATTACTAAAGGATTATATAATTTTGTTGTATTTAAAAGTTTTTGAACATTTTTTGTTTACTTCTTGCTCGCTATATGTACGAATGTTTTGGTATTTTTTTATCGTGCAGGTGAAATGGTTATCACTTATCAGTAAAACCTGTTCTTAATAATGTTTATAATATAATATAGTGTAACTAAATTAATATTTCAAGTGTCTTTTTTATTTTTTTTAATTAGTTAATATAATTAAATATATTACTTATTTAATAATTTAGGTCACAAATGAACAACATATACAGACACAATGAATGTGATTACTTAAGTACTAATTAAATCGTCTTAAGTACGAATTAAATGATTGAATGATAAGATGTAATAGTGTCAAAAAATGTATTGATTTCATGTTAATATCTTGACAAAGTAACTTATGTGATCAACTGTTCATTAAAATATGTTTATAAATTGCTTTGTTTAAGTTAAATGCTGAATAAGGAAAATGTTTGAAAATTACTGGCTTAAGCAGGTTATTTGTCATTAAAATAGAACATAATATTATTCTTGGGTTCTGGGTTCCCGGTTCTTTTACAATCTTGATTTTTATTATGATTCTGGTTCCAAGCAACATGGGCAGTTCTATTTTAATAAGTGTGGTCGCAGAACAGGGTGAAATGAGGCTATTGACCTGTAGCGGTTTTAGAGTTAATGATGTAAAATCACTTGTAAAATCATTTTTTAGGGTTCCGTAGCCAAAAAGGCAAAAAACGGAACCCTTATAGATTCGTCATGTCTGTCTGTCTGTCTGTCTGTCTGTCTGTCTGTCTGTCTGTCTCTCTGTCTGTCCGTCCGTATGTCACAGCCACTTTTCTCCGAAACTATAAGAGCTATACTATTGAAACTTGGTAAGTAGATGTAGTCTGTGAACCGCATTAAGATTTTGATACAAAAATGGAAAAATTATTAAAAATTTAAGGGGTTACAACTGAAACAAAAAAAAATTTTTCGTCTATAGGGTATCTATGGATAGGTCTTCAAAAATCATATTGAGGTTTCTAATATAATTTTTTTCTAATCTGAATAATTTGCGAGAGAGACTCTTCCAAAGTGGTAAAATGTGTGTCCCCCCTCTAACTTCTAAAGTAGGGGCGTGATAATTCTAAAAAAAATATATGATGTACATTACTATAAAAACTACTAACGAAAATTGGTTTGAACGAGATCTATCAAGTACTTTTTTTTATACGACATAGTATAAATGGTAAACCTTAATTTAACTTTCATTAAGTCAACTAAAATATAAAAATAAATCAAAAACCTTTTAATTTTATAGAGAAATAAACCTTATTGATGCTGCGGAACCCTTCAGTGGCGAGTCCAACTCGCACTTGGCCGGTTTTTTATCATAAATAATTATAGCTCCTCTAAAGCGAACGTCAATATTTTCTAGAGTTTCTACCGAAAGTAAGTAAGTTAAATAGTAAGAAAGAACTTTAACTTGCAATTAAGATAGCAGAAGGAAACATAGAGCTCTCAAAATTGTACAGTAATTATTATTATTATTTTAAACTAAAAATACTAACATCTTTACTAACACACATTTTGCAAATAAAGGAATTGAATTAAATTGAATAAAGTTTCACTTGTCTGTCTCGCAAAAAACCCTATTGCAACTTTAGCTAATAGCAATAATTACATGAAAGAAAGCGGTTCGATTTATGCTTATATTTTTACTTTATTTATTTATAAATTCCAGGTCTCCTCAGTAGCGAAGCGCTCAGTATGAGCTTCAGACAGAAACGTCAGTCTCTTGTTGACAGCGATGACTCAGGCGAGTTGGAAGACCGCTACGGCTGGAACCGCTACCCACAAGGGAACCCGAACCGGTTTCCGAACCAGTTCCCGAACCAATTCCCTAATCAGTTCCCTAACCAATTCCCAAACCAATTTCCGAATCAGTTCCCGAACCAGGGACAGTTCCCTAACCAAGGCCAGTTCCCAAACCAAGGTCAGTTCCCTAACCAAGGCCAGTTCCCCAACCAAGGTCAGTTTCCCAACCAGGGACAGTTCCCGAACCAGGGACAGTTCCCGAACCAGGGACAGTTCCCGAACCAGGGACAATTCCCCAACCAAGGACAATTCCCCAACCAGGGTCAATTCCCCAACCAAGGCCAACAGCCAAACCAAGGCCAACAGCCGAACCAAGGTCAACAGTCTAACCAAGGACAACAAAACAACAACCAACAGGGTACCAATGGAAACACAAGTGGAAGGTGAGCAAATATCATATATTTTCTAAACCTTTGAGGATCATAAGTTCATAACTAAACAGGTCTGAAAATTAATTTATCAATATAAAATGCAAAAAAGCTAAAGAAAATACCAAATCCAAATATTATGATGATTGATGAGATAAAATAAAATAAACAAATATAAATAAAAAAAAGAAAACTCTTTATTTTACTTTTGGTAATCATCATTGCAAAATCGACGTTCACGAAACATTTGCGCGTCAATCTTACGATTGATGGACTAAACTGTAGGCCTACTACGAAACCGTTTTGAGACTCAAACAATCGGACGAGAATGCTGAGTCCTGCTCTAACAATGTCATTTCACGTTTGTTTGAGTAGGACGCAACATTCTCGTACGATTGTTTGAGTCACAAAACCGTTTCGTGGTACGGGTCCTGATGAGAAACTGAGCATGTAACCTACGTCTTATAATTTACTTAAATATACAGGCCAGGCTGTAACAAAGCTAAGTGATAATATTTTAGGGCCGCTATCCCCAAACCGCGGCCCGCTGGGACTTTATTTGTGGCCCGCGTGATGTTAACAAATTTTGAAATTCACGCCCACCGGCAAAATAACGTTAAAAGTCTACGTGATAGTCATTAAAATTTTCCAATTTAAAATCGTAAATTTTGAAGAATGTAATTTTTAACCCTAAAAATTTTAGTTGTGGCCCGCGAGTCCCGCGACACCAAGACCAAAACATGTTTGTGGCCCGCATGAAAAAAAGTTTGTGGACCACTGTTTTGGGATGTGTAATGTGTATGTGTTCCTTGTAGAGAGTTCACTGTGAAAGTAGCAGCGCTGAAAGACCATTTTTTTCACTTTTGTATGGCCAATCACCCTAAATGTGTAAAATACTTTACTTTTAGTTAGGGCCCCCGCTACCATATGTGCAATGCACACGGGCGCCACCCTCTAGGGGCGCCAAATCGCCATCATTTAGGGGCGCCAAAACCAAGGGCCCAAAATTTTTTTAAAAGGAAAAAAAATATATTTTAAAATATAATTGAGTATGATACAATAAACTCAACTTTTATTTTTGTTAAACATATTTTATGTTCCTCTTTCAAAAACTTATTAAGGATACGTTTCCCCACATCAAAATTGAAGTTTTTTGCCAATTTCCACTATTTAGCCATTCTGGCCAAAGTGCAGTACATGGCTAATTCTTGCACGAAGTATGAGCTATTTAGACAAAAATATAAATAAAAAATCAAAATGGAACAACCATTTTTTTGAGAAAATCAAGAAAAATAAATATAGACACTTGAAATTATATAAAATCCTAAATTTTATTTGTACTTCAATAATTAATAATAAAATTTAAATGAAATTAAAATTTAAGGGGGCTCTCATGCAAAAAACACAATTTTTGGCCTATTTTTGCACTTTAACGGCACGGAACTATTCGTGCGCGAGTCCGACTCGCACTTGGCCGATTTTTGTTTGCTTTATTTCACCTAACTACTATAAAAAAAAATTAAAAATCCTTTTTTGTACACAGGCGCCATTAGTCCTTACGGTCCTTCACAGTGAACTCTCTACGAGGAACACGCACACACCCTAAAGTATTATCATAGTATAAGGAGGTATTATCACTTAGTTTTGTTACACCCTGTAAAAATAATTAATGAAATTGTCTTTGACATTCCAGCCTGACCCAGAGTACCGAATACCAGGACTGCATCAGGCGGTGCCCGGTGACGTCGGAGTACAACCCCGTGTGCGGCTCGGACTTCGTCACCTACGACAACCCCGGCAGGCTGATCTGCGCGCAGACCTGTGGGATGAGTGAGTGTTTTTCCTTACATAGTTTTTCGATGTCATGGATAATAATTTAGAGCTAAGGAATCCGATCTCTTTGCCGTTAAGTATCCCACAAACGATCAAATTTGTTTGACATGACTTTGACGTGGGAGAGCCATGCTTCGGCACGAATGGGCCGGCTCGACCGGATAAATACCACGTCCTCACAGAAAACCGGCGTGAAACAGCGCTTGAGCTGCGTTTCGCCGAGTGAGTGAGTTTACCGGAGGCCTAATCCCCTACCCTTTTCCCTTCCCTACCCTTCCCTATTTCCTTCCCTACCCTCCCCTATTACCCCTTAAAAGGCCGGCAACGCACCTGCAGCTTTTCTGATGCTGCGAGTGTCCATGGGCGACGGAAGTTGCTTTCCATCAGGTGACCCGTTGACCCGTTTGCTCGTTTGCCCCCTTATTGCAAAAAAAAAAAAACATGTTTTATGTATGTACGTTTTCATCAAACAGCAGTGCAGACGTCAAACGTGCATCAAACACGTTTGTCAAATAATTAGCTAGAATCGGTTTGAGATCATGAGATTTTGTTTGACAAACACAGCGGAACACGATCAAACACGTTTGTCAAACGCTACGCAAATCCAAATTTTCTTCAAACACGTCAAACAAGTAGTTTGTTTGACAAACGCTTCAAATAAAGCTGTACACTATCAAACTGTTTGACAAACAAGTAAAATTTGACAAACAATTTGACCGTTTTAGTCGTTACTCTTGTAACTCAATGGGACGGATGACCGGGACGACTGGCGAGAGATACAATGCTAGTGGATATTTTCCTTGTCAGAAACTGTTGTCCACTGTTCTATATTTGTAGTTCATACAGAAAAGACTATTATAGTAGTTGAAGTAGACACGATCATATAAAGAACATCTTGTAGATTGAAATAGAGAAACACATTGCAAGATGGCGGTGTCAATTCTGATGGTTTTCATGGTTTAACTCTATAATTAACCGACTTCCAAAAAGGAGGAGGTTATATGTTCGTCTGTGGATATTTTTTTATGTTATTTTTTATTTTCCAGGTATCACCCAGTTCAGAACCTCTCGCTGCCCCGCGACCACCGCCGCCACACCCACTTCTTAGTCGCCATTATATTAGTCACTGAGTGGGTGACAGACACGCGAGTAAGTACGCGGACTTATGGCTCAACGATCTTAATCGCCTGTGTGTCAGCAAAGAGCCGCGAACCTGGGGGCATGGTAATCCAGTGTGAGCGATTCTCGTGTATCACCGACGCGAGCCGAGTAAGTTCGCGAACTTAAAACCTTGTACTTTAAGTTCGTACGTCTGTCACCCCCTTTTAATAATGTCATACTAAACAGACTGATTTATACATTTTTGTAAAATATATGTTTTTGGTGTACCAAATTTTTGTTTTCAATTATAATTTGTGTGTAGTTTTTATCCGACTACTGTAAAGTCAAAGCAAGAGTAAGTAGTGGTAGTGGTTTTGGCAAAAAGTTAATTTCACCGTAAGGGTAGAGCCAAACCAGCGTAATTTGTGAGTTGTGCTTGTGAGTCGCAGAATTTCTACCGCGTAAATATCTTGTCACACAAATCATGATTCATGACTCACAAAATTACGCTCGTGTGAATCAAACAGGACTTTTGTATGAAACTGAATGCAGCAGAATTCTGCCGAACCGAAAATCTGCAACTCACAACTCACAAATTACGCTTGTTTGGCTTCGCCATCAAGCTCAAAATACCGATTACGGTGTTTAAATTACTAGTACGGCAGCCAATGTTATCATATTAAGTGTGCTTAAAATAAATAAATAAATAAACAGCTATACGATGTAAAACAGTGACACCTAAATAAAATACTTTAAAATTATCCATTGTCTTTAGAATAGCATAAAGTTTCACAAGGAGTTAAAATTTCACATCGTATTTTGATTATATTATTGTCTTAGCGTACATACAACTTCAATAATTACTGGAACTTAATTATTGTTAGTTAACGTATGTAAAAGGAAGAATTAGTACAGAATGTACCAAAAAAAGTGGTAATACTTTACGAATTACGTTGCGGTGTGTATGCACATTGTGAATTCTATTCAGGGGACTCCCCCTGTATAGAGATCACTGTGAAAGTAAGGAAAAGTAGTTTTTTTTTTAAATATTTTTGCATTGCCAAATGCCAAGTTAATAACGCTGGGACGCTTGCCCACACATATCACAAAAAATATTCTTTCAGAGCTGCTTCCTTGACAATTGACAGTTACCCTATATAAAGCCCCATACATACGTAACGATTTTTCTGTGCAGATCAGTTTGCGCAGTTTTATCGATCGTGTGTATGATAACTCGTTGTCGATAATCGTTCGTCGGTGGCAGTTGCAATTTCTATCAGATAAATCGTTGTCGATTACATTTGCACAGTTTTGTCGTTGCGTGTGAAGTGTGGACGGCGATCGCTCAGTAGATCGGCAGACGGCAGTACTTCACGGATCTTGCTAGTGTACGCACGTGCACATCGCTTTCACAGAAACATGTCGGAAGACGAAAGAGTTGGACACCGCGAACTACTTCAAGATTTTATAGAAAGCTACAGAAACCTAATCTTTCATGAGGACTTATAGCTTCTCTCATAACTGTGTCTTGTTTCTTTATTAGTGGAGAAACTAAAGCCAGCAGATTTAAATATGCCTCTTCATTCATCCATAAATAGTTATGCCAATCTTGCGGAGCGAATTTCAACTCACATTACAAGTTGGTATGAGAAAATTGCTTCCTTTTCATGAGCCAATCTTTACACCATAGACTCCGCTTCTTTTTTTAAACACATGACCAGGCCTAATATAGCAAGTGCGTCATAATCTTCCATTGTTAACATGTATCTTGCGTGAGCTTCTGCGGAGAACTGCCCGATCGACGTCGATATCGGAGCCGTGTGGAAGCACTAGGAACGTTCGATTTATCTGCACAGTCTGAAATCGCTACGATAAATCGTTACGTATGTATGAGGCATAAGGAACACATACGTACATTACATACTCTAAGCTCTAAAGTACTATCACTTTATTTCAGTGTTTTTCAACCTTTTTTATGATGCAACCACATTGGTATAAAAATATGTCATGATTCGTGATCAAGGAGATTTTTCGTTTTATCATGTACTAGCGATTTTTTACCCGGGTATAAAATATATATTATAGCCTATGTAACTCACTGAAAAAATAATTAAAATCGATTCAGTAACTTTATGATTTATAATATATTACTACCCGTGGCCCGCATCGGTCGGTACTCGGTACCGCCGCAAAAGCTACGTCCCGCAATTTTTAAATCTGTAATATCTTCGAAAATATTCATTTAAATCATATTAATACTGTAAAGGGCTTAAGTATATTAAATCAATAATGTATTTAAGATATTTAATTGAATAAAGATTAATGCCGTATTGGTAAAAATCACTTCGAAAATTAGCCCAGCCCCCCCCCCCCCCCCCCCTCCCCCCCTCCTGAAAATCTAAATCGCGTCGTTAGTGTTGAGTTTTAATTCGCCTGTTTTAGGAAGAAAGTTATAAATTGAAAGTGAAATGATTGTACCCTACACTCCACTATTATACGGTACCTGCACTCTCGGCTGGAACGGACAGGCTGATATTTTATCTTTGTGATCGGGTCCCGTTTTTACCCTTTGAGTAAGGAACCATAAAAAGGAGAAAATTAACCATCTCCGTAATTATGCTATGCTAACGTGGACGAAATCGCGGGCAACAGCTAGTGAAACAATAAGTAACTATTCATTTGCTCACTAGAATCAAATAAATTGTAAAAAATCCTTATGGTCGTCGATCATTTGAGGAGTTGGGAAGGTTAAGATATTTATCGAGCGAATCTTAGCCCCAAAATAATTGAAATAAAAATAAAGTTTAAAAAACTAAAACCCTACTACTAAAAAGTACGAAACAAGAAAACAGTTTATAGGGATATGGAATTAATGTTTAAAGGATAGCCGTGGTCGTATGCCACCTACTATTATAGCAAAACAGATTCATTGTAGATAATAAATGGGCATACATACGACCACGGCTATCCTTTAAACATTAATTCCTTATCCCTATAAACTATTTTCTCGTTTCGTACTTTTTAGAGCGCGTTTTAGTTTTTTAAACTTTATTTTTTAATTAATGTCATTATACTTATATTACCTTCCTCTTTAATCGCTCTATCTAATAAAGAAAACCGCATCAAAATCCGTCGCGTAGTTTTAGAGATTAAAGGGACAAAGGGACATAGGGGAAAAACGACTTTGTTGTATACTATGTAGCGATGCATGTTTATGAATTTTTAATAAACCTTTTTGTTAAAATTCTTATAGTTTATTCGATTTGTTCAATTCATTTTTAGTGAAATAGTTCGCTCAACTTCTGGCGACTCCCCATACAGACATTTCGCAACCCTTGTGGGTTGGTGGCAACTGGCAGCAGTGTTATTAAACACATTTTTCAACCTGTGTTGAAAAACACTGTTTTATTTTATTACACCCTGTATATAGAAATATTTACGGTTTCTCCTTCGAATCCCAGAATAAATTAATCACGGTATTTTCTTTTAAGATAGCACTCATGTATAAATTGCACACAAAATGTTAATTAATTTATTTTATTACTCTCGTAAAGGTCGAATAACATTAGTTTCGTTCATACAATTTCAGTTACTGAAGAAAACTTCTATGTTACGGTTGTCTGTAGTAAGAATACAAAATGAAGAAATTATTACTACTGTTAATTTTTGGTAAGCATTTTTGTAACATTTTTTTAATGGTTTATTTTTAAGTATTAGGCGGTTTGCGGGTTTTTTTATATATGGAGTAACAAAAATAAGTGAAAATTATTTAAGGGGTTTATGTATCCCCTATATATCGCTGTAAAAGCAGCAGAGCTCAAAAGAGTATTTTTTTTACTTTTGTGTGGGAAAATTTATGACGCTGAGCCGCTTGCCCACAAATCAAAAAAAAAAAAAAAAAACTATACAATGGTGTGTATATAAATACTTTAGAGTGTGTACGAGTGTACACACTCTAAAGTATTATTTTTATTAAAGTACTCGTACACACCCTAGATTATTGTTTAAACTTTAAAAAAATATCACTTAGTTTGTTACACCTTGTATAATTTCTCTTACACGTCTTTTATTAAAATACTCTAACTTTATAAAATGTATGTTATTCTATGCAAGGTACTTATTTTCAAATTTATTTATATTGTCATATTTTCTACATGGTACTAAGGCATCCATTAGACGGTAGGTTTTGCTGTCAGTTTTACCACAATCACGACGGTGACTGATGGGTAACCTATCGTGTAAGAGCGTGACTGACGGTGATTGTCGAAAATCTGCATACATTCGTCAGTCCATCAGTCAAACATAATTCATGATTGATGGAATTGACTGACGAGGAACCTACCGTGTAATGGATGCCTGTGTTATATTGCAGCATTGCACAAACCTCATTGGTTTTAAATGCTGTTTAAATTAAGTTTAATAATTAATTGTTGTAATATGTCTTATTTGGTAAATAATTAATAAAATACAAAAATATATATTTATAACATTATGTAGCATATCACCTTTGTAAAAATTCCAACATAAATTCTTTTAAAGTAAGTTATTAATTACGAGCTTTTGCTCGCGGCTTCGCCCGCGTTAAGAAGTATTATTATATACAAACTTTCATCCCCTATTTGAACCCCTTGGGGTGGGAATTTATGAAAATCCTTTCTTAGCGGATGCCTACGTCATAAGTCATAACATCTACCTGCATGCCAAATTTCAGCCCGAACCGTCCAGTGGTTTGGGCTGTGCGTTGATAGATCACCATGTCAGTCAGTCACCTTTGAGTTTTATATATATAGATTATTATATATTAGGTACCTACTAATCCACCGGAAAAAAATAGTTTACTTAGTTACTTGAGAACATTTTTGTTTAAAATTAAATAAAACTTCTTAAAATAGAAAACATACAAAACAACTATTGTTCTGTTATACAATAATTTGAAAAACCTTGAATAATAATTAATTTAATAAACATTAATTTCTCAAAGCTAATGCATGAAGGTAGGTAATTAAAATTTCTGTTGTTTCAAAGCAACGATACTGCGTTCTTGAACTTTGAAATTCCTTGAAACAATTATTCTACCTAATTGTATATTTAGGTAGAATTAATCCAACTTTCTTTCTGCCTATTATTTGAGTTCTACGATACGCTACGGAGTACGCCTACGTTCGACGTAGCTCGTAGAGTGAAGAGAGCTACGTACTACGGGCTACGATCTATAAAAGAAGGTCTCTTTTCGTGCATACACTTTCGTGCAAAAGTTTTTCTTAGAAAAGAACTTTCGTACTTTTGTAAGAAAAACTTTACATCAACATTAAAATGCTTTTTATAATTGTTTTATACGATTGAAATGGATTTTATCCTCTCAACTTCAAATTTCAATAGCCTCAACAATGTTCTAAAATCTAAAGAATCAGTTAAAGAAAAGCTACATTTCACTGTTACCTCTTCATGTCCAAATCGCTAAACCGATTTTGATGAAATTTAGTATGGAGATGAGTCCCGGGAAAGGACATAAATAATACTTTTTATCCCGGAAAAATGTATGGTCCCAGCGCTATAATCGAAACTTGACGCAACAGAGTTGCGGGCGTCATCTAGTTGTAATATAATATTTTGTTTTCCAGGTTTGGTATGTAGTGAAACGTTTGGTATGCTGGCAAGATACAAACGACAGTCAAACGACTATGAAAACGTCCCTGATGGTACAGTACTCTTCAAATAAGATAATATTATCAGGCTTGTGTTGATGATAGCAACATTGAAAATATAATATATAAAATTGAAAAATTGTTACAACAATTTCAAATTAATAAAAATACATAACAATTTCAAAATAAAACTATCAGTGATAAATTTTTGATGTAAATATTTGGTAATCTTAGGGCCTGTTTCATCGCTTCCTGATAAGGTGCCGGATAGGCTAATTTAACAGATTCTCCATACTCCATCTGTCAATTTAAGTGGTGGATAGCCTTATCAGGAAGCGGTGAAACAGGCCCTAAGAGTCGTCAATCGTGACTTGCGGTATAGCTATAAATAATATATTATAAAATATTTACGCATCAGATCAAGGCCAAGGCCAAAATCAAGATTTCCAAGGACAAGGTCAAAATCAAGATTTCCAAGGACAAGGTCAAAATCAAGATTTCCAAGGACAAGGCCAAAATCAGGATTTCCAAGGACAAGACCAAGGCCAGTATTCCAACCAAGACCAATATAATCAGGACCAGCAGGGCTACCAAAATGGAAATGGACAATACGGGAACCAAGACCAGTATTCCAACCAAGGACAGTATCCAAACCAAGGCCAGCAAGACCAATTCCAGGGCCAGCAAGGACAGTATTCTAATCAAGGCCAATATTCTGATCAGGGACAGTTTAACAATTAAAACACAAATTTGAAATAACAAATAAATGAACGACATATTTTCACAAATCTTTAATTTTTAATTATATTCTAGATAAAATATTATACATAACTTAAACTTAAACATTTGTTTTTAAGTCAGTTTTTAATGGTATACTGCACTATGTGTTTTGTTATTACATATGTTACCCTTTTAATTACTATTACGAGCTTTAAACCGTAGTAACAAAATATTAAGGCGAAGAAAATAATTTAACGTAAATTTCGAAGCCCGAGGGGATCTAATGTCAAATTCTGTACCCTTGTCAACTACCTGTGCAGCTGTGGGCTCTACTTGCAGTCCATTCAGACTTGTATTACCTCTGAGTGTTTAATAGTAAACCTTATTAAGTTGGCTAAAAGGTAGAACAGAAGGTAAAATAACCTTGTACTCAGTTTTACGTCCGACCATTTGTCAAACAAATGGCTGATATTATTTATATCGCTTCGGTCATTTACTGTTGACTTTCTGCCCTCTGAATTGAGAGGCACTGTACAGGTGTAACATAACAAAGTGATACTTTAGAGTCTGTATGTGTATCTTATATGGATAGAGTTCACTGTAAAAGTAGCAGCGCTGAAAGAGCAACGTTTTTTTGTGATTTGTATGGGCAGGCGCCCCATTTTTACATACAAATGTAAAAAAAGTTAGTCTTTCGCAGCTGCTACTTTCACAGCGAACTTTATATGGACCCATGACACACCCTAAAGTATTACTTAGTTTTGTTACAGAATGTATAGAAACTGTTGATTTTCCTTAGAAACTGGACAAAGTTTAAGACATTATATTTTTGTAAGTAAATGTGTTTAATAATTTAAAAAAATAATAAAAAATAAAAAAAACCCGACTGCAAAAATGTTAACTAAAAAAAAACGAAACAAAACCTAATTCTTCCGGAGGACGAACGCACGAACGGACGCGTTTTGTATAACTCAGTTAATCCTTCGATCGGGGATTCTTGGAAATGCTATTGTATTCTATTGTTGTCGCGATCACCGGTGCTCGTACGGTAATGGGTTAAATCTCTAAACACACCAGACCAAAAATACGCAGCCGAAGTTCGGCATGATTACGTCAGTAATGCGCTACGCATACAATATAACACGACGTAATTTCGGCATGGTGTGTCATCGGTAATTTCATAGAATAATACGATAACATGGCGCGCCCCTCCAAAATTCAAAACAACTTTGAAGTGCGTTCTCAAAAGGTTTGAAGTGCGTTATCTTGCGCGGTAGGCTTCATTTGGAGGGGCGCTTTCGTAGTTGATCTCTACATTGCAGGCGTTATCAGGGCGAACTTCCGCCGCGGAACTTCTTCACGGTGTGTTACTATTGTGTGGTACTAAATATTAGCCTACCTTTACAGTTTACATTCTAGAATCTACGAATCGGGTTTTATTTTTCTGAAAGAACTCAATTGGTGGTCAAAGAACTCCTGGCTTTAAATAAGTGAGAAGATTGCAGAATAATAATAAGGTAAGATGTACAGACACTTATTACGTTCAACATTAGATTAGTACTGAGATAGAACATTTGACCTGCGTGAAACCTAATAGGACACGACTCCAATACATCCAGAAATATCTTCGCTTGGCTCCTCACTATAGGCGGTAAGCTATAATCAGTTATGAAATTATTAACCAGAGCCCTCGTTTCTCCTACACTTGAAGTCATTCTATCGCTGAAATAGCAAATTAAAAACAGAAATACTATTTCTATCATAAGATGCATACACATCATGGCAAAAGATTGGACGTTGCCCATAATACTGATCTCAAATATACAAGTGAACATAGCAATTATTATGCGATTGAAAAATACACACACACACATATTAAACGACACACATATTAAACGATTGAACATCTTGTTGATTGAAATGCAAGATTCGCTAATCAATTCGTAAGCAACAGACAATGATTTTATTTTTTTATGCAGCCTAATAATATTTTCGATCCGTCTATTTCTATTTGTATCTGTGGTGAAATGTGTGTGTGCTTTTAGAGTATGTCGCAAAATATTATTGATACAATTCACTGCGCCGCACGCAACGGTTAAATACGTAACAAAAGTAACCGTTTCGATATATCTTTCTATAGTTAAAGCGTACGCAATCATGTGGCGTACAGGCTTTAAGTTTTGAACTAGTTTAATATCACATACGAACGTGGTAGTCAACGTAAAGAAAAATATGCATATTATTACTTGTAACCGCTTGCGAAATCTTATACACTTACTCCTGCTGAATAGCACATTCAGTATATCTTCAACACTCGCTATTGTCTTAACAAAGTTTTCGCCCTCAGTGGTCTTACGTAAATATTTGATCACACATACCACGTACTGAACGCACGTGATAAACAGCGTCGATTCGTAAGCTACCGTTGTCGCGACTTTTGTACGAGTACCAATGGTTTGAAGTTCTAGCACGAGACGATACAAATACGACGAAAGTAAAATGACTGAGCAAATGACACCGTAGATCTTCATTTTCATGTCTAGATCCACAAATTTTCTGTTCAATCGTCGATATCTGAATATTCCTAGACAATATTCGACAGTTTGCAATGGCTTAAGCATTAAAAGCACCATACGCAGATTTCTTTCCTTCATTCTATCCATTTTCACTGTTATTCTGATATTTTATAGTATTTTTGCGGTCTCAACGTTTATGTGTCGTTAAGTTATTGACTCTGCCCAGCACTCATCTTCAATATGACGTGTTATGACCCACGAATCACCAAAATTTTAATCAAAAAACATATTTTTATGGACTCCATATCGTTTGTTTAAACGTGTTTCTGATGTAACTTCATCAATATAATGACTTTTCGTTTCAACGACACAATGTTATTTTAGGAGTGGTTTTAATAATGCAATTGTAATGAATATTGAATATGTAATAACTAATAGACAAAAAACCGGCCAAGAGCGTGTCGGGCCACGCGCAATATAGGGTTCCGTAGCAAGTACCGTTAGTTTTTGATAATTTTTGTATGGTCAATGAATGTACATTTATAACGTGTTTTACACTATTAACAACATCATCTCAGTTTCAAAGGAATTTGAAAGAAAATTTCCCTAATACTTCGCCGAATACCCTATATTGCGCGTGGCCCGACACGAACTTGGCCGTTTTTTTTAGTTGATCGACTATTACTCAATAACTTATGAAGTCTTCTTAGCCGTGATAATTTTCCTTTTAAATTCAGCATATTTTTTGACATTTCCAGAAGCAACCGTTTAGCTGGTGGAAGCGAAAGGGGGGGGGGGGGGGGACACTGGACTCTAACGACTTTTTTCGCTTTAAAACTTCATATTTCACAAATGGATCCCTAAATCGGAAAATGATCCAGGAATACTCGTATATTTTTTTTACCTATTCAACGACACCCCACACGGTGGGGTGGACGCGAAAAAAATATCATCCCCGCTTGATGTGTAGGGGAGGTAGCATAAAAATATTTCGTTAAGATATTATACACCATTTTGTCGGCATTCATGCCGAATTACAGCTTTGTAGGTCCTATAGTCTTTGAGTAAAACCACGGACAGACAGACAGACGGACAGACAGACGGACAGGCAGACGGACAGACGGACGGACAGACGGACGGACAGACCGAAACTATAAGGGTTCCTTGTTGACTACGGAATCCTAAAAATCTGCCTTGTCATGTAGGAAGGATAAGTATAGAAACTCGACTAAAGGGGATTAACCATAACTTGGGAAATAAAACTTTTAATTTATTTACTTAAAAGTAACGTGCATATTCATATTACAAATCATTTTATTTTATTTTTATTTTATTTTATGATACTTGGAAAACTTACAGCTATTGTTACAATCTTAATATATAAAAATAAGTGGCAATTTTCGTTGTCATTTTATAACTCAAGAACGGGCTCACCTATCCAAACCAAATTTTCAGGGTTTGTTCGGACTATTTAGTAGATGGTTTATGTAAAGTTTGCACATAATCGGTCGAGTGGATCCAGGAGTAATTGAGGGAACTCCTCAAAATTTAAATGAAAACATATGCCGATTTTGCTTTTGTATGAAGTATTCCAGGCATATGTTACCAAAAGTAAGATTCTGCACCAAGATATACCATGGTTCGAAGGTGCTGAACAGAACTCCGAACTCCTTATAGATACAAGTTTGGGGGTTGGGGCGAGCATATTATGCTACTATGCAAATTACATTCATCATCATCATCATCACCATCATCATCACTACCACAGCAGGGTCACCAATGTCACGTGACTGTGTGCGTTACGCTCTGACTCACTAATATTGAACATAACAAATTCAAACCTTAAGTTTGAATTTGTTATGTTCCATATTAGTGAGTCATTTCGATGCGCTTTGACTTAGTATATAAACCAGATGACGCCCAAACTCCGTTGCGCCAAAATTAGTTTATCGTGCGGGAACCGTACATTTTTCCGGGATAAAAACGAAAGTCAGAGAACCTAGAACTCTAGAGCCTTATTATTAGAGATACGTGTTTGAACATGTCATTTTCAGCATTGCTTGATAAACTCTAAGTATATACTATATACAGTAGTATAATATGCTTGGAGTTTTTTTAAGAAATTCTATAGTGGTAGTGAAGTCAGCTGATTATGAGTTTTCATCTTATGAGGGTGTATCCTGGATTCAAAGTCACTAAGGCCTAAGCAGAACACATAAATCTTTACAGAAAGCTTTATTATAACTATCTTAAAATCGTGAAATTATTATTTTTTCAACTGGAAACTGTCCCATGTTTATATCAATCTTAATCATAAAGTATTCGATTGTTTTATAAAAATTCTTATCCAACAACCTAAAATAGTATACATGTTACAAATTCAGGGCCAGATTTATCATCAAGTTGGTTCGTTTTTGCCGTACCCCGACGGTGATCATCATTAATTTTTGCTAATTTATTTTATTGGTGATGAAAATCATGAGTTGGATCAACGTTGTGCAATTATTTCTAATACAAGATGAGAAATTATTCGTGAACTACAACATTGGTTTTTTTCATAAGCAAAACGCATTTTAACCGACTTCCAAAAATGAGGTTATATGTTCGGCTGTGGATATATAATATACTAGCTGTCCCGGTGAACTTCGTGTCACAGGTCACTTTAAATGCTTCCCTGGACTTCTACGAATATTTTAAGACTAAAATCAGCCCAATCCGTTCAGCCGTTTTCGAGTTGTAGCGCGACTAACACATTTGAAAATCCATTTTTAGGGTTCCGTACCCAAAGGGTAAAAACGGGACCCTTCGATGTCTGTCCGTCTGTCTGTCCGTCTGTCTGTCTGTCTCCAGGCTGTAACCCAAGAACGGTAATAGCTAGAAAGTAGAAATTTTCACTGATTGTGTATATCTGTTGCCGCTATAACAACAAATACTAAAAACAAAATAAAATAAATATTTAAGGGGGGCTCCCATACAACAAACGTGATTTTTTGACCTTTTTGGCTCTATGTCAATAATGGCAACAGGTAGGTACTATATGTACTATATAGTACCTTAACTACTATATTTACTATATTTTCAATTGTAATATTTTAACTCTAAAGAGATCATTATGCAAGCATTTTGTTGATTTCATTAATTAATTGTTTGTTGATGTTTAGTTCTTCTGTACGTAATAGGTATTGTAATGCTAGAAATAATATATATATATATATATATATATATATATATATATATATATATATATGTCGGAAGGTCAGAATTTAGATCAGAACCTTCAGACATTGTGGGCTTAGATGGGTATCGTGCAAAAGAACAAACTAGTAAAATCAAATTGTTTATTGTCTTCAAATCAGATCTCTCAGTTATAACACTGTACACGATTACTATTCACTAAACACTTCACTGTACATTACACTTTACACTGACACAAAGCGAAACGTAGGACAGTTTCGTAAGCACTAGTTGACTGGTCGACGGCTGGAGCGAAAGTGAGAGGCGCTCCACCCCACCAGAGCTTTACGACTCTGTCGAAGCGCGTCATAACTAAGTTGCACCAATTCGCCGCTTGGTGGCGCACTTGCGCTTCGTTTCGTGTCCGTATTCATGACCGGTTACGACACGGCCATCCTGTGCGACACACGTCCCTGTGTGTCAGTTAATCTGAAACGAAAAGAAAACGACAAAGTCTCTGTTCGGCCATCCTTTTAACTTGCTACCATAACTTTGGAGAGAAATGAAAACTAACTTTTTACTCCTTTCAGTTTATCTTAGCAATTAGATTTTTTTTACCAAAAAGCATTAAAACTAGTTCAAACTAATCAATTATCCTAATAGTAATTCACAAAGCTATAACTAACTTTAATCATGTACCTTTTGAGAATTATTTTATTAAAATTTATCAAAACAAACAATGACAAATCAATGACAGCCTCAGGATCCACACTCTCTATTCATAGGTTTGTAAACCTGTTCAAACACATAGCTTCTCCAAAGGAGAGCCCGAGTCACACTACGACTCTATGATCAATGCTACACGGCCTGATCCGACTGTACCACCCAGGACTACTGCCTACCGCCTATCCACGGACTACCCACAGGGCAGATGCCGATTTCTACCGGACTACGGCTACAGCATCCTGGTACAGTCTCCACATTTGTGTGAATGTGAATCCTATACTGCTTTTAACTATGGCAACATTTCTTCATTCTCAACCTCATTATCCTCAACAATCTCAATAGGTACCTGACTTTCGGGCATCTTTCTAATTCGATCATGCGCGTACTTATAGGTGCGCTTATTTGCCAAGGACCTTAAAACATATCGGTCACCATCTAAAACTTCAATTATTTGAAATGGCCCTCTATACTTAATATCTAGTTTCGTCTGATTGCGTTCCTCGTTTTCAATTAAAACAAAGTCACCAATCGAAAATCTATTCACGTTTGCCTTGCTGCTATCAAAACGAGTCTTATTGTAAGTAGCCGATTTTTTTATGCCTTCGGATGCCGATTGCCTAACGTGGTCAAGATCTATTATTTCTTCGCTATCATTTGCCATTAGGTCTAAAGGGCGAGCTACTTTGCCTATGAAAAGTTCCAAGGGACTGGCTTTTGTCACGCGACTTACAGAACAATTGAGTGCTAGCTGTACGTCTCCTAAAGAATCTTGCCAAGACTTTTCTTTGTCAGATTCAACTGCGGTAAGCATAGACTTTAACACGCTCATTACTCGCTCCACCTGACCATTAGCGCGACACGAACCTGTTGCTATAAGATGAAGGTCGATGTTCTTACTGGTACAAAAATCTTGAAACTCTTTACTCGCGAAGCATCGACCTTGATCTGCAATTATACGAGCAGGGGCACCAAAAAGTGCTACGCTATTTTTCACTGCCCTAATACTGCTTTTAGAGTCAATGTTTTTAGTGTGAAATAGTAGAACGTACTTTGTAAATGCATCGATCAAGACAAACACGTACTCTTTACTATCGTTCTTTCCACTCAACTTGCCTGTGGCATCAATGTGTATTGTATGCCACGGCACAGCAATTTTTGGTATAGGGTGAAGTTCGGCCTGTACCTTACCTGAACGAGACTTGGCCATTTTGCATGTCACACAATTATCAACAAATTTTCGTACATGTCGACTCATTCCCTCGAACCAATAATGTTCATACAGCTTTTCTAATGTTTTCTCCCATCCGAGATGCACGAGAGAGTCATGAACATTGTTTATGACCGACCAGCGCATAGCACGAGGGACGATGGGTAAACATTTTGTCCTACCGTTCCGCTGTATCTTACGATGAAGTATGCCTGACCTAACCTCGTAAGTTTTAGAAATGTCATCACTTAACTGCCCCTGGTCGAGATCAGAAATTAATTTCTTAATTTCTTCGTCTCGCTGCTGTTCTGCATGAAGCCAATTGCTGGATAATTCGGCTAAATCAACTCGCTTTTGCTCCACCTTTTCTATTGGATGTCTCAAAGTACCCGGCTGCTGTATTAAGTTTCTAGATAAGAAATCAACATGTCCCATTTGTTTACCTACCTTATAATTTACGTCGAAATCGAACATTTGCAAAAACATCCACCATCTGTGAACTCTTGGCGTAAGATCAATTTTTGTTCGCGACAGCTTCAAAGAATTACAATCGGTGACTACCGTGAATTTTCGACCGTGCAAGTATTGCCTGAAATTCCTTACCGCATTGACGACAGCGAGTGTCTCCAACTCATAGGAGTGGTACCTCGACTCAGCTGGGGACGTGCGTTTGCTATAGTAGGCCACTGGGCGACGCTTACCTTCTACAATCTGGAATAATATTGCTCCGTACCCATCAGCACTCGCGTCAGTGTGTAGTTCCACCGAATATTTTGGATCAAAAATCATTAGTACAGGTGCATTAGTTAGAATTTCGATCACTTTCTGCCGTGCTTCCTCGCATTTAGAAGTCCACTCAAAGGGACATTTTCCTGAGGTAAGTTTATAAATGGGACCCATAAGTCGCGAGAAGTTCGGCACAAACTGTCGAAAATACGAGGCTAGTCCAACAAATTGTCTTACCTGCGTTATTGACTGGGGCGAGGGTAATGCAGACAGGGCTTCTATTTTCCGCTTATTTGGCTTAACTTCACCTGCTTCTACCTCATACCCTAAGAACTCTATTCTAGTTTTAAGGAAACAACACTTTTTGAGATTTAGTGAGAAACCTGCTTTTGTAAGTATATCAAGGACTATCTTTAACCTCTCTAAACCTTGATTAATAGAGTCAGAAATAATTAAAATATCGTCAACATATACCACGACGTATTGATTAGCAAGATCACCTAATGCTCTTATAATAGCACGTTGAAAAACAGAGATCGCATTACGAAGACCGAAGGGCATAGTTAAAAATTCATACTGCCCATCCGGCGTAATAAAAGCTGTACGTTCTATAGACTCTGACTGGACTGGTATTAAATGAAATCCGCTAGCACAATCCAGTTTTGTGAAATAATTTGCACCACTAAGTCGCGATATCTGGTCAGAGATGAGCGGGAGAGGATATCGGTCAGGTACTGTATTCGCGTTCAGTTCCCTATAGTCTATACACATGCGGTCCGAGCCGTCATGTTTTTTCACTAGTAAGGCGGGACTAGCAAAAGGTGAATTACTGGTTCTTATTATTCCCGCTTGTAATAGCTCGTCCACTCTGTTACGCATAACTTCGCGTTCATTCGGAGATAGTCTGTAAGGACGTCTTTGTACTGTACGGTTTGAATCCACTAATCTTATCACTAACTCACCCGTATTTACACGCGTAGTAGGAAAACCCATAATGAAGAAATCCGAGTATTGTTTTAAAATACCCACAAGTTCAATGACCTTATCGGCAGGCACGTCAGTATCAATCGTATCAAAATTATTGCAAGACGACATTACATTCTTAGAATTACAGTAATTTACAGTTACATTTTTCGTTAAAATAAAGTTAGTTGCACTCATCGTTACAGAAAACCCGTTACTCAAAATCTCGCGGCCTATGAGAATATCACTACGCAAATAGGCATCAGGCAAAACGTGAAATAGAATTTCGACTGAATAGCCATTAATTTCTACTAGACTTAATATTTGCAAGGTACAATTTACATTTTTATCGCCTATGCCCACTAATGAGACCAAATTATTAATTCGTTTTCCGCTAAATTTATTTGAAACACACTCTTTCATTAATGAGCATTCGGCACCGGAGTCAAAATCGAATTTGAAACACTCACCAAAGTGACTTAAGGTACTAGATGGGGGTGTGACTTCACACAGGTCGACACGCTTCACTGTTGGGGTTGCAGCAGCGCTGGATCCACTCGCAGTACAGCGGCTGGCGATGTGGCCAAGGTTGCCACACTTGTAGCAGGTGATAGCGTTGCTACCGGCTGGAGAACGCTGTACCGCCCCTGACGCAGAAGCAGTAGATGCAGGCTTCTTAGTTTCATTCTTCTTCGTGCGACAGTGTGCTTGCTTATGTCCGAGCTTGCCACACGCATGACATTTGATTTGCGGAAACGTTTCTTGCTTCATACGTTTCTCGTTCGTTACGTCATGCCGGGAATCGACAGGAGCCTTGCGTTTTAAAAACGAAAAGGCCTGCAGTTCTTGTTGCAGCTGACTGCGCGTTGTTAGCTCCGTTGTAAATGCGAGTCGTTGTAGGCGGCTGTCAATTTGTGCCAAATGAGCGACCACAGTTGACACTGCAATTTGTTCTACGCTCACATTCTTCCATCGGCTGAGCAGCGACGTTATGAGACGACTGGCGTAGGCGGAATATGTCTCGTTTTCTTTTGGCTTTTCGTTATTCAAATTGATGAGGGTAGCAGCAGAAGTTTCAACGGTTACAAATCTTGCCGTGAATAACTCTTTAAACTGAGGCCAAGTAATTCCTGGATAGGTAATTTGTGGCAGCCATGCCGATGCGGAGCCTTTTAATGCCTTACTTAGCATCATAATCAGTTGCCCGCCTTGGACAACATCTCCGTCCAAACACAGATCGGCCGTTGCACACCACGATCGTGCATCCGCGTCTTGCCTATCTGGATTGAATTCTGGCAAAATAACGTTATTACTCACAGCTGGCGTCTTCAATGTTTGTATCAATTCACGAATTTGTTGATTTTGAATTTCAAAAAGTAACCGCCATTGATCTTCATTTTTATCAAGGTTATTTGCCTCTTTTGCACGATTAGATCCCACTTCTGATGTCGGAAGGTCAGAATTTAGATCAGAACCTTCAGACATTGTGGGCTTAGATGGGTATCGTGCAAAAGAACAAACTAGTAAAATCAAATTGTTTATTGTCTTCAAATCAGATCTCTCAGTTATAACACTGTACACGATTACTATTCACTAAACACTTCACTGTACATTACACTTTACACTGACACAAAGCGAAACGTAGGACAGTTTCGTAAGCACTAGTTGACTGGTCGACGGCTGGAGCGAAAGTGAGAGGCGCTCCACCCCACCAGAGCTTTACGACTCTGTCGAAGCGCGTCATAACTAAGTTGCACCAATTCGCCGCTTGGTGGCGCACTTGCGCTTCGTTTCGTGTCCGTATTCATGACCGGTTACGACATATATATATATATATATATATATATATATATATATATATATATATATATATATAAGTTATTTTAAACAAGAATATCAGTTATTTATATAAATAAGTATATATTTTTTTTAGTTAGTGTTGCTTATTTTAGTGTTACCTATTACGTACAGAAGAACTAAACATCAACAAACAATTAATTAATGAAATCAACAAAATGCTTGCATAATGATCTCTTTAGAGTTAAAATATTACAATTGAAAATATCTAAATCCATATTAGAACACATTGAGTTAAGTTGCTTGCTTGCACGATACATGAAAGAGTTCTGTCTGTAGTAGGTGTGGGTAGTGGGTAAGAAGATAGGGACATGACGACGATAGGACTTAGTAGGAATTTTAAAAGACAACTTAGATAATAGGTTGGGGCAGTCTATATTATTCGAAGAAATTTTTACAAGAAAAGACACATCGGCAATAACACGACGGTCCTCTAGGGTAAGGAGGTGGTGTTTGGTACAGACAGACTTATAATTGGAACTACTAAACCGTTGATTAGTCTTAAAACACAGGTAACCTATAAATTTTCTTTGGATGTTCTCAATTCTATTAATGTGAATTTTATACCTAGGGTTCCAAATTTGGGAGGCATACTCAAGGTGACTTCTAACTAGAGAGCAATATAGAACCTTGATAGTTTTAGCGTGAACAAATTCTTTAGAATTTCGCGTTAAGAAGCCAAGAGCTTTAGATGCCTTTGATATAACATGATCAATATGAGAGTTAAACGATAGTTTCGAGTCATGAATAACTCCATAGTGGTAGTTCTGGGCAACGGATGAATCTTGAGATGATAATCGTAAGTAATATTATTTTTCTTTCGCGTAAAGGTAACAACGGAACATTTTAACGGGTTAAGGTCTAAACGGTTATTGACACAATAGACTTCAAGTGCTTGAAGTTCAGCCTGAAGACGATGAGCGTCATCGAGACACGTTATGCACTTGTAAATTTTCATGTCGTCAGCAAAGCACAATAATTGGGACGAGCTAAAACATTGGTCAATATCATTAACAAATATGGCGAATAACAGGGGTCCAAGCATGAAGCAGGGATCCCTGCGGTACACCACTCGGGATCTGACGCCACCTAGAGGTGCAGTTATTGATTGCTACTGCTTGACTGTGATTGGTAATATAAGACGCAAACCATCTGAGTAAATCACCATGTACACCGGTCTCCGCTAATTTTTGTAAAAGTTTTTTATGGTCAATTCTGTTGAAACATTTATTATAGTCGGTGTAGACGACGTCAACTTGGGCCCCTTGATCCATAGCGTCGGTCAAAAAGTCATTAAGTTGGACCATATTAGATGTCGTGGATCTGCCAGGCAGAAATCCGTGTTGGTAGTTCCCAAATGAGTTTTAACTGCTGAAAATAGTTGTCTATAAATTAATTTCTCGAATAGCTTCGCAGCAATACATAATTTAGATATCGGGCGGTAATTACACGCATCAGTTTTAGTCCCCTTTTTATGGATCGGGGTGATGTAAGCTCTTTTCCAAATTTCGGGTACAATACATTCATTTAATGATTTTTGATAGATAAGTGTAAGTGGCACCGCTACAGATTTGGCACATTTTATCAGAAATATAGCGGGTATACCATCTGGTCCTGCTGATTTGTGTGGGTCGAGATCTTTTAAAAGTTTAACAACTGTGTCATATTCAATAATAGTAGTAGATATGTCGCCTACAGACGTACCATATAGACATCGTCAGGATTAGGGAGTAAACACACTAGGCCGAAGTTACGCGGCGTAAATTACGTCCGCAATGTCAAACGCATACAAAATACGGACGGAACGCGACGGAATAGTCATGTATCGTTGGCAATTTAAAATACATCAAAGAGATCACTACCTTTTAAAATACATTGCGGGCGTAATCATGCGGAATTTACGCCGGCGTAACTTTGGCCTTTTTTTTGGGTCGGGAAATGCTATTACGCGTCCCTGGCAGCGTTGGGGAAGGACCACCGGGGTATGTGGGACTTGCTACGGCCGAAGAGATGGTAAGTGGCCGCAGCTGTGCCCACTAAAACCCGACCGTGTTCCTACTACCGCGCAGGACGGAGACGCGAGGGCCTATTACATGTCTTTCGTGGCTTCCATCCGCGCGTAACTTCGGCCTAGTGTATTTAGACACTAAAACAAGGTACTATCGACAAGGAAGAACCCGCGACCCGCGTGTAAGCCCGACGCACTCAACCACTGAGCTACAAATTACAATATACTACAATAAAATATATTAATTAATAGTAACACACCAATCGATAATTTTATTTGATAACCATTAGTTTAATGTGTACTGACTATAATGTAGTCATTATGTCTAAGCAATTCTTAAATGTTCTTCCTGCTTGCCTGCCTGCCAGAGTAACACGCACTAACCCGATATTAAAATGAAAAAAACAGTTCTTGATTTGGTGACAATGCTCAAACCACTGATGGTGTTAGAAGGTTTCTTCGGAGTATTCAGGTATCGCTTGGTCAATGACCAACTCACAGGTTTGAGCAGAAAAATTAAAATTTCCGTTTACGTCGCAATGTTTCTAGTGAGTGTATATTTAATAGTGCATATAGCGTATTATACAGTAAACATTACTGATGAATTTAGCTCCTTGAAAGTGTTTGTTATGGTCTACAATATAACATTAGTTTTTATAACCTCACAATATATATGGAGTACTCTAAGTATAACTACGAATGGTCAGTTCCTTCAAATTATCAAGAATTTGGCTGCTATTGATGATATATTAAGTCCTATGATTACAAAACATAGTTACGAGCGTTATAGAGTTAAATTGTTGTCCGTGTTGGTTGCATTTTGTTGTATAATTACATTAATAAATATAGCGGATTGTATATTTCACGATTTTCCACTGACTCGAAGAATTGTCAACTACCCTCTAAATTTCCAGCGCTACATTCAAGTTTTCAACTTCGTAGTATTCATTGATGTACTAAGGAGGAGACTGGATGTAATAAATAATATGTTAAAAAACGAAGTTACTGGATATAAAAACTTGGACGTAACAAATTCTATTCACACAGGTATTCAATGTAGGAAGCTAAAGTCGCTATGTCATACTTATGAAATACTTCGAAACACTTGTCACAAAACCAACAAAGCATTCGACACTCATCTTCTGCTAGCCATTTCGATGACATTTACCTTTATTATACTGACTATATGTATGTGCCTTCATCACATCAATAATGTTTTTGCGCCACAATCCATAACCTCCATCAGTTTCTATATAATAGTCGAGGCTACTTTTATTAGTGTGCTATGCTACGTCAGTGATAATATACAATCGAAAACCGACGAAACTAAAGTATATTTAAACAGTATAGTTAGTGATTATAGGCTGCCTAGGGCGCTTAGGACTCAAGCGAAGTTGTTTTTAGACCTAGTTCACGTAATGCCTATACAGATTTCAGTGTATGGCGATATGTTTGTATTGAACAATGAGTTCTTGATTCAGTTATTCAGTACATGCAC
Source organism: Lysandra bellargus (assembly GCA_905333045.1). Taxonomy (NCBI): domain Eukaryota; kingdom Metazoa; phylum Arthropoda; class Insecta; order Lepidoptera; family Lycaenidae; genus Lysandra; species Lysandra bellargus. The sequence continues at coordinate 6,672,570 of HG995353.1, forward strand.
AATGTATCTGATATTAATTATTCAAATTTTACACTTGATGTAAGCTAGAAAATTTATTTGTTTATTGATAGTCGGGTAACAAAAATAGGGGCGTAGATATTTTTTTATTCTGGCTGACTACGTAATTAAGTACCTACTATGCGTTATAATAAAGCCTTTAAAATTATATTACGTAGTATGTAAGTATATAGTCGTAAATTTATATTGTGACTATATGCGAGTACGTTGGTAGTAGATATTTAATACTTATGTACTTACTATTTTTAGGAAATGTTAAAGCAATAAATTCTAAGTCAATAAAAGTGGTTTAATTTTTTATATGTGTTACTATTATAATAAATCAACGAAGAACACAGACGACAGAACACTTGCGATTGGTTTAATGAAACAAAAATTCAAACTTTTAAATGAAATACTTGAATTGTAAGAATAAGATAAGTGGTAGATATAGTAACGAATCGTACCATCAACTCTATATTAATAGAAAACATGTCATATCCACTAATTTCAAATCGCCACACATCTATGAAATCGATGTAAATCTTAGCTTGCTCTCTCAATGTTTCGGGAAAGTTGTAATCTATAAAAATTTTATTGAGTAACACCTTAATCTTATTTCGCATCGACAGCAGGCTTTCACAACTGTATGCCATTATAAGAATACACAGTATTTGGATTACACAATAAATGAATACACTCGATAAATACAACGAGTTGTGCGTTATACCAAATTCATAAAGAGAAACCAACAGCAGTGTCACCACGTACACAAATGTGAACACCAGTGAAATCATTATTTGGAAATTGAAAACTTTGTTGATTAAGGAACAAGCCTCGCCAAGGAGTATGTAGGCTTTGATTAAAAATTTTAGGCTCTTTTCTGATTGTTCTCCGTCTTTGTCTCTACAATCGGCAAAGGCTACTTCCAAATTCCCAGTAATTTGAAATCTTTGTACGATATTAATCAAATAATTGTTGATTACCTCTAGTCTTACGAAAATGATTTTGAAATAGAAGTAGAGGGTACAAATACTGAGGTACCTCTTAAATTCCGTTACAGCATCTACGTGGTCGTGTGGTCGTGGATCGGGCACTGTCATCACATCAATAAAATTCGTAAAGAGAATAAAACAGAAGAACAAAAATCAAATAACACAAACTTCTCTACGGAATTTTACGTAGAAATTATGATTTTGGTCTAATCCGAGTATTTTATAAATTTTCACCAAAAGCTTAATGATGTTAATGTTGCTTTTGCTTTGTTGTAGTAAGTCTAAAAACATTAAAACGTGTTGTAAATGTTGTAGAGCAATTGTCAATTCCTCAAGTGATTCCATAAGTATATTTGTATTAAATGTCTTCACTATCATAATAATGAAGTAACTAAAGAAGTACAAGTAGACAGAAGTTGTGAGTAGAACAAAGAATGCGCTGTAGATTTTGATTTTTCTGCTTGGTTTTCTAACAGCATCTTCTTCTATTCCAAATCGAAACACCCCGAAGCAATTTTCGACGATCAGAAGAGGTTTTAATATGAATAGAATCATATTTTTCTCCTTTCTTCTCTTAGTTTTCTCAGGCACCTTGTGTACTACCACAGACATGTTTCTTTGAGACATTATATCAAAGCAGCTAGTCTTCGTCGATATTGTTGGACGAGTGAAATGCTAATAAGTATTGCTAATAAGTTTTAGTTCAATTTGTTTATCTTTGACATATCTAGAAGATTAAATGTGTTGTATACCATTAATTTGATCAAATTCCATAGATAATTAGAACTACGTAGTTACAATAGCCTTCAGTATCTACTTCGTAGATTAGTACTTTACTTTGTAAACTTGTGTTTGTTTGTCTACCTATTACTCACGTCCATTAGTTTAATTATTTCAGTTAAAAATATAATTTCCTATAAGCTCTACTTTTATTAAAATAAAAATAGGAAGTACTTTCTTTGAATTCTTAGAAAGAAAACAGTTGTAGGTAACAATAAAATAATTGATTTTAATATACGTTGACGTGTTCGAATACTTCCTGAATCAAATATTTTTAGATTTTAGAATCTATGCTGATATAATATTAAGTATGTAAAGATCATCATTATTTAATATTTTCCATACCTTTAACAGGCAAAAGAAAAAGTTTTTCAACCGCAGGGTCTATTTATGAACTGACGCTGGCTGGTTGCGGAGCGATAAAATAATTCGACGGTGGAAAGGCAAAAGTTACCAAGCGCCATATAGCTATTTTTACAGCAGAGCCGTTTAAAGATTTATTTTTTCTTTAAAAAAATTCGTAGAAAATTAGCTATTAGAGATATTTGGAAAAATCCAACGGATTTTTAATTTTAATGCCTTTATCAATTGGTTTATTAAAAAAAGGTATTTCTCTATATTTTTCGTAGAAGTGGCGTTTGGTTACAATTTTTTAGTTTACTATGCGACAAATAAGATTATGTTAGTGTAAGTAATTATTTACCTGCCACCAAATAAATTTGACCTAGAACTCAAAAGTTTTTACTTTTTTAGATTCAGTGAGATTTGCTCAGTATAGTAATTATGCTGCAATCGAAAATAACTATAGTTGACCTGTTGAAGAAAAACCTATCACGCATACAATATTTGAAATACGCCGTTGAATAAATTATTTTCAAACAAATAATAATTGAAGCCGTGTTCCTCGGTAAAAACAATATTCTGCAGTATTCCAATGAACCGTACTACGTACCGTACGTACGTACTTACCGACTTCTAAAACACCAGGCCAATCGTAAAAATCGCCCAAGTGCGAGTAAGACTCGCGCACGAAGGGTTCCGTACCATTATAGACCAAAAAAGTAGTGTGTTTTCGCGGGTTCTGGATCACGATTCTGGGTCCACCCGCTAGCAGCTCGCAAACTTTCTCGATCACTTTTTGTCGGTTCGAGCGGTGACATCGCCTAAAAAAAAAAATATAGAGTTTGGTTTTGAACCATGCCCGTCCGATTTATGCGATCCGTTTCTGCTTATTTGCACTAGTTTCAAAGTTAGCTTTTGTTATCTAATCCTCATTATCTACTATCACCACGCTCCATTGTTCCTTCATAATAATAGGCTACTTGACCTATATTCAATTTCATTGAACAAATGCATATTTCTAGTAGAACTTGGCCTAGGAAACCGTATTTCACCCTTATCATCATATCATAGAAAATAGTAGATATAGAAATGAAACTTTAAACGTCTCTGCTGTAAATAGCTATATGGCGCTTGTTAACTTTTGCCTTTCCACCATCGAATTATTTTATCGCTTCGCAACCAGCCAGCGTCAGTTCATAAATAGACCCTGCGGTTGAAAAACTTTTTCTTTTGCCTGTTAAAGGTATGGAAAATATTAAATAATGATGATCTTTACATACTTAATATTATATCAGCATAGATTCTTAAATCTAAAAATATTTGATTTAGAAAGTATTCGAACACGTTAACGTATATTAAAAGCAATTATTTTATTGTTACCTACAACTGTTTTCTTTCTAAGAATTCAAAGAAAGTACTTCCTATTTTTATTTTAATAAAAGTAGAGCTTAAAGGAAATTATATTTTTAACTGAAATAATTAAACTAATGGACGTGAGTAATAGGTAGACAAACAAACACAAGTTACAAAGTAAAGTACTAATTTACGATGTAGGTACTGAAGGCTATTGTAACTACGTAGTTCTAATTCTCTATGGAATTTGATCAAATTAATGGTATACAACACATTTAATCTTCTAGATATTATGTCAAAGATAAACAAATTGAACTAAAAGTTATTAGCAATACTTATTAGCATTTCACTCGTCCAACAATATCGATGAAGACTAGCTGCTTTGATACAATGTCTCAACAAAACATGTCTGTCTCAGGTGCCTGAGAAAACTAAGAGAAGAAAGGAGAAAAATATGATTCTATTCATATTAAAACCTCTTCTGATCGTCGAAAATTGCTTCGGGGTGTTTAGATTTGGAATAGAAGATGCTGTTAGAAAACCAAGCAGAAGAATCAAAATCTACAGCGCATTCTTTGTTCTACTCACCACTTCTGTCTACTCGTACTTCTTTAGTTACTTTGATTGGACTTCTGTGTGTGGAGAGTACAACAGTACTCTCCACACACAGAAAATAATGTGCTTGCTATTTATTGCATTAAACATAATGTGCTTGCTATACAAGTTTCACAACAAGTCATTGTCAGAGTTACAGACTGAATTTGGTAGTGACACAAGTGTGTCAAATTAAGTAAAATGATATGTTTTTGAATCAAATGTTTGAACCTTGTTTTATGAACTATGGTATGTAATACGAAATAAATAATTTGTTTCAAAGTAAACCAAAGTTTTATTTTAACCTTAACTTGAATTATATCGTTTAAAAAAGACTCAGTTTGCGCGCCGCGTCGTCGTATGTTTACGAAGTCCATTAATTGTATTGTTAAAAAAAAACTTTGGAATGTTGTTTACGAGGATTGCAACACAGCAAAATGTTATTAGCAGGAATGCATTCTCAATATTCACTAGATACCGAAGGGAACTATATTATATGAATAGTGATTCACAATGCACGAAAACATACTACTATGAGAGTTATTATTATTAGATGTTTTAATTAAATAAAAGAACTGTAATGAAAAATTTATCAATTTTTATTTACTTATTTAAAATCTTGTAAGAAATTGAGGTGACGTAAGCGATAAGCCCAGGTAGTCATTGAATGAATGAGTGAATGAATTAATGAATGAATAATGAGGGTAATAAACACAAAAGCTGACTTTGAAACTAGTGCAAATACGTAGAAACGGATCGCATAAATCGGACGGGCATGGTTCAAAACCCCTATTTTGACACCAAACTCTATATTTTTTTTTTAGGCGATGTCACCGCTCGAACCGACAAAAAGTGATCGAGAAAGCTTGCGAGCTGCGAGCGGGGGGTGGGGTGGACCCAGAATCGTGATTCAGAACCCGCGAAAACACACTACTCAAAAATAGGCTAAAATAAGTTTTTTATATGGGAGACCCCTTATTTATCTATTTTATTTTAATTTTATTATTAATTATAAAAGTATAAAATATACAATTGAGTATTTTGTGAATTTCAAGTGCCTAGCTATTGCCATTATTACGACTGATCGCTTTTCTAGGGGAGGGGGGGGGAAGATGCCCCCCCTAGAAGAGACATATTGACATATTATGTATTTAGTTGTTTAAATGCTGAAATCCCTGAACATCTATCTATAAATATTGTAAGTTCTGTACAGCACCTTCGGAACCAGGGTATAAATTTTTGCAAAATGTTACTTTTTGGTAGTACATAATCAAAAAGTTTAAATTACTACATGTTTCCACACAAATTTTAAGGAGTTCCCTCCATTCCTCGTGGATCGCATCATCAGATCACAACATGAATCGCATATATAATATTCACCGACTGCGATTCATGTTGAACTAGAAGATTTTTTTAATGCAGCAGAAAATTAAAAAAAAAAACAAATTAGCTTGAAAATGATAATTTTAATACACACCAAGTGTTGTATCGCACAAAACAGTAGTAAGTAAATGCGTGAGAGTGCGCACGCTGGTTACCTAAGCGACAGTAGAACTACGGCTGCTCGAAAAAACCGTTACTATCCACCATATTAGGTATGATTTACAGCGAGGTTAAGCGACAACGCGTCAAGAGTTTGTTTGAGCTAACCACATTTAAAATTAAATAATTATTTCAGCAATTGGTGTCCAAGTAACAAAATTTATAGATAAAACGGCAGGTTACCAAGCGCCACCTTAGTTTCGGCAAGTAAAATTTACTATATCCAATTTTTGATATGATTACGGTTTGTTAAAAAGTACTTAACGACAGAAAAAATTATCTCAAGGGTTTGAAAAAGAGTCCGAAATACCATAAATAAATAAATTTATTTTAGGTAAAACTTCCCAAGTACCTAATTGATACCAAGAGTGGAAAGGCACAAATTACTAACTGTAATTTGAATTAAAAACGTGTAAATCCAAAAATTACCAAGTAAAAAAAGAAACATACATATATTACCAAATGCCTACTTTTTAAAAAGGTGTCAAAAAGTTGTCGCTTGGTCGCCGAAAATGAGCAAAATACCCGTTTCCAGGGAGTTCCTAAGCGACATCAAAAGTGCTCGTAGAGACATGGGACTAAGACTAATCGATAGAGAAAATTCGCTGATTCCAAATATATAAAAAACCCCATTTTGACCCCTAGTGTCGCTTGGTAACTTTTAACTAAGAAAAACTTTAAAACTTTGTCTGGGTGCACGGTCGTGCACCCGCCGAGACGAGCCAAGCGAAGCGCAAGGGCACACACCTACCTTTTCTCGAAGTGATTCGCCGTTTTTTTGAACCTTCATAGAATTGGTTTCCGTTATAGCAGATAGTTCATATTATCAGGATATGATGTCATCAATGGACTTATTAAGCATACAAAGTCTCAATTGAATAGCTCTTATACTTTAGATTTTATTGATATCTAAAATACGCCGATTTCGTCAGTGACACACTGATGGTCATCAAAATGTTTGGCCACTTCCTGAAGTGCTAGAAAGCTGAAATTTGGTATGTAATCTAAGTTTAGTATACAACCAACAAAAAAATTCATAAACTTGTAATTTTCACCCTCCGTCCCCTAAAATTGGGGGATGGAAGTTGACCCTTATAGAGTTGGTCTCCGATGTGCCAGATAGTTTATATTCTCAGGATATGATGTTAATAATAGACTTATTAAACAAACAAAGTCTCGATTGAATAGGTTTAATACTTTATATTTTATTGATATCTAAAATACGCCGAAATTTGATTATAACTTATACACCGTAAAATAAGTTTAGTAGGGGGGTAATTGAAGTTTAAATGAGACTTTCACCAATTTTATGAATAAGGACATGAAAATTTCCACGGGATGAACATTAACTAAAAACGTCTTAATAAAAAATAAAAACACTAAAAAGACTAAAAAGACTGCCTAGCAAGTAGCAACTTACAAAAAGGACTGAAATCCCGCCAAAAACATTTCATGTAAAAGTTACATCTATGACCACAAAAGGCTTGCCCTGTGAAAAAGACATCAAATCTAATGTAGGGCTAAGCTTCTGAATCGACGCGGGGAACTCTATCGACCCATAACTCCAACGAATTCTACATATCATCAGTAAGTATGTATCTATGGTTTGGCAGTTTCGTTACTTATTTCAGATCAGAATTCAGAAACTAAATATTCGAAACAGCGAAGCCATACATACTTACGGATATGTAGAAAGTGTTGGAGTTAGGTCGATAGAGTTAGGCCGCGTCGATTCAGAAGCTTAGCCCTACATTAGATTTGATGTCTTTTTCACAGGGCAAGCCTTTTGTGGTCGTCGAGGTAACTTTTACATGAAATGTTTTTGGTGGGATTATGTAGGTCTCAGGTAGAGACCTAAGTAAGGTATTCCGTAATTAAAATTGTTCAAGTTTCCTGTAGACAATTTTGATTTCAGATTCTCAGATATAGAGAGTTAACAATTTTCTAGATTCATATGTTCATAATCATGATAAGTACATACATAATATTATTATTGCATAAAAATATTATTATTATTATTATAGGTGTACCAGAATCTGATGGCAAAAAGTGAGAAAATAAATTGACTCTAGTCTCTAGCAATACCGGGGTAATTGAAATAAAACATTTTGATCCTTTTCTTTTAGCAGCTAATCTGTGTATGAAAATATAAAAATTTATCCAATGATTCAGGATATTTTTTGAAAATTTGCTGTCAAAAATTGCCATCAGATTCTGGTAGACCTATAGTAGAGCTTCGATTTAAATTTTTATTCTTTCCGCTTTAGAAATCTAAACCTACTAATCGGGTATTATAAAAATACATTCATAGTTTTCCTTTCGAAAATTTTCGTAGTCTACCAACAGTGCGTTTAAAAAAAGAAAAAAAAAATACACGCGTGGCCTCTAGCACCGCTGAGCGGCATTTAGCAGCTATTATGTCGTGACGAGTCCCGAATCGGTTTAGACCTGCGCTCACTGTATCGACCGACCCTCGCTAGGCATGTCCTGAAGTCGATAAAAGCTCTAGTTCACAATAGGTTTTATCGATGTTTTAAGATTGATGCGACTCTAAAGTGGGCTTTTTGACGTGGTCACAATTTTTTTATTTCAAAAACCGCAAGTTGTTTTGCATCTTTTTGTATGTAGTTTACATATGTGGGTGAATTTCAACATGTCCATATTTTTTTCATTTCGGTGAACTTTTTTGTTTCTATGTTTTTTTTGAGTTTTTACCGAAGTTTCCTCTCAATTTTAATGTTTTGTGACTACGAAACTAATGACATAAAAATTAAATAATAAACGTAGCACACACGTTTACATTTTAGCTGTCACCGAGATGAAAAAGTCAGTCACCGAGATGAAAACAAAATTCACCGAAATGTAAATTCACCGAAACAGTATACAGCGTGATTGTAAAACAAGCGAAATAATGTATTTTTATGGAAAAAATTTGACACTTTGGGTTACACTTTTGCAATTTTCGAAATTATCTCTAATATTTTTCAGAATAAAACATAGCCTATATCCATCACAAGAAATCCATCACGAAATCAGCTATAATTGCACAACTCTTTTGCCTCCGTGACGTACCGATGATAAGAAACGTGTCCATTATCAATACGGCCATTTTAGGTATTGAGGCATTTTTAAAATTCCGATTTACGTCCGATTCCGATAGCAGACTAAAGAACAGACTTTCGAAAGACGAGCATTGCTCGTCGTTTGGGAACGCGATATTTCACGCGAAGTACATACACATGCGGTATCTATCTTGATCTATGTCTGTGGATAGAACAATGTATTTTATTAAAAAAAAATCATGTTACAAACGATTTTAATTACAAATAATAAAATATATTAATACTGGGAAATAATTGACACATTTGCTTTGAATAAAAATTACCACGCGCCAACTTCACGAAAAGGTATCTTCTAGTGGTTAGTTAACATTTTTCGTTATAAAAATATACTTAAGTTAAACAGTTAAAGTAAAAATTGAGTAACTATTATTCTAACATTATTATAACCAAAACTACTTTTTGATAGGATTCATTAAATTCTAATGTTAAATAATCATATATAATATTATCTCGTACTGTTTTTGCTAATCAACAAAACACTAATAAACAAAATCAACAAAAGTCAATATTTTAGGTAATCCGAATAAACCACATGAGGTCAAAATATCAGTTCTGAGTTTCTTATTCATAAAATGAAAGGTAAATATTGTATCCTTATAAATATTAAAAGTTAAAAAAAAATAGAAATATTGACTGAAACGACGATAGACGAATGTTAGGTGTTTTTCGTTACGGAATTTCTTGATAAACGCGATCAAAGCTATACAATAGCTCAAAAAAATGAAACATTAAGAAGCACCATATTTCTTTTTTATTTATTAACATTTTTTCGCAGATTATTATTAATCCTATATAAAACAACTTTAAAAATCAGCGAGATGAAAATGCATTCACCGATATGAAAACTATTGTCACCGAAGGTCACCGAAAGTCACCGAGTCACCATTTCCGTGATTTTTTTTCATATCGGTGATTTTTTTTCATTTCGGTGACCAAATAGGTCACCGAATTCACCGAAACGGAATCACCGATATGAAAATTTGCGACAAATCGTTGAATATTTTGACACCTATAATAATTATACCGATATCTATACTACATACTAATACATATTATTAAAAGTGTTTGTAAGAAAATAAATTAATACTTCTAGCTGGTTCAATTACAATAATAAATTGAATCACGGAAATGTAGAGAAAAGTGTCGGGGGTCACCGAGACGATATACTTACGTTTTTAGCGGGAACACGCAGCGACGCAGCAAACCACCTCTAGCTCCGAAGGCACAAGCATGACTGGCGCTTGAGTTCAAGAAGCGGCACTATGTTCAAAAGTACTTCTGGTCTCGACAATTCATGTTTCTTTTTTATTCACCGAATCAAGACAAAATGTTGGGACAGTTTTATTTCTCCCGCTATTTTGAAAGTATAACGATTGAGATTATGAAATTTGTATTGATTATACCTCCATTCTTTAAGAATCAAATAAAAGAATCCGTTCTGACGAAATTATCACTAAAAAGGTCGTTGGGACAGTCACCGAGGGGCCTAATTTCCACCTTTAGAATTTTTTATTTTTATGTTCTAGTTATCGAATTAAAAACGTGTCTGTTGCCTCATATGGATAATCACACAAACTATACGATGAAATTTAATTTAACCCTAAAAAGCCATTTCACACCCCCAATTTCACAGTAGCCGCGAAAAAAAAGCGGTTGGGAAATTCACCCATGTATGAAATTCATCTCATTAATAGTTAAGGTCATGTTAAAGTATGGAAAAGACAGACGATGTATTGTTAACCGGTGATTCCCGAAATTGAGTTCGGTGATCGTACTGAATGGAGTTTCAAAGGTGGCCGGGTTTTTGTCGTGCTTTAACCCTAGTCCGCCCACTGCAGGTCATAAAATTAATATGGAATAGAGTGCCGTAACATAAAGTCAGGTAAAGTAGCGACCAAAAGTAACACTGTTGGGTAGGTTTGCGGTTTGTGAGTGACGAATAAATTCACTGTCACGTAGCATGACTCGAAAGAGTCCCATCCTAACAGCATTTGAATCTGATATTATCCATACCTCTTTACAAATATTATAAATGCAAAAGTGTGTCTGTCTGTCTATCTGTCTCTCTCTGCCTCTTCACGTCCAAGCCGATTTTGCTGAAATTTGGAGATTCTTTGAGGCCCGAGAAAGGATATAGGACAACATAAATGATACTTTTTATCGTGGAAAAAATATGTACCCGCGCGATAAACGATTTTTGGCGCAACGGGGTTCCAGGCATCATACAGATAGATCCTTTAATAGTAGATTAATAAATAATTCACTTTATCGAGGTGCCTGCGTCAATCCCTATAGCAAGGGATACAGTCGTAGCGTCCGCGGCAAATGTCAGTCGCGCGACACACGCGCGGCGGTCGCTCGCGGCCGGCGCACAGTCGCCAGTGACCATGGGACAGACAGCTGGCGCCGAGGTCACGCCTGACGATGACCAGGAGCCCCGCATCCACGTCAACCCCACCGAACGGTCCCTGGTAAGTGGAGAAGCCTACGGAAACTTTGCATCAAAATTGGGGACGAATTGGCTGTTGCGTAGGATATTTGGTGATGTAAACATACGGTTAGCTAGCGAATATGCCATTCCTAATTTGAATAGGCAAAACGTTATGATTAAAGTGGATTTCAGCCTTAAAGTACAATATTTTGAAGGCAGAAACTAGCTAAAGAGAGAGTTCCTCAAATAAAGAATACACCTAAGCCTAGCCATGCCTAGCCTACTTTTTGTGACATCATTTGGGCATGGAAACGAAATTAAAATTTTCGATACCTACACCAAGGCCCTTTTTGTGCTTTTTAGACTAAATAACGATTTTATGTGCCAAGCCTTGACGAAAAAAATCATTGTTTATGTAACAACTTAGGTCCTGTTAGGTCCATGCAATTTCAGTTCCAGTTTTTAAATTTTAAAACAAAATTTACACTTATAAAGAAGATATCCAGGCCATGGGAATAGGCTATATAAAATTAATGTACTCGTAATGTACGCTACCTAGCTTTTATACTATTGTATATTATTGTATGCTTAATAAAGAATTTGAATTTGAATGTCATCGATATTAAATTAAAAAAAATTGGAACATAAGTAATTGCTGCCAAGGAAATGAAGCACAGTTATATGCATCAGCTGCTAATATTGTGGTACAGTAAGTTCCTGCTTCGCGGGCAAACAAAAGACATTATAATAAAGTATAGTTATTAAGGCGCTATATTGAAAAAACTGTCCTTTTTGACGTATAGTATTATATAGGACCCTCAGAAATGTTACAAATCTGGTAATGAGATATACATATCTTCATAGCCTTATCTAGGTTTGAGAAGAACTAGAAACACGATTAATGTATTTTGCCTCGATACATTTATTTTTCGAAATGACCTCTTAAAAATACGAAATTTGAAGATTATTTTTAAACGAAAATAGATGTATTGTAGGAAATTAGTCTTAATTGATAGACGCCTTTGCAACTCAAAATTGTATAGAAGCATTTGCTCCTAGTTATTTTTTAAATGATTATAATTACATTTTTTCGCATGTTTTCCGAGCGAGCCGATAGCTTCTGGCCGCAGCGTATTCACGACTTTATAGTCATACAAATTAAGTATAAAATTGTCCTTGCGGTAAAATTACTTTCGATATAGCGCCTTAAGACGCTGACAACTGCTAATGACCTTGATCTCGCATCACTCTCGCACCTGTGTCAATTTTCATGCCAGAGAGACAGAGATGTGAAGTGTTCACTCGGTAGCGTGGATACATTTTTCGTTTGTTAGACGAAAAAATAAATATTATGGGAAATCTAGATGTCAGAACCGAAAATTAAATCCGGCAATCTTTGGATTCTTGTAAAAGGTATCAAATAAACAAAATTTTAAATCATAGATTGTATTATTACTTTGGTTAGAGTTAGAACTGTTTAAAGTTCCTATGTGACTTTGGTATTTTTTTTCATCCAGTAGGAGTCATTATTTTATTATTTAAATTCGACAAGCTTTTCCAAATATAAACAAAAATCACATATATATTTTTTGTGCCAATCAATGAAATACAAACGTCTAGAAAACTGCACAAAGATGTCGAATTGGCAGCTGTCTTCACCTTAATACTTAGAAATAATTATCCTACCATGCCTACGTGTCAATAAAAACACATTTTAAGTACTTAGTACTAAATATAATGCATATTATTAAAAAAACAATTTTCTAACTTTAGTTATTGCGACGACTCACGTACGAGTTTAGGTTTTTCCATTTCGCAAGCTGTTTCATGTCTCCAAAAAATATTTTTAAATTGCTCTCTAATTGACCTCTCGCTCTCGAGCATGGTTCGTTGCATGCGTGAATGATGAGGCCTGGCAGGCGGCGGTCTCTTTCTGTGAAACCGTCCTTTCGCAGAAAGAGGCCGTGGAGCTGGAGAGGATGATCCTGCATCCTCCGTTCCGCTCCGCCGGCGTAGGACGGGAGTGCGGAGGCGTCGTTACGCGAACCTCCAAACTTTCGTCTAATGGTGCTGCGGGAGAGGATGGGAACCTCCCCAGCTTAGTAGACCCAGTGCCGAGGGGAACGCTTCAATTTGCCGAAGCATTCCTTTATTTTGGTGGAAGTCCAGTCCCTTAGGCTGCGCTTCCACCAGAGATGTGTTGCGAGGAATGTGTTTTTGAGAACCAATAGAATCGCTTCATTGAGGTGAGCTTGCCATGACATCGCTCAGCGCGGAAATGCTATTGGATCTTACAAACTCATTCCTCGCAACACATCTCTGGTGGAAACGCAGCCTTATGAGGGAGATCGGCCGGTCGTGGAGGGTGGTCCTGTATTTGACAGATCCAGGACACTCTCCGTTATACGGCTGATGGCAAATCGCAGGTGGTTTTAGTGAGTACAGGTCGCGTCAGCCCCACGTACCCCTGGGGTGCTTCAGTACGATGCACATCCCCAACTCGGGGAACGCATAAAGAACTGCTATAAGGGGTGATCTCTATATTATATTATAACGAATATTTCTTTAGGAATGAGTGGGGATAAAAGTGAAATACATAAGTAATATTATAACATCGCTCTATGGGTAAGTTTTCACGGATAATAATTAATACATCAATAGGTACCTAGTGCAAATGTAGGCAACCGGTAATTAAAATTTAAATTGGTAAAATAAATATACTTATCAATTTATCAACTGGTAAATATAAACATATTTAGGTTCGTTTATTTTAAATGCCATTTCCTCATCAAGTCCACAATTCCCATTTCCCACAACAAACAAATTGTGACACCAGGTACATTCTGTGTTATAATATTTTAAAGCATATTAAGTACCTAATTATAATGTATAATGGATTGCAAATCTGAATTTATTCGTAACGCATGACCAACAGCAGCTATGGTACCATGGGCGCCGGCAGAAATAATTTCCAAGGGGTGCAGATTTTAGTTTTCTTTCTTTTCTTTTCACTTTTTACGAACAACAGTGACGGTCTATTTACATTAACAGAATCATTTATGATTTAGTGCCGAAACATTACAAACTATCTTTGCATGGCATGGTAATATAGGGTCACAGACGCCTTTTTAAAAAAAATTCAACTTCAGTAATTATGTAATTCATGTTGATCCCGAGATTCCCAAGGGGTGCAAGTGCACCACCTGGCACCATCCTGCCGGCACCCATGTGGTACCCACTTAGGGCCGGGACACAAAAACACGGCACGGCGCGTCGTAAAAAACTAAGGCACGGCGCCGTGCGGCGTCGTACGACGCCGTGCCGTAGAAACTCACATACAAATTCAAGATGAGTTTCTACGGCACGCCGTGAATTCTCACGGCGCGGCACCGTACGGCGCCGTGCTGTGTTTTTGTGTCCCGGCCGCGTATTGCCAAACTGTATACTGACCCAGACGCCCATAGTCTGTACTGAACTACGTCGCGCTCATTGAAAATTGGAGCAAAGTATATACGAGCTCAGACCAATCTGAGTAGGTATGCACTTTGCTCGCTTGTATGTAAAGCAAACTGTGACATGCGAATATCTGTAACTACCTATACAATGTGTTTAATAATTTCCCGTATATTTTTGTTATGTTGTTGTGTGTGGTTGTTATACCTATCCATGAAACTGAACAACTTTCCCTAAAACATACCTATTGTAAATTATTTTGGGTTATAACGAAAGAAAACCCGTTGTACGAGTAAGTATTTTGAAAAAATTGAACTGTAAAAATTTGAACTGTAACAATTATAGGTACAGGCTGTTAAAAAAAATGTAAGTGTTTCCAATGACAGTATTTATTAATTTTTCATAAGAAAGATGTACTGACTGACACAATAAATTGTACCTATTTGTAATCGATGTTCACTGAAAATAATAAAGGGTTCCTTCAATCAACAACAAACAAATAAATTAATGAATCAAGAACAGAAAAATGTCATAATTACTATTTTTGTTTTTTGCCTGTATTGTAACATCGAATTTTGGCTTTTACTACATTTCTTACTAAAGGGGTCACAGAAAGGGGTCGATATTGAAAAATAAAGTGTCTTTAATACATAAATTTGCGTAATCATGTATAATCATAATTAAAGTAAATGTAATCATTAATCAACTACAACTACCACATTAACCATCAATCTTTTTCAATGTTTCTTTGCATTCGGCTGATTTTTATTAATATATTACATACTACACCAGACGCCGAAAAGTATGGACGTCTAGACTCGTATGTATTTTGCTCAAGTATTTTAAAGCAAAATGTATTTCGATTCAGACACGCTCTGAATAGGTATACAGTTTGCTCTTCAACTATAAAGGCAAACTGCGATCGAACTCAGAGCAACCCCGGTCTGGGTCAGTATACAGTTTGGCAATACGCGTCCCGGCCCTTACCCAGGTACCAAGTCAAATTACGAAAAATATTGGGTCCAGGAGTGATCTCTATTTTGTTATTAAATAATAATAATTAGGGGCGCCTAGTTGTATTTGTTAGCAACATGTTGGCAATACTCATTACTCAAGTCTCAATTAATATTAGCTGCGCTATTACTGCTGCACCACAATATAGCTCTCGAATCAGTTCTTACAATATTATTATTAAATATGTTCTGGAACTTAGCTGTCAGTACTAAAGTTACCTACCTACTTAGTTGGTACTTAAATTAAAAAAATCTTTACCTACTAAAATATTGTAATAATAATTATTTTACGTCTATTAATTTAAATAAACTATGCGCAGTCAGCGATAATTTACTGTAAGAATTATTACTATACAAGGTAATAAAATCTAAGTTAAAAATTATTGTTCGAAGAATACGACAGCAACGCAAAATATTCAGTCGTACAGCGCCATCTATTGTCCGGAAAATGTACTAACGCCATCTTAAAACTTTAAACGTCAAGTGCACAAGTGTCACAACAATTTGACACTTGACAGTTGACAGAGAATTCAAATGGGAATTTTGAGGTTGTAAAGTTGTAGTCGTAAAAATTCACAGCACCCAGCTGAGTGTTGCGAAGAGTGGCTACTGGCTTGTGTATTTAATTTGTTATTATAATTTGAATTCAATGTTATGTCTGGCGATTAAATAATCAGTGCAGTGAAGCGAAAACTAAACGTTGGTGGAAGAAAAGACCAATGCGAGTGATAGTTGAAAGGTGGATGCTGAAGGCATCTGTCAATTACAATAACAAAGCTTTTCTTCTCCAGGGATTTGACTGTGTATTGTGAATAATAATTAATAACTTTAAATGATCTCTGGACTGAAATAGCCAGTAGAAGCCAAATTTTCTAACGTATTTGCAGTGAAGTGTTAAGTGAACATTTAAGATGGGAAACCATTAAACCTTGTCCTCTATTATTAGTTTGCTGACGAATAAATCGCGTGTGGAGTAGTATTTTTCATACTTTTTGAAAAATTGTAAAACTCAAAATGTCGAGAGTGTCGCTGAGTAACATTCCATCGAACCCACGAATCAACCGGTTACGCACATTTTCCAGAGTGAGTATTATTTGTAATTTATTACTGTCTGAAATCCAGGGTTACAGTCAGGGCTTCAAATAACGTTATTTCATAACGTTACTGCTTCAAGGGCATAGATAACGTTATGAAAATTTACCCAATATTAAAAATAACGTTAAAAATTGATATTAATAACCGTTAATGTTATAACGTTCTATAGGATTTATAACGGTAAATATATGTTCTTTGATAATGTTATAGTCCGTCAAGAAAGTCATGACAGGCGGGAAAATTTTCTAAACGTAATCACTCTTATAAATGTATTTTTTCTTTGTATTTTCACACAAATCTCGCAAAAAAAGTGGGCTGCGAGTGAGATTTAGTGCACCGTGCACGATCGCATACCTGATACTAGAAAATAACGTTATATTTACCGTTATCATCATAACGATATTTTTTCCTTTATACTTATCGAAAAAATATCGTTGTAAATATAACGTTTTTTACTAAATATCGTTAAAAAAATAACGTTATCTGGCTACCATTATGAAAATAACGGTACGTAACGTTATTTTTTCTGTTATTTGATAACTTTATGAAGCCCTGGTTATAGTCGGGGCATTTTAATAGGCCACATTTGACATCTGTCAGATTAATCTCCATAGTGAGGTGAGCTGCGTAAAAACATCGACCAAAACGAATAAATCGATATGGACTTGAAA
Source organism: Lysandra bellargus (assembly GCA_905333045.1). Classification (NCBI taxonomy): domain Eukaryota; kingdom Metazoa; phylum Arthropoda; class Insecta; order Lepidoptera; family Lycaenidae; genus Lysandra; species Lysandra bellargus. Next base: position 6,689,958 of record HG995353.1, read on the forward strand.
TAAAATATTTGAATTTTATATGTTTGAAACAAATTCCTGTCCCAATATTTTCTTTTGCAAATTCAAGGAGCAAAATAAGACAAGTACATAATTTACAAAAAAAAATGCATTTATTCTCTTGAATTATAAAAACTGTTAAATTTAGTATTATCATTATTCATTTCACATAAACATGTGTTACTTTTTACAACGTGGTTATTAATTTATGGGGATATTTCATTACAATTAATCAATGCATCTATACTATTTATTCGCTTTCGATTTTTAGGGTAACATCCCTAGAGTTTAAAAAGAAAAAAGGTCAGCTGAAATAACATTGTAACGACGTGCAATTATTAAGATCAGAATTTGTTTACTACGTTTAGAATTATTTATCAGTAAAAGCAAATCGTTAAATAATTCATATCGGTCATATTTACAATAAATATGTAATAGTAATTGAAAAAAGTTAATCAATTGTGCAGTTATAACAAAACGAAAATATTGTTTTTTTTTGCACGTCGCTACAAGGTTACCTACCTTGTACAATTTTAATGAACTGTCAAATGTGGCCTATTAAAATGCTCCAACTATAGTTTTACAGCCATGATTTTAGGTTATTTTAATTAACACTCAACTCGGCACAGTCTGACACAAAGTACAGCTTACAGTCTGTATTGGTACTTATTTCATAGCACTAAAGACATATTTTATAGACATTCCATACATTAAAATTATTTTATTTTACCCTTTGCAAGCTCTGAGTAATTGGTCATAGGGAAGGGATGGTACAGGGATTAATAGATTACCCCACAATCCTCAGAATTCCTTATAATTCATCGGAGCTCAAGTTGAGTACAGCTATATACAGTTAACAGTATAGGTTAAAAGAGTTTAATAGTGAAACTAGAATGTGTATTATTATTCTTTTGTTTTGGCTCCCATAGTATGCACTACAAGGAATCAAATTATATCAATAAATTAAATGCAAACAAAGTGTTTTGTATTGTTGCTACAATGGCCTTTGTTACTTAAAAACTGATTTAATGAATTAACTAAAACAATGACTGATTTACCTACATGTGACAATAACATACTTCTATAATCTTTCTTTTGAAGTGATGAATGAGTATCTATAATATTTTGAAGTGATGATACTAGTGTTATATTTTTTTTTAATTTTTAAAAAGTAAAATTTAACTATCCGAAACTATAAAAATAAATGAAGGAAAAAATTTAATAAACATATATTTTGTGAAAAAGTAATTTTTTACCTCCTATTCTAGATTATAATTATTATTAACAACAGTCGAGCAATGAAATACTTAGCAAAGCATGTCAGCAAAATCATTTAATTTCTGCAAAGTTATTTGTGGTTACAGTGCAATATTTAAAAACAATTAGATCAATACTTACTTTTACGGTATACTAGATGAGGCCTGCAACTTCGTTGCGTCAAAACTCTTTTATTACGCGGGAACCGTACATTTTTCCAGGACAAAAAGTACCCTATGTCTTTTCCCGGCACTCAAAGTATCTCCATGCCAAATTTCAGCAAAATCGGTTCAGCGGTTTGGGCGTGAAGAGATAACAGACAGACATACAGACAGACAGACAGACACACTTTCGCATTTATAATATTAAGTAAGTATGGATAATATTATATTCTAATTTAAATAATAATTCAAGATGTGAGTGGATGAAGCGGGTAAGTAACAAATTGAAAATTGTTGTTTGTTTGCATAAACTGAGGCTTTAGCACCGGAATGATTTTTAATAAATAAAAATGTGGATTTGATGACATAGCATACTATAAAGTTACTGATTTCATGAATGATAGTATGTACCACACAATGACACTGTAATTTTATATATTTTTTGTAATTTTCCATCTTTTTAGTAAAAGATGGCCCCTTGCGAGTTTCTTACGCCGGTTCTTCTCGCCAGGTCAAAGCCAAATAGCCAAATGATGAAGTAGGTAAATTACAAGATTTGTTTAAGGTGACACCGCGTTAAAGTAAAAAACCGTGTTGGATATGTTTAGATTGCTTGTTTTTTGCCGGGCCGGCCTCTCATAGAAAACAAGCAATGGAACAGCAAAAAATGGAAAGGGCGTAAGCGACAAAATGGTTTTTGTCGCGTAATTAAAAAACTATAAATACATTTCATATGCTAAGCTATGGGCAAATTAAAGTGTATGCTTGAATCAATCTATGTACGGGTGGTTCTACAAAAATTGGGTAACTTTAAGGAATATTTTGTTTACTGTAGTTTTTATGGCAAATTTAGACATGTTTGGGTTTATAAGATGGGTAATATAATGAATATGATGTAGCAAATCGGGACAGTCATTTTTTAGAGTAGTTTTTAAAATATTTCGATTTTTCTGAATTTGACTGCCAGAGGACTGACGAGGGTAACATCAATACTGATATATAATGCAAACATATTAGAAATATATGACATTTGTGGCATTTATTAAACGCTTATAAACTATAATTATATCACTTTAATTATTTTAATGTATCAAGTTCTTAGTAAGTTAAATATTGAAAAATATTTTGTAATAATGTGGGGAAAACACTATCACAACCTTTATAAGAATTTTGACGATTGTAATAAACATTTTTTGTTAATTTTAAGTACTTTTACTTAACAGTATACATTAATAATTAATACTTCAGTCGGAATTTCCAGGAATTGCTATTGTATTCTATTGTTGTCGCGATCACCGGTGCTCGTGCGGGGCCTGAAGGATTAATATCAACAAACAACAGAATTAAAGTTTTCGTTTTTTGTCCATCTGTCCATCAGTACGTCTATTTGTCTGTCACCAGGCTATATCTCAAGAACAGCGATTGCTAGATAGTTTTTATTTCCACAAATGACGTATAATTGTGTTGTAGCTATAACGAAAATACAAAAATAAAAACAAAATAAATATTTAAGAGGGCTCCCATACAAGAAACCTGATTTTTTTGTGCCCTTTTTTGCTCAATGTCAATAATGCAACCAGGTAATTTTAAATACTCTAGAAATACTCAATTTTGTTCTTAGTTTAATAATAAACAATAAAATTATAAAAAAATAAATATTTAAGGGGTCTCCTATACAAGAGATATTCTTTTTTGTCCTTTTAACTCAATGTCAATAATGGCACCAGGTGGGCAATTGAAATGTTCACAAAATACGATTTTTTTTCTTCTTCTTTAATAGTAGATAATAAAATTAAAATAAAATAAACACTTAAAAGGAGCTCCCATACGAAAATAGTAATTTTATGGCGCAAGGGCTTCGTGCTGGAGTCTGACTCGCACTTGATCAATTTTTTCAAGTTAACGGTTAGCTTTTGAGGTTTCTTTAACATTTTTTCTTTGCCTTTCCTACTTTTCTTAAGTACATTTTGTAATCTATGTTTTTCTTTGCTAATTCAGCTTATTTGAAGAGGAAGTTTGATTCTGGGCAAGAAAGTCTTTTCAGCTTCTCTTTTCTTATTTAATACATTATCCTTCGGTCTAATTTGTCTTTTGTGGTAGGCGCCATTATGTTTTACACTAAAATAAATAAACAAATGGTTAACACACCTTAATTGTTGTGATTAAAGTGATATTACAGAAAAAAAACATCAGTACTCTGGCAACATGTCAGTCCGTTGGCACGATTTCAGGCAAAGGACTGACGCCAAAAGACCAAAAGAGATTTCGACATAAATTTAAGGTTATAATTAAAGTTAATGTTTCTTTTCGTATTTTCTAATATCAATATATTAAATTTTTACTAATCATAGTAAACAGTATAGGAATCAAAATAAAATTAAGATTTATAACGAATTAACGACTTACCCACAGTACTGAGTTTTTAAAAACTGGCCCTGCGCAAGATTATGTCATATCCGACGAGCTAGCACTCATACTGTAATAGTGGCAAAGAAATGCTGCAGTTCTTAGCTGACAACATTACCAACTAAACATAATTAATAGGTATTCGACCATGTATACGTGTTTTTTGGTGAAAAATTTCGCATTTGAAAGTTACACAAAGGACTGACGAATGAAACCTATGACAAAGTTTCCTCTCTTTTCTAAAGACATTGTAAATATTTTTACATTATGAAAGTCCTGACATTAATTATAACGTACATTAAAGATTGTAATTATATATCGAGTTTTCTGAGATTAGTCGTAAAATCTGATGTACAGTCTCTTGATTGAATGTTTTTGGGTTTGTGACAGGCCAAAGAACTGACGTTTTGAACATACTCTTTAAATTTTATACAATTTCTAATTCAATTACGTATCTGAAATTGAGTGACCAATTAAAGGAGTTACATACTTTTAAAATTAAGTATAAAATCTTTAAAATATAATGTGATTTAATATATATTGACTGGTGGCAGCGAGTTACCCAATTTTTGTAGAATCACCCGTACAAATTTTGGAAGCTTAAATCACTCTCCTCTGTTGGCAAAATAGAAATCCCTTTTTTATTGATTCCCTTTTCTTTTTGATTGATTATTCTGTGTTATAAAAGTTGACCAAGCGTGTTATACTATGGGTAATTCAAAGACAAAGACAACGAACTTTAATTTCTTAGCTTCAGTCATTGCTGAGAAAAATCGATATCGCTACAGCCAAATTATCAAGGCATCGCCTGAAACTATTAGGGAAAAAATCAGTAATTGTTCTTATGTTTTAAAATGTTAGTTACCCAGTTCATCCACTCATGTCTTCAATTATTATTATTAATGGAAGTTTCCTCAATCTTGTAAACATGTTATGTTGTCATAATATTTTTGTCCTTGGATTGGTCCAATTCATTTTCTTGTCACCTTTTGCAAAACATATGTATTTAAACTACACTACTCACCGTTTCTTGTATATTGTGATAACTTAAGTGTAACCATTGTATTTAAAATGGTGTTGTCATGCCTGATTAAATACATTAATAAATCTCGTTCACAAATATTTTACAAATGTCTAAGCAAAAGTCTTAGTTATTATATTTTAAGAAAAAAAAATATTATGTGTATTAAAATTCAAATCAATTAGGTATATCAAATTTTTAACACACTATTTAAATATTCTTTATGATATTATTCAACAAAAAATTTAATAAAGTGATCCAACAAATAATTTGATATCATGTAATCAATTAAAACATAATTTCTCACATATACATATGTGAGAAATTATGTTTTAATTGATTTTCTTATTGGAAACCATTTTTCAATATTGTTTGAACTTTGAATTAAGTGGTGGTCACTGGTCACTACTCACTAGAAGTTATCTAACATTATTGACATGCACAGGGCCGCCGTAAGGGTTACTGGCGCCTGTGTGCAAGAAAAGGATTTTGGCGCCCCTATAGACAATTTTTTTGGGTCCTTGGTTTTGGCGCCCCTAGCCTACCACCCCCCGCCATGGTAACGGGGCCCTGGACAGTGGACATGCATTAACACATCAAGCCCCGTGTACGAGCACCGGTGATCGCGACAAAAATAGAATAACAATAGCAATTCTTGGAATCCCCGATCGAATGATTAAATAATATTTTAAATATTTTAAATATCTGGCAACCCAGTCACTAAGGATGAAGCCAAACGAGCGTAATTTGTGAGTTGTGAGTCGCAGAATTTCGGTCGCGTAAATATCTTTTCGTACAAATCATGTCTCACATGAAATTCTGCGACTCACAACTCACAAATTACGCTCGTTTGGCTTCACCCTTAGAGTCATAATAAGATAGTCTCTAATATTGCAACTTCTTAAGATTTACCCCTAGGTCCTAGGAAAGTTGCCGGCTATTTTTAACCGACTTCCAAAAAACGAGGAGGTTATATGTTCGGCTGTGGATATTTTTTTTTATTTTTTTTTTTATTTTTTTTTTTGTATGTTCAACGATTACTCCGCCGTTTGTGAACCGATTTTCGAAATTTTTGTTTTGTTGTATTAGGTTTCACTCCAATTTGGTACCATGTTCACAAAAGTGGTGACCTGATGATGGGATCCATGAGTAATCGAGGGAACTCCTCGAAATTTATATGGAAACATATGGTGATTTTGGTTTTATGTGAAGTGTACTAAGAATATGCTACCAAAAAGTCAAATATTGGGTCAAAGTATACCATGGTTTCGAAGATGCTGAGAGAACTCCTGACTCCTTATAGATACACGTTCGGGAGTTTCGGCGTTGTTTTAAGAACAGAAAGCATATGCTACTATGCAATTCATATTCATCATCATAATCATCATCATCATCGTCATCATCATCATTAAGGTCACCTCTGTAATAGTACAAGGCATAGGTATGGATATACTAATAATAATAATTATGTACTGTATAACAACACCTGTTTGTTTAATACATGGCGGTCGGCGCCGCAGAGGCGACGGCGTCGCGGCGCCGCAGAGGCGACGGCGTCGCCGCGCCGCGTGGCGCGTGGCGGCAGACAACAGATCGAATACTTTACTAATTACTTTATAAAATTTAAATAGACAAATAGAATTAAAATAAAGTTATTTTAAAAAGAGCGTTTACACAAAACAAAGTCATTAAGTGTCTTTTTAATCAGTTATACTTATTAATCGATAGATGGCGCACTAAGTATCGATTTGAATTCTTGATTAAGCGCTTATTGCACTTATCCTAGCTAGGAAGTCCTAGCTAGGGTCCTAAAAAATTTAGTCAAGTGGAATAACATTTAGAAGCTAGGATCCTAGCTAGGATCCTAAATCGGAAAAAATTTAGTCAAGTGGAATAACATTTAGAAAGCTAGGATCCTAGCTAGGATAAGTGGAATAAGCGCTTTACAAGAACAGAGCTGTCAATAATTATGATAATATTAAATATTATGAGTAGCTACGCTACATCCTATGCAAGTTTATACAATTTTTTATCTGATAGATCCTTCGATCGTGGAAAAACGAGACACAATAGCCTTTCTATTGTTATCTCAATCGCCGGTGACCGCTTGGGGCTTGAAGCACTAAAATTGTTAAATTACTTAGCACAATCTGTTCACTTCACTGATAATATATGATTTTGTGAGTGCGAGTTGTGACTCTTGACAAATTGTAATAAGATACGTAAAATATACGCGAAGGTTTACCTACTAGTGTAACTAAAAAGAGTGAAATTATTATTATTTTTAACAAAAAATTAAAACCGACTTCCAAGGTAAAAATAATAATAACATTAATATGAACTAAAAAGTATTAAATAATTTTTACTATCTAATGGTGCCTTTTTCCGAATTCGGCTAAACCTCAACTATTTCTGTATTCAATCTTCATAATTTTGAAGTCGGTGCCAGTTCCAAAAGTTTCAAATATTCTGTCAGAGGACTGAAGATTCAGCTATCTGGTACCGACTTCAAAATAATGAAGATTGAATACAGAAATAGTTGAGGTTTAGCCGAATTCGGAAAAAGGCACCATTAGATAGTAAAAATTATTTAATACTTTTTAGTTCATATTAATGTTATTATTATTTTTACCTTGGAAGTCGGTTTTAATTTTTTGTTAAAAATAATAATATGAAATAACCTTAGATACTGTCTAGAGCTGGGATCAATTGTGCAACAGTGGGCAAATGTCCAAAAACAATGATTATGCAGTGGATTGTGAGAGAAAACGATTGGTTTACGTGGAGATAACACACTGTTAATAAAACTATCAACGAGGTGTTTAGAGTATTTTAACGGCGTGGTTTTTACAAGAACGAACGTTTAAAAAATAATGAAGTATTTCATTATTATTTTATTTTTGTGTAACCACTACTTTTTTTTGTTTAATTTAGTAGATATTTGGCGAATAAAGTTACACGGTCACACACGGTGAGTTGTATGGAGTTGCTATTGCCAACAAAAAACATGTCGCACTTGAAGAATGAGCGGCGTGAGAGGCGGGGCGGTGATGGCTATAGATCAGTACCGCAGAAGTGACAAAGTTTTGTGCCTACACTCGAATGAACGCAGACTCTATTTGAAAGCGGATAAAATAAAAGAAATATTTTTACTAAACATTACTAAAAGCTTTTATTTAACTTGCTCTGTATATTATTATTTAGTTATTTACATTATTATGTAAGTTCGGGTGGAATTTTTAACTCAATTTCGAAGTAAGTTTGTATGTACTATCAGAGAAGTTGATTCCTATGCAGATGGCGGACCTAAGTAATTCGGTCGGGTTACGTCAAACCCAGCCGACCGATCACAGCTAACATTGAATTGACATAAGCCGACCACATGACTTAGGTCCGCCATTTGCATAGGAATCAACTTCCCTGATAGTACATATAATATTTTAACCGATTGAGCTGAAATTTTGTATACACGTTTGGTTTGAATGACAATGCACGATACAGTATGTGACATCACTATAAATAAAATATAAAACAGCCGACCATCCAAGATAGCGGAATAGTTATTTTCTATGCCGTCCTATAATAACAGTATGGATATTAAATGAAATAACTTTTTGAGAATAACTCGAAAACGAATGTAATGTCATTCTACATCCAATATGGCGGCTCATCTAAAATAGGGGAATACAAACAAAGTTTCGTTAATTTCTGCATGACAAAAAATTGGATTTCAGTTAAAATAGTTAAGTGAACTTTTAAGCCAACTACAAGTCGCCGTAAACCGTACCTATATTTATATAGGCACGGTTTTTTCACTAATCAACATCAAGTACGATTTCTCAAGGACATAGAAGTTAATTAGATTTTTTATCTATACTAATATTATAAAGCGGAAGAGTTTGTTAGTTTGTTTGTTTGAACGCGCTAATCTCAGGAACTACTGGTCCGATTTGAAAAATTCTTTCAGTGTTAGATAGTCCATTTATCGAGGAAGGCTATAGGCTATATTCTATCACGCTAATACTTATAGAAGCGAAGAAATAGAGGAAAATGTGGAAAAAACGGGGGAAAATTATTTGATAGGGCTTATTTGAACACGCTAATTTCAGGAACTACTGGTCCGATTTGAAAAATTCTTTCAGTGTTAGATAGCCCATTTATTGAGAAAGGCTATAGGCTATATTTTATTACGCTAAATTTAATAGGAACGAAGAAATAGAGGAAAATGGAGAAAAAACTTTTATTTTGTTTTTTTATAATTGTCATACGTCAAGTGCGCAGAAGAACTCGCGGCCGACTTAAGTGCACTGCGGCTATATAGCGTCTCTTGAATGTGACCAAGCACTGCGTTGCGGTGTCAACTCCATACATCTCAATGCACGGTCATAATTTCCCGCGATAAGTGCGAAGCGAGGTGTCCAGTGTCAACATGAATAATTTTTAAAAGCGATGTCAAATATGTGACACCTTGATTCTCACGCTTAGGTGTCGCAGAATTAGGTTTCTTACAGACCTTTACATCGTTTACATCTGTTGTTGGCAAAAAAAAAAAAAAACTTACGCTAAGGAGCGTGTAGAGTTGAAATTACGTTTTTCATACGAAACTAGCTGTTGTCCGCGACTCCGGCCGCATGGATTTCAGCTAATATAGCGCGCGGTAGTTCCCGTCATAGAGTAACTTATATTATTATATAGTAGTCAGTAGGTAGTCCCCGTTGAAGCATGTAATTTGCACAACAGCAGGGCAATCGCGCTAAATGTTTTCAACTGAACCGCAAATGAAACTCGGACGTTGATCGACTTTGGGAACGATTCGGAATCGCGCTAACGTTTTGACAGCCAGTTGAGACGTTACTGAACCTCAGCCCGAGCGCAAACGCTGTCAAAACAAAAAGTTGATACAAAGCTACTTCTACTCGCACGTTTCTGAAACGTTTCTTATTTAAGTGTGATATATTGACGAAAATCGACGAAAAATATAACATAAGCTATAATCAAATTATAATATAAGCTTATGTTTTACTTCAAAGCTCTTCAAAGGACTATTTGAGTTTGTTAAAAAGTGAATTGAACTTTGACATTACTTACATACTTCTTTACGTAAATGTTTTCTATGCCACAAAAAACTTTTGTCACAACTTCACAAGTCACTTCTCAACACGGCTTTTGTAAATTAAAGTAAAACAATATGAATTTAACTACGTAAATTATAACCTCCAAGTAATAATCATCCACAAATCACAATAACTATTTGAAACAACTTCACTCGTGTCATATTCATTCGTAAATAAACAATTTGTCAATTGACCAATAGGCTACTTGACCTATTTTTTTTCTTCATTCTAATGGCTTCTTAATCATTCATTTTCACCAAAAAAACTAATATTTTAATATTTTAAACTGTAGAAAACCATAAAAATGTTGATTGAAAAATACGCCTCTTAAATGGCGCCGAAAACACTGTCCGCCATAGTGTGACGTCATACGCTTTGTATTTTAAACTCTCTTTATTGAATATTTTTTTATGTGCTAAATGTACGAGTCTAAAAGTGCCCAAAAATTATAAAAGAATTAAATAAGAAATTAGAAATCATTTGTAATGTTGAAAACTTTTGGAGAAAACTTTTGGCCATTTCATTTTCCGTCTACAATAAATAGAGATAATATATAAAACTGATGTTTTATGTGAATTATTCAATAAAATATATTTTACAAATCTTTCTAGGCTTATTCTTATTATTTATGTACAGATAAACTTACATATAACGAGCGCGATAAATAAAAGATATTAAATTACTATGAGGATGACGTCACATCCAAATCGGAAGTACAGCAAAAGCATTTTCGTCAGTACAAATCCCATTTTCATAAAATCATATTTTCAAATTGACTTTATTAATCAATCATAAGCTTTTATTTAATGATAAGGGTGAAATACGGTTTCCTAGGCCAAGTTCTACTAGACATATGCATTTGTTCCATGAAATTGAATATAGGTCAAGTAGCCTATTAACGCATCGGAAAAAATGTGTTCATATTTAAACCAATCAAGATTAAATCAGAAGGGCGCTGATTGGTCCTCTGCAATGTCTGTCTAAAGGTCAAACGTTGCGCTTCGTTTGAGTTCCATCTAAGGTTGAATTACGGTTGGAACGTTAGCACGATACTGAAATTTGTTCAGACGCAGTGGAACCGAACCGTAACTGAACCACAACCAAAGCAGATGTGAACCTGAATTGAAACGTTTAAAAATAACGCGATTGCCCTGCAGAGGTGCTTCCGCGGTACGCTTACTTCAAACTTCAATGTTTACACTTTACAGGCACGAGACAGATCATAGAAGGGCACGTCACACTGAAAACGCTCCTTAACGGGGTTAAAAACTGGGGAGTGGGGTCGAAGTCGAAAAACAACTCTTCATTAAACTTCAAAAAAACGTAGAAGCTCCTTCATCCTGACCACCTCTTATAGAAACACGTTTGAGTAAGCGCTTGTGAGATGTAGGAGACGCACGACACCATCTATTATGAATTTTTGGAATTAACTTAATTTGAACAAATTTACGCATTTTCTATATTATTAGTAACCTATGTCCTTCCTCAGGCTTTAGACTATCTGTGTACAACATTTCATTACAATCGGTTCAGTAGTTTTGGCGTTAAAGCGAGACAGACAGACAGAGATACTTTCGCATTTATATTATTAGTATAGATTGATAGGCCAGTATCCCTTCTGTTGATATTATATAAAGATTACATGTCTCCTTTAATCAGGTCAGAAGACGACAAACATTCAAAGGTTTGTTTGTCACGCAAATTAAATGTACATTAACTATTTCAGTTGAATTTTTCGTATTTTAATAATTCCGTGAATTGAATAACAAATGTGGTGTCAAACAAATGAGTAATTTAACCTCTTTTATGTTGTGTTTGTTCAGTAAGTGGATTCGGTCGTTTACCTCGTCTCAATCAAATTTTATTTCAGCCCCCCATTCAGGGGAAATCGATCATTCCGCAAGACGATAATGTAGGTATTTTCCGACAGCTATACAACAGAAATTTGACAGCATATTGCAAAATATCTGCTGTCTGTCGAACATTTTCGGTTTTGCTTTTGTAGAAATTCACATTTTCGCAATTATTTTTTTATTTATTTTTATTTTTATTTAACTCTTTATTGTATACAATATACAATTAACACGAAAGGACGACACAAAGGGACTGCTTATTTCTAAAGAAATCTCTTACAGCAGACCTACGAAGAGATACAGTGTAAAAGACAGCAGATAGGACGTGCACAATCAATAGTTGTTAACTAATTAAACAAAATTAACTATATTATACAACAATACCGAAACTAATAATAATTTATACTAAGACTTATAATATAAAACATATTATATATAAAATCAATAAATAATAATATGAATATAATAAATAAATACTATACGTATACATAATAATACAAATTACGGTGATTGAGAATTAAGATAATGCTCTTTCAATCGTCTTTTAAACACAGCGATAGTTGGACTGTCACGAACAGTGTGCGGAAGCGAGTTCCATAATCTGACTGCGTGCACGGTAAAGGAATAGGAGTAGAAGTTGGTACGATGGGATGGGAGGGAGAGGCTAGCTCTGACACTGGATCTGCACGGGATTTCAGGAGGGTGGGAAAAATTAAACCTATCGAGCAGATAGGATGGAGAGAGAGGATTATACAATATATTATATAGTAAACAAAGGATGTGGGAGTTGCGACGGAGACGGATAGGAAGCCACTTGAGCCTCGATCTGAAGGCTGATACGTGGTCATATTTTTTAAGTCCAAACACAAAACGGATACAGAGATTCTGTAAACGTTCTAGTTTTGTTAACAGCTCCTCAGTGAGGTCCAAGTAGCAGGAGTCGGCGTAGTCTAGGATAGGAAGGATAAGGGTCTGGACGAGGAGGATTTTAGTTTTCATAGGCAAAAAAATTTGGAGGCACTTCAACTTATGCAGCGAGTAGTACACCTTTTTACTGACTTCACTAACCTGTGTAGTCCAAGAAAGATTATTATCTAAAATTAGGCCTAGATTTTTGGCAGTGTCAGTAAAAGTAATAATAGTGCCATCATATACGATACTGGGTGCATCACGTACTCGCTGAGTCATGTACTTACTACCTATGATCATGGCCTGTGACTTACCTGGGTTAACCATCAGACCAAATGATTTAGCCCATTCAGCAATTCTTTGGAGATCAGCATTAATTTCTGCAATTGCAGAAATAATATCCTCAATGAGCGAATGACGGTAAATTTGCAAGTCGTCTGCGTAGAGATGGAAATTGGATGCAATTAATTTGGAAACAGTATTTATAAAAATAGAAAATAAAAGGGGAGAAAGAACGCCACCATGGGGAACACCCGCCTCGACGTCACACCAATCCGAGAAAGCCTCGTCAGAGCGGACCCGCTGCGAACGTCCCCGAAGATATGAGTCAAACCAGTCTACCACAGAGGAAAGGGAACGGAGGACAGAGAGGAGTATGTCAAAATCAACCGAGTTAAAAGCGCTGCTAAAATCTAGTAAGACTGTAATGGAAATACATTTGTTTTCCATTGCTAGACGTATATCATCAGTGACCTTTAGCAGCGCTGTAACGGTACTGTGACCAGGACGGAAGCCGGATTGGAAGGGAGATAATAGATTATTTAAGGTGAGGAATTGGGAAATCTGCTTATGGACAATGTGTTCAAGGACCTTGGATAGATAGGGTAATATGGAAATTGGTCGGAATTGCGATAAGGAAGTAGGATTAGAGGTTTTAGGGAGTGGGATGACATTAGCACGTTTCCATGCCGACGGGAAAGAACTCGTTGTCAATGAGTGATTAAGAATATGTGTAAGGATTGGCAGGAGTTCTGGAAGGCTTTAAGACTTCGTCCTCAGTGACAGGTTTGAACAGGAGAGGAGAACAGGAAGGGTGAGGAAGGGAATCGAGATGGGAAATTGTGTGTGCTTTTGTAGTCTGGTCGACGAGAACTGGTGAAGTAGAGAAATAAACATTGAGATCATTTAAGCTAAAAGAATTATTGTCGAAGTGACGAATTAATACGAGAACTCTGTTTTTTCGGTATTAGAGATCAACTACGATAACATGGCGCGCCCCTCCAAAATTCAAAAGCTCGTTAATAATAATAATCGGACTGGTTTCCTAGACTTTAGCGAATATTTCAAGACTAAAATTAGCTAAATCCATTCAGCCGTTCTCGTGTTTTTGCGAGACTAACAAAATTTTAATTGCATTTTTATTTAAATCATCTATAACTTTTCACATGAACGGCAAAGAATCTACCAAAGATATGGTATGGTAGCTTTTTTAGGGTTCCGTAGTCAACAAGGAACCCTTATAGTTTCGGTCCGTCCGTCCATCTGTCCGTCTGTCTGTCTGTCTGTCCGCGGTTTTACTCAGAGACTATAGGACCTACAAAGCTATGATTTGGCATGAATACACATATAATTGACTAGCTGTTGCCCGCGACTTCGTCCGCGTTAACATAGTATACCTATATAGACTTTCATTTAAACTTTCAACCCCTATTTCACCCCCTTGGGGGTAGAATTTTCAAAAACGCTTAAACACGTATCCAATCATTTTTAATCAGTAGCCCAAACATAAAATTTCATGTTTCTAACTCAAGAAATAACGGACTTCCGATGAAACTTTCAACCCCAATTTCACCCCCTTGGGGGTAGAATTTCCAAAAACGCTTAAATTCGTATCCATTCATTTTAATCAGTCACCCAAAAATAAAGTTTCATTTTCCTAACTTAAGAAATGACGGACTTTTATTCAGACTTTCAACCCCTATTTCACCCCCTTCAGAGTAAAATTTTCAAAATTCCTTCCTTAGTGGATGTCTACTTAATAAAACAACCCTACTCGCCAAATTTCGTGGCTGTAACTTTAACAGTTTTTGCTCAGCGATGGTGAATAAGTCAGTCAGTCAGTCAGGACACGTAATTTTATAAGTATAGATGATGGCAACAAAATGGTACATGAAATCGTAAAAAAATATTTTTTATGGTACCTCCCCTACACATCAAGCGGGGATGAATATTTTTTTTCGCGCCCACCTCAATGTATGGGGTGTCGTTGAATAGGTTTTTTAAAAATATTGCGAGTATTCATAGATCATTTTCCGATTTAGGGAACCGTTTGTGAAATATTAAGTTTTAAAGTGGAATAAATCGTTAGAGTCCAGTGTCCCCCCCTTCTACCAGCTAAACGGTTGAAAAGTAGGAAATATGCTGAATTTAAAAGGAAAACTATCACGGCCAAGAAGACTTTATAATTATTGAGTAATAGTCGATCAAGTAAAAAAGATGTTTTCGGCGAATTATAAAGGAACTTTTCGTTCAAATTCCTTTGAAAGTAACTGAGATGATGTTGTTAGTAGTGTAAAACACGCTATACTTAAATCTACGTTCATTGACCATAAAAAAAATTGACAAAAACTAACAGTACTACGGAACCCTATATTGCGCGTGACCCGACACGCACTTGGCCGGTTTTTTTATGAAATAAAAGGGCAAACGAGCAAACGAGTCACCTGATGGACAGCAACTTCCGTCGCCCATGAACACTCGTAGCATCAGAAGAGCTGCAGGTGCGTTGCCGGCCTTTTAAGGGGATTACCACCTATTAAGGTGAGGGTAGGGAAGGGAATAGGGGAGGGTAGGGAATGGAAAGGGTAGGGGATTGAGCCTCCGGTAAACTCACTCACTCGGCGAAACACAGCGCAAGCGTTATTTCACGCCGGTTTTCTGTGAGCCCGTGGTATTTCTCCAGTCGAGGCGGCCTATTCGTACCGAAGCATGGCTCTCCCACGTCAAAAGTTGGTAGTTGGTCTCATTGACCGTCTTCTAGCAACATGTTTTAGATACAAGAACAGCATTACAATTAATAAATATGATTACGAAGTTCATAGGATAATCGTCAAGGAAAATGGTTTTATTGTGCGAGTTTTCTAAGAATATAATAAGTTTTTATAGCAGGTATAGGTACGTAACTTTAAATGACCTCTATAAGAGGTATGAGAAAACACTTAGGTTGAAAAAATACTATTTTAAAAAGATAAAACCGACTTCAAATTTTTGTACGTAATTAAGAATTAAAATTCACTATCTCAAAAACTACTGAACCGATTTTGATGAAACTTGCAGTATTCCCTATGTTGAACAATACCTAGTACAATAAAAAAAGAATCACTAAAATCGGACTTGTGGTTCCAGAGATATGCGTGCACAAACATAAAAACATACGTACATACATACATACATACATACATACATACATACATACATACATACATACATACATACATACATACATACATACATACATACATACATACATACATACATACATACATACATACATACTGCATACATACATACATACACTTTTGAAATTTGGCACATTTGTTCAGAAGCTGCTATAGATTAACTTTAACAAAAACTGTGCAGTTCTTAGCCTAGGATCCCTTCACAGAAGGACCTTCACCGAGCTGTTTACTGGATGAAAAGTATTTTATATTCAATTACGTATGTCAACAAATTAATTGCAAGTGGGTTGCCTAAAAAATTTCAGTCCAGAATAAAAAAATAAAAAAAAAAAACAAAAAAGAAAGTTTTTTTTACATTTTTCTGGTTTGGTTAATAGACAAATTCCATACCAATCGAAAGTATGAAGCCCATAGAATATTCATTAAGCATTACCCAGACCCGTACCGATTAGTAGTAGTATCGATTTACCTGCCTACCCAAGAGTTGTGAAGAAAAAGAAAGAGGAAAAAAATAGACAACCTAACGCTTTCATACTCTACGGACTCCATACTTTTGATTGGTATAGAATTTGTCTATTAACCAAACCAGCGAAATGTTAAGAAAAAAGTTTTTTTTATTTTTTCTATTTTTTTTATTCTGGACTGAAATTTTTTTGGCAACCCACCTGCAATTAATTTGTTGACATACGAAATTGAATATAAAATACTTTTCATCCAGTAAACAGCTCGGTGAAGGTTCTTCTATGAAGGGATCCTAGGCTATCTGGAAATATTACATACATACGCGTCGAATTGATAACCTCCTTTTTTTTGAAGTCGGTTAAAAATATAGTTTGCACTTTGTTGTAACCTTTTAAATTTATTTTAAATAATTTATCTTTTGTTAATCCTAATACAAAGAATACCAGTTTTGCCGACGGATCCGCCTAGCCTCTTGTAAGCATTTAGCATAGTACGAGTTTCACAGGATTAAGTACTATCTTCTATCTATACTTATTATAAAACAAAGTCGCTATTTTCCTTCATGTCCCTTTGTTCCCTTTAATCTTTAAAACTACGCAACGGATTTTGATGATTCTTTCAGTGTTAGATAGCCCATTTATCGAGGAAGGCTATATTTTATCACGCTAAGACTAACAGGAGCGAAGAAATAGAGGACAATGTGGAAAAAACGGGCAAAATTATTTGAAAGGGCTAATTTGAATGCGCTAATCTCAGGAACTACTGATCCGATTAGAAAAATTATTTCAATCTTAAAATAGCCCATTTATTAAAGAAGGCTATAGGCTATAATATATCACGCTAAGACTAATACTAGGAGAATGTGGAAAAAACGGGAGAAATTATTTGAAAGGGCTTATCTCGCGAACTACTGGAGCAATTTTTATGTTATTTGGCACAGATAAGAAGTAGACCACGTGAAGGATCATAGGCTATCGATTTTAATCATTTTTTCAGTGGTTATACATATATTTTATACCCGTGCGACGCCGGGGCGGTTCGCTAGTACATAATATTTTTGACATTTGTAGGTAACTATCACGTAGAAAACTGGCGGCTTAACGTAACTAGAATTATAGGACCTATCTAATTATAGGTCTACCAGGATCTGATGGCAAAAAGTGAGAAAAAAATTTGACTCTAGCAATGCCGGGGTAATTGGAATAAACATTTTGATCCTTTTTTTTCCTTATAGCGGATAATTATGTGTGTGTGAAAATATAGGTATAAAAATTTATACAACGATCAAGGATATTTTTTGAAAATCTGCCATCAAAATTTTCCATGAGATTCTGGTAGATCTATAAATATTGTAATAATTTCTAGAACAATATGTCCTTATAATACTGCATTTTTTATCTTTATGTAATAAATAATAATTTATCCATACTAAGGCATGTGTATTATAAATCCGAAAGCATGTCTGTACCTATGTCTGTCTATAATTACCTCTTCACTCCCAAACCGCTGAACCGATTTTGCTGAAATTTGGTATGGAGATACTAGGAGTCCCGAGAAAGGACATAGGATACTTTTTATCCCGAAAAAATGTACGGTTCCCGCGCGTAATGTATCTTGCGGATGTCATCTTTTGCTTAAAAATTTTAAAAATACTACATGATATTGCCTACGAATTAAGTGGGCACCCAATTAGTTTAAAAAGCATATTAAAAACAAATTAAGCTTAGAACTTTTTGTTGTAATGAGTTCTATAAACGTAATGATTTCGCTTACACAACAATATTTATTTACCGATAGTAGGTAAATAGTGCCGATAGTAAATAGCCCTACATTAAGTACCATTAATGTTCCAGCGATTATGTGGATTATCACAAGAGTTTACTTGCCCTATCTACACCAGTTAGTAAACGGACGTAGAACAGTGCAGTGTGCTAAATAATTATCTTTAACCGACTACCAAAAAAGTGGTTATGTAACGTTGATAATAGATAGGTTGATTAGTAATTTATCGTTCGATTCGTCTTATCAGACGACTACGCGGTTTAAGTGGGAAAAGTGTTTTCGCGCTGAAATATGGTAAGTTTTTTTTAATTATTTTGATGTAAGAAAAGTTGCGGTTGTAGACAATACTCATAAGTTTTGGAAGTTTCTAGTTTCTACTATAGTTCTTGAATTATATTGCTAGTACTATGCGCCTGATTCCTGTAGATAGTAATGTGACTAAAGTTAAATATTTTTTAAATGTCTTTATTCGTGAATGTTGTTATTAGGATAGGAATGAAAATAAAAACATCTCTATTAAATATACAAAGGATAAAACACAGCCAGAGATGGAATGCCAGATGCCAGATTTTATTACGTTCGGAAAAAATCATGAAAACTATAACTATTTCACGTCTTTATCTGAAATTTTATTTAGGCAGCTCATCTTTTTAATATATTTTTAAATTTCCAGCTGTATAATTTCCGGCCTTAGTCGGATACATTTGATAATTACTGAACTATAATTCTTATAGGGTTTGGCTGGAAATTTAATCCGTCGATCACCAATTCCTGGAAATCTTTTGTTGTCGCGGCCCATATTATGGGCCTTACGGGGCTAGGCTTGATGGGTTAAAAGAGTTTATGTCAAAATATTCATTGTAGTAAAGTTTGGTTTATATTTAAACCTTTCTGAGTGCAGCCATTAGTTATTAAATATTTTAGTTATTCTAGTTACTCTTTAAATTAAATTACAATTCTCGTATTCTCGAAATAAAAACGAGGTGATGCAGCCAAACAATATGTTACAGCAATTTTAATTGTTCTTCTTATTCTTCTTAAATTAAAGGATAATAATTGTCATTACGGTTCCGTACCCAAAAGGTAAAAACGGGACCCTATTGCTGAGACTTTGATGTCTGTCCGTCTGTCCGTCTGTCTCCAGGATGTAACTCAAGAATGGTAATAGCTAGAGCATTGATTCCCAAAGTGGTCCAGGTGGACCCTATGGGGTCCACGGGAGCCCGATAGGGGTCTACGCTTGCGTGGAAAAAAAATGGTGGTCCACGAGTCGTTAAGGGGGGTCTACAAAAATTAGGTGACCGATTTGACTTCTCCTATGGGGTCCACCGGATCCAGCAAAATGTTTAAAGTGGTCTATGAGAAAAAAAAGTTTGGGAACCTCTGAGCTAGAGAGTTGAAATTTTCACAGATTATGTATATTTCTGTTGCCGCTATAACAACAAATACTAAAAACAAAATAAATTAAATAATTATTTACATACAACAAACGTGATTTTTCAAACATTTTTAGCTCGGTATCAATTATGACAACATGTAGGCACTTGAAATTTTTACAAAAGCCTTAATTATATATGTAATTTAATAATTAATAATAATATTTTAATAAAATAAGAATTTAAGGGGGGCTCCCATACAAAAAACACCAATTTTGGCCTATTTTTGCTCTATAGCAGTACGGAACGCTTCGTGCGCGAGTCCGACTCGCACTTGGCCGATTATTTTGGTAACTGTATGGTCCTAAAAAGTTAACATAAATCATAGAGTTTACAAGGCTCTAATAATGTTGAATCCTTGTCATGATCATTGATTGTAGAGTCTAGAGTCCATATGAATAAAGACGTTAGTTGTATGCAGGACAAAGTTTGTTGCTAACATACTTTTGCATTTGATATAAGTGCAATGTAAATATATGTGTTGATGCAACAGCTTATGTATGTTCTAATGTTGATACATTATGTGCATTAGTCACTGGGCATTAGTAACAGAGATAGGTGTTTTTGTGTCATTTAAGGAGTGTGCAACTATGTTTGGACACGTGTAACTTAAATGTTATAATTTAGTTATTAGTAAAAATTAATTATTTATACAAACTTACAAAGTACCTAGCTACAGCTAATATTATCATATCTTTTGATACGGCTTACGAAAATATCTTTCGATACGGCTGTACCTTCTATCAGTCTACTTTGAGAATTGAGTCAAGCTCTATAGTTGGGACACAGATGACGGAGACATTCGGCCATGGACCTATTGCTACTTGTCTCTTTCATTTGTGCACGACAAGATATATTATACTAGCAACCCGCCCCGGCGTCGCACGGGTATAAAATATATAGCCACTGAAAAAATGATTAAAATCGATAGCCTATGATCCTTCACGTGGTCTACTTCTTATCTGTGCCAAACAACATAAAAATTGCTCCAGTAGTTCGCGAAATAAGCCCTTTCAAATAATTTCCCCCCGTTTTTTCCACATTATCGGACCAGTAGTTCCTGAGTTTAGCGCGTTCAAGTTAGCCCTTTCAAATAATTTTCCCCGTTTTTTCCACATTTTCCTCTATTTCTTCGCTCCTATTAGTCTTAACGTGATAAAATATAGCCTATAGCCTTTCTCGATAAATGGGCTATCTAACACTGAAAGAATCATCAAAATCCGTTGCGTAGTTTTAAAGATTAAAGGGAACAAAGGGACATGAGGGAAAAAAAGTGACTTTGTTTTATAATATGTGTACATAGATATAGATGCCCGATAGAGCACGAGCGATATATTTTTATGTGTGCGAAAGAGGCAAACCTTGTAGTGATGGGTCAAAAGACCAATATCTTTCAGTTCCTTCTCTACCGAGCTATATAATATCCCACCAAAACATGAAATGTAAAAGGAGCCAAGCAAAATATTGCATAGCTGTAATACCTCTGTCGTAAAAAGTTTTCAGATCAATTTCAAGCCAAGCCTTCAACTTATTTTGTAATTTAAATCAACATTAACGACGCATGTGGCCGATGGTACCCAATATATTATATTATTTCTCTAATGCTCATTGCCAAGCCACTATAATAATTATAAAATAAAGAAATCTATTGATACATTTACTAAATGTTGATTTAAATTACAAAATAAGTTGAAGGCTTGGCTTGAATGTGATCTGAAAACTTTTTACGACAGAGGTATTACAGCTATGCAATATTTTGCTTGGCGCCTTTTACATTTATGTTTTGGTGGGATTTCATTTCTTTTTTTAAGGTTTTTATTTCTTTTCTTTTCAGGTCACGTTATAACTTGTCTGTACTTAGCTTGGTTCTCATTCTCTATCTTCTTTATATTATTTTTTGAGGCTTCGTTAGTTCTGAGTCGATTATTAATATTCATATATTTTGATATTATAAGTTTAAACACTTACGGATTTTGTAGCGGAGCACTTTTATTAATCCCGACGTTTCGGCTGCTTTACAGCGGCCGTGGTCACATATCCCATACAAATTTACGGTACTGAACCCTATGTACGCCAATCCGACTCGCACTTGGCCGGTTTCATAATTTTTCCTTTCATTGTAAATAAAGACCTATCCGGGTACCAAATTTCAAGGTTCTAAGTCTGCTAGAAGTACCTTAGAATTTTGATGATCTATATGTAGGGATTGCAAAAAACGGATTTTTAAAAAAATCCGGATTTTCGGATTTTGACAAGCTCAAATTCAGATTATCCGGATAATCCGGATTTTATGAAATTTTTCTAATATTTTTGATTAATAGCTTTAAATGCGAGTCATTTTCTTGTTATTTTTTTATTAAACATTCATTTTAAAAGCGCAATATCAGACGTCTTATAACAATTAACATTTTTCTTAAGTTAGTGATTTTCACATGGGCGTGATGAAGTAAGAAATTAAAATAACAGTATTTAATAATGAAGACATTATTAACAACTTAAAATATCTTGATTTTTTAAAGATATTTGAATAAGTGGAATTTAAGTTGACAAAACCTAAACAATTTCCGCTTTATGGACCACTAAACCTTTTTGCTCCTACGAATACAGATAATAAAAATTACCTTAGGCACAATCAATGACCAATAGCACGAGATGTAAGGTCGAGGTGGACGTACTTGGGCCAGTTAGTTTCTTTTGATAACAGACAAGGAAATACAGAGTAACTAGTCCATGAAGAAGCTGATGAAGGAAGACATACCCCTCTCAAGGAACCGCAGATTTGTGGACATGTGTTTTTCACTCGTCCTAACCAACCGAGCGGAAACTCGATCATTGACTAATTTAGAAAAATCCAACTCGAAGCCTGCCAAAGAGCAATGGAACGCAGTAAGTTGGAAGTAAGTCTTCTCGACAAAACAAAACAGTTTTATCGTTGCGTGTGGATGGTGATCGCTCAGTTCGGCAGTACTTCACGGAGCTTACTAGTGTACGCACGTGCACATCGCTTTCACAGAAATACGTCGGAAGACGAAAGAGTTGGGTTGGACACCGCGGTCCGCGAACTAATTCAAGATTTTATAGAAATACAGAAACCTAATCTTTCATGAGGACTTATAGCTTCTCTCATAACAGTATCTTGTTTCTTTATTAGTAGAGAAACTAAAGCCAGCAGATTTAAATATGCCTCTTCATCCTTAAATAGTTATGCCAATCTTGCGGAGCGAATTTCAACTCACTTAACAAGTTGGTATGAGAAAATTTCTTCCTTTTCATGAACCAGTCTTTACACCATAGACTCCACTTCTTTTTTTTCTTTAAACACATAACCAGGCCTAATATAGCAAGTGCATCATAATCTTCCGTTGTTAACATGTATCTTGCGTGAGCTTCTGCGGAGAACTGCCCGATCGACGTCGATATCGGAGCCGTGTGGAGGCACTAGGAACTTTCGATTTATCTGCACAGTCTGAAATCGCTACGATAAACAGTTACGTATGTATGGGGCTTAAGATTGTTTTACCATAACTTTGGTGCTAACTGCAAAAGATAACGCTAGAGGTTTAAACTTGCTCTCCTTCGGTTTACTTACTGAACTCTACATCTTATCTTTTGTTTTCCAAGAAGTTTCTTTGTTCCGTGTGGTAATGGCGAATATCCGAGATGCATGTGGAAGGAAGTCAGCGAGCGGTTATAATCAATTAAAAGTAATTTACATGCGTCTCAACGAGCTATCGTCATTATCAAATGATTAGTGGCCACGTGCATGAGCATAGATAACCGACCTTTCTGAATACGTTTTTTATGATGTGGTTACTTTAAGCGAATAGTTTGGCACATCTGTTTCAGAAAACAGTGTAGAGACAGATCCCTATTGTCTACAGGCTACATAATCCTCTTGACTTGATGTTGGTCCATAATAGGTAACAATGATTGCTGTCTACATTAGCAATTAAAGCCAAAAAAATCTCTACAGGCTCGTAATTGTTTATAGTTGTCCATCATGAGGCCAATCGGACAGGCTACACAATAAAATAGTAATTATCTCATCCTAGAAATCATAGATTCCTTTTCATAAGCCGCATTCTAGCGCTTAATGAAAAATTCAAACCCTTCTGAAGGTTACGCTTCCTTGACTGGCTTCCGTCATCTAATAAACCACGGAGCAATTACATGAATGCGGAGAAAATTTGTAATTATGTATTGAGCACTAATTTTATTAAATTGACAATATTATTTTATTTGCGATAGATGGCTTGATCCATCAATCAGCATTGCTATCAAATAAATCCTGTAAATGAGTTGCCACCCCGAGTTAGTGCCTGACGCCTGTTAAAAGTTCAACTTTCAAGGCAGTTTTTTGTCGAGTCTTTGTAAACTAATATTAAATTACATAAACAATATATAAAAACATTTAAAACGGTATTTTTTGTCATAATAATAATTATTATCCACTTCATAGTAATTTGAACAATGATGTACCCAATTTGTCCCATATTTGTTTAAAGATAAAAATTTTGATTGCGTTGCAGCGCTTACAAAGTATAGTAATGTGATTATCGTAATCTATATCACTTTATGTCGTAGAAAATCTCTTAAGCTTAAAAGAGCTATTTGTGTCCTTTTTACCACCCGTCTCCTTAAGTTAGTGAAAACGAGCATAAGCGACCTAGCAACAGTAGGAAATTGTTATTCGGTTCTTTTTGTTATTGAACGATACAATAAGACCCCACGCCTATTTTTTTTTCACTTCGGAGTGTGATCTAATACCATGAGAGTATTTTGTAGTCCTCAATGACTATGGCATTGTTGTGGGCAAGTACCTAATGGGTGTAAACATCACAAGGTCGCTCCTACCGCAGCGCTGTGGTACATTTGAATATGTCCCTTTGAATATGCTGATACGTTGGCTGGCTCTAAGCAAACATCGCAGGAAAGTTAATATTGTTTACTTCTCTCAGATTATACTGTCTCGTTTTAGGATCTTTATCTTTTCCTTAAGATGTGAACATTTTAATGGGCCGGGCTACCCTCGAAATTCTCATACATACGTAATACCAAAATCATTTTCTCATACGAAAATATTTAACATGTTTGAGTTATTTTTCAGCTTAAAATAGTAATTACCTAGGTTCCTGTACAAAAATTAACTTCAAAATATTGAAACACTAAAAAAAATTTTTTTGTGTTTAAATTTTTTTACTAAATTTACTACTAAATATTTAAACACTGAAAATAGAGTGAAACACTAAAAATATATAAATAAATAGTAAATTTACTACAAAATATTTAAATACTAAAAATATTTTTTAGAGTTGAAATATTTTGTAGTAAATGTACTATTTATTTATATATTTTGTAGTGTTTTACTCTATTTTTTAGTGTTTAAATATTTAGTAGTAAATTTAGTAAAAAAAATTTACACACAATTTTTTTTTGTGTTTAAATATTTTGAAGTTAATTTTTATACAGGAACCTAGGTAATTACTATTTTAAACTGAAAAATAACTCAAACATGTTAAATATTTTCGTATGAGAAAATGATTTTGGTATTACGTATGTATGAGAACTTCGAGGGTAGCCCGGCCTCTTAATTGGATTTCATCAGTATTTTTTTTTAAAGCGTAGGGTAATAATTTGTCTGGAGCAGTGGGCAGGCTTAAATCTCTCCTCGGACTTATAAGACTCCTCGAAAATTACTTTCCCTAAACTTAATTTAAGACTAACTTTCCCAAAACAAAGAATACCAAAATACTTTTTAATCGAGCTCCCACCCTGAAAGTCAAAGGTTTATCGAGTTAAATCAGGTTTTGATTCAGATAAGTAACCAAAATAAACAACGATTTAAATTGTAAACGCACCAAGCCGCTTAGGAATTAAAGTGTTCTAGAAATAAAGTTTCTTACATTTATCTGTCGAAATTGAAGCTTTCTTAAATACTATATTACGGAATGTAGAAACAGGGCGTAGAAATTCAACAAAAATTCCAAGCCTAGAGTAGGCATCAAACGAACTCAAATGAACCTAAATTGACCTGAATTCACCTAACTAATATAACGATACTTTAGTAATATAATACCCACGGCAACTGTAGCAGAAGTATGAAAAGGAGCTAATGAGGAGTAAAACGTTGCTAGATAAGTAATTACTCGTTAGAACAATCGCGGTGCAGTGTGGTATTTCTATTTTTCACTGCGACGTAATACAATGATTGTATGATAAACGATAGTTTATCTTCATTGATGTATATCGCAACGTCGCCAGCTAATCCTTATTGAGTTTTATCTACAGACGCGGTGTTACTATGTAAAAATATTTTGTAATAAAATATATAATGCTGCTTCATATTTCTGCGAAATATGGGCTTCCGCAAGGATATGTACTGGCACTCGTTTTTGTTTAATTTGTATGAAAGTCACATATTTCAAGGCGAATTCAACTTGGGAGCAAATACGTGATTACTAATGTGTAACTTGGCATAAAAAATGAAAATAAAATATGTATTTTTACTTCAAATAGAGACTATCCTTTTGGTTTGACAACATATCTAATATAAGTAATATATTTCTTTTTTGTAGTTGCACTACATGTTGTAGTGCAACAACAATAATTATTACCCACTGATTTGTAATATCCTTATTTAATTGAATAAAGATGTAAAGTTTCATAAATCTTTATTATAATAAGTAAGGAAACAAAACGTGATCATTGTCCAGCGCTGTGGATGTGGTATGAATAAGTGATTTATTATAAGTCTCCTTTATGATATCATGTTGTGAACTTCTAGCCACTGTTCTAATCATTTTCGCCTTGACAGTATTGTAAAATTCATAGTTTTGTAGAAATCAGAGAATTTTTGCAAACACTAATTTGCGAGTGTACTCCATAGTAAAACGTTAATGTTAAAATTTGTTCGTTACAATAAAAGTTAAGAATCCAATCAAGCCATACCTTGATAAATTAATCCTTCAGGCCCCGCACGAGCACCGGTGATCGCGACAACAATAGAATACAATAGCAATTCCTGGAAATTCCGACTGAAGTATTAATATTATGTACATAGCATAACTTTGGTAAGAATGTTATCTAAAGTTCTCAAGGCACATCAGCTGTACCAGTTGCTACTAAACACTACTACTCTCGGTACTTTGTTTTGTACCGTCATTGTTGGTTTGCCTTGAATATGTGATGTTTAATATTATAATCTGCAAACACCGCTAATATGAGTTATAAATCCACCGTTATTGACTATTTCACCTTCCGTCTACAACAACATTGAACAATGTTTAATCTTGGGTTAAATCATGTACGAGTTATGGTTTTATTTTTTTGATTCTCAAAATAATTAGCTACCTTTTAAAGTTTTTTGATAAACAGCAAGTTCAAGATCAGCGCCAATTCTTAGAACCTCAGTTTTTCCATGTACCTTCTCGAGACCTTGAATAATTGATCTTGTGAGATCAGTTATTGTCATTGAACGTTCAATAAGTTACTATACCAACGCCTAAAACCGCGCATACAAACGTTATGTAATTGATAGACCAACGTTATTTGGTCGAATATGTCAATTCAATGTTAATTATTGTCATCTGTCGGCTGGGTTTGACGTAACACAACCAAACTACTTAGGTCCCCGATCTGCATAGGAATCAACTTCTTTGATATAGTACATGTTATCTGCAGAAGATGCGTTTATTCCCTTAGTTCTTGCATTATTATTTCCAAGCATTCTAGTGTAATAAGTTAATGACAATACTTTTAAACAGTTTAAATTTTAACTACTCCTTGGGCACTTCTAAGTTCTGTTCTCTCTTCACTAAATATTTTTATCAGTTAACAACATAGTTAATGTAGATTGTTAATCACAAAAGTAACAGTCGGTTTGTATAGAATGTTTTGCGTGAGTTTCATAGTATTACCGCACTGTCGCAATATCTGTAGGCCACGGGCGTGCGCTATGTAAACAAAGTATTATCATACCACGTGCTCGACCTTAACTGGTTTCACTATGTTGTCTTTGACAATGACCATGAATTTGATAGATTATATATTTACTCTATGTGTCCTTGTTGTTGTGTTTGGTGTTTTTAATTTTTATTAATAAAAATGCTTGTGCCATCCCTGTTAACAGATAATTGGAGCGGTACCTCTTCAATTTTTTTAATTTGAGGCTTTCTATCGCTTTGTTGTTAATAATTTAGAATTTACCAAAATAGGGATGAATTATTTATTAAATAATCTTATGTATGAATTTATGAACTTACATCGGTAAATATATCAGGCCGATTACCATTAAGTCATTAGTATTCTAACGACGTGCAATAAAGGACAATGGAAATCTCGGACGGTAAACGTGATCGATTAAAAGTTTACGATAACTTCCGTATGAATTAGGATAAAGGACCAATAAATGACTTTTCAGGGTTGCCACTATAAAATTTTATTTGGTGACATTTGTTCAAATTTCAAAAATTGTTTAGTTGATAAACAGATTAGTAGTAGATACATTTTTTTTGAAGCTAAGAACGCTTCAGCGTCCTAGGATGGCGGCAGGGTTGGTACATAGGGCCGCAAAATTAAAGTGGCCTATACTCATATAAAATATAATACCGGCCCTGTCTGTGAGATTCAGGCATGAGTGAAATAATGAGCACGTCCCTCCTCGTCGTTAATTTAACAACATTTTGATGAGATTACGTGGGATGACGTAAAGCTTTTAATTTTACGACGCGCTCAAATTAATGCACATAAAGTCAAAGTTATATGGACCATATTTCGGCTAAGGGTACTACTAGCAGGTTTTATCGCATATTTTGGTGCCTGTAATAATTTCAGATTTGGTAGTATGTCTGATAGGCATATTTTCATTAAATATTATCCTGTTTCATCTGTATGTAACCGCGACTACATACGTCCTCTTGAAAAAAGTGGCTTATGTCCTTTCCTGTGACGTACTCTATATCTGCTCCTAATGTTATTAAAATTGGTAGAAAAAACAGTGATTAATTTTTAAATGTAATAAAAGTTTTAAGGGTACATTTCAAATAAAATCAGAAACAGTTCACAAAAGCCAAACTTTAAAGCCGTTGTGCCAATCCATAACTCATAAAGAACTCTAATTTCTAAATGCCAACTAAATTATTTAATAACTGAACTGGAAACAAGGAAACCTATTGATTATTCAACACTATAGATATCTGTGCTATCGACTATGTACCTAAAGGTCACAGGCATATTCCTTGCGTTACAAACTTCCTTGAAGAGAAGGTTGTGAGGTATCCACTATCCAGCTAATGCTTACAGTAGTTTTTATCCTGGCTAATGAGAGTGTACTTTATTTCGTTCTAATAAAGATCCTAACAGAGGTAAAACAACTATGAACGGATAGTTGTTATCGAGTTTTTCCTGAGATTCATCCAACCCTCGAGTCTCGAAACTTCGCTGAAGTTTTAATTTGTTCGGAGTTTCAACACGTAACCGCGTTAGTTCTCGTATTGGGTTTTGTTTGTTTTCTTTATAAGCGACACACTTTTATAGTAATGTAAATAATTGGACCCACCCTTGTTAAAACTCTTAGAACTAACTTGGTGCTCAAGGAAGTTATATTTGTCCTTCGGTTTCCGCGCGTAATATCGTATTGCCTAGGTTTTGTTTTGAGTGTCATCTTAATTTATCGTTGTTTACTTTTCTAGCTTATTTTGAACCATGAAGCCATCGATTTTCTTGGTCCATAAATGGTCTTGTATTATGAATTGGACCATTCTCAGTCTCAACTCTTCTAAAACCCAAAATTAAGCAGCCATCAATTGGTTCATGAGAAGCCTTGACTCTTGTACCAGATTTGGCCCATCTATCTCAACTATTCTAATACCCAAAATTAAACCTTGAATGGGGATCATGAATAGTCTGGTAGAGCTTGTCTATAAAATATTTGAAATGACGCGCCCCACCACTTCACTCGTTGATATACATAAACGAAAAATATTGTACTGTGAATACGAGGGAGGGGCGCGTCGTTTTAAGTTAGACAAGCTCTACCATAAATTGGTCCATTCTGTAAATTAACTATATTATACCCAAAATTAACCTTAACTTTTGTTCCAGACGGAAAGCGAAACGTCATGCGAGGAAGCGGCAAGACTGACGGCGGAGGGCGCAGCAGAAGCCGATGATGACGAGGCTTACGACTACGGGGAGCTCCCCCCGCCGCCCGACGGGGGGTACGGCTGGGTGGTGGTGTTCGCCTCGTTCATGTGCAACCTCGTGGTGGACGGCATAGCGTACACCTTCGGCATATTCCTACCAGAGCTGGTCACGTACTTCGGAGAGGGGAAGGGCACGGTAGCATGGATCGGCAGTCTGCTGTCCGGAGTGTATTTGGCCGCTGGTAAGTCGTTGTATATTATTCCCTCGGAAACCCTTAAAATCATGCGTGGTTTTTGGCGTTTAGTTACCGCTGTATGGTTACAATAATAAATAGATTGCAGTATTGTTCTGAAACCACATGAATCTAATAAAATAACGGTTATTTTCTATTTAACCCAAATTTATAACTCAGCTCTTATAACGGTGTTTTGTGGGGTTGAAAATCGAAGAAATCAGTACTTAGATTTTCATGGAATAGTCCGAAATTTCTTTCGGAAACCTATTCTGGACTAAAATTGAGAGAGAGATGGAGACTGTGTAGTCAGTGTTAGAGTTTATCCTATTCAAATAGAAAATCTACTCGTATCTGAAATCTGATTAATATTTTCAATAGATCCACTCGCTTTAGCTTTAGATAACGATTGTGTTTGACAACTCTATGATAAGGCAACTTATCGGCATGGAATTTATCGAATTCCAATCGCGATGGATTAAAATCCTACATTTTTCAGTGTGCCTTGATTCTACCATTTAATGACGCAGTATTAATGCAACTTCGTCCTTTTTTACAACAAGAGGTGTAGTGATAAAACCCCTGGTTCGCAAGGAGTGCGGACCCATATAAATCGAACCTAAAAGACGATGAATAGGTATATATGTTACTGTAAAAGCTCGAACTTCGGTAAATCTTAAGATTTAAAATAAATTATGTAAATCTTAGGATTTACCGACATGAGTTGGTAAATGTAAGAATTTCTAATAATACGACGATTTTTTTGAACATTTACCATTAAAATAAATACTACTTTAATAATTTATAATAAAATTAAAATAAAATAAAGATTTAAGGGGGCCTTCCATACCAAAAACACAATTTCTGGCCTGTTTTTGCGCTATAACGACACGGAACCCTTCGTGCGTGAGTCTGACTCTCACTTTGCCGTTTTTAGGGTTCCGTACCTCAAAAGGAAAAAACGGAACCCTTATAGGATCACTTTGTTGTCCGTCTGTTCGTCCGTCCGTCTGTCAAGACCCTTTTTCTCAGGAACGCGTGGAGGTATGAAGCTGAAATTTATATCAATTACTCAGGTCTACTGTCCCTTGAAGCTGTGAAAAAATCAAACTTCTAAGCCAACGCAATCAAAAGATACAGCCGTTTATGCCGCAAATTTTCGACACTTGCAAGGGAATCAAAACCTACAGGGTGCTTCCCGTGAACTCAGAATCTTGAAATTTGGTACGAAGCAACGTCTTATAGCATAGATAAAGGAAAAATTACGAAAACCATAAATTTTTAGTTACGTCACATAATATATATTTTTTTAATAATTTTAAACTTACTACCCATTTCCTCATAAACGCGTAGAGGTATTAAATTGAAATTCATACCAAATACTCAGGTCTATAATACCTTTAAGCTGTAACAAAATCAAACTTCTATGACGAACTTTGTAAACCTTGCAGGTTTGTACGGAACCCTCGGTGCGCGAGTCCGACTCGCACTTGGCCGGTTTTTTTTTCAACATAATATACCATGCCACTAACGTAAATCCCAAGATTCACCAACTATATGGTGGTAAAATTTCGTATCGCAAACCTTTTCGGACATTTACCATTAGGAATTGGTAGATCTTAGGTTTTACTAGAAAATCTTAGGATTTAGTGCAGTTCGAGCTTTTACAGTAACATATATAAGTTTTTTGCAAATATATATTATCTAATCTGTTGGTTTTATCTTAATTTAGCATAGTGAAAATACTGATACCTATCACGTAACAAATCTCATATGATAAGAGCATCGTAATTTTAGGTGGTGTGGGAAAAAAACATCTAATTCTGTAGTAGTTAGTAGCTACATAATATATTATTATAGTACTGGATATGACCAGTCGATAGTTGTATATTTACTAGTTACTGGCTAGTTCTAGGTAGCGCCTATTGTTTGATAAATACTGTTATTACGGTAGCTAATTCCACCAGAGTTTATGTTATGGTTTTGTAATATTTTAAGGGAACCGTCAATGCCAAACATTTTCTAAACTTTTCTATTTACATACAAACTTTAGAATCCAGGCATTAGTGACATGGCGTTCACGATACACTACATTTTTACTAATATTATAAATTCGAAAGTGTCCCTGTTGGTCTGTCTAGCAATATCTTTGTCTGACCTCTTCACAAGTAAAATGGCGTAAATGCAGCTCAAGCATAACCGATTAAGATGAGGTAAGGAGATACTTAGGGAGACGGAAAAGAACTTTAAAAAAGTTGTTGTTACGGAAAAATCTAC
This sequence comes from Lysandra bellargus, assembly GCA_905333045.1. NCBI lineage: Eukaryota > Metazoa > Arthropoda > Insecta > Lepidoptera > Lycaenidae > Lysandra > Lysandra bellargus. Next base: position 6,722,466 of record HG995353.1, read on the forward strand.
GGTTTCCACGTTCTCTATCATTTTAGTATGTGTATGTGAATCTGTGGAATCTACCGTTTTCTCCAGATTTTGATGTCAACTGATGTTGATGTAGGTACCTGAGAATTAACAATGTAACTCCATTTCTTGAATACGTCACGTGTTGGTCGCAATCCCTTCGCCCTAGAAGCAATTGTGCCCTATTAAAAGTTCACCAGCTGTACCTGGGGTCACGTGGTTCTTTCACAAACTTCGCCTTGTTGCTAATGGAAGTTGAGAAGAAACTTCTTTGTCAAAGAGCGCAAAAATACTTTGTGTATTTAAATGTGATAAAAATAGGCATATATCTAAGTAAAGGCACCAACATGTTCAAAATGGTGTTTATTTTCCACTAGATGTTGCCCGCAATTTTGACGCGCTGAAATTTGTTTACCGCCCGAGATCCGTACGTTCTTCTAGGATAATAACTATCCTTTAACCTTTCCCGGAACCCAAATTATCTATGGCAAAAATTTCATCGAAATAGGTTCAACGGTTGAGCGTTATTTTACTTACCAGTAAAGAGGTAGCAGATTGATATATTTTTGCATAAACAATAATGATATAATTCGCCATCAGCTAATTGTCTTTAACTTTTATCTTCGCTTCAAAATATGTTCTGTACAGTCATCATCAGGACCTACCGTCATTATACTACAGTTTGGTGGCCAGTATTATTAATTACTAATGTACAGTAGAATAATAATAATAAAGTCGTGTAGTCCAGATAATCGTTTATCAGAAGATAGGCAGATAGAGAGTTTGCTTGATAGATTAGATTTATAATTTTAGCACATTTTTGGAGTGTTGTATTATTTATAAATATTATTCATCATCAAATCTCGCACATTGTAGACATTTTAAAGTTTCGGCACTGTTCTAAATACAAGTGTAGGTTTCGATGGCGCAGGCCGCAGGCTAGTGAGAGGGAGGGACTTGCCTATACATATAATATGGATTTGGATTATGATATTTATAATGTACATATAAGGCGGGGAAGCCAAATGGAAATACACTATAGGAACCCCATGCCAATGGTAGGTCTAAAGTCGTTGATTTCTTTGCAATCAATTAATTTTCTCGTTTAAAAAATAAAGTTGAAAAAGTAAAGAGTTCCATTCGGTAGCATATTTACGACTAATGGCTGATTGTTTACCTTTTTAGTTTCTACAATAACAAATAAATTGTTTGTGTTATGGTTGTACAATTACATTGTGTAATGTGTAACCAATTGAGTGAGGTTGCGAAATTTTAACAACCCGTACCATATTTATCAGTGTTGTTATTGACCCCAATAAAACGATCGGAATCGAACTCGTAACTGTTCTATCACGTTATCAAAATCGTGATAGCTGTTAACGAATGGCCCAATTTGGTGAGGACAGGATTTAACCCATCAATCCCAAGCGGCACCCGGCTGTCGCATAACAATTGAAAATCTATTGATCGATCGAGGTATTGCAGATTGACCTGCAGTGGCCGTTTTATAAACTTCTTGTCATGTAAACTTAGAGCAATTAAAACGTAAAGGCATATTATTGTTATATTATATTATTATAATATGAGCCCTGCTTTTATTAATGTAGAGCGCATGTAGAACTACTACGCCTTATTTGGAAGCCTTTTTAGAAATGTTATGCTACGGCCGCCGTAGTATAATATTTCTTGTGTGCCTTAAAAGTCATATAACACATCGAAGCTCACATAACACATTACGCATAAGATTTTGCAGTCTAACCCTGTCTTTAGGTACTTATTATTTGGTTTTAGAATTTTAGATTGTGAAATGTGGAAAATCTGTAGTAGGCCGAAGTTTCATTTGTGCCTACTAGATAATTCGACAGTCAACATTTTTACACTGATAAGTATTACTATGTTAATTGATATGGTAAGTAGGGCTTGTGAGTAAATATTAGTTGATACAATTATTATTACCTATTGTAACGATGACGTCAAGCTTATGTTAAATTAAGGAATTCAAATATCCATCTTGAGAGGCGTTCAAAACAAAGTGTTATAATATCCTAACTGCTATGTCTATTTACTATCAAAATATAGGTGTATTAATCCTTCAGGCCCCGCGCGAGCACCGGTGATCGCGACAACAATAGAATACAATAGCAATTCCTGGAAATTCCGACTGAAGTATTAATAAAATAAATGGATATGCTTTCCTGAAATGAAAATGGACCAGTATTAACCGACTCACTGCATTATAGCAAGCGAATACCGCCGCAAATAGATACTTTTTTTTTTATAAAATAAGGGGGAAAATGGGCAAACGGTTCACCTGATAGAAAGCAACTACCGTCGGCGTCGCCCATGGACACTCGCAAGTCGCAACATTATGAGAGGCACAGAATAGATAATAGTACAAGTAGAAGAGGTGCGTTGCAAGCCTTTAACTTCTTACTTTTGCGTTCGCATTGCGTATGTTCTTTAAAATCTTTTAACCCTCTAGGACTCCAGTAACCTCACTGAAACTTGGCGAAACACATTGAGTTTCTGCAAGGCTGTCGTATTTATCCGGCCTAGATGTCTCCTTTGTGTCAAATAGCTCTTACTGAGGCAGTAAATTTATACGTTATCATCCCTTAGTTCTAATCAGCGCCGGCCTATGTTATATTGTATGTCTGGTTGTTTCAACCTCAATAGAGGTTAGTTCCCCAGATGACGTCCGTGATATGCGCCCGCACATTAACTAATAACTAATTAGATATGATGTGTTACACTTACCATATTTGTTAAGTAAATACTGTATATAGGGACATATAATTTTGTAGCGTATTTATGGGTTAAACTTACACATTGTTAATGATGAATTAGAAACTCTTGTTAATTTTTAAAACGGATATGTTTGAGAAATTTAATCGGCTGATTGAATTTTTAATCATTTCCGTTAGATTTTTGTAAATATTTAAACTGAAGGATTTTTTTAAACTACGAAAATTCGTAATGATCTAAATTATACAGCAAATAATTATTTACTTCTAGATCAAAATATATCATTCCTCGACGACTAACGGGATGAAAAATGTTCATTAATATCGCTTCAAAATAATCCATCTCCTTTGTTGACCTCATCTTTTGTCCATATTTTAATTTTGCACCGTGCAATTTACTACGCGCTAACGAGAATTTTTCCTACTTAACAAAGTAGGTCAAATTAATTGATTCGTTTGCGTAAATTATACATGACTAGATGACGCCCGCAACTTCGTTGTGCCAAAATTTGATTATCGAGCGGGAACCGTACCTTTTGCCGGGATAAAAAGTATCCTATGTCCCTTGCCGAGACTCAATGTATCCAGTATCCCCTTGCTCAGAAAATCGGTTCAGCGGTTTGGGCGTGAGGACAAGGGACAGACAGAAACTCTTTTGCATTTATAATATTAGTACGGATTAAGGTTGTAGGAGCGTAAGCCGAATAATTACGAAAATTCCTTGAACTGCATCGAGTATTCAAATAACATGACAAGTTTTATTTAGGTTTTAGCCCAAGGTACGATGGCGCTGGTACATACTGCATCAATGTATTGAGGTCTCATGTTTCATAAGATTAAGGTAAAACGCAGGATTATTATTAAAATAAAGATAATTTTACTTGTCCAAGTAGGTACGAATATCTCGTGATGACATGTTTTCGACGACATTTTGTTATGAAGAGTCCATTTCTTGTCGACAAGACGAAGGCTAGTGTTATTATTTTCTGATAATGAGGTACCTCGTATTGTCACACCTTCCCCAATATTTGATGAAAAATTGCGATTTCCGTCATCTCAGCGGCGCGTTTTGTCTTTACTCTTTTTATCACGTCTTTGTTTGTCGTGCGTCAACGCAACGCACCTTTGTGGCATAGAATGTTTCTTTCCGATATCACAATAGCCGCAAAAGTCGCAAAGCACTAGAGCGATGTAGCGCTGAAATGCAATTCAGTACATTCCAGTAGCATTGCTAGCGACGTGCGTAAGTGCGAGAGAGCAAGCTTTGACATTCGTCTAGTTGGCTTGGTCGATTAGTACCCGTTTACATTATTCCAGTAGAAATCCAGCGCTGAATTAGATCACTGGATTGGAAAAATGTAAAGTGTAAACCGGCCATTATTGCTTTTCGCGCGTAATTCACCGCAGATTTAGCTTTCAACTTACAAAGCGTTATTCCGTTGCGATAACGCATCGCAAGGTAAATCGTAACAATGGGGCTTCACTCTAATGAGGTACAAAAAGATTGTAACTTTTACATCTTTTTCAACACGCGTTTCGTGAAAACTTGTGATATAGCGTGCGATTGTAGTGCGTGGGTATCAGCTTAATAAAGTCATTGAACCCAATCGTGGGGAGACTTTTCACCTTTAGTGACCTCTGTAAAGTTTGTAAATCTTATACAAGGTGTAACAAAAGTAAGTGAGAATACTTTAGGGTGTGTTTGAGTCAAATGTATAGAGGTCATTGTAAAAGTTGCAGTGCTGAAAGTGCAAGTTTTTGTTCATGATTTGTATGGGCAAGTAAGCGCCCGAGCGTCATGATTTCATGAATTTACCCATACAAAAGTAAAAAAGTTTCTCTTTTAGCGCTGCCAGTTTCACAGCAAACTCTAGAGTATAGCTATACGCACCCTAAAGTATTCTCACTTAGTTTTGTTACACCTTGTATGTACACAATATTATGCAAGTCGTTAGAGATAAACTACGATAACATGACGCGCCCCTCCAAATTACTGTTTCAATGTGTGACAGTAATTTGTCCACAATCGTGACGACCAACCGACGTCCACAAATTACGTGAGGTGTTATTTTGAATTTTTTGACCCCCCCCTCCCCCCTGGTGAGATTTCGTGAGATTTTATTCTAACCCCCTCCCCCTACAAATCTCACGTGAGATTTTTCAAAATGTGTGTTTCTTACGTAAACGTTTGGTTTGACAGTCAGTAGATTTTCTTTCGAACGAATTTGTAAATGATCTTAATCGTATTAACGATTACGCTTACTATTAAATGCTAAGCATACGTACAATCTGGATGAAATGGATCAAAATAGTATTATTTTGTTAAGAAAAAAATTACGTGAGATATGCCGAGACCCCCCTTTCCCCAACGTGAGATTAGATGAGATTTGACCCCCCCCCCCTCCCTAAACACCTCACGTAATTTGTGGACGCCTCACATCCTTATGAAAGAGTTTATATGTAGTAAGTATTCATAATTCAACCAATCACAGTACACGTAATATTTCATTTAATGTCACTTGTTACCAAGATTTGTTGGTCAACTAATCATAACTAGCCGACCGCGCAAGACAACGCACTTCAAACGTTTTGAATTTTGGAGGGGCGCGCCACGTTATCGTAGTTTATCTCTATTCTCTAGTCACTGTTTGTATGCTATTTTCAAATTGTTGTCATTTTCTGCGGTTTTAAAATGGCAATAGTATGTTTCCAAGAAATATCAAATCAACAACAAAATGTCTGAAGATGGCAAGAGCCATATCACCTAATACAAATTGACTATACCTACACTTGTAAACGATGAATAAACAGTTGTTCAGTATCTGTTTATCACACGTACTGAAACAATATTACGAATGATTGAATGAAACGAACAGATATACAATACTTAGGGCCTGTTTCACCGCTTTCTGATAAGGTGCCCGATAGGCTTATTTGACAGACTCTCCATACTCTCTATGTGTCAAGTTAAGTGGTGGATAGCCTTATCAGGAAGCGGTGAAACAGGCCCTTATAGTGACATAGTAGAGTCATCGGATTTACTAAATATATTGAAAACTATACTTTTTGCGAATCAGCTTGATATTTAAAAGATTGGGCCGAATAAAGTGCCGGGTACGCTATCCACAACTTATATATTTTGACAGATTCTCCATACTCTATCTGTCAAGTTAAGTGGTAGATAGCCTATCCTCAGGAAGTGGTGAAACAGGCCCTTAATTGTATAGGTCACATACGACTTAATGTACTATTTTGTTTAAAACCATAATGTTCCTTATCTAGGCTACCATAATATTATTAGATATGTGCAGTTTTACAGTGATAAACCGTTAGTATCAAGCTGGATTTCGGCACTAGTCATCAATATTGCATCGGAGATATCAGAGCATCACTATCAATATACCTAGCATTCAGAAGGTGTTCTTAAACACTGTTAGGCCGGTATAAATAGTCAGTACTCAAGATGCATCTCGGTCTCAAGACGCGATTTGGCTCTATGATTAGTCCGAATTTAGACATCCAACCAATCACAGAGCCTGAACCGTGTCTTGAGACCGAGATGCATCTTGAGTACCGGTAAGGTTTACTTTAGCTCCTGCGGGGCAACTTTGACTCAAATCGGAAAAATGTTTAAACTTCCAACCACGTTGCTGCTAAAGCAGTAATCGATTTCGTTCAAGTGGGATTCATTAGATGGCATTAGTAGCGCTAGTTTTCAATTGGTTGGGCACTTGTTTGCGAGGTATGAAACGGTCATTTTTATGTCGGAGTTCGGACATGTAACAACGTGCTTAATTTACGTGACACGTGTGCAAACTTTATAGTGAAACTGAAATATTACGGCGAGTTTCGTTTAATATTATACTAAATCAGGTCAGAAAAATATTAAGGACTAGAAAGATTAAAGAAACAATTGCTTTTATACGAGATTTTATTGATAAAATTTAGTTACAAAGTGTGGGGATATTTTGCCTCGTAAATTCGGGTAACATTGGCTCTTGAGCCAAAGTTGAATTCATTACATTTCAGATCTCACAATGTCATCAAAATATCGCCGTAAACCAGGTAGTAGTCGCTATATCGATTATACAGATGAAGAAATTGAAGAATGCTTGAATATTTTGAGGTCCAGGGCCATGCCTCAGCTAGAAGCTGCCACTATGCTTGGGATAATATTATATTATGTAATATTAATGTTCCCGAATTTAAAAAAAAAAGGTTGTTTCTCAGTGCTTGAGCTAGATAATTAAGTAAATATATAAGAGTCGATGACTGATGCTGATTGATTTCAATAAGAAGGATGTGCAATCATAAACGGCATAATATGATTATTTTGCAAGCATTTATAGTTACTAAATTATTAAAAAAGTTAATACTTTTGATAGATATATACAAAGTTAATATTTTGTTTGTAAGTAAAATGCTATTATTTTAAAAAACCTACTTAAGATGATTTTCATCAATAAGACGGTAGGTAAATGTAAGTTTTTGTTAAAATTCATAATTTTATAAGTAAAAGTTTTATGCTAAAAATAATCTGAGAGACATTGTCACCCTTCTTACAGATCAACTTTGGCTCAATTAAAAAAAAAATTTATACTTATAAATATTTATTAAATATATCATTTATTTATAATTAGCATATCTTTATTAACCAAATAATATAAAACTTATAAGTCCTCCAGCGCTTCTATACCAGATAGATTTATAAAAAATTAAGAAAAAAGTAGTCAAAGTAACCCGACCCGACGTACGTACTATTTATACCGGCCGTAGTTTTCGGTTCTTATCATGCCCAGAAACAATTTTTCAATTTCCAATGTCTGTGAAATACTTTTATTTTCTATGTCTTTTTAACGTTGTATGTCTATTGTTCTAGGTCCGGTGGTGTCGGCGTTGTGCAACAAGTACGGTTGCCGCGCGGTGTGCATAGCGGGCTCGCTGGTGGCCACCACCGGCTTCGTCCTGTCCACCTTAAGCAAGAGTGTTACCATGATGATGGTCACATATGGTCTTATTGGAGGTGAGTTGTATATTATAGTACCTGAGTATTGAGTATACTCCTTGTTACTTCTATGTGATCTATAGACGGGCTCCCACACAAAATTGCGAATTCGCATCGCATCGCATCGTAATATCATTTTTATTATGAATTTTGTCGCAGATATTTGCGATGCGAATTCGCATTATGTGAGGGAGCTCTAAAGAAAGCTCAATATGGGCGCAGTTATTTCACATTGAAATTAATTTAACTGAAAAATATATCATCTAAAGCCTACTTTTGCAATTTTCATTGTTTTTCCAAAACTTCCATTTTGGAATCAGTTTTGAGGTCTATGAACTCAGTGGCGAAGATATGTTATTACTGGCTTTTATATTTCTATATTAACAAAACATTCTTGTACCCATTTTTAAGTAAGCAGTTAATCATGACGGTATTCTTTGTACATTATTTTTTGACCAACTACCTTAGAAGCTTTACTTTCTATTTTCATAAGTTGGAAAGTCGCTGTAATCAAGGCATTTGTACATTTTAAGTCGCTCTACCTACATAGAGTCTGTTCTCAGCCATTGTACTTGCTCCTTTGGGCTCGAGAGGCTTTGTTGTGCCAAAAATACTCGTACACAACAAATATTATATTTTCAAAATGTAAAATATTTAAAATGTGACTGCAAAAGAATATTCCTATTGTGTTTTTGATATCTGAAGCATTGTATAAAAATGTGATGCTGTAAAACTTCCGTTCTATCTATAAGTTAGCTATAACGTGGTAACGTAGGTCATGAGCTGAATAATAGCTATTATTGTGCCAAGTTTCAAATGTTAGTGTCTTCTGGATTCACCATAGCAATAGCAATTTCCTTAGAAATTAAAAGTTGAAAGCCACCCTAAGTCATGGTGCATAACCAATAACCATGTAATTGACGACGATCCTGGAAAATCATAAGCGTAGATGCACTTCTCCACATTCGTGACTCCTTGTGTTGCCAACGTGAGGAGGCCTCAAACCTCATAATATGCAAACGATTTTGCGCCATTCTGGCACTACCACAATATATTCTTCAGCAATCGTCGACTGTCATTTGGACGCTATTAAGCAAGCCCACAAAAAATTACGTATCGAGTTATGAATGCAGTTATGTTCTTTAGATGATTTAGAATAAGACTGCATTCAAAATTTAACAACAAAAACAATTGTGGGTTAGGACACTAATCCTTAACAGCATTTCATCTATGTCGTCTTCTTTGTTTGGTTAACGAGCACTGTATTGTTATTTTCAGGATGATGTAGTTTCCTTAGCTACAAACAAAATAAACCCTTCTTTACGCATCCGTTCTCAAATTCCTCAAATCGAAATGATGGGTCGTAATAGGAATTTAATAGCGCGTATGTATGTCAATAGAAGCGAGACGCAATGATGACCAGACCTTGGCACATTGGCACACATGCGGCCGTTCCCGACTCGCTGGCGGCATCCTTCCTAGAGCTTTATAGCCAACTATCGGACAATTAAATCAAAATCATTTGTCTATGTCGTCTGTCATGATAATGCATACCCTTTGTATGAGGTACGCTACTGTTTAAAATTATATTATTACTAGATGACTCCGTTGCGCCAAAATTCGTTTAGAACCGTGCATTTCCGGGATAAAAAGTATCCTATGTGCTTTCTCGGGACTCAAAGTATCTCCATACCATTTAGCAAAATCGGTTCAGCGGTTTGGGCGTGAAAACGTAACAGGCAGACAGACATATACACACTTTCGCATTTATAATATTAGTATGGAATCCCCTCAATAACATAAATGCTATAGATACACATTGATTTATACTTCTTTGTCAAGTCTCTTTTCTGGAGGACAAAACGTTGTATAGCTATTGTCTGGTATGGATATGGTAATTTTATAATTAAAAAAAATGTAGAGCAGCCATCGAAATGCGGCTGCCTTAAAAATGTACACACGTGTTTTGTTTATATCATTCAAACTTCAAGTTAAACGGAATACCTAAAGAGGAAATTAATTGGTGATATAGGTATCTGCATTCACGTAATTTATGCTCAAATATATATTATTCAAAAATTATTCAATACTAGTCCATACATTCCAACTAGTCGCCTCAGTAATCAGTTGCAGGCGTCAGTTACGACCGTAAATCATTGAGGGCCATCTAACCCTGATCTTGACGTATTTCAGCCAATAACGCGTGATGATACTCACGAAAATGATTGATAGGTGTTTGCTTCATTTCTACATACATTTTTTGTGGATAGAGCACATTTATGTCTTTAAATTGTATCCTATCGTTCTATTTTCTGCTTTTGTCGTGTAGCTTTACACTTCAATAATATAACTTCTATGGGAGCTTGCAGCATTGCGCCCAATGTACGTTCAAAAAGGTAGAGAAAGACAAATAATGCTAATTCACTCTCTTAACGAGTCAATAAACTTTGCAATACCTGACTCTGGTTAATACCAGGTAAAATACGTCCAACGTAAAACTGAAAATAACAACAAATTGCCTTTGAGTCATTCAGAAACGGTGGCAACAGAAATTGGACGTTTGCCAGCATCGGTGCTAAAAACACTCATATCGATGGTCGTGAGCCCTTTGTCAATTATCCGGGTTTCCCGAACAACCCTCGGGTATTAATAGCTACCAGGACTTTCCCAGGGTAGGGCTTAGGGCTTTTCGAATAAATTGCATCGCTTTCCTTCGCCTGAAAATATACGGGTTGTTTGGGAATACCCAATCTTTTAAGCCCAGCTGCTTTGCTTGCAATAAACCTGTACGTCTATTAATATTTTTTTCTTCTATTGATTTTATCAAAAACCAATTTCTGATTCGCATCACTTTTTTAGGGTGCCGTAGTCATTTTATTTATTTGTAAAGAAATGTTATGAGTAGGTGATTTTCTTGCCAATTTCCAAACACCTCGTTATTTGCTTCTCATATTTATTTTAAGGTCGGATTTTTCAGATTATGGTTTCCCTCTTACCCCTTAATTAATATTTGATTGGGGCACACAGTCAAAAGCTTTCGGTTGCGCCATTCTCTCAGTTTTGTTTTAGAATTCCACGTTTTGAATGAAAATTGCCGTGGTAACCAGCGCGAACGGAAATTTCACGCAAGATTGCAATACGGCATTACCTTCAATAAATAGGGCAATTATTTGTGTGCGTATGAGATCTATTTTAATATTTTTTGTCACTACATTTGTGCGAAGGTCATGTACATTTGGAGGTTTGCCAAGTGCCACAGACGTGGCGGCGCCATGGTGGTACCTGATGAATTTCTTAATCAATACTTCATCAAATCCTGTCTCGAATTCCTTTTTAGGGTTCCGTACCCAAAGGGTTAAAACGGGACCCTATTACTGAGACTTCGATGTCTGTCCGTCTGTCTGTCCATCTGTCTGTCTGTCTCCTGGCTGTAATTCAAGAACGGTAATAGCTAGAGAGTTGAAATTTTCACAGATTATGTATATCTGTTGCCGCTTTAACAACAAATACTAAAAACAAAATATAATTAATATTTAAGGGGGGCTCCCATACAACAAACGAATGATGACAACAGGTAGATACTTGAATTTTTCTCAAAATACTTAGTTATAAGATGTGTACTTTAATATTTTATAATAATATTAAAAGTAAATAAAAATTAAGGGGGGCTCCCATACAAAAAAAGACAAATTTTGGCCTAATTTTGCTCTATAATGGTACGGAACCCTTCGTGCGCGAGTCCGACTCGCACTTGGCCGATTTTTAATGGTTTTTTTTTTACTTTTCTTCTTTGATCTTTTTGTATGTATACTTTTACTAAGTATTCTGCTGACGGCTTCTGCCCTTTCTTTTGTTTTCACTTTCGGCGGTGAAAAATTTTTGAACACGTGTATCATCCCCGATTCCTTGGTTCCTATCCAGACTTATTTATAGTATGTTTGTTTGCATTGGCTCCGAAACTACCGGACCTATTTAATGGACACAATATAGAGACCACGTGGAAGGACATAAGCTACTTTTGGTAGAAGTAAAAACACAACTCCCGTGGGATATAATCTTTCTCCCGTCTCCCTACTTCTTTTCCCTTTTACCTTTCTACTAAATTTTTTGGTTACTTTTCGCTTAAACGACAGAAGTCGTTTATATTCAAACTTCGTAAACATTCTATGAACCGAGCATCCTCGATTCTTATCATTTAATAGAACAAAATGTTTGCCGTATTGCAGTGTTTTCTATTTTATGAAATTCTCTACCCTTACTTAGCTTTTGTAAATAAATACATGAATATTTATTACTTATTCATCATTTTGATTGACTACGATGTTGATTGAAATGTTTATTTATGAATGTGAATTTTTTTTTATGCAATAAGGGGGCAAACGAGCAAACGGGTCACCTGATGGAAAGCAACTTCCGTCGCCCATAGACACTCGCAGCATCAGAGCTGCAGTGCGTTGCCGGCCTTTAAGGGGTAATAGGGGAGGGTAGGGAAGGAAATAGGGAAGGGTAGGGAAGGGAAAAGGATAGGGGATTGGGCCTCCGGTAAACTCACTCACTCGACGAAACACAGCGCAAGCGCTGTTTCACGCCGGTTTTCTGTGAGGACGTGGTATTTCTCCGGTCGAGCCGGCCCATTCGTGCCGAAGCATGGCTCTCCCACGTCAAAATTTTCCAGATTAATCTGGAATTTAAGTGGAATTATAAATTCGCAAATAAACTTTGCGAAAAATTAACCACAAACAATATTGTGTGAAGAATTAAGCATTTAAGGATGTATATAACATTTATAAATTCAAAGATTCTGACCTAAATTCGAAATATATAGTAGAATAAAACATCCTGCATCGATTGATACCAAAAAATCAATACCTTACCGACAAGTTATGAGAAATAATTCATTTCAAAATTTCCATGAATCATACGTAATTTTTGCCGGAAGTGGTACAATTTTTGAGAATTCGTCAGAATTAGGAACTTTGTATCAAAGATAAACGGCTAAAAAACTGCTTATCAATTTCTTTGTCAGATTTGCGATTTTTTAAGCCCAAAAAAAAGTGGGTTCACCGGTGATTCTGCTGAAATATTTCAAATTGAAATTGATGAAAACTTTCCTTCGAAAAGTAATGGCGATACAGCTGTTAGATTAGACATATTCGTTTCATTTCATGCGCATGTGCAGTTTTCGCGCATGTTCAATAATAGAAATTTGAATCAATTTCTGTCAGATTTTGGCACATGACACTAACACTGACACTAATTTTTAACTTTGCGCATGCGAAACGAACACGACATTGACGACCATTGTGTTTGCGGTGGTCAAATTACATCTAATTTTTTTTTAATAATAATTAAATATCGAATAATTTCTTAAAATCGATTATAAATAATCATTATAATTAGTAATAAGTATCTGGGTGTCCAATTTTTTACATATTTAGCACTTTCATAATTTAATTGGATGTACTATGGAATTTGACCTTATATACATCCTTAAATCTTATATATAAAATTCTCGTGTCACAGTGTTAGTCCACGAACTCCTCCGAAACGGCTTTATTGACTTTTACCAAATTTTATATGCATATTCAGTAGGTCTGAGAATCGGCTACTCGGTACTTTATATATTGATAAGTGCATTTGTTGAATAAATAATAGTAAATTATTACAACTTGACACTGAGGGCGACCATTGTTTGTGCGACGGGATAGCGATCGACGTTGCCATGGTGACATACTTATTTAGTCACTTCAATAATATGTATAATATGGCAAATATATTATGGCAAAGCAACGTTTGCCGGGACAGCTAGTAACAAAATAAAAACTTAATTGCATGTTTAGGTTTATAAGAAATGTTACGAATATTTTCAGATTGTTGATAGGACAAATTTCTTGGAGTTTGCGCGTTATACCCAGTCCCAGTCCAGTATAATCGCAAAACAAAAATGGCGATAAATGTACGAGTATCGTTGTGGAACTGCGCGTAATGAAGCAATTTGCAATGTTAATGATTGTAATTTGTCACACTGCGCGAGCGTGGTCGACCAAACGATCATACTGAACTATATTGTGAATTGTGATGCTATTGATAAAAAAGTGGTTATTGATAGTATGTTGCTATTGGCCTAAGAGAATCATGATTTATCTCTTAAAAATTAGGTACTATGTTGAAGCCTTTCATACATATCTGATATCTAGTTAATCTAGTACTTATCTTATTATCAAGGAATTCGTTGTTCATTCATGTACGTATTTTTACGCTATAAATATGAGAATCTTGTTGGGTGCGGTGGTTGAAACAGACGTGTATAGTTATAAATATATGTCATATTATCGCAGACATAGCGAGGAAAACGCCTCCGCCCACATGCTTGTGTTTAAACAACTTAGTTCTATTCTAACGTGTTCTTTAAGAGACAGATTAAATGACTTTATACTGACTGCAGCAGTGCTGCTATGCGACAAAGTATTGATGAGAACCGGGAAAAACTCTGCTTTGCAGCTCTTTTATTATATAATCATTTTTAGGGTTCCGTAGCCAAATGGCAAAAAACGGAACCCTTATATATTCGTTATGTCTGTCTGTCCGTTTGTCTGTCTGTCTGTCTGTCTGTCCGTCCATCCGTATGTCACAGCCACTTTTCTCCGAAGCTATAAGAGCTATACTATTAAAACTTGTTGCTCATTATTTTTGCTATCTCATGGTATCATCATCATCACCCATCCACTGCTGAACGTAGGCGCCAACAAGCGCTGACTATCCTGATATTAGGCAGCCCTCCTCCATTCACTGCTGGCCAACTTCAAATCATTCAGCTGCTTTTTAAAAATCGAAATATTGCAAGAACATAGAATTTTCTTGAAAATTAGATGATATGGTTAAATGAGACTGTATCTAAAAAATAAAACTAATAAAGCTCTGAATATTAAATTCTATTACATAATATTATGTCGGTAGACGAGAAATCCCAAAACTAATATTTAGCTAATGTGGTGTTAGACATTCCATCGCGTAAAAGCCAATTTCACAGGAGCATGGGGCTGTGGCATGTCAGCCGCGAATATATTTGCCAGTGAGAGTGACATAATATTTATTTTTGACTGGCTACGTGATTGCCAAATGGATTTCAGGCGTATTTACCGGTAAATATTTAAGTACTAAGTAGACATTGTTAATGCTTTAGCAGTCGTGAGAATCGACTGACGTTGAATCACGAGACTCGAGTGCCGAGTCAATATCGTCTCGAGATACAAAGGCGAGTGGCGGATCGTGTTGAAAATGGTGTTAGCTGGAGCCAAATGAAATCAATGCTAATCGCCCTGAAGTCTGACAATTTTCATGAAAATAGAAGTGACTGTGTGAACTGTGAATGTTATGTAGCAAAATCGACTAAGGCTATGTTATATTATTATAATTTATAATATTAAATACTAACTCTGGAACGAACTGTCACCAGCAGTATTTCCGGACCTATACGACCTGCAAACCTTCAAGAAGAGAGCGTATTCCCTTTTAAAAGGCCGGCAACGCACCTGCAGCTCTTCTGATGTTGCGAGTGTCCATGGGCGACGGTAGTTGCTTTCCATCAGATGACCTGTTTGCTCATTTGCTCCCTTATTTAATAAAAATAAAAACTAGACGACGCCCGCAAATCCTTTACGCCAAAATTCGTTTATCGCGTGAGAACCATTTATTTTTCCGGGATAAAAAGTATCCTATGTCCTTTCCCGGGACTCAATGTATCTCCGTACCAAATTTCAGGAAAATCGGTTCAGCAGTTTGGGCGTGAAGAAATAACAGACAGACAGACGGACAGACAGACACACTTTCGCATTAATAATATTAGTACTTATGGATTTCATTATAACACTTTAGCCGCTAGAATAATTAAAAACAACCTAGATTTTAAACTCCTGCCCTAGTAACGATCGCAATGTTACGTAACGCTGAAAGTTTAGGGGAGGAAAGAGGAAACAACTTTCATTTTCAACCGACTGCTAGAAAAAGAAGGTTCTTTGTTCGGCTGTTTATTTTTTGCCGTTAACAAGGAAATATTTACTCAATGCCATTGTCGTTATATCTATGCCCATTTGCAATTTGGCCATGATTGGCAATTTCAAATGCAAAATTCTTCATAAATAATGGTCTTTATAGACAAAGGCTTGCGTTACTTACGTACTTCGTCTTTGAATTGGAATAATAAATTATGCAAAGGACATAAGGAATTCCATTCTCATCAAAGGCGGTAGAATTTAAAATGCCCCAGTAATTTAAAAGCTATTTTGCACACATCCATTAGCATACCAACTACGAATTAACGTAAAAATCCACTCCCCAGGCAATTTATGCAGCATTTTCAATCAATAATACTGCACTATGCAGTGTAATTAGTAATTACTACTGGGTTACACTGTAAATTACATTAATAAGTAGGTATTGCGACGTTTGATTATTGTCCATCTACGCGCTACGCTATGTCTACGCTTTAAGAAGCTAGCGCTACGAGTTTTTGCTGCGCGTTTATTTTACTGACTTCCAAAAATTTCAATAAAATTTCAGTTTAGAATATACGCTGATTTCATTTTACTCTACGCCACTAAAAAGCAGCGGCGGTATTGGTCGCTAGACTGTCGGTAGAAAATGAAATAATAATCGGTAGAAAATGAAAAATATCATAAATTTATAAAGTGACATTTTATTTGAATTTTTGTCTTCGCGATTATTCGGTAAAATAATCGCGGGGCAATAAAAAATCGTAGTGTGCTTTAGGTCTTTGTCTATGTTACAAGCGATTACGAATGTGCAAATAGGCAATTTCTTCCACACATGGATACAAGCGATAACGAAGTACGAACGTGTGAATGGACAATTTCTTCTACAATTGCCATGATCGACGTTGATGGTGCACACACAGCCCTGCTATCATGGTGGCAAACATGGTTATCAATCTAGGCCTTGTAGAAAGCATACAAATTGATCTCTCAGCAATTTTGTTGCTGTTTACTCTAAACTAGCCGACCGTGATAAGTTGAAACAACTTCTTAAATGTAATCAAAACTTCATAATATTATTAGACGATTTAAAATACAACACAAATAACGTAAGTACTATTTCGATAGTGCCAACAAAACTTATGCAACTCGTACGAGCGTTCATAATGAGGATTTAATATGATTTATTAGTCTCCCTTATCCACTATGAGTTATATCGCTTTAAAATATACGTTACCGAGAACATATTATCTTTGTTTTCAGTATTGAATGGAGGCCACCCATAAGATCCTTTGATGGAATTGGAAGAGGCAATAACAGTTAACCGGTAGTCGGCACCATGTAGACTTTCTGAAAATATTTGTTTCAAATTTATTCAGAAATAAAACATTTTTTATTTTATTTTTATCTGGATTTATAAATAGGCCGTATAGGCCGGCTTAGGGGCGGCAGCGTTCTCAGGGGCGGCAGATTTCGTACATGGGGTAGCGAAAATAAAGTGGCCTACACTAATCAAAAATAGAAATCCAGCACTGGACAATAATATATACATATATATGTATATTTGTATTACTCGTCTTACAATAACGTACATTAAATATAATAAGGTAGGCATTAGGCCACTTGTAGCAAAAAGCTTACAGCTCAAAAGAGACCAAAAATCCAACATTGTGCATTTCCTTTCTATTTTTGACGTCCGTATCTTAGAGTTGCGCGGGGCCAATACTTATAAGTTATAGTTGATCGCATTCTAATAATAATAATATAATCAATTTCTCTTTACGTTTAACTTCCTAAATTAGTAATTTGGTTACTAATACAAATATTTTGACTTATTTACTCAGCTGTTAGCTTCTGAAAGACACAAAGACTTGGCTGAAGTATGGTTTGTGTTGATATTGATTCCGACCGGGAAATGACGCACGAGTGACTGACCCCAAAATCCTTTGTTTGGCTCAATTTGCCTGCCCTACAAACACTGACTCATTATCGATATGACACTGCATGTGTTAGAATGGTAATAACTTAATAAGTTTAAATAAATAATAATTATAATATGGACGCTTCACACCACGTCAGTCTGGCCCCGTGCTAAGTACCTGAAGGACTTGTGTTACAGGTACCAGACAACGGAAATATATTTAATACTTTTATACTATAGATATATTTAAGATTCATTGTTATTTTACCTAATTCAGCACGCTTATGCTCGAATCTTGATTGAATCCGCGCGAACGGGCGGTTTGGCCGCTACAGTACCACGAAATCTCAAGAAATTCCAGTATGTAAATCGCGGCGCGACCTCCTTACATAGTACAATAATTGCTTGTGATCTCGCGCTGTAGCGACCAATCCGCTCGTTCCTGCGGACGCGTATAAATCGAGCCTTAGGTCTAAACACACTAGGCCGAAAATACGTGGCCGAAGTTCGGCATGATCACACCTGCAATGCCGAAATTACGTCGCGTCGCGTTATATTGTATGCGTAGCGCATTGCAAGCGTACTTAATCAAGCCGAACCTCGGCCGCGTATTTTCAGCCTAGTGTGTTTAGAGACTTAGAATGGCCAGTACAGAAATAGTTCTTTACTACGGAAGAAATCACAAATACATTTGTTATTTAATCTGTCATTCTGTAATCTGTCTGTCTGTCAATATTTTTCTGTATTTATACTCTGCTCATGCAAGGACTTTGTTCGTACGAATTGGACCTTTATTTCTGGCGTTTCGGTGTTTATGTAGCTCATTATTTCATGGTTTTATTATATAACTAGCTGTCCCGGCAAACGTTGCTTTGCCATATTATTTTATTGAATTGACTAAATGAGTATGTCACCATGGCAACCTCGATAGCTATCCCGTCGCACAAACAATGGTCGCCGTCAGTCTCAGGTTGTAATAATTTACTATTATTTATTCAACAAATGCACTTATCAATATATAAAATACCCAGTAGCCGATTCTCAGACCTACTGAATATGCATATAAAATTTGGTAAAAATCAGTAAAGCCGTTTCGGAGGAGTTCGTGGACTAACATTGTGACACGAGAATTTTATATTATACTAGCTGTCCCGGCAAATGTTGCTTTGCCATAATATATTTGCCATATTATTTTATTGAAGTGACTAAATAAGTATGTCACCATGGCAACGTCGATCGCTATCTCTTTCTTTTTCAATTTTGCACGCTATTGTCATAGCAAAACATGCAGCACTGTAACAATAACTGTAACAACCCATGTAACCATGTTTTTGAGCAAATAAATATGATTATGATTATCCCGTCGCACAAACAATGGTCGCCGCCAGTCTCAGGTTGTAATAATTTACTATTATTTATTCAACAAATGCACTTATAAATATATAAAGTACTCAGTAGCCGATTCTCAGACCTACTGAATATGCATATAAAATGTGGTCAAAATCAGTAAAGCCGTTTCGGAGGAGTTCGTGGACTAACATTGTGACACGAGAATTATATATATATATATATATATATATATATATATATATATATATATATATATAATCATTATTTAATGGTAATTATATGGTTTTATTATCTGTTTGTTTACTTCGACCTACATACATAATATCATAGTAGGAAATACCTACATAGGACATAGTAGTTGTAGTTACTACTTGTTTACTAGTTGCTAGGGAATATTCGCTATAGTTCATCAATTATTCCTGGTTCAAGACTTTCCGCTACTCGCGTTGTTTACTTGTATTTTTAATGAAACTGCTGTTGCTTTTCATATGGATTCCCATATGGGTTGTTGTCCTGGCTTTTATGTTTATATCTGAATTCTGAAATGTTATAGGTTTGGTTTTCTCGAAGTTAAAATATCATGTTACCACTTTTGTTTTCCTCAATTATAAAAGAGCGGGAATGTCATCTTCTGGTTATTTTGTTGTGGGTGCTAAGACAGTTTAACTCTAAAATGGTATCTATTAGGCTCCTCTAAAGTAATATGAAAGGGTTTTTATTGCTTACCGCTGTCAATATATGATTTAGAGATCAACTACGATAACTTGGCGCGCCCCTCCAAATGACTGTTTCAATGTGTGTAGTCACATCCTTATGAAAGAGTTTGTATGTAGTAAGTATTCAACCAATCACACTACACGTAATATTTCAGTTTTGTTGGTCAACTAATCATAACTAGCCTACTGCGCGAGACAACGCACTTCAAGTCGTTTTGACAACGCACTTCAAACGTTTTGAATTTTGGAGGGGCGTGCCAAGTTATCGTAGTTGATCTCTACAGCAAGTAACTATGTAAAAAGTAGTAAAGTCGTGTTTTATGTGAATGAAACATTTTATGTGAATGAAACATATTATTGTTCGCAAGGCAATCTAACGCCACAATTTGGGCACAAGTTACAACCATGGGGTAGATTTGATCAAAATCCTTTCTTAGCGGATGCCTACGTCATAACATCTACCTACACGCCAAATTTCAGCCCGATCCATCCAGTGGTTTGGGCTGTGCGTTGATAGATCACCATGTCTGTCAGTCACCTTTGAGTTTTATATATTTAGATAAGAATAGAGCAACAATCTCGAGCTGTCAAACGAAACCGAAATTGGTTTATATTTGTGTGTAAAAATACGTTTGTGTATACACTTACACAAGCATCTTTCTATGAGATTAAATTGTGAACGTGCCGATAAGTGCCGACTGGACGTCAAACAGATGAAAAAGTGACATCTCGCTTGGTCAGGCTTTTTGTTTTTCTATTCCGCTAGGTATATTAACTTTATGGTCACAACAAAACATTCAGTAGGAAGCTAATAAAAATTAGTAGTACGGTTTCTACGGAACAAATTGCCCAAACATACAGCGCCAATTGGTGTGACAATGATCTCATTTGAGTCCATCATGTCAGATGATGGAAATGTGAAACTATAGCAGGCGTTGCTATCAATTGGATAAATGACACATTTTTGTTGTCACACAGTTTTATTTCCTATTTAACCTCTGACTCACGTTTGCGAGAAATTTAGATGATTGCTGGTGCTCTTTGATATTAAAATGGCTTGCTGCATACGGCTTCTTAGCCAATTAAACTGCAGCTGACAGTTACTAAACGACTATCCCCGCTTTTACAGAACAGAGAACTTATTAGTGATGGGGCGAATGTGGTTTGAACCGAATTCGAACTTCGGCGGAACATTCGGTAAAAATGAAAAATTGGGTTCAATTTCGCCGCGCTTTTTCATGTTGTGACTTGTTTATGCACTTGCTGCAAATATTGCTAGATGTGCCCGCCCGCACTCCACATTTCCCAGCGGGGCCGTTAGCCAGCTAGTCATTAATTGTAAAGTAAAACTAAAGTCAAAAGTTTTGTTTTTTGATTAAGTATTATTTTTATTTATTTATAGTTTCTCTCCATAAACCACGAAGCTGGTTTGGTGAGTAAGAAGAGCGGTTTAATTTTGTGTTTTGTTTGTTTAAGTAACCAAACATTTTTGATTTTTGTTTATCATATATGATTACTTTTTCTAATTCAAATATAAGTAAACTAGCTGTCCCGGCAAACGTTGTTTTGCCCATATTATTTTATTGAATTAACTAAAATAAAAGTATGTTGTCCATAGTCGTCCGACCTGGCTCTCTTAGGCATTTTCAAATATTTAAGAAAATAATTGAATGCGCCAATACGACAGTTGAATGAAAGAAGATGACGGAAATTGAAGATAAAAGTGCACAGTTAGGAGTGTGGACACTGGACATAGCTTAGATCTAAACTCCCCTCTCGGCTCTCGCACGCGCACCCCGGCCCCGCCTTGATGATGCCCACTTCGCAACCGCGGGCCGTGCAGTAGAAATCGTAATGTTTTAATTTCGCCATAACTTCAAAACCAAACGTCCAATTTTAGTCATTGAAAGACCAAATGTTATCTACATAAACTTTACTTATTGACAAAATAATTTATTTTGATAAGGATTAATAGCATGAGTAAAATAAACGCGTTTAAATGAACTCCGAAAAAATTCAAGATTTTTTAAATAAAAAAATGGTTGGTGTGCCTCACTCGACATAGATAAGTATAGTGTGTTGCGGACTTTTTTGTAGATATTTATAAGATCTACAACTAATTGGAACATTTTATGGTTCTATCTTTTATAGTTCAGGCAACGTACGCAAAATAAGTAACTTTTAAATTATTTTTTTTTCCGAAAAACTCAAATATCTTACGAAAACCAATTTTTTCCAAAATAAAATGTAGCCTATGTTACTCGTGGATAATGTAGCTTTCGAATGGTGAAAGAATTTTTAAAATCGGTCCAGTAGTTTTTGAGCCTATTCATTACAATTATACAAACAAAGTTTACCTCTTTATAACATTAGTATAGATGACTATTAGTCGTGTGCGTACAAGACAAAAAAACGAGGAATACGGCTTTTGCTGAACCAAAGATTTCCTTTAGTAGGATTGATCTTTATATCCCTAAGATGGGTTTACGATGTGGAGCCACCTGAATATCTCATGCTGGTGGGGGAGGGGGGGGGGGGGGGGGGGTTTGGCTTTAACAAGGTATGAGGTCAAAAACTGCGTGGGATTTAGGTATATAGTCGAGTTTGGTATCATTTTCGATTGAATCGAATGTTTAAATGCCAATTTTGGAATAATATTTGGATAAAAGATAGTAAAAATAAAAAAAAATAAAAAATTCAGAATATATGATTTTCAACCAACGAAAACGCTGTTGACAGGGCTTAATTAATATAAGGAGGCTGATAGCCGCATTATTCTGCATGCCAAAGACAGGGTGATGAATGGAGCAATAAACATATTAATAATACTAGACGTTCCGCGCGGCTTCGTCCGCGTAAATCTGAAATTTCACGGAAACCGTATATTTTTCACAAATTAATAACCCATGTCTCACGTAGTCTACTATATATTCGCGTCAAATAACATAAAAATTGCTCCAGTAGTCTGTGAGATATTAGCCCTTTCAAATAATTTTCCCCGTTTTTTACATTTTCCTCTATGTCTTTGCTCTTATTGGTCTTAGCGTGATAAAATATAGCTTATAGCCTTCCTCGATAAATAGGCTATCAAACACTGAAAGATTTTTTCAAATCGGGCCAGTTGTTCTTGAGATTAGTGCGTTCAAACAAACAAACTAACCAACAAACTCTTTAGCTTTATTTTCACATTTTCCTCTGTATCTTTGCTCCTATTGTTTTTAGCGTAATAGAATGCTCCTGAGATTAGCGCGTTCAACAAACAAACTCTTCAGTTTTATAATATTACTAGTCGTTCCGCGCTGTTTCGCCCGCGTAAATTAGGTATTTCACAGACAAATTAGTCCACAATAAATAGCCTATGATCCTTCACGTTTCTATTTTTTATCTGTGCCAAATAATAGAAAAATTACTCCAGTAGTTCGTGAAATAAGCCCTGTCAAATAATTTCCCCCGTTTTTTCCACATTTTCCTTTATTTTTTCGCTTACATTAGTCTTAGCGTAATAAAATATAGCCTATTGCCTTCCTTGATAAATGGGCTATCTAACACTGAAAGAATTTTTGAAATCGGACTAGTAATTACTGACTCATACTAAGATTAGCGCGTTTAAATAATGCTTCTTCTTCTTCTTCTTTTTACGTTGTTTAACATCTTTATCGTGCAAATATGAGTCCTAAAATGAATTAAGCATTCTTAAGTCATCCGAATATGGTACCGAACTTGGAATATTACCACAATTAATGCCTCTATACAGATTGAGACTCTATTTTCCTCCAGAGCAGAAGCTGCTAAAATTTTAAAAAAATTACATCAAAAATCGCGGTGGCTCCACATCTTAAATCCATCCTTGGGCCATAAGGACCAATCCTACCAAAGGAAATTTTTGGTTCAGCAATACCCGTATAATTTACCGTACACACGCAACTATATGAATGAGTACAGTTCTTTTATCAGACTTATTTTATTTGACTGTTACTACAGATATGTTTTTTTTTAATTAATTTCTATTATGATAGTGCAAATATATTTAGTGCCGAATGTTCGGCATTTTAACCGAAATTCGGTTCAAGCTGCCGAAGTTCGGTTAAACCAAATGTAAAACGAATTTCGGCCCATCCCTAGAACTTATGTATATTGCCTATTCATATTATTATTTTTAACAAAAAATTAAAACCGACTTCCAAGGTAAAACAATAATAACATCCTTATAATATGAACTAAAAAGTATTTAAATAATTATTCCTATCTAATAGTGCCTTTTTACGAATTCGGCTAAAACTCAACTATTTCTGTACTCAATCTTCATCATTTTGAAGTCGGTACCAGATGAATCTTCTGTTCTCTGACAGAATATTTGAAACTTTTGGAACTGGCTGAAGCAGAAATAGTTAGTTTTAGCCGAATTCGTAAAAAGGCACTATTAGATAGGAATAATTATTTAATACTTTTTAGTTCATATTATAAGGATGTTATTATTGTTTTACCTTGGAAGTCGGTTTTAATTTTTTGTTAAAAATAATAATTTCACTCTTTTTAGTTACCTAATAAGCAAACGCGTACTATACGTAGAATAATACACGTGTATATTATTCTAAGTATCTTATTACAGTCACACTTACAAAATATTATAATATCAGCTGCAGCCTGCAGATAATTTTAAACAATCGTTAAAAAAATCGAAGTGAACACGTGTGACGTGCTAAGTAGCCGGTCACCGGACTAGTTTCAATAGGCTGGCACTCGTTCGACATGTGCGACAAGCACACGCAGCGCACATAGTACCTCCGTGAGTAATTTGTATTCTGTGCATAGTACCCGGCTCGCGCCCGCGCCGCCGCGCGCTTGCTTGACAGCCCTGGCAGATATGCGATGCGATGCGTTATTATACTATGAACGCTAAACGCAATGCAAAAGGTTGAAATTAGGTTGTTTTCCAGAATATCTCGGCGAAGTGGAACAGAATGTTACATTATCGAAGCAACTTTAACTTCTCAGGAGTAATGTCAAATGTGTGCCTTATGCTCTGAAGATAAGGTTGAATTTGGTGACATTGGTGACCCTGACGTGGTAATGATGATGATGATGATGAATGTAATTTGCATAGTAGCATATGCTTTCAGTTCTTAAAACAGCGCCTAAACTCCCAAACTTGTATCTATAAGGAATCCGGAGTTCTCTTAGTAGCTTCGGAACCATAGTATACCTCGGTGCAAAATCTTGCGTTTTGGTAGCATATGCTTAGGATGCTTCTCATAAAACCAAAATCACCATATGTTTCCATATAAATTTCGAGGAGTTCCCTCGATTACTCATGGATCCCATCATCAGGTCACCACTTTTGGGAACATGGTACCAAATTGGAGTGAAACCTAATACAACACAATAAAAATTTCGAAAATCGGTTCACAAACGGCGGAGTAATCGTTGAACATACAAAAAAAAAACCCACAGCCGAACATATAACCTCCTCGTTTTTTGGAAGTCGGTTAAAAAGGTATTTGGGATTTACATGACTCGATTTTGACCCTGCAGTGAAGGCGACAAGACCTTGCGATATTTTTAGCTGTAAAGAAAAAAATCTGCCTGTTTAACCACATTAGATACTTCAACAAGACCGATTGAACCCCAATTTTCGACATCATCTCCAGCTAATACTTTTCCACTATTCTCAAGCCCTTGTTTCACTTTTCCAGGTATCGGCTTTGGTATGATCTACCTGCCGTCAGTCGTAGCTGTTGGGTACTACTTCGAGACGCGGAGATCGCTGGCTACCGGCATCGCAGTATGTGGCTCCGGTGTCGGCACCTTCAGTTTCGCGCCCTTGGCTGCGATCCTACTAGAACAGTTCGGATCGTGGCAGAATGCGAATCTGCTGCTTGCTGGCCTCATCCTCAACTGCGCGATATTCGGAGCCCTCATGAGGCCGCTGGTGTACCCAAAAGTGAGTATCACCTAATGCTAAGTTAAAAAATTAGAAAGAGGCCTATAAAGTCTGTTGTTCCCTGTGGGCTTGAACCACCTTTAGTTTCGCGCCTCTGGCTGCTATATTTCAAGGAAAGTTTGGATCGTGGCAGAACGCGAACCTGCTGCTTGCTAGCCCTCAGCTGCGCGATATTCGGAGCCCTCATGAGGCCGCTGGTGTATCCAAAAGTGAGTGCCGCTTGATGTAGCAACGCCTTAAATCTGAGTCTAAAACGCGAAATAATTTTTACCACTATCATACAATGTGTTACCGTGTGATTGTAATCTACCTGAAGCGACCTGTTTGATCTGACTGAGCTTACGGATGGTTTTAAAATATGATCTACCAATAGCGTGCTCTATACGCCCCGCTTACGCCCCCCACCAAAGAGACCTTAAAAACTAACCCTGCGCATTCCTTTATCTTATCATTTTCTCGAGCGATCATAACCACAACTATACCAATTTATTTCTCTTCTAAACTTAACCTTCATTGTCCACCCATATCGAACATACAAAGATAATGATTAATTATTGTTTAATACCATATAAATTCCAGAACTCCGGGGAGAAGCCCCTTCTGCAGCGCATGGCTGAGGAGAAGCGGCTGCAGATGGAGCGCGGTTCCATCGGCGGGTCATACTTCGTGGTGCAGCTGCCAGACGGCACTATGGAGAAACGGATGAAGGTATGTTCTGGTTTCTGGAATTATTAGTACAGACTGCAGACATCGAAGTGCCATATTATGGATGAGTAATATATGACTCCACATACTCAGTAAATAACTATCAAGGTCTACTAATATGGAAGACATAAACAGTTGACCTTGAATACTAATACGCTGCGCAAATATTTTCATCAGTAAGAAGCTGTAACTATGGATAACGAGCGCAAAGATGGTGCTGTGAACTGGTGTCGCAAAGTAAAAGTTGTAAAGTCAATATTTTGACGTGTTTACTTTTTAAAAAGCTTAAACGTCAAAATAGTGACTATAAGCAATGAAGTTCATGTTCCATCAAAGTTAAATAAGGTGGCTGCACGGTCCTAAATTCCAATAAACTTCTGCCGCAACTCATGCTCATCTTTTGTAAATCTATTAGAAAAATCATAATACTATTATTAATATTTCCAGGCGCCGCTTAACATCGACCCAGGTGTCCACTCCTCCCTCAACCTGGAGGCTCTGGCGCGCGTACCCACGGTGCCCAACATGCACGGCGTGCCCACCGTGCCCACGTTGCCCACTATTACCGAAGCCAAAGTGCCTGAGGATGATAAGAAGGTATTGGCGTACCTCCACTATCTTATGACCATGCCCATAATTCTGTGAACATGGCCTATACTTCTTATAATTGTATAGGCAGTATGGGCCATGGCCTATGGGCGGCAGCATGGAGCTTATATAGAGAGGAACTGGCCTAAGCAACTGTGCACTGGGATTTTCAACTAGGTCAACTAGGTCATCATTGTGGGCGGAGCTTAAGTCAGTACACTTTCGGCGTTTGTCAGGTGCACACGTAACGAGAATCCCAATAAATTGGTGTTTTCTGCGTTTTTAACAAGGAAAGGATGAAGTATTGTGTTTTACAATGTCAAAATTACTCAGGCAGACGTTCTGATAATATAAATAACATCACATTTCATTCGTAAATAATTTTAAACGTAATTTAAATATAAAAGTTCTAGAATATTTCAGCTTTCAGTGTTAATTATACTACTTGACACTAGATGGCCAAACCTTTGAAAGATAATACAGACGTAAATGCGTTTAATTTTGCATAAGTTTATTGCAGTTATCATACTTGAATACTTTAAATTGTTATACACTTTGTCTTAAATACATTTAATAGCTAAAACGGCACTTATATAGCTTTTATTATGATAGTACTTATAGAGCGCCATCTGTCGTCATCTAGGATAACTATTTGAAACGTAACAATATATCCAGGGCCGTATTTAGAATTAAATTATTTTTAAGGGTGGGTTGCACCAGGGGCGTGGTTAAAGTTAAAGTTAAATTTAAGGTTAAAGTTATAGTTAAGGCTAAATTTAGCTTTAACTTTAACCTTTACTTTGACCGGCGAAATGACAGATGTCTGTTGCGTTTATTTTTTTATTCAAGCTACAGGTAACGGGATTGAGAGCATAAAAACATTTATTATCCATAAAAATCGTCAGAAAAAATATTTCTTATAACAACACAGTAAATTTTCGCGAAAAAATGTCGATTTAAGTAGGTATGAGCGGTTATGGTTATAGTTAAATATGGCGTCCTTAACCAGATATTTGACATTCTGCACTGTAGTTACAGTTAAGTTGGTACAACCCACCCTAAGTATCACAATAACAGTTTTGTTTGCTAATGTTGACGCGCGCTGACATATTATGGCCAGTGCAGCAGTAGGTAATTGATTAAAAAAAATCATGAAAATGTTGAAAAAGGGTACTTATATACCTATTCCTAGATAATACCTAGTACCTATATACTATTCCCTTTCCTACCCTCCCCTACCCTATTACCTCATAAAAGGCCGGCAACGCACTTGCAGCTCTTCTGATGTTGCAACTTGCGAGTGTCAATGGGCGACGAAAGTTGCTTTCCGCCAGGTGACCCGTTTACTCGTTTGTCCCCTTATTTTACATTAAAAAATCGGTCAAAATGCTAACCCAAATTTTATTGATAACCTTATTATAATTCTTAATATGACATTTTTTAAAGTTCTGAGTACGTCCCATAATATTCAAGACAAAATGACATCTAGTGTAAGATATCTGAACTACGTAGTAACATCAACATCGACCTAAGCTAGTAGTTTTGCTTTTAGCCGATAGATGAAATATTGAAAAGTGGGCGGAGCTTGACACCCCCTCACCCCGCAAATTGTCACGCGTCGTTTTATAAGGAAACTTGATTACGACAGCTCCTCTCTATATTAGCTTCATGGGCGGCAGCGTCCTATGGCGTCCTAGGGGGCGGCTGCGTCCTAGCATGGCGCGTAAATAGGCGCGGCAAAATAGTGTAAGTATTGTAATAGTGTAAGTATAAAGTGCCTTATACTCATAAAAAATAAAAATCCGGCCCTCAGCCCTGTGTCACCTACTGGAAACATAATATAACTGTGAAGTTTGGCATAAAAAATCCATACTAATACTATATATCCGAAAATGTGTCTGTCTGTCTGCATACCACTGAACTGAATTGCTTAGCAAAGCTAGATGAATCTTGGTGCATTTAGTCACTTCAATAAAATAATATGGGCGAAATACTTCATATGGCAAAACAACATTTGTCGGGACAGCTAGTATATAATATAAAATTCTCGTGTCTGTGAATTTTAATGAAATTTTGTATGTACATTCGTTAGGCCTGAGAATAGGTTTTTAACTACTTTTTACCAGGCCCTGTATGTATATGTATATGTATGTATGTATGTATGTATGTATGTGTGTATATATGTGGGTATGGATGTTCATCTGTTCCCTCGTAACTTTAAAACTACTTATTATATTGATCCTAGAAATAATGTATATGGCAAAACAATGTTTTCCGGGTCAACAAGTTTTAAATATTAATATGTATTTGTTCAACAACTTTTTATAGTAAACTAATAACATATTTTATATTACAGAAAATCGCCGAAAACGGCAACGGCGCGGCAACACAGATGTCGCGCAACGTGTCGTCGCCGGCGTTCAGCGCGCAGGCACCGGGTCTGCCCAAAAACGGTTCCGTGCCGTTCTTCGACAGACAGAGGAAACAGAGTACTGGCGATAGGTTAGTTAGTGTACAGTTATTTTGCAAGGAGAATGTTTGTCTGTATGGAATAGGCACAGAAATTACTGGGTTTTTGCTGTAAACATATAGAGTGGACAGAGACGGACTTAAGGAAGTCCAACTAAGACTTTTTCGCGATAAAATGTAGGAAATATGAATCCACAGAATCAGATAAAAGAATGAAACATTTTGTTATTATTTTAACTTTTTTAACGTTTAGCTTTATTAATTAGGTACTATTAGTTTACAACGAATATACGGCCCCTAGCTGAATAGTTTTATTCATTACGATTGATTCAATGAATTCAAATTATAAATAAAATGTATGTGTTGTTGTTTTCAGATTTAAACCGTCCTTAGCAGCAATAAAAGCAACGTCCAAAACTTCTATGAGTAGTCAATATCGAAACGATGTAAGTAAATCCTGTGATTGTATATTTTTAATATTATTTATCAGAGTATCTATAAAACTTCAGTACATGCATCTACAGCTGTAATTGTAGAGATGGTGGTCTGGCTCTAACTCGCTTGCTATCCTTGTCATTCCTTAGCTTCCTGTAGGTCTTTCTAAAAAGGATGGTACTCAAATTAAATTAGCGTGTTCGTTTTTAGAAACTTGTAGGATTTAACTTAAATATAAACTATAAGTTTCCAAGCCATAATAATGTAGGTATATATTTTCGACTAGATGATGCCCGCAACTCCGTTGCGCCAAAATTCGTTTATCGCGTGGGAACCGTACATTTTTCGGAATAAAAAGTATCCTATGTCCTTTCCCGGGACTCAAAGTGTATTTATACCTTTCAGCAAAATCGGTTGAGCGGTTTGGACGTGAAGAGGTAACAGACAGACAGATGGATAGATAGATAGACAGACAGACAGACAAACTTTCATATTTATAATATTAGTAAGTAAGTAAGTATGGAAGAATGGAAGTATGGATATGGATAACCATCGTTTAAACACTACTCAATTTATTACAGGACGCGGAAAGTGGCGTCTACAACTCTAAACTCTCTGTCGCGGCACCGCGCGAACCTTCCAGAATGGTCCGGCCGATGTCGCGCAAGGACATCTTCTATTCCGGCTCCGTGCTCAATCTCCCTCAGTACCAGAGCCAGAAGTCCCTCCAGGGGTACAGGAACTCCGTGCTCAGCTTGCCACAGAGCAGACAAACTGGGGATCTGGAGAGGCAAGAACGTGAGTAGCGTTTATGTCTATGGAAATGTAAAGAAATTAACAAGTTTTCGAATTCATCCACATTTCAAATGAACGAATCATAAAACGATATTTTGACATGATACATATTTATCTGTCTTCACAGCGCCTATTTTATTGATAATACAATCGTGAGTATTTTGACACTCAGCCAAAATAAAAACTAATGTCTCCATCTTGTACTGTGCCACTTGAGCCACAGCCGTTATTCACTTATTTATGTCATTTGACATGTAGACGAATGGAGAACTAATCCTTCATTTAAATTAAGGGTAATTCACATCTATGCCACAATTGAGGCGCCAAAAGACTATCGAGTTGACAAAAGATCTTTGTAAGGCTATCTACGATAACTCTCTGAGACCGCCATCTTAAAAATGTGATAATTTCCAGAATACTCCCTATGTCCGTGCCTGTCACTGCCCGCGTCATTCCGGTCGGCGCTGGCTTCGATGCTGGACGTGAGCCTGCTGCGCGACCCCGCCTTCATGCTGATGGGCGTGTCCAACGTGTTCGGCATGGCGGGCCTGTACGTGCCCTTCGTATATATCGTCGACGCCGCGCACACCGC
Organism: Lysandra bellargus; assembly: GCA_905333045.1. NCBI lineage: Eukaryota > Metazoa > Arthropoda > Insecta > Lepidoptera > Lycaenidae > Lysandra > Lysandra bellargus. Next base: position 6,753,715 of record HG995353.1, read on the forward strand.
CGTGAGTATTGTGCGAGCGAGACGCCGCTACCCCGCCGTCTCCCTTGGCGCCGGGCTCGATCCTGTCTTCTGTTGTGCAAGCGTGACAACATAATCTTATAAGACGCATTCTTCCTTTTATTTTTTCTGTCTCCTATGTGGTCGGTATGTTTCGTTGAAGTCATTCTAGTCGCAATGTGTACGTAAAAATGCTCAAATTCATTAACAGTCGTAATCTTTTTACTTTCATTGCCTCACTAATATAAATATAGCGCGATAATAATATCACGGTCCATCGCGTAAATGCGATAGCAATATATTCGTACGTACGCAAGCCACAGATTGCTGAAATTGGACTGAATTTCAGATATCTGTGACTTACGTACTATAATTTTTAAGAATTATTGTGATGCTAGGAATATGAATGATTATTATTAATATAAAGGGTCACACAAATTTAATCAATTTACAAACCTACATAATATTTTTCTAATATAACAACTAATCATCCAAATATCTGATTTCAGGGTGTGGAACAGTCTCAAGCATCGTTCCTGTTATCTATCATCGGTATAACGAACACGGTGGGCCGTATCATGTGCGGGTGGGTGGCTGACTTCCCCTGGATGGACTCGTTACTGCTCAACAATGTGTGCCTAATTATTGCCACGGTAATAAAGCATTTTTAATCGACTCTAAAAAAAGAAGGTTTCTCAGTACGACCGTACGTATATAGCCGCGTACTGACCAAACAAGCAGCCTCGCGAGTCTCGAGCCGCGGCACGCTCGGGCGAGGCAGCGCGTACGTTTGCCCCGGGCGAGGCACGTCTTGACCGACCGAGGATTGGCCTCACGAGGCAGCCTCGCGAGGCTGCTGGCTCAATCAGTTCGCGGCTTATGGTATTGGTCGCGAATAAGTTCGTTGTATGAACCGGTTCTGTTGATTCTTGTTTGTCTTCGGGTATCCCTAAACTAAAAGGTTTATGTTTTACCCGACTCAGTCTATCAGCAGATTTCAGCGGTGGCATAGTCATTTTATAATACCAGTGCCGTTAACATTTCTTTTGTTAAATATTCCAGGTAGCGGTTGGTTTGATTCCTTTCTGCTATTCGTATGGCGCATTCGTAGCGGTTGCTATGGCGTTCGGTCTGGCTATATGTGAGTATCTTTTTGTTATTTTAACTATTTTTTATAAGAACAGTTTGAAAACAAATACGGTCTACGGAAGTATAAATATATAGTTTTAAACCACGTAAATAATTTTTGAAAACTTACAACTCCCAAAACGTCCACCTCTTAAAAACCTCACGCGAAAATACGTTCACAACGCGACTAGCTTTATTATTAGTTTTAGATGAGGAGAGCTATGTTGTTATTAGTTGAGTAAGGCCTGTTTCAATACTTCCTGATAAGTGCCGCATAGGCTATCCACAATTTATCTGACAGAGTAAAGAGTATCTGTCAGATAAGTTGTGTATAGCCAATCCGGCACTTATCAATAAGACGTGGTCAAACAGGGCCTTACTGTTGTAACAACGAATGTGACCACATTTAAATAATTAAACAGCGAAGGTTTATTTGTCTTTGTCTAGCAAATTGAGAACCTTAAATAGTTATAAACTATTAAAGGTTCTCAAATATTTAAATTAATAAATTCCAAATATTTAAATTAATAATGAGTAATAATGCAATTTCAGCGGGCTACATCTCTCTAACGTCGATCATCCTAGTCGACTTACTGGGGTTGGATAAACTGACGAACGCGTTTGGCCTGCTCATCCTGTTCCGTGGTGCGGCTGCCATCGTCGGATCGCCTTTAGCGGGCGCGGTGTACGACGCGACTAAGTCGTACGACGCGTCGTTTTACATGGCGTCCGCGTTCTTCCTAGTGGCCACGCTGACGTCGTTCGCCTCGCCTTTGCTCCGAAGGTTAGTTATTTTAATTGCTTCCGTTATACTTTTGTGGTTATTGTTGAGTCGCCTTTATCGGGCGCGGTGTACGACGCGACCAAGTCGTACGACGTGTCGTTCTACATCCTAGCGGCTACGCTAACTTCGTTCGGCTTGCCTATATTCCATAGGTTAGTTAGTTTAATTACCTAAGTCCTATGTAGTTGAGTCTTTGGTGCGGTTATTATGGGGCCTTATTTTACGGGCTCAATTAACGATAAGTCATACGACGCATTGTTTTACATAGTGTCTGCATTCTTTCGACGTTCCGTTTATCGTAATCTGTAGTAAGAACTTGTAATTTTCAGTTCACTTGTCTACTTGCGCTAGTCTCAGACTATAGTGCAAGTACTCTGCTGTATTCCTTCTCCGTTTTAACGAAATAGAAGTAATAATATTTTCATCAACAGCTGGCTATATAAGCGAAATGATTTTTTGTCTGAATTAATTTTATGCTAGGTATAGTCATTTTATTTTATGGTCGTTAATAGGCGTCGCTTATTATCGACAAAACTCAATAAAATGAATGAAACGTATAATACTTTTTGGCCCTTCCACACGACGTATTTTTTGCGCGCTGACGACGCGCGTTTCTGATGCGCTCGTCTTCTGCGCGTTTTCATCACGTTTTGGCACATATAAAGTTTAAACCTTAGACTGCTTCGCGTTTGCTGAGCGTTCAACTTGCGTTCAAGTATCAATATAAACGAGCGTAAAAAAACCTAGCGTGAAAGGGCCCTAACAAGACGATATCGTATTCCAGGAAAGTCGAGGAAGTCCAACAACCTATGGACGTATTGACCCCCATAGACGAGGACCTCGAGGAGGGCGATGAGGACCCCGACGACACGCCCATCACGATGGGGGCGCGCCCTACCCCCTCTATAGTGCGCACCGCCGCCTCGCCCTCCGACCCGCCCTCGCCCGCCTCCCCCGCCTCACCTCAAGAGCTGTCACAGAGAGAAAGCGTGCTATGAGACTAATAATTACAGGAATTTTTAAAAAGGTCAACGGTAGCTTTCGTGTTTGGATAGAAATTGATTCATAGGCAGGTGACGGATCATTTGGTCGGGTTATGCCAATTCAATGTTAGGCGTGATTTGTCGACTGAGTTTCGAGTCTGCCTATGGTTCAATTCATCTGATAGTACTAAGTAGTAACCCTCTTATTAATAAATATATTCAAACTGCGGTCTGCTTATCTTGTCTGCCATATTGAAACGACACAAGACTGACAGCGGACCTTGAATACGCATATTAAATATCTTTATTGGTAAGAAGTAAAGGATTAGACTGTGCAGTGTTATCCATATGGCGGAATTGCACAGTTGAGCTTAAACCCCTGCTCCGCCTATCATGTCAGAAATCATGTCCGCTGCGAATTTTTGCGTGCTATAATGTGAGCCATAATTTTTACCACGTGCTGCACTGAGTAAGGCCCTATTCTGTGTTCTTCCACTAAACTCCCACTTCCTTATGGCCAAAGTTATAAAACCAATATCAGTAAAGTTACTTGTGGAATTTTGAAAAATCATAAGTTCTTTACATTGCTCGATAGTTTATTGACATTATAATGACATTCACTTAGATTTTTAATCTCATTATTATATTAAAATCAAAAGATGCACTTTTGTGACAAAAATACCGATTACATAGTTTTCTATATTATGTACTTAAGTGATGTTTTACTGAGATTAAAAATCTAAAGGCTAAATAAATCACAATTTCACTAAAGTCTGTGTTAGTCGTTTGTAAAATTATTAAATTTTAATATGACATACAAGGCTTTATCGTGCTTTGGTGAAATTGGCGCTAATAATTCTCGTAACATTTCAATTCGCAGTATAAGTTATAACCATATACTTTGTCCCACTCGCATGAGAGACGAAAGCCATACTGCAAGTTGAAGTGCCAGATTTATTATCAGTAAATGAGAATTTGTTGAAACTTCTAACAAAGACCTCATGTCGGTCTTCCGTATTGTCCACTGAACGAACTGATTTGTTAATGCTAAGTAGTAAGTAATGCCTTGATTACACCATATTATACCTACCGAGTAGAGTGGCAACACAGTTCAAACACACCGAGTGCTCGGCAACTGTCTCATCACTTTACTCGGTTAATGTTATCAGGGCTTAAATGCTAAGCTGTTAGGGAAGATCCATTAAAATGTGCTACAATTTTTACATAAAGCTTAGGGCCTTATCACACTCGCGATTAGCGAGCGATTTGAAAGCGACGCGACTGCGCAGTGCACACGCCACGATGACGCCGCGATTGCGCGGCGTGCACACAGCTTGCCTTCCGCGTTTTGGACACTCAGTAGCAAAATGGATACAATGTCACATCCCTAGACGAGTATACAAAATGGCGTCCACGCCACGCCGCGACGTCGCTGCGCTGTCGCGGCGTGTGCGCTGCGCAGTTGCGTCGCTTTCAAATCGCTCGCTAATCACCAGTGTGATAAGGCCCTTATAAACGTCAATTACAATTTGGATGCTATTGTCATAATTATAAAATTTCCTAAAATGATTGACTCAACTAGATTAAAAAAATACTTTTTGCATCCAATACTTGTAACGAAATGAGTGACATAATCATGTAGTTGACGAATTATACATAGCTCAAAACTATTAGAGAACTTACTTGAACTTAAAAATATTGACTCTTCTGTAAAATGTCCGACAAACTAAAATATCAGTAAGTATGTACTCTGATTTATGAATTAAGTATGTAAAGATTACAGTATAAATCATTTTCTAATAACAGGTGAAGAAAAAGTAATTATTTTAAATCAAATAATACGTATGCTGTGGCGCAGGCGCCGTGCAAAAAAAAAAAAAACAAAAAGGTAAAAAAAAAACAAACAAAAGTATTTAACGATAAAAAATATACCAAAAATGTATTTTAAACTATTAATTTTTCAATACGATCTCAGTAATGTTTGCAGCTTTTATCGTAGACGCTTTTTGAAAGATTTTGTAGTTTTTCCACGGCATAACATAGCTGATATTGCATAATAAGATGTTTGGCTATAGAATACACATTGATAAATTAACATAACTTTTTACTTGACACGCATCTGTTTCCATAACCGACTACAAAAGGAGGTTATTGTTTGTCTATATGAGTAAGTGAGACAGCAATAGTATTACGCGTAAATGAGTGTCTTTTCAACCATGTGTGTATTATTTTACATTCTAATAATGTTTTAAAGTAATGAAAATGGATGAAATTAAGTATATAATATTTAGGTGCTGCCAGAAAAGATTTTGTAACTTTCTTTAATAGCAGTTGGTATGGTGTTAAATGATGATGATTCAAGTGTTGATTTGGAACGAGCGTGAGAATGTATTGAAATAATAAAAAGGGCTTTCTTTAAATATATTGGAGGTTGAGGACCACTTAAGCTATTTTGCGTGAGAGTTAATCGTTCGTCAAAATATAACAAAAAACGAGCAGGATATCATGATAATTAATCTACATTTGACTTTACTCCAGGCGCGTGTGGCGTGTGCCTATACCGCTAAGTGTGCCTAATAATATTTGTGTGGGTCTTATTGTTGTTATTTTTATTTACGTTTTATATTCAATACGTTCTCACAGCTTGTATAGTATTTAGAGTAAACACAAAAACGGTACAATAAAATTGTTAAAATAGTATAATAAATAGTAGTTAAAATAATTATTATTTCTGAAAGATTATCAAAATAATATATTTTTGATTAAGTACGAAGCGTTCCGTTTTTGTGTTTAATCTAGCCATGTGATGCCTAATTTTACAAACTAGATAGGGTAGTATTAAAATATAAATATAGAATTTTATAAAACAAAATTCATATAAAGTGACAAAAAAATAAACATTTCTATAGCCCTTCGTTTCAAAAACTTGCAATAATTTAAGCATCATATAATTTGCAGAATTGTCCTAAACTGTGATGTTAATATTTATATTCTCTATTTTTCACACTTTTATCAAACAATCCATCATTCTTTCACGTTATGTAAAAAAAAAATCTTATGCCATAAGTGTCAACGAGAATGCCTAATTTTTGTTAACTATTTTTGATATAATCCTGTTTCATTCGCTCACACGTCATCGCGAGTGAGTAAGTGAGGCAGCATAACTACGAAACCAGATTAACTGCTGTGACGAATATTAATTAACCCATCAAGCCTCATAAGATCACCGCTGATCGCGACAACAATAGAATAACAATAGATTTCAAGAATCCGCGATCGAAGGATTAATTAACTGTAAATAAATGAAGATTTTGACATAAGCTCCAGGAATTCCAGGATACATATCTGTCATAATCTTCATTTTATTACAGTAAAGTAATTAATATTAGTCTCAGACTGCGGCAGTCAGTCACAAGTAGTTACGAGAGTTGGGCTGCAAGTAAATTATTATTAATTATTATTTGTGTAGCTTTTTGTTGCGAAGGGATTATAATGTATAAACATTGTACAATATGTCATAGACCATAACACGATAGAGTTAACTCATATTGTAGATAATTTTTATTTTTTAACACGTTTACCAAAAATCCTGGAATTGAAACTGATTGCGAGCAATAATTTAACGTTTTAGACATCATAGTGAATGGAGAGTGTATGTGCCATATGAAATCAGATGTCATGTAAATGTATAAATTATCGAGATAAATAAATAAAGAATTTAGTGATTATTACTAATTATATTTGAGAGAGAGAGTTTTTTATTTATGATATTCATTAAATCTTTATTCTCTTTTATAAAACTAAACTTTAGATTTGAACCACAGTCGCCCTCTAGTAGACGTTGGTGGAGATAATCTTTATTTATTTATTTCGATAATAAAAAACTAACATTAGCCGTTACTCAAATGTAGGTACTTATAGTGTGTACTTAGATAGTGACGACATTAAAAAAAATTGTAGAACGTAGGTGAAAATAGATGAAAATCAATCTTTAATATTGTGTAATTTATTGAAATGATGACATTGCGGTTTATTTTTTTATCTGCACATTTTGTAAATACACCTTTATGTAAACATAAGTAATAAGTGAATATTTTTAATAATTTATTTATATAGTTTCATATTACTACAAATTTAGAAAAATTAGGACCTTGCTGATATGAAATACAATTAAATTGCTTATAAATCTTTACCACGCATACATTTTATATGCAAAAATCATTTTTTTCAAACGCAAAGAGCTTATTGGTTAAGCTAACTATTTTATAACGGGAAACTTAATTTTCATTTCATTATTTTCAACACACAAAATATCTTGGATGTTTTCATCGACAAGACCAACTGTTATAAGGCCAAAACAGTATGAAGAATGTAATTACATAATATGAAATGTATTAAAAAATTGTAAGATATAGCAACAAAACTGGCGATAAAATAAGGATGTGTGCCATTTGTAAGAACAAACTTGTACAATATACATGTAGTACTTGCTAGACATAATGTATAGAAAACCCATTTTTCGTTCTACTTTTCATAGTTCTTAGCACGGTCCTTTGTTATGTAATAATCTTTATTTTAATTGAGAATACAGCAAATTTAATATATAAAAATATAACAAATTCGTGCTAAGAATTCTGGAAAGAATGTTATTTCGTGACATAATAATTATTATGAGTCGAAAGAGAGTTTTAGACAAGTGGCTTGAAAGCAAAAGGATAGAAATAAAAGAAATGTGTTATAGTTCGTTATGTCAATCCTTAGATACATCATACAAAGCGTTTTTATTTCTAATCGTTAGCTTATGTCACTTATACCTGTCCTTATTGTCAAATGATGAATCCAACGGTTTAATATAAACATAACTTTAATGATAGCAGCCACGCAGTCAATTTAATCGAAAACCATGATATACCAAAAACCATTAGTATGTGCTCATAGTATTTACGCCAAACTGGATGCTAGAAAATCTTTAGATACTCACCACTAGCTGTCTAATGTAAATATTGTGCTAATTTAAATGAAAATAATAATTTAAGATTCAGAATATAGTTTTTGACAAAGCTGTGAGTTAGCAAATGGTTTGTTTTATTTTTATATGTAGATATATTGTAGATGCAAGTTTTCTAGCATCCGGTTAATATATTTTTGTGTTATATTGCATAATTAAGTTAGGTATAGACCGTGCGGTAAGAATTATCTAGAATATGTATGTGGGTTACTCTATTCTAGCGCGGAGTTGGTCAAACGAACATGAGCTTTACATTATTGACATAAGAGTGAATTTGTTTCGTTGATTTTTATATTGATCGTTTTCAGACCCTTTACTCAGCGCTAGTATGAGGTGAACCAAAGGCATTATGTGATAACGATGCGAAAATATTATTTCTTTTATAAAAACTGTAACTATATAACGATTATTATTGTATAGTTTAAAATTGTATAAATGCATTATTATTGGGAAGTTACTATTGAATGTTGTTATATAGCTTTATAAACCAAAAGTGTTATTGTGTTTTTTAAAAAAACTGTTAGGAATGATAATAGACGATGATAATAATGGATAATGATGTAATTATATTTCAATTTACGTTGTAAAATACTATTTGGGCTAGTGTAGTCACTAGTTTACTATGTTTGTGCTGAAAATTGTTTGATCTGTATTTCCTCTTACTTGGACACAGTGGCGCCATCTGTTAATCAAGAATCATAATATTATTATCATGAATCAGACTACATATTGTAATATTTTAAAAGATTTATTCTGAGCGCTTAAGTTTCAGATTTTTTATAAAATGGAAGATGTATATTATTGCATAATGTATAATGTATGTACTTACCGTGTGACAATTACGTGCAATTTTTTTATAAGTAATTATAGACCAAGCTAGAGGGCGCTACCTGTGTCCTAGTCGAGAAAAGTTATATTATTATGATAATAAATTAAATAGCAGTCTTATAAATTTCAACTTATGAAAATATAATAAATAAAATATGAAAAACATTATACTTAATTTTGTTGTGTTTTATAAATGACATGTCCCATTTTATAATAATTAAGTACTTATGGTTTGATCGTGATGGTTTTTAATATGGCTTTACGTGAAAGTATTTAAAGAAGTGGCATTGAATGTTGAAAGCTCACATAAATTTTTTAATCTAAATAAGGCAAAAACAAGAGATGTAAGATGTGAAATGAAAAGATACGTTTTTAATTACTGTAGTTTTGAAAAAAATAACTAAACTTACGTGACTGTTGTATCTTGTTTTGAAATACTCTTTTTAGTACTGGCTCAAAGTATTTTTCTACTGTACCTAGTACGCTTGTTTACACATTTAATCCAATTTAGAAAATAAATTACTCTTTCTATCTAACATGGTTCTTTTTTATTTTGAATTAAAAAAATGGCGTAACGTTATTCGATTTTTAAATCGCATTTTTTTTTCTAAATTATTATAAGTAAATGCCTTGAATGTGTAAGAAGCTGGTTAGACAGTTTTTGTTTTTGCTTGTCACGCTACGCTTTGCTAAAATACAATATGGTTCTACAAGCTGTTGTTGATAATAATGTCCACCGAATAGATATTTTGTAAATAAATTCATTAAATGATAATGATGACTGATCATTGTTTTATTTGACTAAGTACTAGATGAGGCCCGCAACTCCGTTGCGCCAAAATTCGTTTATCGCTTGTGAACCGTACATTTTTTCAGGATAAAAAGTATCCTATATGTCCTTTCCCGGGACTCTTAAGTCCATATCAAATTTCATTGAAATCGGTTCAGCCGTCAGCGGTTTAGGCGTGAAGATGTAACAGACAGACAGACACACTTTCGTATTTATAGTATCAGTAAAATATGGGCTTAGTACCTACAGAAACACCGTCCACCAAATAAATAATGATTAACTGCCGCACTCAGAACGTCTAATTATTTACGGTACCTACTATGATTACTTAAATGAAAATTTTAACAAATAAGTAAATATTAAAGCACAAAATCTTCATATTAATACTAGATGATGCCCGCAACTCCGTTGCGCCAAAATTCGTTTATCGCGCGGCAACCGTTCATTTTTCCGGGATAAAAAGTATCCTATGTCCTTTCCCGTGACTCAAAGTATCTCCATACCAAATTTCTGCCAAATCGGTTCAGCTGTTCGGGCGTGAAGAGGTAAAGACAGACAGACACTTTCGCATTTATAATATTAGTATGGATGTAATTAGTATTCGTCTCTGAGTGCGGGCTTGCAGCAGATACAGAGGAAACTTTTGGTTGTTTGTTTCCTTGCCTTAAATTGAAATGTCGAATATTTTTTGCGTGCTTGGCTCGCAAAACCTAGGGGAGCCCAGCTCAAAGCGGCCATAGGAGGCAAAGCGGCCACCCTTAATATTTCGGTTACTTATGAAGGCAGAGCAACGTTGCTGCTCTAGCGCATAGTGAACATCCCGCCCAGCCCCGCTTCATGATGCGGTAGTGGTTGGGGAAGGCGCGAGCTTGTAGCGCCAAAAATATTGGAATTGCACGTTTTATTAAAAAAATGCAAGGTAAATTCTTCCTGTTTTAATTATTTTCTTGTATATTTGAATTCTTTTATTTTCCCGGTGTCGTTGCTTATCTATTTAGCTTTATCTATGATGTTTTTATTCTGGAGTATGATAAAAAATGCGAAAGAAAATTATGTTTAAAACAGAACAGTTGCCAAAGGGCAAAGCGGACCGGGCAAAGCGGCCAATAGGCCCCTAAGCTAAATGATAGTTTTATATGATAATTACTGAAAACTATTTTTAGATGGTGAACAAACTATGAAAAGAAAACTATCCAGGGCTTATGGGAAGAGACTACGATGGCGCGAGCTATTAAAGATTTTCAAGAAAATTGGGGTTCAGTCAAATTAGTAGAAAACACAAACATGGTCATACTTTAAGGAGACATTTAAAAACAGGAATATATCGATAAAAAAAGTTTTATTGATATATTTTGACTATTTTTATTTTAGAAGAGTTGATTATTTTTTATAAAAAACATGTTGTGATTGTTGGAAGATAAACTCCTGTCAAGGAACCTCAGAAACCGGGCATAAGCGATAAAAGAGCCAGTTTATAGAATTGTTTTTAATAAATACCTATTTTCGAACATTTTTAGCATTCATTTTATCAAAAAATATATTTATATATTAGAAAAAAATACCATTTCGTGTGAGCATTTGGGCTGGCCACGTTGCCCTTACCCCTATGGCCGCTTTAGGCGGGCCCTCGGGCAAAGCGGTTTTTTGACAGGTTGTCGTAATATGTGAATCATGAGCTAATTTTAAGATTTAGGTCGATATGAATCATACATAGCAGAAATATAATAAATGCACTATCTGGTAGCACATTTTTTATTTTTAAATATATAATATTTCGTCTTTTTTTCAAATTGAAAGCTAAGGTGGCCACTTTGAGCTGACCTCCCCTACCTTGTACCTAGTTATCTAGAAAAGAAGCGATAGCTATAGTCTAATTTTGTTAAAGCTTCCAGCCTAATATTTTCCTACATTAATTTTGTTAAGAGACCCCGTATGGTTTATATTATAATAATTGATACGGCTCATATAGCCGTAGCAAAGAAGTTAAGACTAGCATGCTAATTAGCCATAGAAATTAGAAACGACTGAGCGCGTCGTGGCCATATATTATGGCGCCTGCGAGCTAACACACTGCAAAGTGCAAACTATCTTGACGTGCTTTCACGTTACAGTGTCTCTCAATCTTATGTGGAAAAAAAAGGATGGACATTTCAAAATCATAACATTATATTGACGACCTTAGCAATTGAGTACTTAATCTTCAAAATTCACTTGGTTTAGTTCGGAAATTAAACAGCTAATTATTGGTAGTTATTAAGTTTGAATTTTGCTATCCCAGCGAACTTCTGAAACGAAACAGGTGCAACAGAAAATAAAAAAATAAGAAAATTTATTTAAATAGGTATAGAGCCCTAGTGGCGGCGTAAGACCTACATTTTATGTGGGCGAAATATTGTATTTTGCGAGGCCTCCTGATGGATGATGTCAGAAGTCGGATCTTGTTTAAAGATTTTTTTGATACTCGTAAATCCTTAAAAAAACGCGCTGTCCAAGGGGCTGTCTAAGACCGCGAGGCCGTGGGCGGTCGCCCACACCGCACACGCCTTACTTCACCTCTGTTTGGTACAACTAATATATTATATTATGTGCCTCTGTAGAGCCCTATTGCAAATATTCAAGAGAATATTATTATAGGCTTTAGGAAACACTGACTGTTGTAGGTACTAAATGGCACTTTTTTCTTAGCTATTACCCGCCGAGGAATGCTGTCCTCACCAGATAGGTATATTTTTATCATCATCTTAATTACAGTTTCTTCATATCTCATACATTTTCTAAATCCTTATCTTGACCGTTTTACCTTTAGTCTACCTATATAGATCTCATTTTATACTCGCCTTATAAATTATAAGTATATCTAACGAAGAAAGGTTTAGGAAGAGCTCTGCACTGTCCTTTCAAGTGACACAGAGTTCGGAGTTGGAGTAAACATTATGTTGTCCCAAAACAAAAGACTTGTTTTACCTATAAAGGTAAAGTAAAAACACTGAAGGAAAAACTTAACAGGTTTCCATTTTTCACTAACGAAACCAGGCAATGCTTAAACCTAACAAAATGATATAATATGTATTAACCTATATCTATAACTACGTATTTATTTTTTGTCGTCTCGTAATAAAGAGAAAAAACTGTTTTAGTGAGTAATAATTACACAAACGATTTAGAAGATAAAGCTAAATGAAGGCAACAGTTAAATTGCTTTGAAAAGACGTCATCCAGTAAATACAATATTGTGGGCTTTTCCAATACTGTTCCAAACTCCAAAGTACCTAAGTAATTAAAATTAATTTATAATGATCTCTTCATATTTAAACACAGCTATTAACTACTATAGTTACGTTTAAGGTTCTTAATTGTTAAAACATTAATGTTAGTTAAGGGTCCGTATACGAAATTTGCCGATTTCGCTGATTTAACAGACGTGATTTAACAGTTAAAATACAGTATTTCTATAAGTTTTAATGCACGACATGTCAAGATCATTTCAATTATAATCTAATGTTGGAGCTAGATTTTTTATTTTTTAAAGTATTTTTAAATAATCCAACTCAAACCCGCGACAGTTTTGTGATTTTTGCTGTAAAAGGTTTAGAATAACACCTGTTCATGGATTGTATTGACGTCTTAACGGTATGAAAAAAATACAATGTACTGTTGAGAAAGTCGTCTATAAAATGTTGGAATTATTTTTTACCACTTTAATATGAAATAGTTGAGTAAAAAAATATGTAACTCGGCAAAATTTTAAAGAAAATGGGCAAAGAATTGCAGTTAATTTCGGCAACTTGGAGCTGTAATTCATAAAAAGAAAACGACAGAAATAGTCTATAGATAAAATTCTATCCAAGAAAAAAAAAAATAAAAAAAAAACAAATTGTGCCAAAAAACACGATTCAAAACAACCTAAATCTCACATTATATTACTCGCCGCAAGGCTCGAGTCGGCTTTCCGCGCTTAAGTATATTTTAAATCTAATAATTAATATATATATATTTTTTAAGTCTAATAAGGGGAAAAAACCTACTAATATTTCTGTAGCGAACCTTTGCAATTTCGTATTCATCGGCAAAATTTCGTATACGGACTCTTAAGGACTACATGATGCACGCAAATCCGTCGCACAAAAACTCTTATCTTAGGAATCGTACATTTTTAGGGTTCCGTAGTCAACAAGGAACCCTTATAGTTTCGGTCTTTCCGTCCGTCTGTCTGTCCGTCTGTCTATCCGTCTGTCTGTCCAATGTCCATCTGTCTGTCTGTCTGTCTGTCTGTGGTTTTGCTCAGAGACTATAGGACCTACAAAGCTGTAATTTGGCATGAATGCACGTATTAATAACGGCAACAAAATGGTACATTAAATCATTAAAAAAAATAATTATAGTACCTTCCCTACACATCAGTTGGATAGGTTTTTAAAAATATTATGAGTATTTATAGCTCATTTTCCGATGTAGTGATCCGTTTGTGAAATATTAAGTTTTAAATGGAAGTTTTAAGTGGAAAAAAATTGAGTGTCCCCCCCCCCCCTTCTACCAGCTAAACCGTTGCTTCTGGAAATGTGAAAAAATTCACGAGAGTAGGAAATGTCTGAGTTTAAGGCGACGCCTTGATAATTTGGCTATAGCGATGCCGATTTTTCTCAGCAATGACTAAAGCTAAGAAACTAAAGTTCATTGTCAGTATTCAACATGTCTTTGTCTTTGAATTGCCCATAGCATAACACGATTGGACAACTTTTATAACACAGAATTATCAATCGAAAAGACCTCTGTAAAAAAAGGGATTCCTATTTTTCCAACAGAGGAGAGTGATTTAAGGTTCCAAAGTTTGTACATAAATTGGTTGAAGCATACACTTTAATATGTGCATAGCTTATATGAAATGTATTTATGGTTTTTAAATTACGCGACAAAAACCATTTTATCGCTTACGCCCTTTCCATTTTTTGCTGTTCCATTGCTTATTTTCTATGAGAGGCCGGCCCGGCCTTTCATAGAAAACAAGCAATCTAAAACATATCCAACACGGTTTCTTACTTTAACGTGGCGTCACCTTAAAAGGAAAATTATCACGGCTAAGAAGACTTCATAAGTTATTGAGTAATAGTCGATCAACTAAAAAAATGTATTCGGCGAAGTACAAAGGAACTTTTTGTTCAAATTCCTTTGAAAATGACTGAGATGATTTATTTATTTATTTATTTATTTATTATTAAAGCTAATTAAAACGGGTTACCCCAATTACAATAATTAACTACAACTAACACTATCTTAACTTAAAATTAATGATAACATTGTCACAAAAAATACACAAATAGTTAACTACACAAATTAAATAGTAACAGAAGATACCCTTTCATACTTATTTTCACAGAATCTTATACATACTCTCTTCACATCCATCCACTTATCAGCAAATACATCACACTCAGGATTGGCCGACAGAAGGGCGTTGAACAAGTTTAATGCTCGGTACAGTGGGGACTCAGCTCTCGCGACAGTCCGACATGTCGGCAGTGCGAATAATTTTGGCCGACGGCTAGAACGGTGCTTCAAATAGTTATCAGGCACATACAAGCGGCAAATTAAGGCATGGAGTTCGGGGCAATCTATTATGTCGCGAAGAATTTTTAAGGCAACCAATATTAGGTCTACACCTCGTCGGACCTCTAGGGATTGGTAACCCAAGATACCCAAAAGATAACCCGTTGGGTACATGTAAGGGTAGTATCCATACACTTTTCTAAATAAAAATCTTAGAAACGCCTTTTGAATTTTTTCTAGCATCAGGGTTGATGTAGCTGTATAAGGAGCCCAGACACACGTATCTGTTTCCAGCTTGCTGCGTACTAGTGCGTTGTACAGCAATTTTATAACAGCGGGATTTTTAAAGTCCCTAGCGTTGCGAAGTACAAAACCTAGACGTTTAAAACTGTCTTGAGCCGTCGCATATATGTGGTCCTTAAACGTAAGAGTTTTGTCAAAGTACACCCCCAAGTCCTTGATACAATGGACACGGGATATAATATGACCATCCATAGAGTAATCAAAGATGATCGGGTGTAGCTTCCGCCCATAAGTCATTACGCTACACTTATTCATATTAAACAAAAGGTTGTTGGAAATACTCCAGCGTACTATAGCATCCAAGTCCTTTTGCAGAAGAAGACAGTCATAAAGAGATTTTATGATCATAATAATCTTGAGGTCGTCAGCATACAATAAACACTTAGCAAACTTAAGATGTTGTTAGTGATGTTGTTAGTAGTGTAAAACACGTTATAAATGTACATTCATTGACCATACAAAAATTAAAAAAAAACCGGCCAAGTGCGAGTTGGACTCGCCACTGAAGGGTTCCGCAGCAGCAATAAGGTTTATTTCTATAAAATTTTTGATTTATTTTTATATTTTAGTTGATTTAATGAAAGTTAAATTAAGGTTTACCATTTATGACGTATAAAAAAAACTACTTGATAGATCTCGTTCAAACCAATTTTCGTTGGTAGTTTTTATAGTAATGTACTTACATCATATATTTTTTTTAGAATTATCATGCCCCGACTTTAGAAGTTAGAGGGGGGGGGGGACACACATTTTACCACTTTGGAAGAGTCTCTCTCGCAAACTATTTAGATTAGAAAAAAATGATATTAGAAACCTCAATATGATTTTTGAAGACCTATCCATAGATACCCTACACGCGTAGGTTAGCCGAAAAAATTTTTTTTTGTTTCAGTTATACCTATGGGGACCCCTAAATTTTTTAATATTTTTTCCATTTTTGTATCAAAATCTTAATGCGGTTCACAGACTACATCTACTTACCAAGTTTCAATAGTATAGCTCTTGTGGGACCAATGATGTGGGTGATGATGTGTGGAGGCCGAAGGAAGATCTTCCGACCGAGTGAGGTGGTATGCCCGGTCAGGCCGAAGCCCACGTGATACATTTCAGCTGTCGTATATATACCGACGCGCTTAGAAAACTTCGATAGCGCGATGCAGGAATGTTAGGCGAATTGTGGGTACCGCCACATCACTCCCCCCCGAAGACCGGAGGTTGAATCTTGAAGTCTTGTCGCTTGAGTCACCAGTGCCAGAGAGTTCCAGTGAGTCGGAACTGTTGCAGTGAGTCCCAGTGAGTCGGAACTGTAAGCTGCTGCACGGGATCCAGTGAGTCGGATAAGCTGCCGTGCAGGGCCGATGCTACGTGCTGACCAGGAGAGATGTGCTCTGCTTGCTGACCGGTCGGTGTAGATGATGCCGATACGGAGTCGCCCAGGCCGCGGTACATTGCGGCTAGTGGACGAGGTACCCGATGAGGCGATGCTGGCTGGCGCGGTGCGGAGGGGCGGGGAGTGATGATGATGAAGGAGGCGTGTTCTGTCGAGGGTCACCAATGTGGGAATAATGGGTTAAAACGTTAAACTCTTATAGTTTCGGAGAAAAGTGGCTGTGACATACGGACGGGCAGACAGACAGACATGACTGTATAATGAATCTATAAGGGTTCCGTTTTTGCCATTTTGGCTACGGAACCCTAAAAACTAGCGGTACTACGGAACCCTATATTGCGCGTGGCCCGACACGCACTTGACCGGTTTTTTTTTCGGTATAAAAGTATGCTATGTCCTTTCTGTGTTCTCAAAGTATGTCCATACAAATTCGGTCAGCAAAATCGGTTTAGCGGTTTAAGCCTGAGGCAACAGACGTGTAACAGACAGACTTATATATACTTTCCCATTTATATTTCAGTACCTACATCTCATTTATATATATATTTTTTTAAATTAAATAAGGGGGCAAACGAGCAAACGGGTTACCTGATGGTAAGCAACTACCGTCGCCCATGGACACTCACGACATCAGAAGAGCTGCAGGTGCGTTGCCGGCCTTTTAAGAGGGAATACGCTCTTTTCTTGAAGGTTTGCAGGTCGTATAGGTCCGGAAAAACTGCTGGTGACAGTTCATTCCAGAGTTTTACAGTGCGCGGTAGAAAGTTACGCGAAAAACGCACTGTGGAAGACTGCCACTCATCAAGGTGATGAGGATGATATGTTTTTCGCGTGGGACGATGGCGAAAAGTTGCAGGTGGTATGATTCCGAACAATTCCTCAGAGCACCAGCCGAGCGACCCTTACGGAACCCGTATTGTTTGTCGCTTAGTAATCCCTGGCCGTCCAAGTATCGAAGAAGCTGGCTATTGATAATGGATTCCATTATCTTCGAGAAAAGAGAGGTTATAGCGATTGGTCTGTAGTTGGAAGGATTTGAGAGGTCACCTTTTATATTTAGTAGTTTTGCATGTATTTCAATTTCATCTTTCATTCATCATTCATTCATCATTCATTTCATGAATTTCATAGAATTTTTTTTTACGTAGCAAATCTACGCAGCGTAGCCATGCGTAGCAGTATCTACAAACTATACTTACTCAAAAATAGAGCTTGGTTTTTCCATGCCCTACCTTACGGATCTATTTTCATGAATATACATATGGATACATTTTTTGCTTTCAATAATAAACGTAACGGATATAACCGGAAAATAAATTTACAAGCCCTCACGTATATTTGTATAAATTTACAAGCCCTCATATATATTATATACTTACATAATATTTAACAGTAAATAATTAATTGTTACTTATTTATCTGAGGTCTGCGTCGAAGAAATACCCAACCGTCAAATATTCTACGTTTCAATTTTCAAAGTCCACGAGGCACGATATGAGTGGAAAAACCTTATATAATATTTTTTGTTTGAGTTGCTGCTTAATAATTGATTAAGGCCACCTATTGTACGTTTTCATTCAACTCGGAGGCCGATCGTCATTTATCAATAAATTGTAATTAAACTCGACAATCGCCACATTTTTTGTTAATTACAATAAATTTTAATTGTTTATACAGAAATCTGTAATGGATACTTTAGGTCTTATAGAGGTTTATTGTTTTAATAGTTGTTGTTACATCATTGTCATTTTTAATTTTAAAAGGTAGTCATTACTTATGAATTAGTTATTGCATTGCTGCACGTTTAGAGATTTACTGTCGCACTTAAAGACGCATATTATTTACTTAACTGTAATTAGTTACTTAAATGGAGAATTTGACACAAACCCCATTAGTGCAGTCGCCAGAGGTTTTAACCTCCGAAAATTGTAATAGCGAATGGATTTTTGTTTTTGAGATGTCATTTTCTTTTTTACACTATAACTTGCAAAGTTTACCAAATTTTTTTTGTGCTTTTAATATTTTAGTTACTTAATTAAAAATTAATAAACATTTAAAACCGGTCCAGAATTTTTTTTCTTGTTCCTGTTATTTAATGACTTTTATCCGATTGTTTACGTTGAAAATTAACCAAATACACAATTTTTAAAAGAGAAAGTTTGCTTTGCTAAGCTAAATACAACTATAAGGTTTTTGCAAAGTTTTTAGAGATTAACGCTCGCCGTAACCAAGATAGAAGGGTTTGGGTGGATTTAAGGGTTGTTACGAAAAGTGTGTTAAATTTACTTGTTGTGCGTATTTAATTTTTAGAAAAATGATAACTTTTAAGTACTTAAAAGCGTTTAAATATCTCCAAAAAATGTGTAAAATAGACCGAAAACATTTTTCTATATTTGTTGAGAATTTATTTAAGCGAGAGCTAAAACATTAAATGCATCGACAAATGAAAGATTTTTTCTAGTCTTTGAAATATATTTAAACTTCCTACTTAAAGCCAGAAAAAAAATTGGGTGCTACAAATCTCACGTACATACTAAAGACGCATGCTGCGACCTATGTTTAGAAAATGCTTACCTGAATACAAAAAATAGCAGTTCTTAACCTAATTTTTTATTTTTTTCCTTTAAGTATGTTTTAGCAAATATAATTAATAAAGAAAAAAAAATAAAAAGAAAATTATGCTGTAAAAACCTACTTAAAACCAGAAAAAAAATTGGGTGCTACAAATCTCACGTACATACTAAAGACGCATGCTGCGACCTATGTTTAGAAAATGCTTACCTGAATACAAAAAATAGCAGTTCTTAACCTAATTTTTTATTTTTTTCCTTTAAGTATGTTTTAGCAAATATAATTAATAAAGAAAAAAAAATAAAAAGAAAATTATGCTGTAAAAACCTACTTAAAACCAGAAAAAAAATTGGGTGCTACAAATCTCACGTACATACTAAAGACGCATGCTGCGACCTATGTTTAGAAAATGCTTACCTGAATACAAAAAATAGCAGTTCTTAACCTAATTTTTTATTTTTTTCCTTTAAGTATATTTTAGCAAATATAATTAATAAAGAAAAAAAAATAAAAAAATATTATGCTGTAAAAACCTAAATAAAAGAAATAAAATACAGATTTTCTTCGAAATATCCGTGAAAAGTTTGTGCTACATTTTCAGAAAATTAAATAAGGTAAGAGCTAAAAAGTTATACACATTAAGAAATAGAAGGCTTTGTTAAGCCTAAAAAATAATTTTAAACTTCCTATTTAACACCAAACAAAAATAGGAACGCCATTTACCTGGCGAGGCACACAAGCACATTTGGAGGTATGCTCATCTACATACAAAAATATTGATTTTAAATCCAAATTATATATTTTTTCTAATTATTTTTCTTTCTTTGGAATATAAGCAACTATACAAATCAAAAAAATATATATATATTTTATTATCTATACTAATATTATAAAGCGGAAGAGTTTGTTAGTTTGTTTGTTTGTTTGTTTGTTTGAACGCGCTAATCTCAGGAACTGCTTGTCCGATTTGAAAAATTCTTGCAGTGTTAGATAGCCCATTTATCGAGGAAGGCTATAGGCTATATTTTATCACGCTAAGACTAATAGGAGCGAAGAAATAGAGGAAAATGTGGAAAAAACGGGGGAAAATTATTTGAAAGGGATTATTTGAACGCGCTAATCTCAGGAACTATTGGTCCGATTTGAAAAATTTTTTCAGTGATAAGTAGCTCATTTATCAAGAAAGGCTATGGGCTACATTTTATCACGCTACATATAATAGGAGCGAAGAAATTGAGGAAAATGTGGAAAAAATGGGGGAAATTATATGAAAGGGCTTATTTGAATGCGCTAATCTCAGGAACTACTGGCCCGATTTGAAAAATTCTTTCAGTTTTAAATAGCCCATTTATCAGTAAAGGCTATAGGCTATATTTTATTACGCTACAAGTAATAGGATCGAAGAAATAGAGGAAAATGTGAAAAAAACGGGGGAAATTATATATGAATGGGCTTATTTGAACGCGCTAATCTCAGGAACTACTGGTCCGATTTATAAAAATCTTTCAGTTGTAGATAGCCCATTTATCAAAAAAGGCTATACGCTATATTTTATTACGCTAAGATTAATAGAAGCGAAGAAATAGAGGAAAATGTGGAAAAAACGGGGGGAAATTTTATTTGAAAGGGCTTATTTTAACGCGCTAATCTCAGGAACTTCTGGTCCGATTTGAAAAATTCTTTCAATCTTAGATAGTCCTTTTATCAAGGAAGACTATATAGGCTATATTTTATCACACTAAGAATAACAAGAGCGAAAAAATAGAGGAAAACGGAGAAAATTATATGAAATTGCTTATTATCTTTAACTACTGGAGCTATTTTTATGTTATTTGGCAAGTGAAGGAACATAGGCTATTTTTGCGGAAAAATGTACGGTTGTGTGAAATTTCTAAATTACGCGAGCGAAGCCGTGCGGAACAGCTAGTTTGGCTATATATTTAAAAGAAATAAATATGCAAATTTTCTTCAAAATTTTACTGCTTATGAGTTTACTTGAAGAGGACGAGAATTTATGTTATCAGCTATACATTCCTTTTTTTCTTTTCAATTTTCATCCACTATTGCAAAAAATCGGAGGTTTGCACAATTTTTACGCTCTGGGAACTCCACTACATACACTGTCTATCAAACTCTTCAATAAACGAAAGTCAATTTCATCACAATATCATTAAATATGTCCGAGTGCGACCGTTAGTAAAACTATATATAATGTAACACGTTATTAACTTTTTACATAGAGAACAAATGAGCAAACGGATTGCCTAATGAGAGATTATCGAAGGGTTATAAATTGTAATATAGCTAAAGAAATAAGCACGATTTTGTAGCGTATTGTGTAATTGACTTTTGAAAGTCTTCAAATGGTCAAAAAATTCGAAATTTCTAGTAGGCACTCAATAAGTACTAAGTAAAATTGCAAAAATTCAAAATATTATAATGAATCAATTTTGTACTTATAGGTATTTACGCTGATATTATTAATATTAAATGACGCTGTAGCAGTAATCGACGTACATAATAGTTTTATTTTTTTGATTTCAAGTTTTAAGGCTTCACACCCAAAGGATTAAGACGGAACCCTGTTACTGAGACTTCGCTGTCAGTCTGTCTATTTCCAGGCTGTAACTCAATGATCGCGCTAACTTAGCAGTTGAAATCTTCACAAAAATATACTCAATCGTATTTTGCCCTACTTATGTAATATAATGGTACGGACTACGGCGCGTGACCCTGCGCGAGTCCAACTCGCACTTGGACGATTTTTATTATTATTCTCTAACATTTAATTCCGTAAACTTGAAAACCAGATTAATCAATCAATTATGTTATCAATCTCGATTCTCGAGGAAGTCAATACTGAGAAATGTTGCGAAAGATTTTCCGGCTTAGCTCGTGTTGTATTTACCTTGTGCAGTGCCTAAGTTTATTATAAGGATAAGGTCTTGACATGACAAAAATGGGAAATACCTCAGAGAGCCAATCGATTCCGGGCCAAATTGTGTTGGTATTGGCCCCTTGGTAGTTGGTACAGCTACACTAATACTCCCGTAGGCCGGAGCAGACCACTCGAAGGTCACAATATTATAATTATTATTGTTTGCTACCGGTTTTTTTTCAGAATCACCTTTCGAATCTTAATTCTTAGGATCAATACGACCGTCAAGAAAAGAGCATAAATTCCCTCTTAAAAGAATGGTCGCCGTCAGTCTCAGGTTGTAATAATTTACTATTATTTATTCAACAAATCACTTATCAATATACCTATAAAGTACCGAGTAGCCGATTCTCAGACCTACTGATTACGCATATAAAATTAGGTAAAAATCAGTAAAGCCGTTTCGGAGGAGTTCGTGGACTAACATTGTGACACGAGAATTTTATATATAAGAAGATGTATAATATATATTTATTTTTACCTGTTTAAAAGTGTTTAAAATTAGTATTAAATATACATTGCATTTGTAACGTAGCTTTACAATTTAAATTTTATACTGTAAAAGCTTAAAAGCATTAAAAATTACAAAATCGTGCAATCATTATTACGAAGCTTTTAGTATGTTCATTAGTACCTTATAATAATAATTATTGTGTCGTAATTAGGTACTTACTCTATTTTTCCAAACCTGATAATAAATTGAGTTCAGTTTTGCTAATAAATATAAATAAATATTATCTTATTACAACTCACAATTATTATCATCTCATTTTCATTCGAACACTATACTTTATAGTTCCCAATTCCCATACTGCTAATAGACCAGCACGAGTCGGCGCATGAGTACCGGAAACTATTCCACCTCAATTTTTTAATGCGATCCTCTTCAAATTGCCCCCCTGGTGATATAAATACATGTTGCCATGGTGCAACCCGGTGCCATATTGTTTAAACAAACATTGTTTAAACAATTGCAAGGAATTGTTTTTTTTCAACCGGACAATTTTTTTTATATTATCTATTGAAATACCAATAAAAAAGGTCCTATGACTTTTTACGAAAAAGTTAATATTTTTAAAGATATGAATTTTTAAAGGTTCGAAAAATCTCAAATTAGGGTACATTCGACCCATGAAAAATATATTTAAAATAATAATATTGTCTAAGTAATATATATATTTAAATTCTCTATACAATAGTTAATAATATCGTTAATAGAGATTTAAAAAAATTTCATTGTTTATATCTTTTTTTATCTTAGCAAAAGTAGACAAAAAATTGTGTTTTTAGGGTTCCGTAGCCAAAATGGCAAAAAACGGAACCCTTATAGATTCGTCATGTCTGTATGTCTGTCTGTCTGTCTGTCTGCCTGTCCGTCCGTATGTCACAGCCACTTTTCTCCGAAACTATAAGAGCTATACTATTGAAACTTGGTACGTAGATGTAGTATGTGAACCGCATTAAGATTTGGATACAAAAATTGAAAAATTATTAAAAATTTTAGGGGTCCCCATAGATACAACTGAAACAAACAATTTTTTTTCATCTGGCCTATGCGCATGGGGTATATATGGATAGGTCTTCACAAATCATATTGAGGTTTCTAATAACATTTTTTTCTAACCTGAATAGTTTGCGAGAGACTCTTCCAAAGTGGCAAAATGTGTGCCCCCTCCCCCCCCTCTAACTTCTAAAGTAGGGGCATGATAATTCTAAAAAAAAAATATGATGTACATTACTATAAAAACTACCAACGAAAATTGGTTCGAACGAGATCTAGCCAGTAGTTTTTTTTATACGTCATAAATGATAAACCTTAATTTAACTTTCATTATATCAAAAATGAAATATTAAAATAAATCAAAAACCATATAATTTCATAAAAATAATTCTTATTGCTGCTGCGGAACCCTTCATGGGCGAGTCCAACTTGCACTTGGTCGGTTTTTTTGTATGGGAGCCTCCCTTAAACATTTACTTTATTTTAATTTTATTATTAATTATTGGGGATTGTCCATTTTTTTTAATTTTGCTCATTACAAAAACATTTCGAGGAATAAGGTCAGTGATCGTTTTTCTGTATATAAACGAAAAAAATACCTACCCATTAGTTACTTATATTTTTGAACAAATATGTTTAACCTTAGTTTGACCTTCAATGGCGTTAAATTAGCAATAAATTCGACCAACATTACTTTTCGAACTTTTGGTAAGCTTCTCGTATCAGCTTTCACATAATGAGCACTTGCATTTGACGAACCAGCCATTATAAATAAGATTGAAAGGAAAAAAAATATACTGCTCAGGTCAATTGGCCGCCGATGATGACGTCAGAGCGAAACTTTAAAAATTTATTGAGAAAAAACTAGCCAATGAATTTCAAAATTATTTAATTCATATTCTTAAAATACCCTATTTTAACGAAAAAAAAAAAAAAAAAAGTACATGTGATTTTTTTTGGACAATGCCCAATGCCCTAGCTGCCCATTATTGATTACGAGCAAAAAAGGCCAAAAAAAAATCACGTTTCTTGTATGGGAGCCCCCCTTAAATATTATACTTTATTTTATTTTTAGTATTTGTTGTTATAGCGGCAACAGATATACATAATCTGTGAAAATTTCAGAAGTCTAGCTATAGCGGTTTTTGAGATACTGTCTGTCCGTTTGTCTGTATGTCTCTAGGCTGTATCTGTCATTTCTGAAATTTTCACAGATTGTGTATATCTGTTGCCGCTATAAGAACAAATACTATAAATAAAATAAAGTTAATATTTAAAGGGGGCTCCCATACAAGAAACGTGATTTTTTTGGCCTTTTTTGCTCGTAATCAATAATGGAACAGCTAGGCACTTGAAAATTTCACAAAATCCTTAATTATATTTGTACTTTAATAATTAATAATAAAATTAAAATAAAGTAAATGTTTAAGGGAGGCTCCCATACAAAAAAAAAACAAAAAACACAATTTTTGTGTACTTTTGCTAAGATAAAAAAAGACATAAACAATGAAATTTTTTAAATCTCTACTAACGATATTATTAACTATTGTATAGAGATTTAAAAATATATATTACTTAGACATTATTATTTTTTTATGTATATTTTTCATGGGTCGAATATACCCTAATTTGAGATTTTTCGAACCTTGAAAAATTCATATCTTTAAAAATATTAACTTTATCGTAAAAAGTCATAGTACCTTTTTTATTGGTATTTCAATAAAGAATATTAAAAAAAATTGTCCGGTTGAAAAACAACAATTCCTTGCAATTGTTTAAACAATGTTTGTTTAAACAATATGGCACCGGGTTGCACCATGGCAACATGCATTTATATCATCAGGAGGGCAATTCGAAGAGGATCGCATAAAAAAATTGAGGTGGAATAGTTTCCGGTACTCATGCGCCGACTCGTGCTGGTCTATAAGTGCTAGATACATTTCATACCTATATACCTCTTTGACGTTGAGCTGTCAGTATTTAAAAATTCATGCTCAATATCTACATAATATAAAAAAATCGGTTGTCTGTAAAGTCGGTTTACTATCAGCGGCTACACGGTCAATTTTTCATCAATCTGGTACTGATTGACGAAAATTTGATCGTGTACGACTCGGATTGATGGATTGATAGTATTTTTAATATGAACTTTATATATCCATCAATATTCCGTCAATCAGATTGATGGATCAGATTGATGAGAATTTGACCGTGTAGCCTGTGACACTGACGATAGTTGAACGTATGACGTTGTCACGTTCAACTATCCTTAACGCCTTAACACTCGCTTCCGAATCTCTATAAATAGAAACAAACTTTTTCGAGTGTAACCTAAAGTTATTTCGATGTATTTCTTTCAAATGATTGTCTAAAAATATTTATAATGAATAAAATAAACTATTCGCAATACAAAACGCTACTGTATACATTCGTGAAATCCAGTAAAATCTTTGAACAAAGCACAAGTCATACCTTGACACGTAGGAAATAGAGCACAATTTTGAATAGCCGAAATAATACTAATAGCTCACAGATTGTTTATTTATTTTTCATTCAGAGTGTGGTCAATGTATCAAAGGTCATAACTAACCAAACTTCTTCATACAAAAGTATTCTCTAAGTCATCGAAATACGTAATATAATCGAAACAAAGAGCGCGGCTCAGTTGAGCCTTACGGTTGTTGAAAGACTTGGAAGTGTAAATGGAACGCCTCAGAGCTGTCAGCGAGGCAACGCCGCATGAACTGTCATGTTTTTCGTGCGCGCACCCCATATCGAATCATAAGACGCTATCACGTCCAAAAATACTACAAAATACTACTTACTATACAGGTACGCTACACACTGCAACTATATCCGAGCAAATAGCGCACTATGTACAAGCCCACGAGCCACGAGCCCACGAGG
The DNA here is from genome assembly GCA_905333045.1 of Lysandra bellargus. Taxonomy (NCBI): domain Eukaryota; kingdom Metazoa; phylum Arthropoda; class Insecta; order Lepidoptera; family Lycaenidae; genus Lysandra; species Lysandra bellargus. The sequence goes on from HG995353.1 coordinate 6,780,387, forward strand.
TCAGTAGTGATGTACGCTGCATTTCCACTTATCGATAGACCGTGGCATCGAGCAAGGTCGTTGACCGGCGCTGGTGCAAGCCGCGTGGATGTTACATCAGCCGACCTTGCCCGACACGGAATAATGGCGGTGCTGTAACGCACCAATCCATGCGAATTTCGCTAATTCAGGCAAGCAAAAAATGACCAAAAGGAAGTTTAATTATAATAATCTTGTGGTGATTTAAGAATTTATACGTGGTATTGAATTGTTTAAGTTCTGTTACAAACCTTACTTACCAATTTACAACTTTACTTTAAGTCAGATACTCAATAGAAAAGAAAAAACACTTATCGTTGTTATCGCTAAACAAAAATTTAACTTAAACTGATTCATAAGTCAATTAACGGGTACTGCCCTACACTAGTTTATTTAATGCCAGAAATTTTTATCGATATTTCAATTTACCGTAAAGAGAAATGATAGAAATATCGATTAAAATGTCTAGAGTCGCCTGGTAGTATGCAGTATTTATGTTGTTTGAAATGATTTTTACAAATATTATTTTGACGACTTTGTTAAATTTTGTATTAATTAATACTACGCCCTATTTTAAAGACAGTTCGTAAATGCCACAATACGTTTGCCAGTCAGACTATTCTCATTGGCCAAAAATACTTTAGATTGAAATGTTACGCTTCATTAAAGCCAACAATTATTTTTAAAGTCTAGTTTCTGATGAAATAATTAAATATTCAACAAAATGTTGCATCGTTTAAGGATAATTAAGCTTAATTACCACTTACATAGTATGTACTACGTACTAGACTCGTCAACGCAACGCAATGCTTGGTCACATTCAACGTAATCTATATAGCAGCAGTGCACTTAGTCGCCCGCGAGCTCTTGTGCGTGCCAGACGTACAACAATCAAAAACGAAACCAAAAAAAGTCGCACAAATGCCTAGTTGTGGGTTAAGATACTGCAAAAATTATTCCAGTAATACTTCCAAATGCAACGGAATAACATTTCATCGGTATTAGCATTCTTATTTAATTATTTTCAATTAAAATACGAACATTCAATTACTAGGCGAAGACGCGCGCCATTTGCATTGACATAGAGTAATAGATTCAGAGTGGAATGTAGGCAGAATACAGATCTATGTTAAGACGACGATGAATGAAGTACTTACTCACGTAGACGAGTTTGTATTTTGGTAATATTTAAAATATTACGTACATTATACATGCGTACATTACAATAATTTTATTATGGTACATATTTGAAAATATTTAAGTAATTTAAATAAGGTAATTAGCTATAGTGGACTATGGATCCATACTTAATTATTTTTTTTATAAAAAAGTGAATTTTTATTTTTATTTTATCCACTTACTCAAATAGATTCTGCATTCATTCGAGTGTAGGCACAAAACTGTGTCACTTCTGCGGTACTGATCTATAGCAATCACCGCCCCGCCTCCCACCCCGCTCATGCCTCAAGTGCGACATGTTTTTTGTTTGCAATAGCTGCTCTAGTACGTAGTACTTACTACCTCAGTGTTAATTACCGGCCAATTATTATTATCGATGTTGTTTCATATTTCTGTAACAACTAACATCCCTAGCGCAGGCCGGAGTCGGGTCTTTATGATTCACAGGGTAAATTTCAGTTATGTTCTACTGAATTTTAATTACTTAAATGACGTTCTTCGTCTACAATAACATTATAATAAGCTGCATCTTCATACTCGTAAATAAAAAACGCCTTTTGATTTAAATTAATAAGGCTTTGGCTTATCATTAAAAAAAATGAATTCGAAATTTAAATATACGTAGGTACTCGTCACATTCGAATTTCAAATAGCAGTAGTGATGCATTTTGCGTTCGTAAGTTATAAATAAACACAGCGGCATACCTGATACCACATGACGCCGGCTAAGGCCGCGTTTCCACTGAAGCGGAGCGGAGCGGAGAGGAGCTTAGCGGTGACCAATCATGCTATTCCAGCGGAATAACAGCGAAGATTTCGAGCATTGGTCAATTCGGCACCGCTAAGCTCCTCTCCGCTCCGCTCCGTTTCGCTTCAGTGGAAACGCGGCCTAAACCTTCGTATGAGGTAGGTGACAACACAGTTTCATTCTAGAGGACATACCAAATACCCCCATTGTAAGCAAGTATTTGTAATTTGATTATTTCGGTGAAGGTTACGGCAAAATAGAGGTTTCCTTTAAAAAAATACTCTGTTTTTTCTTTAGTTTCACAGTAAATAATTAAGAAAATCCTCACAAATTGAAAGGCTATATCCAAGTTTTAACAAAATAATAATTTGGCACATAGGCTCGTGGATGTCAGTTAGCAATTAAAATGACGAAAGTGTTAAGTTTTATTTCAGGCCATGTTATTCCAGGATTACATTTTCAAGAAGGACGTGAACCGGCTTTCTCTCAAGTGACGCCGCCAAATTGAATATTCGTGTCAGTTTTGTTTTGTGTTTGTTGCAGGATCTCATCTTATACGTACAACACTGCGCTTCTGACGTCCAAATACTCGTAAAATATTATTCAAAAGTGCACGGGTAAATTCCACACATATATGCTACAAAAGTAAAACCCCGATTCAACCCACACGACCTTAGTTCTCAGAACTCTTTCGTTACCCAAAATGTCCTGGAAAATTTTGACGCGTGGCTACCGCGATGCATTCTGTACTCAAATAGTGTGTATAAATAAAACACGCCTTCCACTGATCGTCGGCAGTTCATTAACACCACGTCGCGTCGCCTGTAGGATTACCAGCAATGAATTATTGACAACAATATTATATTACATGCAGAAGTTGTATGATGTAACATACTGCAGACTTGAACCAGACATCACAAAATACCTTTCTACCTGACATAGCCTTGTCATGCAGTCATAGTGACTAGTGTACGCTTATCAAGAGTTAATTATTATAAATTGGTTTTAAATCAGCATGTTGATCGGAAGCATTTTCATGGTCTTACGAAAGCATTAAAATCTTAGAAAATCTTGTTTAAACAGATGGAAAATCTTATAAATCTTATAAATCTTGCCAGTTGCCACACATAGATATTATAATAAGAGTCAAGTTCTGTGACGCTTCTTTTGCTCACTGACAATTTGGCTACTATTACTGCACTACATAATATTATAACAGTTCCATAGACTGTGTTATAACTATTAAAGTAAATCGCTAAATCTCTTATTCTCTACTTTAACATTAATAGAAAAAACGAGAGAGATAATATTATGATATATTTTGATCAATAATTGATCAGCTGTTAATAAAATTATCAATTAAAGATTTTAAATAACCTAATGTGTAGGTATTGATGTTTTATGTAAATTAAAGAATTACACGTATTTAACATGCATTTGAGCATAAGGCCAGCACACAAGGCCAATTATGGACGATACAAAACTAGCACACGATAAGAGTAACTTACATTTTACTTAATTCAGGTTAGGGTCAGATGTTTTGAAAAAAGATGATAGGCGCCTTATAGAAAAATAAAACAAACACCAGCTTTGGAGTCCATTCTGAATAGTTTAAATGATAGATTTTAGGAAAAAAAATATTGGTTTTTCAATTTTACGTACCAATGCAGGGGTTTTCCCAACGTTAAGATTTAAAGGTACAAGAAATTTAAATAAAATCCGTTTTTAATCAATCTTAAAACTTTTAAAAGGTGTTCTTAAAAGTCACTAACACACTTTGGATACTAACATTTGGTGCACAACTTTTTCAAATACCTCTTAAAAGAGAGACTTTTTGACTATGAATTTAATTTAATTTTTATGTTTTTTTGTTGTTTTCATTAGTATTAGGTACTTTAACTTTTTTTTCGATATTATGACCAAAACTTAGGACAGGCCTCGCCCCCGCGGTAGCATGTCGCGAACTGAACTTAAACATTAATAAAATGCCAATTACTTCATAACACATTTATTTATTATTTCTTTTAATCGTATTCTCAAGTACTGTAAGCAAGCAGACGTGTTTTTAAAGAGTACATAATATTATGTTTTTTAATCTTATGAAACGCTTCAGACATATTTAAATTGATTTTAACAAGAGACCTGAAAAATTGTGTTTATAAAACATGACTAGCTATATGACCTAGCTTCGCTCGGTATTCAAAAAATTAAAAAAACACACATAAAATGACATTTTATGAAAATGATTCCTAGCTAGATCGATTTATCGCCCCCGAAACCCCCTATATACTAAATTTCATGAAAATCGTTGGAGCCGATTCCGAGATTCTAGAGGAATTGCTCGTTTAAAGGTATAGGATTATGATTTTCAGTTTAATGGAAAATCGATGCGTGTCATATCAGAAACCTATTAAAAACCTCTAATAATCAATAGGTGATTATACTTTAGTTAAAGTTTAGTTACATTTTTATCTGACAATACGAATTTTGGCAGTATATATGTATGTATGTAAAATGTAGAGCCTAAAATTAATGACTAGACTGAAGGCGTCAATAGATGTTTACAAAAGAAAAGGCCCAGTAATAGTAATCTACGTATCGCCCAGGAAAATTAAACATTCGACCTAGGAATAATTCGCATAGAGTTGAAAATTTTTAGAGACGTTAAAGACACCATTATAAATAAAACCTCAAAAGCCCCGGCGATCTTCCTTGTGCTAAAAATTTTATTCAAGTAAGTAAGTAAGTAAGTCTTTATTTCTAAGAAATTGGTTGGTCAAGGTACAAAGGCATGAAAATGAGGTTTTCCCGGTTTTTTTTCAAACGGCACGTTTTATCATAAAAATAGGTAAGACAAGTTTGTAGATCATAGAATTATCTACAAAAAATATCATGATACTTTTTTTCCTATGACTAACCATTCGTTATAAATAGTGAGCTTAAAGTTTGGGAAAATCATATCTTTCCTTTTATTATAAAGCTAAAGAATTTGTGGAACTACTGGTTCGAATTGAAAAATTATTTTTGTCTCATTTATCCAGAAAGGTTTTCAGGTTCTTCGCTCCTATTGGTCGTAGCTAATACTACGACCAATAGGAGCGAAGAAACAGATCTCTACCCTCTCTCTCTCTCTCAGTCTCTACAGTCTCTCCGTCTCTACCAATATTCAGGTCTATGCGAATCAAACCGGGCTAGTAGTCGGGTTATAGTTTTTAACTTCGGTTTTTTTTAATAAATAATGTATCTTATGATTACAGTTTTCGATGTAGAACTACTTGTAAAGTAGTGGGGTGCTTTGAATTCCTCGTAAGCAAACGGAAACCACCATTGTTCGGAAACAATGTCAAGGCGCAAGTGATTTGTATGCCGATAGACATTTACTTCCGAATAAAAGATAAATTACCTCATACTTAATGTAGAGATTCATTCACAAATTATGACATGATGATAGAGAATATTAATAGGATATTGCTTAACTATGGACAATTTAACGCACGGTGCGTTATCGTGGTAAAAGCGATAAAATATACAGGGTGTAACAAAACGCAGTGATAATATTTCAGGGTGCGTGCGTGTTCTTTATATACAGGGTAAAGATTAACTACGAACCGCGCCCCTCCAAAATTCAAAACGTTTGTAGTGCGTTGTCAAAACGTTTAAGGTACGTTGTCTTGCGCAGTAGGCTATAGTAAATTGTTATGATTAGTTGACCAACAAATATTGGTAATAAGTGACATTAACTGAAATATTACGTGTACTATGATTGGTTGAATACTTACTACATACAAACTCTTTTATAAGGATGTGACTACACACATTGAAACAGTCATTTGGAGGGGCGCGCCATGTTATCGTAGTTGATCTCTATAACAAAACACAGGGATAATACTTTAGCGTGTGTATGTATTCCTTATAAAAATTCACTGTGAAAGCTTCAGCTCTGCTATAAAACAGAAAACTTTTTTTAGGATTTGTATGGGCAAGCGCCCCATCGTCATGACTCATGAGTCATGAGTTTGCCCAGTTTGAAATAGAAAAACTATGGATTATATGTGTAGCCAGATATATTAGATAGGTAATATGAAGTAGATAAGTTACAAGCTTTATGAAAATAATTAGGGAAAAAATGAGTTATTGTCCGTATGTTACAAAATGTGACTTGATTGATGACTTGATACAAGACATGAGTGGAAGAATCGATTCTTCCACTCATGTCTTCAATTACCTATTATTTAAGGGCCCTCTCTCCCTAAATTAGCAGGTCGATTGTCTGTCAGTGCGAATATCGACGTAAATGACATTAAAATAACATTCATAACAGCGCGCCTTGTACGGTGGCGGTTACGACGCTCGCCGCGTCCATGATAGGGCGAAATAGGAGAAAAAACCTTTTTAAGGCTTAATATAATACATATTTCAAAAAAGTAAAAAACCAAATTATTAACTTATGTATAGCAAAGCAGTAGATATTTTTTATATATTATTTTGATAAATAATGAAGGAGTAAAGTGGTTTCATTCAACGATTTGGAGGTTTGGTTTTTTATTTCTTTATTATGTGATACCGATAGAAAAAATATGGCAAAACCAAATTACGTATCATATCATGTAGATTACTAATTATTTTTTTCAGATATAATTTCTCTGCCGTAAATAAAAGTTAATGCCGATGAAAAGTTGTTTCATCTGCACGCTTTTTTCGAAAGAGCAGCCTTAACTATAGATATTATTACTGCAACGTTTTCACGCTAAACTCTAGAGTGCAGCACCAGCATAGACATTAAAGAAAAAGTTTTGTTCAACATCTGGCATTGTTTCCGTCAATATTCTGACATGACTTGTACATCATGTCGGCTTTTGGTCGAATTATTTACTGTTTGTGCTAGTAGCGCCCTCTATTATTTATATTGAGTAATATTTACTATTCGTGAAAAATCGATAATTATTTCGGGATTTTACATGACCATTTTTAAACATAGAACTAAGTACATACTTTTTTCTTTAAACAAAAATTAATGTAGAGCAAAATCTGCGTGTTTTCCTTAATTTAGATTACTGGTACTCCCCGTGTGGGGCAAAATATTTTCGATTTGTATTTAAAGTTAATATTATCCTCATAACTAGTAGTAATTATGTCTGTAAATTTTGCTCAACAATATTATATGTTTTCGCAACAGGAAATTCTAGTGATAAGCTTATTGTTGAGTTCGCTTTTAGTAGTCAAAATTATATTCATTGCGTATTTTAATAATTTTTCTACACGAATTAAAAATTTGAAGAAACTATTAGATAAAGCAAAAAAAAAGAAAAAAAAAAACAAAATAACAGTATTTTAAAAACATAAAAACAAATTAATTGTACGTAATTGAGAATTAAAATTCCATATCTCAAAAACTACCGAACCAATTTTGATGAAACTTGCAGTATTCCATAAAAATAACTTGAGAGGTGTCAAGGGACACCCGGATGGAACCAAGTTATTTCCTACGTACAAAAAACTTGCAGTTTGTTGAGTGTCAACAAAAAAAAAACAAAAATAAAAGAGAGAGAGAGAGAGACAGAGAGAAACACGCGCTACCAACGAACGAAAAGCACGGCTTACAACTATAGCATGTGGTATCTATCTTGATCTATGTCGGTGGTAAAAAGTGTCGTTACAACTTTTCGTATGGATTTTTCCGTCTAGCCCCCTTTCGTAACGCGTGATAAGGAACTTCGTTCCAAAAGAACTGCATTCACTGAAGCTTACAAGGCGATAAACAATGACCGTACATGACAATTTAATATTATTCAGTATTCACGTACAGCTAGAGCATACTGATGGACCTCACGACCTCAGGAGGCTTCGCGAATTCGTGATGAGGACATTATCCTAGGACCTTATAGTACTGCGCAAAATATTTGCAAGCTAAAGTTCAATCGGCGAGACAAATCACGTATAAAATTTAAAAAAATAGGTGTAAATTCTGTGCCCAGTCTATCCCTTTCATTAGTGCTCCGAACTACCAGAAAAAGGACGATTAATAATTACAGTCGGGATCCATTAAAAATTCAACATGCCTACTAGGAATTTTATTTTTTAACTAGCTGTCCCGGCAAACGTTGCTTTGCCATATTATATTTGCCATAATATTCCGTCGATCACCAATTCCTGGAAATCTTTTGTTATCGCGGCCCATAAGGGCCATAGAGCCGGCACACAAAAACACGGCACGACGCCGTACGGCGTTGTACGGCGCCGTGCGGCGCTGTGCCGTGGGTTTTTTACGACGCGCGTCCGCACGGAGCCGTACAACGCCGTACGACGTCGTGCAGTGTTTTTGTGTCCCGGCCCTTACGGGGCTTGATGGGTTATCTTATTGAAGTGACTAAATAAGTATGTCACCATGGCAATGTCGATCGCTATTCCGTCGCACAAACTTAATGGTCGCCGTCAGTCTCAGGTTGTAATAATTGACTATAATATTATATTCAACAAATGCACTTATCATATATAAAGTACCCAATAGCCGATTCTCAGACCTACTGAATATGCATATAAAATTTGGTTAAAATCAGTAAAGCCGTTTCGGAGGAGTACGCGGCCTAACATTGTGACACGAGAATTTTATATATAAGATGTTACATATTAAAAAAAATAACACCAATACTCCTAGATGACTGTTAAAATCTTACTTTTTTCATCTATTACAGTGCTGATGCAGATGGTTTATTAGATTTAAAAATTTATTGTTTTTACTAAAAGGATGTTAGTGTAACAAATATTAAAATCTTGATGAATAAGATTTATTATAAGGTTACAGATTTATCAATAAGTGTACAGTCAAGGGAATCCCCTTGCTGATACATATCTAAAGTGTCAAAGTTGACCGGGGCCCTTAATGTAACGATTAATGCTAAGGTCGTAATACATAAATCACTCGTATTTACGTAATTATAACTCAATTAAGTGGAGGAAAACTTAAATCCCTTTCAAAAGGGAATATAACGCAAAGGGGCAGAGGGTGCTACTAGCACATACAGTAAATAATCCGACTAAAATTCGATATGTCATATTATGAAATTGACAGAAATGTCATTCGAACAAAACTTTTGTTTACTGTATATGTGCTGGTACTGCCTCTAGTGTGAAAACATTACAGTGAAAAATTTTCCAAGCCCGCTGACAAACTGTCTTGCAATTTGGGTATTTTTATCGTTACACCTAACTGACCTAACATAGAAGATGAGTTTAGAAATATAATTAAAAGCTCAATAACATTAAAACAAAAATCTTTTTAATCAAAAAACCATATTTTACAAATTCAAGCAGCCCGAATTTGTAAAATATGTTTTTTTGATTAAAAAGGTTTTTGTTTTAATGTTATTGAGCTTTTAATTATATTTCTAAACTCATATAAATGTAGAGATTTATGTAGTGACCAACCGAATGCTCAGTTTTAGTTTCAGTCGGTTTCACTTTTCAGGCATACCTACTTGATGAGTCACGCTTTTGATTGACTTTCGACAAATAACGTCTGATATCTTTCGGCAGCGTGAAAAAAAAAACTCAAGTATGTATTTGTGAATTCCCTACTTACCGGGTTTATCTAAAATCTCAAACTAAGGATTGAGTAATTGATATCCATACTTATAGGGCCTGTTTCACCGCTTCCTGATAAGGTGCCCGATAGGCTTATTTGACAGATTCTCCATACTCTATGTGTCAAGTTAAGTGGTGTATAGCCTTATCAGGAAGCGGTGAAACAGGCCCTTAATATTATAGATTCGAAAGTGTGTCTGTCTGTCTGTGTGAGTTAACAGACAGCTGTTACCTCTTCACGCCCAAACCGTGGAACCGATGTAGCTGAATTTGGCATAAATATACTTTGAGTCCCGGGAAAGAACATAGAACACTTTATGTCCCGGAAAAATGTACGATTTCGGCGCGACAAATGACCGGCGCAACGAAGTTGCGAGCGTCATTTGGTAATATTTAAAATCTCATACTAAACATTGAGTAATCGTGTCGCTATTACGATTCATATTTTACTCTAAAATATTCAGTTTAAAATATTATGTCGGTTACTGAACTACACTACAGTTAAGTATGTTATGACAGGTATTTGGAGCACATAGATAACATTTTCGTGTTAGTGGTAAACTTCTGTGGTATTTCTATATAAGTTAAATCCAATATTTCTATTAAGTTATTCATACCTTATACTAGCTTTTACTAGCCCTCGAGGACAAAACCTAGTTATTAAAGTATCCAACGGCAACTCTACCTTTTAAAATTTCAGAATATAGAAGCTAAATTATAGTGCCGACAAAATTACGTTTAGTATTTTTCCGCAAAGTGGCAACGAAGTTTGTGGTAGTACTTATAAATTTGTGATGGCTGAAAAAAATTTAAACTCGCCTACGACTTTATCAAGTCCAGTAAGTCGGTGGTAAGTTTGAAAATATGTTTCTTATTAAATTTTTGTACATATTATGTACTTAATAATTTTTAAACGGGTTTTGAATTTTAATGATGAATACGGAACACCAATTAATTGATATTTGAAAGAAGCAAGATACATTTTCACAGCTCCATTATATGATAGTTTGTGTCGTGACTCGTGGGCTACCTTCTTTAATCTATATTATTCTATTCCGTACAATAACGTTACAATAGAAGAATCTTTTGTAAAGTTTTTTTTTTTTCAAAACACGAGTTTCAAACGTAATTGCTCATTGTTTGTCAGACAGTTCAACTTTCGTTAACTAAGATATACCAAGTTATAAAATTCAAAGATTTGGTGATTTTTGTAGGTGTCGAAAATTACCACAAATCACAATGTACCGAGAAAAACGATCGCTCGGTAAAAATGGAAGGGGAAGATGAAATGTTCTATAGGACTCTTTGGTGGGGCGAAGAGGGAGCGGGGAGAGAGCGCCCGCTCCGAAGACGCCATTGGTGGACAGCAATCAGAGTATCGTACATATATTATTGGCAGCTATTAGTAGATACCTAGTTGGTAGTCGTACCTACATGCATTTCCACACCTTTATTTACGTAGTATATTAGTATTTAGCAATCTGTACCTCTAGTTTATCGAGCGATCTAAAATTTTGCGTACCCTATTATAGGGTACGCAAAATTTTAGATCAGTAAGTTATCAGTAAGTTTTGTTACATCCTGTATAGTACAGGTGTAACAAAACTTACTTATAACACTTTAGGGTGTGTAGGTATCGGTCCCCTATAGAGTTCACTGTGAAAATAGCAGCGCTGAAAGAACAGTTTTTTAACTTTTGTTTTCATGAATAATTCTTGCCCATACAAATAAAAAAATTGCTCTTTAACAGTGAACTATTTAAGGTACACATACATACCCGAAAGTATTATCACTTAGTTTTGTTACTTGTAGGTATTACTTGTATACCGCACTAATTTTTCGTTTTCGTTCGTTACAAATTTTCTTTGAGTTTACGTTTTGCTTTTTTACGTCAAACAATGACGTCGTAAAAAGTTATATCTGTTGGTAATTCTAATTAATCTATACATAATATTATAAAACAAAGTCGCTTTTTTTCCCTCATGTCCCTTTGTTCCCTTTAACCTTTAAAACTATGCAACGGATTTTGATGATTCTTTCAGTGTTAGATAGCCCATTTATCGAGGAAGGCTATAGGCTATATTTTATCACGCTAAGACTGATAGGAGCGAAGAAATAGAGGAAAATGTGGAAAAATCGAGGAAAATTTTTTCGAAGGGGCTAACTTGAACGCGCTAATCTCAGGAACTACTGGTCCGATTTAAAAAATTATTTCAGTGTTAGATAGCCCATTTATTGAGGAAGGCTATAGGCTATATTTTATCACGCTTAGACTAATGGAAGAATGTGGAAAAACGGGGGAAATTATTTGAAAGGGCTTATCTCGTGAACTACTGGAGCATCTTTTATGTTATTTGGCACAGATAAAAAGTAGACCACGTGAAGGATCTATCGATTATAATCATTTTTTCATTGGCTATTTATTTTATACCCGTGCGACGCCGGGGCGGGTCGCTAGTAAACACTAAAATAATATGTCAATTTTTAATGTACTTAAGTATTTCATTTTATATTCTTTTTATTTTATGCTTTATTTCAGTATGTATAACATCATTAATAAATAGATATAAAATTAATATTTGTCGGTATTATATTAACCCATCAAGCCCCATAAGAGCACCGGTGATCATCGCGACAGCAATATAACAAAAGATTTCCAAGAATCTGCGATCGAAGCATTAAAATTATTAATAAAGTAGCTGTATTTATTATGTAGAGTCTAGGTCTACCAAAATTACAAAACAAAATATGTATTATAATTGTCTAACAGAGAATATACAGCGGCTTTTTGTCAAAATAATTTATTTTTAATAAAATCTTTCTAATAAAATATCCCTTAGTTAATTGTCGACATAGATGAAAATCCAGTTAAAACTGTACAATTTCCGCGGAAAAAGTCCTTTCCCCATGTCTGACTGATGTTTCTTGTACGGTGTACCTACTTTCCGAATGCAAACAAAGTACAAACAAATGTTTCATCTTTATAATATTAATATCTACTTTACTGAACAGTACATTAATTTAATTTATTTACCTGATTTAACTTATAATTAGGTAGATAATGTGCTCTACCAATAAATAAACTTAAAAATTAAGTAATCACTTAATTAGCACGATGTTAAAGAGCATGAAACAGTCACGTGACCGCAACACTGTATCAACTTTGACTCGGAAGCGACAGGACAACGAAACATTCTACAGCATTGTGCTTTTAAACATGGGCGACTGACGCCGGCGCCGCTCAGTACAGTCGCAACCAGCGAGCGCGTAGCGTGTTCCGTTTTTTTTTTTTTTGTCGTTAGAAAAAGTTTTTTTTCCTCTATTTTTAATTTAGTTCTCATAATTTGCATGTTTATCGGCCGAACCTTGAACGAATGTTATAAAAAACGCGAGTGGGAGCGATAAATATAAATACGCCGGTTTCGTAAATATTTTTGGTGAAGGTTTTGAGTTGGATTTTATCGTATTATCTAGGACTGTTGAGGTGAGTGACACTAAAGGGATCTATAAGTATATTATTTTATTTTTACTATCGCCGTGCGGGTTGAAGCGCGGTCGAACTATTTTTGGCGGACGTTCTAGGTTGCACCAATATTTTTCTGTCTCGAATTACAAAGTCTCTAAAACAACAATAACAAGGAAAACTCGATTTGTTTTTGTTAGAAAATAAATATTCATTTAAAATGACCTCCATTAGCACGTACCTAATTTATTAAACATCATTAACTAGTATTCTCACTCAATTTAAGTCCATCAATTTTCAATTAACTTCAATCCGGTAAAACAGTTAAAAAAACGTAAATATTGACACTACAAAACGTGCGCAGACTGCAGGTCAAATATGTATTACAATTTCTACTTTCAAACCTACCAGCCATGAAAAGACCGCAATGGGTATGTGAATGGTTTCACGTGGATATGGCATGCTTTTATTTAAATGCATGCAATAAAAAGTTCATCTGCATAAAACCCTCAAATAGTACTTACATAGATTAAATGGAGGCGGAGCCAAAAAAAGTAATTTAATTTATGGTCAATTGAGCATATTATCTGATAAGATTAAAAGGAAACTCCTATTAAAATTGTCCGGTAGTTATTGAGTGTAAGTTCCCAGATAAGCCCTATTGTTATGGGTAATACAATCGCAATGTTGTCTTATGTCTGGTACCTACTACCTAAGCTTTGAACCCCAACGAAGCCTTAGATGCTAAATGTTAGTATAGAATGCATCCATACTATCCATATATCCATACTTCCATGCTAATATTATAAATGCGAAAGTGTGTCTGTCTGTCTGTCCGTCTGTCTGTCTGTCTGTCTGTCTGTCTGTCTGTCTGTCTGTCTGTCTGTCTGTCTGTCTGTCTGTTTGTCTGTCTGTTACCTCTTCACGCCTAAACCGCTGGACCGATTTTGCTGAAATTTGGTATGGGGATACCTTGAGTCCCGGGAAAGGACATAGGATACTTTTCATCCCGGAAAAATATACAGTTCCCACGCGATAAACGAATTTTGGCGCAACGAAGTTGCGGGCGTCATCTAGTTTACTATAAGGAAAGTTACAAGTTAAGAACTCTAGGAAATATTTTATTTCATTTTCCGTTGTGAGCATCTGAATTTTTTACTTCTTTTTTACAAAAATATGGCAAAATAATAGTGAGACTAACGCACATACGATTCCTAATTTACTATCTGCTTAATAGACGTACAGAGTACAGACGACCGTTCAACGTACTACTAAAGATTCCGTTTTACCCCTTAAGTGCCAAAAAATACAAAATAATAAAATATGTTAACCGAAAAAATTAAACAAGGTTAAATAAAAACTATAGAAAGCAGTAAATGAATACTACCACTATTTACATAAATGATAAGCAGCTCTATATCACTTTTGTAAGTAGTGAGTGATAGTCAAATAGTAGATATTAATTCGTTTGACCTCACTCTCAGTCTAGACAGATTCATGGCATACATTACGATTGACGATACGCATCTTCACACGGACTGATTTTTTTCTTTACAATATGGGAAAAACTGACAGAATATTGAAAACAATAAGAATTCCAAATTTCATTGCATGCCTAGGTTACTATTAATTAGCGATATTTCCTTGAATTTCTAATTCCAATTCAATGTTTTGAACGCAAATAAAAATAATGTATATATTTTATATACAATCGGTTGCCAATTGCTTCATACAATAATTTCATTTGGACGTGTTTTATCTTCAGCAACTTGTTGCAACAGTTCGATGAAACCATTTTACCGGCCCGACGCGATGTTATCACAAACATAAAAGAAAGTGCATAGTTTTTATTTTTTAATCACAATATTTTTCACATCATATCATTTTGTGCTCGATTGTACGTGATTGTACCATGTCAAAAATAGAACGCACCTTTACATATTGTGTTATTATAAATTACTTATAGACAAAAAATATAATTTTAAATAGTTACAATAACATATTATTATTTCTTTAAATTGTTAAGCTGTATGAAATATAATATCACGAATTGAAGTTTTCCCGGTAGACCAAACAGGATAAAAGCGTTTTTCCCGCTTCTTGTCGTATTTAACCACTATTAATTGTCTCAAAACAATCAAACTGAAATGAAATTATTTCTTCTGAAATTAATTATTATAAAATTAATGTTCATTATAAAAATTGTTCACGCGGTCTCCCTAGGCAAAGGTCTCCCTTATTTATCTTTATTTTACAAATCCAAATGTGCATTGAAGAATTTTTTGTGGCCTATCATAACTCATAACCGGGGGATGAATTTTTAAATATTATTATGATTAAAAAAAGTGTGAACTGAAGGCACCGATAGCTTAATTCTGAGAAAGCGACCCTTCTCGGAAAGTTTCGAACCTTTTTAAACATTTGTATAGGCGCCACGGCTATGAATAGACCATTCAGAAGGACGAAGAACAATTATTATTTATGAATGTAGTCGTGAGGCAAGAAGATGCAACCACAGTAAAGCCAGGATAACGTGAAATAACATTATGATCCACACTAATATTATAAATGCGAAAGTGTGTCTGTCTGTCTATCTGTTTGTCTGTCTGTTACCTCTTCACGCTCAAACCGCTGAACCGATGTTGCTGAAATTTGGCACGGGAATATTTTGAGTCCCAGGAAAGGACATAGGATAGTTTTTATCCCGGAAAATGTACGGTTCCCGCGTGATAAGCAAATTTTGACGCAACGGAGTTGCGGGCGTCATCTAGTACGTAATATCACAGAATATATTTAGTAGTACGTAATCCCACCAAAACATGAAATGTAAAAGGAGCCAAGCAAAATATTGCATAGCTATTCAATACTTCTGTCCTAAAAAGTTTTCAGATCACATTTGAATGTGATCTTTATTTTATAATTATTATAGTGGCTTGGCAATGAGCACTAGAGAAATAATCAGCTACTAATTGGATTTATTGGGTACCATCAGTCACATGCGTCGTTACATATTAAAACACTTTACGCTTGCCGTCTGTGTAAGTATAAACTCCTCCCAATATGCAGTTTTATATTTGTTTCTATTGTGCTCATTGCCAAGCCACTATAATAATTATAAAATAAAGAAATCTATTGATAGATTTACTGAATGTTGATTTAAATTACAAAATAAGTTAAAGGCTTGGCTTGAATGTGATCTGAAAACTTTTTACGACAGAAGTATTGAATAGCTATGCAATATTTTGCTTGGCTCCTTTTACATTTCATGTTTTGGTGGGATTTCATTTCTTTTTTGAAGGTTTTATTTTTCAGGTCACGTTATAACTTTTCTGTACTTAACTTAGCGCCCATTCCCTATCTCCTTTAATATATTTTTTCTTTGAGGCTTCGCTAGTTCTATAGGTGGACAACGTAACGTAAATACTTCTGAGTTCTGATGATGTTCATAATATTATATAATTGACTATTAAGCTAACACTTGAAGGTGGTCATTTTTAGCATTACCGTTGAATACATAGCAGCACTGTTGTAAGCGTCTCGACGTTCTTCGCAGGAAAGGAGCACACTTTATTTCATGCGATAACTTAAAACTCCCATATTATATCGAGCAAGTAAGCAGTGACTATCGCAATACTGATTAGTGATGACATTTATAATATTTAAATCGAATTTAATTATTTTTTCATTATTAACGTTGTTAATATTATTTTTTATTTAATCAATACCATCTCATTAAGTTCATAACTAACTTAAAGCCTTTTGTACGTCAAACAAATATGCAGTCGAAACTCATACTGTTCTTGCAAAGTTACAAACATAAAAATCTTTTATTTTATTTAATACTTAAAGTATTAAGTATATTATTATTTTTCAATTTCAGTTTTTAGGTTTCCCTGCCCAAAGGATGAAAATGGGGCCCTATTATTAATAAGTCTTCGCTGTCTGTCCGTCGTACATCCGTATGTCACTAGGCTGGATCTTGAGAACCGCAATAGCTAGATAGTTGCGATTTTCACAAATTATGTATCTCTGGTGTAAGCTAATAGTCTAATCAAAATAAATAAATTGTTAAAGGAGGGCCTCATACAACAAACACGATTTTTTCCCTACTTTTGCTCTATGTCCATAATGGTAAGACTAAGGTTTTTGAAAATTTCAGGAAACGCTCAATTATATGTTAACTTTAATAATTAATAATAAAAATTAAATAAACTTATTATTAAAGGGGGGCTCCCATACAAATTTACGGTACGGAACCCTATGTACGCCAGTCCGACTCGCACTTGGCCGGTTTCATAATTTTTCCTTTCATTGTGAATAAAGACCTATCCGGGTACCAAATTTCTAAGTCCGCTAGAAGTACCTTAGAATTTTGATGATCTGTCAGTCAGTGACAAAATGTAGTAACTTTGACCATCCGTAACTACTAAACTATTTATCGAAATTTCATGTAATTTGGAGGTTAAGCTAGTTTTAATACTTGCTCCTAGTGACATCACATCAACATCGAAGATAAAGGGGGTGTGAAATAGCCGCGAACCGCTTCGAGAAAAGTATGGTACGGCCGTTCCTTTGCTAAAAAGCTTGGCTGGGACACTGCCGTGCCCCCAGATATACACTATGCAGATTTGGCTGTACCTAAATACTGTGAATTGTGATAGTAATTTATGTAGCCATTTTAATCTCAAAATTTGCGTGTTTTATGGTCGTGAATTCGTCTGAATAACTTTTTTACGATTCGTAATTCCCGTAACAAATGGCCAGCGCGACCAATAAACAAAGATTTGAAATCGATTGATTGAATGAATCGGCTTATTTTTAAATGGTTTTGCTGGCGAGGAATGTTAGGAATAATAAAAATAATGGCTTCCTACATAATATTACATCAGTTTATATATGTACATTGTACATATTATGTATTTTCAACCGACTTCTAAAAAACTAAAGAAGGTTATCAATAATTCGTTTGTTTGTTTTCTATTTATAATATTATGTAAAACGAGTAGGTATGTTACGTAGTATAGATAGGGTAGTACTTACGTACCAAAATGATGGTACATATTATTATTGGCTTCATAGCACGAATTTAGTTTTAGTAATTTCTTAATCTTTTTAGTCCAAGGATCTGTAAAAATCAAGCATGTCCCTATTTTATTCATGTATATTCTGATGAAAACACGAAAGCTTTATTATTTAAAACAGTTGTATCATAATTCATAAATGATTAATAATATACTTATTTATTGTTTATTTGTCGATAAAATTTAGGTAGGTACTCAACCGTAAAACAACTTAAGTACAAAAAATATTTTAGATATTTTTCATATAATTAGCGTGAGCAGAAGTATAAAAGGTAGTTACTTAAGTTATAAACGAATTAGGTTTTTGGCAACTGATATAAATTGATATTGATGGAGATTAAGAAGAATTCCGATATTTGCATTATCTAATACTAACAACGTGTTAAAAACCGGTAGCTACGGCATTTGACATAGAACTTGAAAATTTACATTCAGTGTTATAAACAATATGTACCTAGTTACCTACTACGGAGCTACGAATAAAAAAAAATTATTCGTAGCTACGGAGTTACAAAGTAATACATAAATAGATAGTTCTAATCTATATTTTCCACTTGTGAAGATCTGGGCTAAAATTCGTATATAATCTTGTTCTTCGTATGTAGCTATAATGCCTACTTGGAACTTTCCAATACCAAACTCAAGAATTAGCGAGCCTTTTATGTCTTCGTGTTTCTTTTTCGCACGTAACTTTACATTTTTCCTGTAAGGTCAAACAATGCATACTTTATTAACAGGTTGTGAATAAAACGAGATTTACCGGATCAGTATAAATATTAAAAATTATTAAATAAACATTCAACTTGTGTTTGGCACAATATGCCAGCGGCCAGCGCCCAGCACATCTTGTACTTTGCGTAATTGAACAAAAACTGTGTAGGTATTTCCAAAGTTTAAAGGGAGTTTTTGGGTATAAGTAATAATTATTTTTAACAAAAAATTAAAACCGACTTCCAAGGTAAAAACGATACTTAATAATAATTGATACGAACTAAAAAGTATTAAATAGCTCTTACTCTTTATTAGTGCCTTTTTCGGAATTCGTCTAAATCTCTAATATTTCTGTACATACTTACTATCAGCAGTCTTCATGATATTATTCTGACATTGACTGAACTCATGATTAAATTAGCTGGTATCGACTTCAAAATAATGAAGACTGCAGTAGACTCTAGCACAGAATATACATATTCATCTATTTCTTCCCTCCTATTGGTCGCGGGTGTGTTATATAGCCTAAAGCCTTCTTCGATTTCTAAGACTATCCAACACAAAAATAATTTTTCAATTCGGACCAGTAGTTCTACATATTCTTCAGCTTTATAATATATGAGCTTTTGCCCGCGGCTTCGCTCGCGTTAAGAAGTACTATTATATTATACAAACTTTCATCCCCTATTTTAACCCCTTGGGGTTGGAATTTAACAAAAAGCATGCTAAATTTCAGCCTGATCCGTCCAGGGGTTTGGGCTGTGCGTTGACTTTTTGGTAGCATCTGCCTCGAATTATAGGTAACTTCAGAAAAAAAAATGAAATCACTGTATTGTTTTCATACAAATTTCAATTTTCTTCCATCATTAGATCACCACTTTTGTGAACATCAAACATGGTACTAAATTCGAGTTAAACCCTATACAACACAAAAAGAATTTTGAAAATCGGACCACAAACTGAGTAATCGTTGAACATACAAAAAAAAAGATACAGCCGAACGTATTACCTCCTCCTTTTTGAAAGTCGGTCAAAAACAATCTAGCTCTAGGTCTCTCCAGGAAAACCAGGCATTTTTGTTTACTTATTTTCCGAGCAAAGCTCTCTGAAGCTTTATGAATAAGGAAGCCATCTTTGCCTTAATCATGCCTTAATGGCTTTTCAGAAAAAGCTCTACAAATTTCATACCCCTCAAAATGTTGTTTTTAAAAGCAGTATATATATTAAAATATTGTCTCTTTCTATTGACTTTGTCTTTCTAATACTTTGTAATACTAAATATTTCACCAAAGAAAAAATATAGAACCCAACTTGCGTCAGAGAAGCACATAGGTGCTGTTAACGACAATTTTTGTTTTAAATTCAATGTAATTTGTATTCAATTGTTATACTTAGCTATTGTGTACGTAGGTTTGACAAAAGTTGGCAAAAAATATTATTACGTGTGCTCCAACGTTTTATGTAAATACGCGGTGTTTGGGTTAAGGGTCTGTATACGAAATTTGCCGATTTCGCTAATTTAACAGTCGTGATTTAACAGTTAAAACACAGTATTTCTATAAGTTTTAATGGACAACATGTAAGATCATTTCAATTATAATCAAATGTTGGAGCTAGATTTTTTTCTTTTTTAAGTATTTTTAAATAATCCAACTCAAGCCCGCGACAGTTTTGTGATTTTTGCTGTAAAAGGTTTAGAATATCACCTGTTTATGGATTGTATTGACGTCTTAACGGTATGAAAAAAATACAATGTACTGTTGAGAAAGTCGTCTATAAAATGTTGGAATTACTTTTTACCACTTTAATATGAAATAGTTGAGTAAAAAAATATGTAACTCGGCAAAATTTTACAGATAATGGGCAAAGAATTGCTGTTAATTTCGGCAACTTGGAGCTGTAATTCATAAAAAGAAAACGGCAGAAATAATCTATACATAAAATTCTATCCAATTCGAGAAAAAACAAAAAAAAAACAAATTGTGCCAAAAAACACGATTCAAAACAACCTAAATCTCACATTATGTTACTCGCCGCAAGGTTCGAGTCGGCTTACCCCGTTTAAATATATTTTAAATCTAATAATTAATATATATTTTTTTAAGTCTAATAAGGGGAAAAACCCTAATAATATTTCTGTACCGAACCTTTGCAATTTCGTATTCATCGGCAAAATTTCGTATACGGACTCTTAAAACCGTTGGCGTTGTGCGATTGGCCTGAGTCCTGAACTAGAGGCCAAAGGCCAGGTTATGGACTCCCGAATCACTGAGTCATAATCCAGTCTATATACCTAAACAATAAACATGGACAGTAGCTCATCAAACGTTTTAAAAACAATGCTGTTTTCGTATTCAAAGATCCCTTCGAAAACGTAATCTGGCTAGTCCACATATATTATGTCTGTGGGCTAGTCTCTATTATTCTATACCGCTAAAACTCTAAAAGCAAAACATTGCTTGTTGAAATTAAACTGGCTTCTAGCAAATTTTAGCTTATTTACTCCTAAAAGTATGTTTTAAATGTGTCTGAGTTGGAAGAAGTTTAATTTGTTTTCGATATTTACTATTATGTAAATCAATTAGTATATAATATTTTAAACTACTTGTCAATTTTTTTATCCAAAATACTTTTGGACGAAAAAAACTAAAAAGTAACCGAAGAACTTGACTCGACTTGCCCTATGAGACTTATCAGCTATCACTTATCACCAAAACCATGACGATTGGTGATGAATATGATGAAGTTGATGATGAAATAAGCATCGTAACAATTGCACTGATAAAGTCCTACATAACAAGCTCATGCCCATCGCTGCGTACGCGCAACAATTGTGTGTATTTATATCTACATTTCGACTTTATTACTTAGCATTAAGGTTCAAAAATGATCAACGGATATGTCCAGCAGAGTGCAGAGTCCAGCAAGTTATCAGACTTGAGGTGAATGGGTCACTTTATCACGTATTTTATGGAAAGTTAACTTTATGCTGAGTTATAAATAACAAAATGCAAATATTATTGTTATACAAATATAGCTCTATTTTTAGGGTTCCGTAGCCAGAATGGCAAAAAACGGAACCCTTATTTAATAAATATACTTACTCTTAGGTGAGAGCCGTGTGACTTACGATTTATGAATGACTAGTCAAATAGTCACCAGCAACTCCGTTGCGTCAAAATTTGTTTATGGCGTTGGAATGAATTTCCTAAAAATATTATACTACTAGCTGTCCCGGCTAACGTTGTTTTGCCATTTAAAATATTTCTACTTCATCAGTTGATACAAATTCTTACCCCCTCTTTTGTCCCCTAAGAGGGGTGGGGCGAAAAATTGCATACACCAGATGTTAAGTTGGAAAAAACAGTTAATAATTATATGTCAAAGTAAGTCCATTAAAGAAAAAAGTTTGATACAAAATCTGACCCCCTCTTTGGTTCTCTTAGAGGGGTGGGGTGGGGGAATTTTTAGTCACCAAATGTTGAGTCGGAAGAAGACAAATATATCTGTGAAAACCGTATGCAAATCGGATCAGTAGTTTTCGTGTTAAAGCAAAAGTCTTATACAAAATCTGACCCCCTCTTTCGTCCCTTTAGAGGTGTGGGGGGAAATTTTTTTATACACCAGATGTTAAGTTGGAAGAAGGCAAATATATCTGCGCAAACCGCATTCAAATCGGATCAGTAGTTTTCGTGTGATAGTGGGACAAACATACAGACAGACAGACAGACAGACAAAAACTAACTACATTTTTGGCTTCTATAGCGATGTAGTGACACCCCCCGCTTATTATTTTTTGAATATATTTAATGTACAGAATTTTCATTACTACAGTTTTATTATAAATTTATAATGTATAGATAGCGGTCGCCCGCGGCTCCGCCCGCGTGGATGTCGGTTACCGCTGCAAAAAGCCTACCCAGGAAAGACACGGTCAGCAAAATGATTTCCAGGTCAATTCACAGAAACATCGACGACACAGTCATTTTCCGCATGCTGCATAGATTGTCTTTCTGTGGGTGTTAAAGTTGTTAATGATGAGAATATTTAAATGTAATTTAAATGTTTTTAATAATAAGTTTTCACCTCTGACGGTAGTCCCGGAGTGCAACCCGTTGTTTTAGGATAAATAACTAAAGCGATTATTGTAGAGCTTTTCTATAAACAACATTAATTGACGTTAAGTTATTTTCAGGTAACAAAATATACTGATGGTCGGGATCCCCAACTGATGATAGAGCAAAATATTCTTTTCATAATTCTATTCCTATTTTCTACTAATTTGAATGTTTGGCCCTGGGATTTACATAATAATTACCGTTAGTGCAAAATATTTTTTTACAGGAAATTAGAGCCTTTTGAAGGGTATAGGCAAATCAGTAGGGATCATTGGTATTCTTGGTATTATGAGCCAATTCACCAGCTACAGGGCCGGTCATAATCTTCGCTACTGTGCACCCCCGCCTTGGTAGCGACCACTTCGAAACGGGCGTAAATCGCAATTTTTAATTTCGCCTTAACTTCTAAACCAAACGTCCAATTTTAATCATTCAACGACCAAATATTATCTACATAAACTGTGCTTAGTGATGAAATAATTCATTTTGATAAAGATTAATAGCATGAGTAAAATAAATGCGTTTAAATGTAGTCAAAAAAATCAAGATTTTTAAATAAAATAATGGTTGTTGTACCTCACTCGAGATAGATAGGTATAGTGGGTCGCGGACTTTTTTGTAGATATTTAAAAGATCTACATTTACTTACTATGGTTCTATCTCTAATAGTTTAGGCAGCGTACGCAAAATAAGTAAATTTTCTGGTTGATTTTTTTCACCTTGTGTCAGAAAAATCCAAATATCTTACGGAACCCTACATTTTTCGAAATAAAATGTAACCTATGTTACTCGTAAATAATGTAGCTTTCAAATGGTGAAAGAATTTTTTAAATCGTTTCAGTAGTTTTTGAGCCTATTCATTACAATTAAACAAACAAACAAACAAAGTTTACCTCTTTATAATATTATAGTATATAGTATAGATGGAAGGAATAAGCTGACAGTACACTGTTTCTTTTTTAGTAACTTTTGTAAATTGATTTATTTGGTAAGTTTGAATAAAGAGCGAGATAGAGCTGAAGCCACAGATGTTTGTTATAACTTCGCGTAGCTACAGAGTTCAAAAAAACATTTTTGTTTGTACACACAGCTTACTGGAGGGTAATCTGTGTTTGTACAGCACGCTTACATTGAATAGATAGGTATCATAAGTTCTTGTCAGTAATTTGTTTAACATTGTATTAAGAGCCCGGGTTACCCTCGAAATTCTCATACGTACGTAATACCAAAATCATTTCGTTATACGAAAGTATATTTGTGTATAATTTTTTTTACTAAATTTACTACTAAATATTTAAACACTAAAAAATAGAGTAAAACACAAAAAAATATATAAAAAATAGTAAATTTACTACAAAATATTTAAATACTAAAAAATATATTTTAGAGTTGAAATATTTTGTAGTAAATTTAATATTTATGTATATATTTTTTTAGTGTTTTACTCTATTTTTTAGTGTTTAAATATTTTGTAGTAAATTTAGTAAAAAAAATTATACACAAAAAATTTTTTTTAGTGTTTAAATATTTTGAAATTATTTTTTGTACAGGAACCTAGGTAATTACTATTTTAAGCTGAAAAATAACTCAAACATGTTAAATATTTTCGTATGAGAAAATGATTTTGGTATTACGTATGTATGAGAATTTCGAGGGTAACCCGGGCTCTTAAATACTTTACTTCGTACTTAATCAGATTATTGTTATTCGTAATATTGATAAAATCATTTCGTGATTGAATACTATCCGATACATCTTTACGGATAGTTACTAAATAGCACAAGGAGAATAGTATTTCTAACTATCCTACGTGGAATCAAAAATAATTAGGAGTAAATGCATGACACATAACCACAGAATATATATTAGTAGTACCAAACATAACATTGAAATAAGTAGTTATGATTACTTTTAAGGCGATATCGCACTCTAAACTAAAGCAACACGACACGATGCGGCGCGACATGACAGTTCTATGGAACGTCACGTGTCGCGCTGCGCGGTCTCCCGTCTCACCTTTATTCTTGGAAGTAAAATCTTGTGAGGAATCCATTTTCATAGACTGAGTTTTAATAACATTTGGAAGACTTCGAAAATGCTAGTCGATAGAGATGCCATTGAAAAACGTCTGACTGGAGTAAATCCAGAGAAAACGTATCCTAATAATACTAATGAGTCGATGTTCTGAACCTACTCATACCATGAGTACCAAGTAATTGATTAAAAAGTTCCTCGCCCACAGATGATGAGAAAAAATTAGAGATGTGCCGATCATAACTGTGGCTGACTAGCCGACGAGCCGATTAGTCGGCTGCAAAGAAGCCGACTAATCGGCCGACTAGTCAGCCAAGCCGATCATGGTTTCGGAAGTTTCTGTAACATTCTTTTTTCGCGGGTAAGTCACACACGCCGCCTGCGAAGGTGTCGGATAGTGTTTACTTCGGCTACGTTAATTTTTTTATGATACAATTATTAATGGTTTTGAGGAAATATTTCATGTACATGCAATCTTGATCTAATAATACATGAGTACCTAATTTGTTGTTAAAAACAGTTTATTAAAAATATTTTTTTACTAGCAAGTAATAATTTCAGAAACACTTCATTAAATTTTAAAATGTGTAAGACTTATGAAGTGTGATATGAATGCATTATTTAAATAATCAAGCTTTTTGTATAATGTAATTTCAATAATTATAGCAAAAATTAAAAAGTAATAAGCCGGATAGTCGGAGCTTTTTGCCGACTATTCGCCGACTAGTCGCCGACTACAAAAGTGGCCGGATAGTCGGCATTACCGACTAGTCGGCACATCTCTAGAAAAAATATATTTATTATTAGTATAGATTTCTATCATGTGTAGGTAGCTTAATGTTTAACTTAAACTAATATTATCAGTTTTCTTGTTATTAGTTTATTTTAACGACCTAATAATAATCATAGCTATGTTACGTATCCTATTTTTGGGTTACTGCCTAGCCTAGTACTGATTGTTTGTACAACCATGACGTATGGCTGTAACCTGTCTGTATGCTAAATAAGTAAGTATAATAAATAAATGAATAAATAAATAAAATTAAATAAACTTCTATATAGGTATGCGTCTAAGTAATTTTTCATACCGCACGGCAGCGTGTAATTACGATTTCTAAAGCGAATTTCTAGCCGGCGCGTTTCTATTCATATAAGGTGTACTAGTATGAGCATTGCCGCCGACCGGTTTAGTTATAAATAACCGCAGCTCGCACTGATATTGTGCAGGTTTCAGTTGTATCTTTAAAATAAAGGCAAACTTTAAATCAGTCATCTATGTAGATGAGAATAAGAATAGGTTCTAAAATGCAACCCTGAGATACCCCTATACATTTTGTTCCTGGAATTTGTTACAAAAAATTTATAATTATAGCATAAGCATTGTCAGTGGTTTGGGTATAATTATAAAGCTTGTATTACATTAATAAGCACCTAATAAATCATTATTGAATATGAGAATCCCACCAAAAACATTTCATGTAAAATGTTACCTCGACGACCGCAAAAAGTTTGCCCTGTGAAAAAGACATCAGATCCAATGTAGAGCCAAGCTTCTGAATCTACGCGGTCTAACTCTATCGATCCTAACTCTAACAAATTCTACATATCAGTAAGTATGTATGGCTTCGCTGTTTACCTTCGTGGAGGTGAGGCAAATATTTCTGTAGCAAGTAGCGAAACAGCCAAGCCATAATACTTACTGTTACGTAGAATTTGTTGGAGTTAGGATCGATAGAGTTAGGCCGCGTAGATTCAGAATCTTGGCTCTACATTAGATCTGATGTCTTTTTCACAGGGCAAACCTTTTGCGGTCGTCGAGGTAACATTTTACATGAAATGTTTTTGGTGGGATTTCAGTCCTTTTTGTAAGTTGCTACTTGCTAGGCAGTATTTTAGTGATTTTTTTATTATTATTTATTAAGAGGTTTTTAGTTAATGTATACTCTATCTCCCGTGTAAACTTTCATGTCCTGATTCATAAAATTGGTGAAAGTCTCATATTACATATTTAAACTTCCATTACCCCTACTTAACTTATTTTACGGCGTATAGCCAAATTTCGGCTTAATTTAGATATCAATGAAATCTTAAGTATTAGATATTCAATTGAGACTTTGTATGTTTAATAAGTCTATTATTGACATCATATTATCTTGAGAATATTATAAAGTATAAACTATCTCGTACATTGGAGACCAATCCTATGAGGGTTGACTTACACCCCCCCCCCCCCCATTTTAAGGGATGGGGGAAGAAAATTAAAGTTTATAATTTTTTTTTGTCGGTTGTATACTAAACTTAGATTACATACCAAATTTCAGCTTTCTAGCACTTCAGGAAGTAGCCAAACATTTTGATGACAGTGTGTCAGTGACGAAATCGGCGTATTTTAGATAACTATAAAATCTAAAGTCTATTTCAATTGAGACTTTGTATGCTTAATAAGTCTATTAATGACATCATATTCTGAAAATATGAACTAACTGCTACAACGGAGAGCAATTCTACGAAGGTTTAAAAAAACGGCGAAACACTTCGAGAAAAGGTAGGTAGTGCCCTTGCGCTTCGCTTGGCTCGTCTCGGCGGGGACACTACCATGTCCCCAGATTTGAAGAGGTCCCAAAATATTCCCTTGAGGCTTGAAGTACACCAAAATCAATTTTACCCCAGCTTAGTATTCTTATTGGTATTTCTTTCTGGCTTGGGTATTTTGACGGATTTACTTACAAGGCAAATAATTATATTTAAAATAAAAATTATTCGTAATCTAAATATCGCTGGCCCCGGGCAATAAAGTGGTAAACGCCGGATACGCCTTTTTTAATGTTATTTGATTTTTGGCTTCTCTGAGTATCGGTCTATCACTCCAATTTTTTTCATATTTTTAAATTAATATTTTGTTATAATAAATGACAATGACAGCTTTATTGAACGGAAAATTCTCTGAAAACTAAAAATGTATTCATACACTCTATGAAACATAACACAAAAACCCGGTGAACATCTTAACACTACATATCTTAGCAAAGAATAAGAGTATTGAATTTAACAACGTTGTTGGTAACAAACGTATTACAACATATTACGCCGTACTAGATATTACGCCTTTCTTCCCGTTTTTTTTTTCGTAATCCTGGCGCCGTACGGTCTTGTTACGCTGAACGCCTGCATCACTTTGACTCCAACGCATGATTTCTAGTATCGTTTACGTAAACTTATTAGCGGAAAATTCAACCTAGGAATATTTCGCATAGATCTGAAAATTTGTGGTTTCAGTATACCATTATAAATAAAACCTCAAAAGTCCCCAGCAACCCCCCTGTTCTAAAAAAATATTTAATGTCCATTGTTCGAAAATGAGGTTTTATTCCGGTTTTTTTTTTCAAAAGGTAAATCGTATAAAAAATAATGTACTACAAGATTATAGATCATTAAAAACTCTATAAAAAATTATATCACTTCTTTTTATACGACTTATCATTCATTATAAATAGTGGGTTGAAAGTTTGGGAAAATCATATAAATCATCTTGTTATGAAGTAGAAGAATTTGTTTATATTTTTTGTTCTAAAATTCAAAAAAATATTTCTGCGTTGGATAGTCTCTTTATTGATGAAGGCTTGAGGCTATATAAAATCACGCTGCGACCTGGAAGAGCGAGGAATCTGAGGAAAATGTGGAAAAAATTGGGAAAAATATTTGAAAGTGCTAATCTCACGAACTACTGGATGATTTTTCATGATGTTTGGTACAGCTATTGAGTAGACCACGATGAGGGACATAGGAATATGTTTTGCAGGAAAATGTACGGTTCCCGTTAATATCTAATTTACGTGGGCGGAGCCACGTGGAACGTCTACTACACACGAGGGCTGTTTGAAAAGTTCTCCCTGACATACTTCTGCGTGACTTACAAGCGTGTAACTTATACAACATATGGAACCATTCCTATCTTAAAACCCATGGTTTTTGTAGATTGCTTTTTGTTAGGAATAATTTTGTGGACACCCATCTACGCCAAGTCAGAAGAAATCTGAAGGCACGCGTATTCAAACAGTTATGGCGAAATCAATATAAAAAGAAACCGGTGCCGCGTTTGCTGACAAAAATCAAAGTGCCAATATTTTGTACTAAAGAGATTAAAATTATATTTATTTTAAATAGTTGAGTTATTTTTTAGTATATTTTTATAACGTTAAGCCAAATAATATTATCCTACTATTTTAATGACGATTGAAAATTGGGCCATAGAGAAATCTTCTTGATAAAGTGAGTGTTACAGATTAAGGCCATTATTTTTGTTAAATAGTAAATACTACTAAATTATTCTTATTTCATATAACTTCAGTAAATTTTTAAATGATAATAGTAATGTCTTAGGTTTCTTCCATACAATTTTTGTGCAGTAGAGCACTATTCGTTGTTGGCAATGTAGATGCTGGGCGCGCCTTTACAAGGCTTTCTGTAAAAATAAATTAATGTGTAAAATAAATTTCATTTTTAGTTTAGACTTGGTAGCAGTAATATTATATTTCTTTTTTAATTATCAATTACATAATATTATTATAAGGAACAGAAATATTCACATTACTACGAGATAAGTCGTAGTCGAACTCAGGAATGTGTGGTTACCCAAATTTTAATATTTAATAAAAAGTATGTCATTTCATAGGGATTTTTAGGTGATTATCATATAAAATTTAATTAAACAAATAATTGATGAAAACACATAAAGATACGTATTAATTTCATATACTTTCGTCCAAAATCGTTAAAAATCACAATATAAACTCAGTCCATTACAATGATTACATAAAAATATGATTCATTGATAGGATTCTAAAATAGTGATTAGAGGATGATACAGCTAAGCTTTGGCTGTAAGATTTCCCAGAAGAAGGTGGTAATCGGCTGGTACGCTCGAAATCTAAAGTGAAAAATACGTCGTATTATATTCTTACAGTCGTGAAACTCGGAGGTTTGGTGTGTCAATAAAGTCATGAGCAACGTTGCAATTAAAATAATATCGATTATTATTTGTATTATACATTTTTTCAATTATTTCAATGAATATTTACACTATTATAATTATTTTTATATGGTTTGATTGGTAAAAAAAGTAAAAGGTAGCTTCCTTATGACACTTCAAACGCTTGTTTTGGACCACTGTACGCTGCACTATAAACAAATTAGCTTATTTTGTCTCTCCTGAACAAAACGATTTTTGATATTACGCCTTTATTGCCCGGGGCCAGCGATATATAAACTCAAAGGTGACTGACTCACATGGTGATCTATCAACGCACAGCCCAAACCACACGACGGATCGGGCTGAAATTTGGTATGCAGGTAGATGATATGACGTAGGCATCCGCTAAGAAAGGATTTTGATCAATTCCACCCCCAAAGGGTTAAAATAGGGGATGAAAATTTGTATATAATAATACTTCATAGCGCGAGCGAAGCCGCGGGCAATAGCTCGTATCATATAATATTGAGCTTTCGAGTGCTCGCGTAGGGCGATAACATTATATCTTATCTCCTTTAGGTACTTGATAAGCTAAAGTTATTAACTTGTAAGCTCGTTGAACAGAGATTTGCCTAAAACTATAGAGCAGTCATGGTTCTTAACCGTTTAGTCATGAGGGACCATTTTACCAAATGTTTGTCTAGCCGGGGACCAGCCAGCTGATTTACCTAAACTAAGGGTTGTTTGATAAAGAAAACCACGGACCACCGGTTAAAAACCACTGCTATAGAGCAAGTAGTAACTGCCTAGGTTAAATCGCAAAAAGGATCTACTAGGTATCTAAGTCGTAACCTGAAAAAAGTGTTCGAAGATAATAATCTATCTAGAATGTTCTGACAATATCTAGTGTCCAAAACAAGCGCTAGGCTATCCATTTACTGTTAATTATCGCAGTTCTTAATAATGTCAGGTCAAACGGTCATCGATCTAGAATCTGTTTGTTCTCATTAGCTTTGTCCACACTGTGCCTTTTTCTGTTCGTCAAGGGCATGCGTTATAGCGCAGTCAACAGCGAACGTGAGGCATTCCCGCGACGCATGCCCTCTGACCGTATCCAAAACTTAGAAAATGACCATGGCGTTGCGTTCGTTGACGCATTCAAGTTGAATGAAAGAAGGTGACGAAAATTGAAGACGAAAGCGCATAGTGTGGACATAGCTTTTGGGAATTTCCACTGCACAAGTACAACAAAATAATTCATTATTTTTAGAAGGCCATTTTAGTTATTAGGTTGTCACTTGTCATTTGCGTAGAAAAAGAAATATGGTCATAATATACACCCCTGTAGTACGCCAAATCTGTAGTGAACCGAGAAGGTTTGATTCGTGTTTGTGCTACATTTGGTTATTCTAATACATGTTATAATATAATTAACACACACCACAACTTCGTCGTAACAACATCTAAGCTAAGGACATTAAAAATATGCGGGTAGTTGATAATAATTATAATAGAACTTGGTACTACTAATAAGCCCAAAAAACACGATTGTAGTTCTATAAACCTTGAATTCTTTCGACAAATATTGTAGTAGATAATTTTTTATTGCAACAGGCAAAGAGCTGATTAGGTTTAAAATGAAGACAATGGCTAATTGTGGAAATTCTGATTTGCGTTTTTATTAATTTCCTGTAGACCTGCGCATAGGCCCGTAGTATTTAGATTTTAACCTTATAATAATTAGTCTTTATTTATTTAAATACAAATTTTTCAGTTACCTGGAATGAAATAATATGTATATTTTTATGCGAACAAAATATAATTTTTCCGAAGGTGAATGTTTTGCACAATTTATATTATTATTAGAATGTAGACCCTTCGATCGTGGAAAAATGAGACACAATATAGCTTATCTATTGTTATCGCAGCCGGATGTGGCCGCTTGGGATGGCTTGGGGCTTGATGAATTAACATCTTATTAACACTAAGTTATAATTGGTACCCATTTGTAGCCAAACCAAAACAGCAAGAAAAAATTTAGAAACTTCTTTATTGTATAATAGTAAGGAATATAAATAATTGAAATAATACCGGCCAAGTGCGTGTCGATCCACGCGCAATATAGGGTTCCGTAGTACCGCTAGTTTTTTAAAATTTGTGTATGGTCAATGAATGTACATTTATAACGTGTTTTACTCGACTAACAACATCATCTCAGTTGCCTTCAAAGGAATTTGAACGAAAAGTTCCTTTATACTTTTTTTAGTTGATCGAATACTATAACGAAGCAAAAACGAAAAAGTTTCGGCTAAATGGCCAGGTATCGCTATCGTCTCATAGCACTAAGCTTCGTACGATAGACGCATAATATGTGCACCTCCCCTCTCCCCAACGTGAGATTAGATGAGATTTGACTCCCCTCGCCCCCCTAAACACCTCACGTAATTTGTGGACGCCCCCTTACTTGGCCGAATAAACCGTGTTAATTCGTTAAAGACGAAAAATAGCCCAATAATTGTTTTTTTTTTTTGCATGGGAGCCCTTAAATTTTTATTTTATTTAAATATTATTATTAATTATTAAAGTGGACATATAATTATGGCCTTTGTCAAAATATCAAGTGCCTACCTGTTGCCATTATTGACATCGAGCAAAAAAGGCCAAAAAAATCACGTTTCTTGTATGGGAGCCCTTTTATTTTGTTCTTTAGTATTTTTGGTTATAGCGGCAACAGATATACCTACACAATCTGTGAAAATTTAAGAAGTCTAGCATTTACCCTTTGGGTAAGAAATTCAGGAAGGTATAACCAAAGAATGGGTATAACACTGACGTATATGACGTATTATGTATTTTTGTTTGAACAACTGCGGTCTGTAGGTCGAACGTAAAATTTGATCAGTTATAAATTTCATTATTCATAGTTGATTTTTTTAATATTAATTGTCTGGTAGTTTTCCTACACGCTTGTCTGGTATCATATTCATAAGGATCATAAAAATATTTCACGTTAAGGTGACCTTATTTTGTTTTTTATTCGCTCTTGCTTTAACGATAAAGCCAGGTATAGAATAATGCTGCCTATTATTTATAGAAATTGCATTAATTTTAATAATTGGGTATGTATAATAAGCATAATTCATAATCACGGATTAAATTTTTTTTTAATCCGTGTTCATAATATTATGTTTGAAGTTTTATGCTGCTATGAATGCTACCCTGTTTATATTTGCCAGAGACCAGACATATCTATGTTTTTACTTATAATCAATTTTATTGATATATTCACAATTTTGTAATTTTTCGCCCAATGGTTGCATTATCCTGCAGCCTGCACTTGCAGTGGAGCAACACTTAATTTTCCACGCGCGACACTTCATGTTCCATGGCTGCATTGACGTTTTGGTTAGAGGTGTACGTTTCTATTTTTCTATGGATTTCATACAAACAACATTCGCCTGTGCGTGTGGCGTCGCGTCGCTTCGCTGCTGCTAGTGTGGGCTTACCTTCATCTCTATTTTTCGGCTAAATCAACACTTTTTTTTTCAGCAGCAAGAATGGTGCAGAGGGTGGCGACGGACGAGCGGCCGTTCGAGACGCCGTCGTCCGACGAGAGCGGATTGGGCCGGAGCGACTCGCCCAGCGATGACTCCGAGCCGGAGGCAGCGTTGGTAAGTGTGATTTGTGAATCATGGAGATTCTATACTGTTCCTTATAGTGTTGTATTTAAGGTTCAGTTAGAGGTAAAATAACTATGAAAGAGAGCACTGTAGTTGATGTGCAGTTGAAGAGTCGTAGTTTTTTGACGAGAGTAGTTGTGAGTTGTGACAGTAGGCTAACCCATAGGAAGTGTTAGGGTGCTGCAGCGGCTACACCACTGTGGCATACATTGGAAACGCCTAATAATTTGTGTGATAACAGCTGATAACATAATTTAGAGCCAATGCCCATGGCAGCAGAAGTATTTTACACGGCAATATTGTTTTCGAAATTCGAAATAAAGATTATAATCGATATTGACTAGCGTCTGAACCGTCTCGATTAAAAAAGTGATTGTCTATTAAAAAGTTCAGTTATAAAAACTTTCTAAAATTTGAGAATATTGTCAAAATTTGCAGAAATTAATGTCGTCGAGACTCAAAAATGGCTTAGCAAAATTTAAAGTAAAAATGAAACAAATATTCGGATAATAAATGTTTATAATAGATGTAATAGTGAGTAGTGTAGCATTTTACCATATTTACACTACAATAATCAAAATTATAAAAATATATAAAGCAGAAAGAAATGATGTGAGTTCTCCACAACCAGAGACGAGAGTAATGTAATCGAAAATATCGAAAAACCCTAATATGAAGATGAAAAATAGCAATAGATTGTTAGATTGATGAACTGAAAAAATATATTTTATCCTGCAATTATCAAGATTTACAATAGATTTGGATATCCTTTCGCGCTCTCTAAGCACAACAGAACAAATAGATGACTTAGTAAGCACAAAATCTCGAAAATGCAAACGCGATTCGATAGCAACAAGAAAGCAAAAGATAACAAGAAACCAAAATCAAGACTAAGAACGATCGCTGAAGCTGTAATCGACGTTGCATTACTGACAATTATTTCACTATCCTTCGCTGAAGTATCCCTTACTATTCTACTACTGCTGCTATAAAAATGATGCGAAAAATCCAAAAATTGTCAGCAAAAATCTTGATATTATTGGCCGATTCCCTTGCATGGGCAGCTGTAGTATTTGGGGCATATTTTTTAATATACTTTTAAAAATGTACTCTGGTTTTCTGTTGGTAGCTTTTAGTAGTTTTGAAAAGCAAAAATGTAGCCAACTTAGTGCCTATAAAGTTACACTATAAGGCTTACACAAATACTCAAACTAAAAAGCTTAAAAGCACGACAGAAATCTTTAAACAAGCACTTATTGTCATAATATAAATCTGATATATCTTTAAACGAACAATTTTTGTATATATATATATACTTAGTCTTGCCATAAATACTGTTGCAAATAAATTTTATTACTTTTACAGTGTTTAGTTTGGTTTATTACATAAATATAAAACATTTTAAAATATTAAAAGCTTATTCAAAATTGCCTTCATTGGCTACAATAACGTCTTTTAAACATTGTGGCCAGTTATCATTAGAAACACGGACTCTTTCCATGGGAAAATTCTTCACTGCCAGTCGTATGAATTGTCGTTGAGACTCCAAATTATCACGGCATTTACAGCAAGCCATACTCTCTAAAACTGACCAAAAATCATAATCCAGTGGATTAAGATCGGGACTAGACGATGACCAGTCTTCAGCTCTGATGAAGTCCGAAACGTTCGTTTCCAACCAAGACCAAACCGACTGAGCTTTATGACCCGGCGCCGAACCTTGTTGGAAGGACCATTCTTGGTTATTGAACTTGATGTTGAACCTTAGAACTTCAAGCATAAATAAAACCATTTTGTTTGTTAAAATGTTGCTTAATTAAAAAAAAATCTCATCCGTAAACAAACATTTTTTGTGATCTCCCTTTGCGTACCGCTTCAGTAGTTGTTTTAATTTTACCACCCTTTCTTTTTTAAATTATCAGTTAGGAAATAACCAGTACGTCTCTTGTAGGCTGAAAGTCATAAGTCTTCATTAAAATACGCAACATGGTTCTAGGTGCAATATTTATCTCGTGAGATAAAATCTTTTACTTTCGGACCGATTTTTTTCAAATTCTTTCCCTTACTGCTTTAATCACCTTTTTCGTACGAACACTGCGTGGACGGCCAGATCTTTTTGTGTCACAAGCAGAGGAGGTCTCATTGTACCTATTAATGACCCGGTACATAAACATTTTACTAACACCATGCCTATGGAGAGTTTTAAAAATAACATTGGACTCCATACCTACTTTGTGTGATGCAATCACAGCGATTTGGTTCTTGTGATCACCCCACTCCATTTCAGTATCGCAAAATATTGTAAAATACATTGGCGCCAAAACGAGAAAACACAGTAAACAATCATATAAAAATTACAGAATCCAAATTCAAATGTAATATTTTGTTTATTTTAACTAGTAACAGTATTTATGGCCAGACTAAGTATATGTACCTATATATATAATTGGAATCTTGGAATCGGCTCCAACGATTTTCATGAAATTTAGTATAATTATAGGGGGTTTCGGGGGCGATAAATCGATCTAGCTAGGAATCATTTTTAGAAAATGTCATTTTATTCGTGTTTTATCGAATACCGAGCAAAGTTCGGTCAAATAGCTAGTTATTATAAATAAAGCAATAACACATTATTATATGAGGAAAAGTTACATATAATAATTATATTGTGAGACAATTAAAAATGACTTTACAAAACACAGCTCTTGTTAATATTATAATGTAAATACATAACATACCTAATACTTTTATCAACAAGGTAACATAATATTTATGAAACTACGCAATTTTATAAAATCCTTAACACGTGTAGCCTTCAATTAACGAATTTTCGTAAACTCATTCCAAAAGTAAAAAAATATTATTGTGTTAAATTTGAAATATCATAATTCTGGATGGATAATTTTTATAGAGTCAGAAAGCTTCCCGATTTGTCAGCGAAATCGGCATGCATTGAAATGCTTATGACGGAAAGGTAGTATCTAGGAAAGAATAATCACAAGGAGTAGGTATCATACGTAAGGATAGTGCATGAGTTTTTGTTATTTTTTAAATTTCAACACAAATAAGACGAAAGGGCTTTTACCATCAACGAACAACGTACATTGTGGCAGTCCTGTGGATTTGTCACGTGGATATAATATATCCTCACTGAGGATTAAAGCTGCAAGCAATAGAATACTCTTTTATCTTAATGGATATTGAATGAAAATCGATTTTCCGATTTCCCAGTAAATTGTTGGGGCCAAGTCAATTAATTCAATTAATTGATATCGAATATCGAACTTACAGCATACTATGAAATACCTACTGTTGCCAGGGCGATACGAATGGACTTTTCGTGTATTTATTTACAATGTCTGAAAGACGACACAAAATATGTACACGACAAAATTAAAACGGTTGTCTCATGAAATCAAGACCGTATATTTTCATTTAAAAACCTGCAAATAAGAAATTACCTAAGAATCACTAAAAAATCGAAAAACTGAAGAAAATACGCAAAGTCCGCTTACTTATTGTAAAACGTTATAATATTATTTAATTATTTAAATTTAATTAAACGGGTGACTCCAATTACGGTAACTAACTTAAATTCTAAATATCATGATTAATTAATTATGTTGATGTATATTAGTAAACTGTTGATAACAAGTTCAAAAACGAGCATCATCATCATAATAATTATGAAACAGAAGTTGGTATTACATTAATTTTAATTTAAAAATAGATTTAGTTAATTGTACAGTATTATTCAAAACAATTTAGAAATTATACAAATTAAAATAATGAATTATGTAAATAAAAGTCAGGTACCTACTATAGCAACAGATTAGATCATTCGATTTTTGTGGGTTAATACACAATGCATCAGCGACCAACTATGGTTAACAATCTATGTAATATATATATGGACGCTTCACACCACGTCGGTCTGGAGTGACCCCGTGCTAAGTACCTGAAGGACTTGTGTTAGGGGTACCAGACAACGGAAATATAATATATTTAATACTTTTATATATACTGTATAAAAATCTTAAATTTATACAGAAATTTAAGATTTTTAGAAATCCATGACCCAGGAACATTGAAAACTTTTGGTTCCGTCGGCGGGATTCGAACCCGCGACCCCCGGCCTGAGCTGCCACATACTCCCATTGAGCCACAGAGGTCATAAAAGTTGCATACTTGTAAGTTAATGTTAAATACTTGTAACTCCAGGTGGTGCCACCAGACGGCGGTTGGGGCTGGGTGGTGGTGGCGGCCTCGTTCATGTGCAACTTCGTCGTCGACGGTATCATCTTCACCGGCGGGCTGCTCAGCAAGCCCATACAGGAAGAGTTCAATGTGAGTACATAATATAGAGCAGTGTTTCCCAACCCTTTTCAGCCACGGATGACGGACATCGGATAAAGTATGATCCAGAGATGACGCTCGATGACGAGGGGTCCGCGGGGTCCGCGGACTATAGGTTGGGAAACGCTGATATAGAACATAGTTCAAAATAAGAATTAAGAGGGTCTGTCTGTAATTTCTTCACGCTCAAACAGCTGAATGGAATTTGATGATATTTGTTTGGGACTTGGGAGATACTTTGAGTCTTGGGAAAGACGGTAATGGTAAAAATTATACGGTTGTGCGAATAATGAAATTCAGCGCTACAGAGCTGCAGACAACTTTCAAATTAATTTACTAATAAAAATAATTAACTTTTAGGCATTAGGCCCACACCTATATCGATGTCTTGTAAAGTTTCAGCAACACATGGGAAAAATATCTGAACAACGCCGCTGAAAAGTGAAATCAAATAAACGCGGAGCTTCTCGTAACGTAATACCACTGATGACAATACAATATAGTTAAATACATCGCATAACGTAACAAAAAAATCGTAACCACGGAATAATTCGCATAGAGCTGAAAATTGGTAGAGACGTTATATACACCATTATAAATAAAACCTCAAAAGTCCCCGGCGATCCTCCTTGTGCAAAAAAATTTATTCAAGGTCAAAGGTATGAAAATGAGGTTTTTCCCGTTTTTTTTCAAAGTATACATTTTATCACAAAAATAGGTAAGACAAGAGTGTAGATCATAGAATTCTGTATAAAAAATATTCAGACACT
Source organism: Lysandra bellargus (assembly GCA_905333045.1). NCBI lineage: Eukaryota > Metazoa > Arthropoda > Insecta > Lepidoptera > Lycaenidae > Lysandra > Lysandra bellargus. The sequence continues at coordinate 6,819,095 of HG995353.1, forward strand.
TTTTTCATACGACTTACCATTCCTTTTAAATGGCGGTCTTAAAGTTTGGGAAAAGTTTATGGAACTATTGCTTTGAATTGAAGAGTTCGTTTTTTGTTGGATAGTCTTGTTTATCGAGGAAGACTTGAGCTATATAACATCACGTTGGCACCAATAGGAGCAAAGAAACAGAGGAAAATGGGGAAAAACGGGGAAAATTATTTGAAAGAGCTTATCTCACAAACGGCTGAAGCATGTTTCTCGGGAAAATGTACGGTTTCCCTGAAATCCATAATTAACAGGGTGGGGCGGAACTTCTTGTACTATGACAGCATACGAGGGCTGTTCACAGCCAAACATACTTCTGAGTTCTACATGACTTCCCAAATCTAAACTTTTCGAGTCACGAAGAGCAATAGTACGCTTGCAAGTCACTCAGAAGTATGTCAGGCCGAGAACATTTCAAACAACCCTAGTCAGTACAAGATGTTAAACGTGGCACCGCCCGCGTTAATTATAAATTTTATGGAAATCGTAAATTTTCCTGAAAAACGAAATAGCCTATGTCCTTCCACGTGGTCTATTCCTTATCTGTGGCAAATAACCTAAAAATTGCTTCAGCAGTTCGTGAGATAAGCTCTTTCAAATAATTTTCCTCGTGTTTCCCCATTTCCCTCTGTTTCTTTGCTCCTATTGGTGCCAACGTGATGTTATATGGCTCAAGTCTTCCTCGATAAATAAGCCTATCCAGCTAAAAATGAATTCTTCAATTCGAAGCAGTAGTTTCACAAATTCTTTAGTTTTACAATATAAGTATAGATATGATTTTGCCAAACTTTAAGCCCGCCATTTATAAGGAATGGTAAGTCTTATGACAAAAGTGTCTGAATATTTTTTGTAGAAAATTCTATGATCTACACTTTTGTCCTACCTATTTTTGTGATAAAATATACAGTTTGAAAAAAAACTGGAAAAACCTCATTTTCATACCTTTGACCTTGAATAAAATTTTTAGCACAAGGAGGATCGCCGGGGAATTTTAAGGTTTTATTTGTAATGGTGTATTTAACGTCTCTACCAATTTTCAGCTCTATGCGAATTATTCCGAGGTCGAATGTTTAATTTTCCTGGGGTAATGCCTGCAGTCTTTAGGGCGCATTTTCATTAGTCGTTAACTCGTGCGGTATACAGCATACAGGGACCTTATGACAACTAATGGCGCATTTTGATTAGTCGTGGCATGCATTTTAGAAATCTCCTGCACCTCGCATGCGGGCCCTATCGACCAGTGAAAATGCGCCATTATAGTACGAAGTCAAAGTTTTTGTCGAAAATTCCTTTTTATAGACGAATAAAGTCAAAGTCAGAGTTAGAGCGAAATATAAGTATTAAACAAAGAATTTAACACCTAACTATTTGAAACTACAAAACAACATTTATAATAAACGAGCTTTTGCCCGCGGCTTCGCTCGCGTTAAGAAGCATTATTATATGTCTACAAACTTTCATCCCCTATTTACTATTATAACCCCTACTAAGCCCGATCCGTCCAGTGGTTTGGGCTGTGCGTTGATACATCACCATGTCAGTCAGTCAACTTTGAGTTTTATATAATAAAACACTCTGTATGCCATCATTTTTCAAATAGTAAAAAGCTATTTTCTTACTTTTTAAAAACTTAATAATAAAGATTCAACATTACATGCAAAAAATGTAGAGACAGTTCGTGTTACGAGTAGTTGTGTCAATTGAAGTAAAAGATAAGAGCGTCTTAAATCTATATACTTTTCTTGATTGACGCTCTGTTTTTCCTTCGAAAATAATCAGACACACGTTATGTAACGCGGTATTCTAAGCCCACTTGCAAACAAACTCGCATTAAAAGCAATGCTACCACACTATTAGTATTCCTTATCATGTCTTAAAATCAAATACAAGCTTATGACGCAATTACCACATCGTAACTGCTTGTAATTAAACTTAATCCAATTGAAATAAACTACTTCTATACTTATTATAAAACAAAGTCGCTTTTTTTCCCTCATGTCCCTTTGTTCCCTTTAGTCTTTAAAACTACGCAACGGATTTTGATGATTCTTCCAGTGTTACATTGCCCATTTATCGAGGAAGGTTATAGGCTATACTTTATCATGCTAAGACTAATAGGAGCAAAGAAATAGAGGAAAATGGGAAAAAAACGGGGAAAATTATTTCAAAGGGCTAACTTGAACGCGCTAATCTCAGGAACTACTGGTCCGATTTGAAAAATTCTTTCAGTGTTAGATAGCCCATTTATTGAGGAAGTCTATAGGCAATATTTTATCACGCTAAGACTAATAGGAGAATGTGTAAAAAACGGGGGAAATTATTTGAAAGGGCTTATCTCGCGAACTACTGGGACAATTTTTATGTTATTTGGCACAGATAAGAAGTAGACCACGTGAAGGATCATAGGCTATCCATTTTAATCATTTTTTCGGTGGCTATATATTTTATACCCGTGCGACGCCGGGGCGGGTCGCTAGTCTTAAATAAATTCAAACTGAAAAAGAGTTTTGTATTTAAAAACAGACGAATAGACCTAAGAATTGATTTTCTAGATCTACATTTTTTATAGTTTCAGGTAACTTTTGAGGTTACGTTTTGTTAGCTTTATCTTTTGAAGTATTTTTGAAGTATTAACTCAGATTGAACTGCACTCAAATCACGCGCTATCTCGAGCTGTCATTGCAAACAGAGAATGATACAAGTGATATAACATTTCTAAGAGGATGCCTATTTTTAACATGCTTTAATTATTAGCTTGGGCTGTGTGTATGTAACGAAATCTTCGAGCACAATTTTGACCTATCTCCAGACTCCAGTAACGCATCAAGAGCCTATGACACAGCAACAATTTGTAAAAAAAATATAAAAAGAGTTTTTTTATACTATCATTTTTAGCGTCTTATTTTCGTATTTCGCGATTATACCACGAGGCATGAACTATGACACGAAAATCGACGAGTTATTTACGTAGCCACGGGGATATGGAATCTGCGCGTACGCACATCGCGCGAACCACCACACCTCCTTGCGTCATGGCCGGGCCTTCCCCCGCTCTACATATTATATCAAACTTGTTTTGCCAAACCACTGGATACTTTGTAACTCAGGAAGCGTGTAATTTGACATTCCTTAGTTTATGTAGAGATATCTAAAGATTAAAGTTTATATTTTAACGGACGACATAATATTATGTATTTCAACTGGACACTTTGTAAGCGAATAATTTGAGATACCTAAGTTAATGTAGACTGTAGAGATACATGTCAAAATATTAAAGTTTATATTTTAACGGACGTTAATGTACAGAAATTATAATAAGAATTTCAACTTCGTACTTTGTACAAGCGCGTAATTTCAACATTCCTTTGTTAATGTAGAGTACTAGCGTACATATTAGCCAAAGATTAAGTTTATAATTTAATGGACTTAAATGAGAAGAACATAATATACAGGGTGTAACAAAAACAAGTGATAATACTTTAGGGTGTGTACGTGTTCCCTGTAGAGAGTTCACTGTGAAAGTAGCAGCACTGAAAGATCAAAAATTTTTTTCACTTTTGTATGGGCAAGGGCCCGAGCGTCACGAGTTTCCCCATACAAAAGTGAAAAAAATTTTTGGTCTTTCAGCGCTGCTACTTTCACAGTGAACTCTCTACAGGGAACACGTACACACCCTAAAGTATTATCACTTGTTTTTGTTACACCCTGTATATAGTTCAACTGAATACTTTGTAAGTGAGTAATTTGGAATTCCTAACTTGATGTAGAGATTAATTTATATTTTAAAGGACAGAAATAAAAATAATATAATATTATGTAATTTTAATGGTTCGAGTATTACGTTGGTTTCTTTTCCAATGTCGACTTTAGGATTCTAAACATAGAAACGAGAATCTATAATTATAGAGATTCAGTACTTATGTAGCCAAAGTCATGAAAATTAATCTTAATTTAACTAGAAAATTACACTAACCGGCGTAGACATTTAATTATGATTAACCTTTAATTTAATTAAGCAGGGACCGAAAAGGTTACCCATTTTGGTGTTTTAAACTGTTTAATTTATACGATTCTCTGAAAAACCCTAACATGCGCATCAACCGTATATACAGCTGAATTAACGGTATAAATAAACCGTTTATGACTAAGGTTCATTTTCATTCGTTTTTCTGTGTTAAAAAAGGATAGGTGATATTGTAAGTACCGCGGAACGCTGCGATCGGAAATTGCCATTGTATTCTATTGTTGTCGCGATTTTCATGGCTTTGATCCCAGCCGCGGCGCCCCCCACTAATTTGTTGTCTCTTTCGGTTATCACCGCAGCTATATTAAACGGTTTAATACCGCTTAAGACAAGAGCATAGTTGAAAACCCTGCATATGGATATTTAAAATAAAACGGTTTGTATCGATACCGCTACAGCCGTATAGCAGATTAATAGGTCCCTGTGATTAAGTAATTAATGTTCCACTCTGAGTGCGGCAGTGAGAATAATAGGGTTGCATACTACATAAGAACATACTACATAGTACATTGTTTATTAATTACTAGCGACCCGCCCCGGCGTCGCACGGGTATAAAATATATAGCCATTGAAAAAATGATTAAAATCGATAGCCTATGATCCTTCACGTGGTCTACTTCTCATATTATATGTGCCTAATAACATAAAAATTGGTCCAGTAGTTCGCGAGAAAAGCCCTTTCAAATAATTTCCCCCGTTTTTTCCACATTTTCCTAGTAGTCTTAGCGTGATAAAATATAGCCTATAGTCTTCCTCAATAAATGGGCTATCTAACACTGAAATAATATTTCAAATCGGATCAGTAGTTCCTGAGATTAGCGCGTTCAAGTTAGCCCTTTCAATTTACCCCGTTTTTCCATATTTTCCTATATTTCTTCGCTCTTATTAGTCTTAGCGTGATAAAATGTATCCTATAGCCTTCCTCGATAAATGGGCTATCTAACACTAAAAGAATCATCAAAATCCGTTGCGTAGTTTTAAAGATTAAAGGGAACAAAGGGACATGAGGGAAAAAAGCGACTTTGTTTTATAATATGTATAGATATATAGATATTATTGTTTCTTTCGTCATCTGCTAAAAGGTTCGTATTCGATTACTTAGTACTTACTCAGTAGTCATAACGCAGTACTAGAGCCAGAATAAATATACTATGTTTGACTGTCATTTTCTGCGATCGAAAATTAAGATTTTAATCTAGATGACAGTTGTTACACTTTCTTCTCCTCTACTTAATATTTAAGTTCACAGTAGCGAATTTTTTGTCTGACTCACATTTTTCAACTATCTGACGGGTAGACTACAAAAAATTGTCGTGATCTCCAAGGTTGACATAACTAGGTCGAAATGACAACCGTCAGCGGTCAGAGTGTGAATTGATGCAGACGGTCATTGGTCTACATTTTTTTGTTAAAGAAAATAGAAAATATTTTTCTCGACTCTACATCATATATAGTTTGACAGTAGCAGTCGGCAGTAGTGATTAGTGACTTTCTTAAAGCCCGTCACAGACTTAGCTATAATATCCATACTAATATTATAAATGCGAAAGTGTGTCTGTCTGTCTGTTACCTCTTCACGCTCAAACCGCTGAACCGATTTTGCTAAAATTTGGCATGAATATACTTTGAGTCCCGGGAAAGGACATAGGATACTTTTTATCCCGGGAAATGTACAGTTCCCGCGCGATAAACGACTTTTGGCGCAACGGAGTTGCGGGCATCATCTAGTATATTAATATTTTTATAGCTAGGCATATCTATAAAAATATTTCTATACAAATTTTCGCGTGACCGCACACTCACCTATAACATATTATATTTCTGTGACATTTGGATTGAGTATAGAAAATATTATATAGGAATATGCCTAGCTATAAAATCATTAATATATAGTTTAGCTAAGTCTATGACGGGCTTAAATCTTACAAACATGACGTGTTTACAGCTTTTAATACGAAACTTCACTTCACAATTAATAATGATAACATTACCAATAAAGGATATAGCTTCTTCAAAGTTTTATCCATCCTTGTTTCTATCAAAAGCCTTGGCCATTCTAGTTTAAGGGCCTGTTTCACCGCTTCCTGATAAGGTTCCGGATAGGCTTATTTGACAGATTCTCCATACTCCATCTGTCAAGTTAAGTGGTGGATAGCCTTATCAGGAAGCGGTGAAAGAGGCCCTTAACTTGTCTTTTTAAAACAAGTTACATTTTTTTAAATTTAATCTGACACATATTGATTTAAACATGGATGTATAAAAAAAGGCGGACGGAGTCCCACCATTCACAAAACTGTGTCCTTCAGGTCGGCCAGCTGACTGCATGTACACGGTCCGCACGCACACATTATTACGCTAGTCCATACCATTTGACAGTCGTAAGAATGTGTGCGTGGCCGACTCTGAAGACACAGTTCTGTGTATAATAAAATAAGACTCCGTCCCGCGTCCGCCTTTTTTTCTACGTTCATGGATTTAAACTTGTAAATATTTATTAACACAAAACTAGTGAGTGAAAGAGCAAATAAAACTGGAAGCTAGTTCTTCTAAAGGGGGAAAGAGAAAGAAAAACGAACCTATGTTCTTTGGCTGTGCAATGCCGCCGTCTCGCTATTACCATAAAGTTAAGGCCAAGGGTAAAGCCTTGCCAGGCTTTCGCATTCCAGTAAACTGTAGTGCAGGGGCCAGGGATCCTAGAATAGGTTCCGCGGTAAATAACTATTTTGAGAACCCCTGGGAAAGGTTTCATGGCGTAGACCTAGGGTCGCTTTTGTATATTTTTAAACTGTGGTTACAAATATAACATTAATTGAACGTAAAATATGTGATCAGTGGTCTCAAAAATGTTTTAATCTGACAGTAGAGCATATTATTATTACCCTTGGTTTCTCAGGCTACGACCAGTGCAATGCACTTGCATAGGCACATATATTGCACAAAAGGACAAACTGAGATTCGAAGAATTCAAAGTACAAGAATTGATACCATGCTCATTGATCGTCATCGAAATGTGGGACTATTATATTTTTATGATCCACCTGCAATATTATGTAAATAATGATGCGTGTTCTCGAAATTACGAAGCGGTCTCTGGTTTAGGCAGGTCCACTATTCAAATGATGGAAGGGTCTAGAAACATTGACCGCACAAACAAGCGATAATAAAATTAGATAATTTACATACAAGAGCTTATGTGCTTGTTAAAATTCATGACTAATTTAATTTATTTACAATAAAAAATGCGAATTCGGGTTTTGTCAGAGTATTTTATTACTGAATTGAAAACTTCTTTAGGTAGGTTGGGTAATTTTTGAATTATGAACGGAAAAAACCTTTTACTTTCTTAAGAGCCTTTAATCATGAACGCATCTATTGTGCATTAATATTTCTCCTGAATTACAATTGAATTAATTACAAAGGCATAATAATTATGGGCAACGCAAGCGCCATTATCACTTTGGTAGCTTTATGCAAATATCCATACATTTTATTTCTGACTTCGCTATTGACATTTTTGCAAGTTGTCTTATTATCCTGAGTATTATCATTTTTGCTCGGGAAGTGCGAACCCTAAGCCCAGACTTAGTACTCTACCACAGAGTAGGTACTGTATGTAGCCGCGGGGGCAACGCCCCGGCTCGGCCTCGAGACAGCTTTATTACAATATAGTTATGTGGAAAATTGATTATTAATACTTAATACTTATATTTAGGGCCTGTTTCACCGCTTCCTGATAAGGTTATCCACCATTTAACTTGATAGATGGAGTATGGAGAATCTGTCAAATAAGCCTATCGGGCACCTTATCAGGAAGCGGTGAAGCAGGCCCTTAATCACTTAGAAACAGACGTAAAATTATCTTTATTAATATGCAATTGTAACACCATGGAGTAACTAGGGTAAGTTCGCCCTTTCGCGTCCATAGACCAATTCGCGTCCATTTTGCGGAACTTCCTTTTTAAAATCCCGAAAATAAGTAAACTAACACACCAATCAAACGAAAAGTCATTCCCGCTAATACGTCAATGTATACGAGGTACGCACACATGGACAAAAGGTTCGTGCGCCAAACCAAAACCGTTTAGAAGAAATAGTTAGCCTCGGCTGTTCAACAAGGGAGCACGTGCGCGCGCTCGCGCGACAAAAAAAATAGTGTGCAGCGGCGCGTTCGATGGTAAGTTTTTTATTGTTTTAAGTGAAAATTAGGTTACATAGTTGTTTGTAGACTATTATAATGTAAAAAGGAATAATATTTATTATGAATTTGCTTATGTTTTTTATATTTAACGACTGAAATAAGGTGGACGCGAATTACTACATCGAATTCACAAAATTTCTACTTTGCGTCCACCTGTGGACGCAAACTATACCTACAGGGGATGATACATAAACCAAATTGCGTCCACTATTTACGTTAAATATTTGCATGTTGACTTGCATGTGAAAATAATAATTATGAAATGTATTGTTTATTATTATATTATTGTATATTTTTTATTAAAAATACGTTTTAAAATTGTATTTTTAAATAAAATGAGTTCTTTTATTCTTTTTTTTTCTATTTAAGATGAGTTCTTCGGAGAAAAGAAAGAAGAAGGAAAGTAGAACATACACAGAAGACGATTTAAAGAAAGCGTTAAATGAAATTCGAGAGAAGAATAAATCGGTAAGACAAATATGTAAAGAATATGCTATTCCCAAGACCACAATATTGGATAAAATCAGTGGGCGCAGACCAGATGGAGTAAAGAAACCTGGACCAGAACCAGCGCTAGGAGTAGATGGTGAAAAAAAAGTAGTTGAATGGCTTCTTGATATTTCCAAATGTGGATTTCCAGTGAAAAAGCAAGAATTGTTGAATACTGTTCAGAAAATAATTCGAGATGGGAAGTTTAAAAATAATTTTAAAGATGATCGCCCAGGTCAAAAGTGGTTTGAAAAATTTTTGGCCAGAAATAAAGAAATTTCACTTAAAAATGCGGAGGGTATTAATAAAGCTAGAGCCCAAGTCACAGAAGAGTCAATCAGATTGTGGTTTAGAGAATTAGAGGAATATTTAGACAGTATACACCAAAAATATATTTTGAGTGACCCGAAACGAATTTTTAATGGGGACGAAAGTGGTTTTGCTCTTTGTCCAAAGACAGGCAAAGTTTTAGGGCCAAGAGGGTTCAAAAACTTATATCAAATAAAGGCAAGTAATGAAAAAGAAAATATAACGGTTTTATTAACATTTAATGCGAATGGAGATTTGTGTCCACCTTGTATCGTGTTTCCTTACATTAGACCACCAAAAGCTGTAGTGAATAGTATGCCTCAAGAATGTTGCTTAGGCAGATCGGAGACAGGTTGGATGAGAGGAGATATATTCTTTGAATATATCACCAATGAGTTTCACAACTGGGTAGTAGAAAATAACATAAAAAAACCAGTGCTTTTGCTAGTAGATGGACATAAATCGCACATGTCCTTGACGTTAAGTAAGATGTGTGAACAAATGCAGATTATTTTGTATGCCCTTCCGCCCAATACCACCCACATTTTACAGCCAGCTGACGTTAGCGTATTTGCACCGGTAAAATCATATTGGAGATCAACAGTCCGCGCATTCCTATCAAAACCAGAAAATTTGAACTCTGCCGTCACAAAAACAAACTTTTGCAAATTGTTAAATGATGCATTGAAACATCCTAACATGCCCAATAACATAAAAAATGGGTTTAAGCGATGTGGTCTTTACCCATTCGATGCCAATAGTCCAGATTACACTAAATGTGTAAAAAACACTTTGGAAAATGTTCAGGCTGTTGATCAACACCCACAAGATGTTACCCGCTCGGATATTAATAGTTTTAAAAAAGTTTTCAAAAAACTGAAACCGAGACTAAAAGAAAAGAATATTGACATTCAAACTATAATGAAAGAAGTCAATAGGTTGAAAAAGTCTCTTCCTGCAGAAGTAGGATTTGCAGAGATTTCTATTGAAACTGAATCTGAGAGGTCACATACGGAACTTTCAATAGAAAAGAATAATTGTTCTATTTTTAGTCCTATTGATTGTGAATTGGATACAACTAGAGAAATCACTATCTCTTCATTTCACGAAGACGCCGAAAATAAAACCGATGAAGCTAACTCCGATCCTACTGTACAGGTTCAAACAGTATCAGTGGAAATACATTCTGCACCAAAACAATTTACCGAATCTTGTACATCGAACATCAATAAATATCATAAAACCAGCAATAGTACTCTAGCATCTTCTAAGATTGACTATGACGAAATCACAGTATACCCAGATAATTCAACTCTTGACACCAACAAAAATGATTCGTTCCCTGACTTGTCCCTTTCGACATTACACCTTTCTGGCAGCTACTTCGATGTCGGCTCTATGGTGTCCTTAGATGACGTTCTAATTCTACCATTAGAAGATATTGCATCAACTCCCACTTTATTAAGTTTTGAGAAAGAAACTGCCATCAAGGAACTAACTCCAGGACTGCCTCGGACTTCATCATCAGCATCCACTGTATCGCTACCATCCTTACCTACAGAGTCTCCAGTACAACCGGCTTTAGCAGTAACACAAAACAAAACATCTGATCCATTTAAACACCACCTCATGCTACCTGAAATTTCTAACAAAATACGTAAAGAGAATCAAAGAACTCCAGCAGCCATATCTTCTGCTGCATGGAGAAAGTATTATGAAGACAAAGAGCAGATCAAGAACGAAAAGCAGGAAGCAATACGAAAAAGAAAGTTAGAAAGAATAGAAAAACAAGAACAGAAAAAGACTTTAAAACATTCTGGGCGTAAAACTGGTCCTAAACGAAAAAAGAAGATACATTCTCATCAAGAAATCACACAAGAAACGATAAATGAGGAATTTGAGAAAGAAAATTTACCAGCCGTGGAGAGGGTGAAATGTTCTGAATGTGATGATATATTAATTTCAGATGTAGAAGACGACAATGAGAAAAACATAGGCTGTGACAAATGTATTAGATGGTATCATCTGAAATGCACGCAATTTGTAGGATTAAGTTATGTAGAGGCCAAAGATAAATCTTTTGAATGTAACATGTGTCATTAATTGAAATTTTAAGGCTATAACAATCATTCCTGTCTCATTAGTTTATTGATTCAAGATTCTTTTTAGTTATTTGATTTAAAAAAAAATTGTATTGTTATTTTGCTTTAATATTGCCAAAAACTTACTATAAATCAAGACTGATCTTTAGCAATAATAATAGTATTATTGCTAAAGACATAATAGATTATAAGGTAAACTTGAACTGACTACTTTAGTTTATTCTAATTTAAATTATTTACCTATTAGTCCTACTACTTAGGTACCTTATATATTTTTAAGTTCAATGTTGAGAAGATTTTGATTATTTTTTTGAGATTCTTTATTATGATAATAATGTTGATTTTTATTACAGTTTACTTAATTACATTCTGAAATAAAGAAATAATTGTTAAAATATATATATTTTTAAGTTCAATGTTGAGAAGATTTTGATTATTTTTTTGAGATTCTCTATTATGATAATAATGTTGATTTTTAATACTCTGAAATAAAGAAATTGTTGAAATACAATCTTTTTTTATTTTCTTAAAATATCACCCCTATATTCCTTTTCTAAGCTGGTGGACGCTAAATGGTCCACGGGTGGACGCAATTAGGATTTTGTGGACGCAAAGTGGGTAAAACGCCTTATTCTGAAGTTTATCTATTTAAAAATGTAACATAAGATGCTTCGAGTAAAACTGAAAGTTAATCTTAAAATAGACTAATATATTGATCACATAACATAATTTTTTCATAGAAATGAATGTTGGGACATTATTATTTTCGCCATCAAACTTGCCAACTGCACTAAATGGACGCGAATAGGCGAAATGACGAGTAAAGGTTATTTTTCGATGTTTTGTAGCACCTCCATCGTGGGTATCGCAGATACAATAGATTTTCAATTGCCTGCTGCCGCTTGGGGATTGATGGGTTAAGTAAACTGTAAACCTAATAAGCCTGACAGTACGGACTAGAGAAAAATAATTATTTTTCCTTAAAACTTCACCTAAAATACACATTAGATAAAAAATTTGTTTCTGCTGTAGAGGTCTGCGTGACTGCGTCACTACCTACATGATATTGTCAACTATGTATAAAATTCTATCACTACATTTATTATACGCTCAAATTATTAATAATTAATTCATTTGCAATTATCAGCAGTCAGCACCAAACGGTTCACTTCATAACATTATATCATCATTCATCTATCACGATGTATTATGTAATTTTGGCACCGATCATACATAATTCATACAAAATGTATTCAAACAAACCTGTAACACCCATCACGTCATAACAAGGTCGATATAATGTCACATACAACCTGTCGGTGATATGCCTCTGTGCGTATGTAGTCTATGGCTGTATGAACAGTGTTATCAACTTGTGGCCCTTATGTAAAATTAATAATATAATATACAAAATACAAAAATCTTTATTCACAAACTTAAAATACAATATAATAACAGTGTTTGAGACCACCTTTTAAGTAAATTTACCTGTGTTAGGGGAATCTCGCTCTGCCGAAAACAATAAATTTGGTAAATTAATATAGAACTTAATATCATTGTTATCCTGTATCCGAATGTACCGCGATTACTAATTTTATTCTGTCCAACGTAAAAGCTAATAAGAAGGAAATGAAGTATACTTATAATCCGTCATCACAAAAAAATTAAACATGATAAAGAAATAAATAATATGGGACTTAGGTGGTATTAAAATTAAGTATATTTATGGCTGTGAAGAGTAAAATTATGTATTTGCACACTTTGGAGGCACACGCATGCTGCTGAAAACTTATGAATATTTTTATTTGTATTAAATAAAGTAAAAATTGTCAACCCTAGCAAGATGTGGTTGTTATAAGATTAATAGATATTATATCGCTGCAAAGACCTTATGAATATTTGCATTTAAAAGCTCTTAATGTTATAAACAAGCCACTTGTTTTCTACAGATAAATCGATAATTTATATGTTGACGTATGTGGTATGTATTGATATTATAATAAAGTCATTAACTAAGAAACAAACATATTTTGCAACGCACATTCTATTAAAATTATAAGTAACTTTGTTCTGCTCTCGGTCCCAATGGGAAAACTAAAAGTTTATTTAATTTTCGCATACAAATTAGTGGAAAATGATGATAAAAGTTACATATTTTGTATAATTTTTTGATGTTACAACTTACACCTTAGCCTTACTTAAATAAATTAAAAAATAAGGATTGTCGAGCATTAAGTATACATCATATTATTATGTATTCATATTAAATTGATAAATAACGATTTGAACTGATTATGATTAAAATATGATTTAAGGGTGGGTTGCACCAGAGGCGTGGTTAAAGTTAAAGTTATGGTTATAGTTAAGGCTAACTTTAGCTTTAACTTCAACTTTAACTTTGACCACAGAAATTTACAGATATCTGTTGCATTTTTTTTATTAAAGCTACAGGCAACGGGATTAAGAGTATAAAAGATTTCATTATCCGTGAAAATTGTTGGTGCAACCCACCCTAAATCTCTAATAATAACTCCACAACCGGTTTCGGTGACGGTGGACGATTTTATTGAAACCAAGGCCAGTTACACAGGAGTAATTTTTATAGTGCCTAAGTGTGTACGCAATACACAAGATCACGATCTATTCCTTTTACTCTCATAACCCAGTGGGACGGACGACCGACACGACTGGTGAGAGATCAGGCGCAGGACCGACTTTTTACATGCTCATCCGACGCATAGATCATCTTACTTGTCAGACAATCAGGTGATCAGCCTGCATTGTCCTAACCAAACTTGGAAATAACATGTTTCCAACGCGGGAATCGAACCCACGGGCCACGACCTCCGAGTCAAGAGCCGAGCTCTGAACCACTGGACCACGGAGGCGAGATCTATAGAATACGTTGCGTGAAAGAGCGACTTCTCTAAAGCTTCTTTAAACTTCTCTAAGGCTTTTCGCGTTTAAAATGCTATTTATAAGACTTTGATGAGTAATATTTAAAGTTTCAACCCACTATCACACCCTCACGAGTATAAAGTCCCTAGTTAGTGTGTGAGTCAGATCAAATAACCCCAAACTGACGTACTTTATTACTTCCGGTACATATGTATGTTCGGTTAGTCTTTTTGCTCAACATCTGCCAACATAACCTTGAGTTTGTTACGCTGGTTGAACACTCGGTAAAAAAAGTGTAATGTTAAGAATTTAGTGTTTAGAGTAATTAACAACGAATCATTCACAATAATTATTAATCATTAGTTCTGCTTAAAAATTCTGCGTTTTAGATAAAAGCTCACACAGAGCTTTTCCTTCTTGATTGATACAGCTTCAAAATGATTACGTACCGCTTCCAATAGAATAATTAGTAAGCTTATAATGGTAATTTTATCATAACTTATAACTACAAAACAATATTCTAATAAATAATAATGTCAATCTTATGTCTAACGCCGAACACGTTTTGATCAAAATTGCAATTTTATGCAATAATAGGTAATAGATTTTATATTACATATTTTATAAAACCGTATAGGTGGTATAGATATGTATAGTTATTTCAAAGTCTCAAGTAAAAGATTGACGTTTTTGGATTTTGTGACTACAATACATATATGTCTTTGTTCTAAAGACATCTTATGATATTTTCATGACTAATATTTTGCTGTAACTCATATAACTGTATTTGGTACGAGAAGCATCATCACTGAGCAAACAACTCCTACTGAATCTGATTCATTTAATTCATTTGCTTCAAGAATGCCCATAATATAACTTAATATAATATTATTATATCATAATATGTCACATAATACAATTTTATCTCATAATAATTATGGAAATTGTGTAGAATATAAAGTTGTAAATATCTTGATAATTTTAAGATATTATGAGCATTCTTTAACAAAAAGCAATCGCATTACGAATTTTAAAACCCATTCGTCTAAACTCTAACCGCACCGCAAGTCCGCAACGCTCCGCACTCGGAGACATAATATTTTTAATGACGATTAAACATCAATTTAATGGAAAGTTTGACAGATAATTTACAGTATGTCAAAATCTTTATTACATATTTTAAGTAATTAATATTGATCTCCAAGTGCGGCAGTTAGTCGGACTTAGTCGACGAAAAGAATCAAACTTTGAGAGTTGTTTGCATAACTGCAAACAACTCTCATATCAAAGTTCGTTATAACGGTTCTAACTTCTACTAAAAAGAGTATTGAGAAGTTTTCAGATTTTTGTGTTAGTTATAACTTAATATGGTGCTAACTAGTATCGAATAGTATTTAGCTGTTCAGCCCTATCTTTAATGACGTCTAGACAGTATACATATAAACATTTAAAGTATAGCTCTCAGGTTGCCTCTGAGTCTGACATTCCACAGTACCTACTCCGAAGTCGGAACTCCGCAGTTCCTGCAGGATTATAATTACTACTCGACATCGACCATCTTAGTTATTACTTATTACGATGAAAATCGTTTTACATAGCCGTTGAACCTTGCGGTCGCACGCATACCCACGCGTATGTAGTTAGTTCAACCATGTCCGGAGTCGTTGCGATCACTTCTTTTTTAAAATATTCTGCGGTTTTGCAGAATGACACCTTTTAGCAAAATGGTGGAATTTATTAATTTATGTATTATTAATAATGTGTCATTTGGAACTTATAATTTATTAATGTCTAGTCTCTACTCTATATAAAAACGAAGACTCTAAAAACCGTTGGCAAATTAATTTGTACGACCTGCGACCTCCAGAAACGAATATTCTTCTTTGGAATGTCTAGACTCTAGGTTTATCATCAGGCCTTGTTGTAATGCGGGACCTATTACCTAGACTTAGTCCCGTTATACTAACGAATGACCTAGAAGCCTTACGAGTTACGACTGAGTGAAAACGAGACAGGTAAATGAAAATAGTTACGCAATAGGAATGTGAATAGGAAATGTTATCACGGAATAATAGTGTTCCGTTAACAATATTATGGTCCAAACCTGGAGACAAAATACAGAATATTAAAGGGTAATTTTATAACGTTTTTTGAACCGCCTCGGATTGGACCATTTAAACTAGGTTTATAAACAATCTACAACCAGAAGGCTGTCACAGACAGAGCAGGTAAAATGTATATTATAGCACGATACATCTCGATACATCTTTCTATATCCCGGGAAAATTAAACATTCGACCTCGGAATAATTCGCATAGAGCTGAAAATTGGCAGAGATGTTAAATACACCATTACAAATAAAACATCAAAAGTCCCCAGTGATCCTCCTTGTGCTAAAAAATTTATTCAAGGTCGAAGGTATGAATATGAGGTTTTCCCCGTTTTTTCCCCAAACTGTACATTTTATCACAAAAATAGGTAGGACAAAAGTGTAGATCATAGAATTCTCTACAAAAAATATTCAGACACTTTTTTCATACGACTTACCATTCCTTATAAATAGCGGGCTTAAGAGCCCGGGTTACCCTCGAAATTCTCATACATACGTAATACCAAAATCATTTTCTCATACGAAAATATTTAACATGTTTGAGTTATTTTTCAGCTTAAAATAGTAATTACCTAGGTTCCTGTACAAAAATTAATTTCAAAATATTTAAACACTAAAAAAAATTTTTTGTGTATAATTTTTTTTTACTAAATTTACTACTAAATATTTAAACACTAAAAAATAGAGTAAAACACTAAAAAATATATACATAAATATTAAATTTACTACAAAATATTTCAACTCTAAAAATATTTTTTAATATATAATTTTTTGTGTATAATTTTTTTTTACTAAATTTACTACTAAATATTTAAACACTAAAAAATAGAGTAAAACACTAAAAAATATATACATAAATATTAAATTTACTACAAAATATTTCAACTCTAAAAAATATTTTTTAGTATTTAAATATTTTGTAGTAAATTTACTATTTATTTATATATTTTTTAGTGTTTTACTCTATTTTCTAGTGTTTAAATATTTTGTAGTAAATTTAGTAAAAAAAATTTATACACAAAAAAATTTTTTTTAGTGTTTAAATATTTTGAAGTTAATTTTTGTTCAGAAACCTAGGTAATTACTATTTTAAGCTGAAAAATAACTCAAACATGTTAAATATTTTCGTATGAGAAAATGATTTTGGTATTACGTATGTATAAGAATTTCGAGGGTAACCCGGGCTCTTAAAGTTTGGGAAAATCATATCTATGCTTATATTATAAAGCTAAAGAATTTGTGGAACTACTGCTTTGAATTGAAGAATTCGTTTTTTTTGGATAGTCTTGTTTATTGAGAAAGACTTGAGCTATATAACATCACGTTGCCACCAATAGGAGCAAAGAAACAGAGGAAAATGGGGAAAAAGAGGGAAATTATTTGAAAAAGCTATATATAAATTATGATTTTCCCAAACTTTAAGCCCGCCATTTATAAGGAATGTTAAGTCGTATGAAAAATGTGTCTGAATATTTTTTGTAGAGAATTCTATGATCAACACTCTTGTCCTACCTATTTTTGTGATAAAATGTACAGTTTGAAGAAAAAACGGGGAAAACCTCAATTTCATACCTTTGACCTTGAATAAATTTTTTAGTACAAGGACGATCGCCGGGGACTTTTGAGGTTTTATTTGTAATGGTGTATTTAACGTCTCTACCAATTTTCAGCTCTATGCGAATTATTCCGAGGTTACGATTTTTGTGCGTCTAATTTAGGGTTGCCAACCTCAAATTTAAAAAACCAGGATTTGAAGTTGGAAAAACCAGGACAATTCAGTATAAAAACAGGACGCATTAAGGGGGCGACTAACCCAAAATTGTCGATTTCATAATTCATTTTCATACTTGAAAATAAGCCCCGAATTGTTTCATTTCTAAGCATAGACACTACATTGTATTTCCAAGAATTTGATTTGAGCGAAAACACGACATCTTAAAATTTTCTTAATAGAAAAAAATGATGATGATGCAAAGATGCATCTAATTTTCACGAATTTTTCATATTATATTGTCGTAACCGTGCATTAAACTAAGTTAATATTTTAACACATTGTATAAAATTCTATAATTTATCGAGTTATTGAGAAAAAACTAACTTGGCGATGATTCTGCGTCGTCGTTTTTCACCTGGCATAATATTATGAAAGACGTGAAGTGAGTGTAAAGAGAGAAGGACGATGTTTGATTTTTTGCGTTAGTCGCCCTCTTAATAGAGTTGCAATAGTTAAATAAATATCTAGATTCTAGTGAAAACAGATGAAATGGAATTCAAGTAATTAAAATAATCACATTTCACGCTCGTAGCGTAAAAATTTGAAAAGAGGCGCGCGAATTTTAAAATTAAAAAACCCAGGACAACCCAGGACGCTGCTGAAAAACTATTCAGGACGTCCCAGGACACTACAAAAACCAGGACATGTCCTGGGAAAACAGGACGGTTGGCAACCCTAGTATAATTGGACCGGGCTAAGAAATCGTCAGGAGACCACACACAAAGGCTATAATGTATATTTTTACATTATAGCTGTTGTGTACGATTTCTATGGAAAGATGTATCGTGCTCTTTACATTAGGTACCTGCTCTGTCTGTTACAGCTGCGGCCTTAAGAAAACAGTGGATAAGTATATGACATGTAAGCTTTTGAAGCATCAAGACAAATAGTATGGAAGGGTCCATTACCATAATATTATAGTCATCTATGGAAAGGTAGCCGGTATCAAACTAGTTTGATATCAGTTTTTCCAATTAAACACTTTCTCGGGATTTATTCAATTGTCCGTATTCGAAACATAGTTTTTAAAACAATAGTTTGGATGATAGCAAAACGTAAGCTAGAATTTAAAATAGGTGTAGGTATAGCTGTAGAGCAGTCTTCATTCGAAGCTTCAGAAAAGTATGTAATATTTGAACATTAAACAAGTAACAATGATATTTTTAATTTTAGTACTTATTTAAATGTTTCATCCCTTTCGACCTTCTTACTAGTTTTACTTTTTGCTTTGTTATTCAATATAAACTAATTGCTTTCAACTGAAGCGTAAAGTATCAAAATGTTAATCCAACATGTAACTGTCATGTGTCAAGTATCAAGGCTATTGGGTCAATGTGACCGACTACCGAGAGTGAAATTCCATTTCGTGGGAAATTGTATTCAAATTTATAAATAACATGTAAAAGCGAAATCTTTATTTAAGCTTCACTGTAAAGGAACACTTTAATTTGAAAATAGTTAGCTTATTTTTTTGGCTATAGATTATTTTACTAACAGCTTGATTAATATTACGAATGTAGAAAAATCGCGGATGGCTAGTTGCACGACAAGTGCCAATGCCAAGTTGCGGAAACTTCTAAACAGTGGCGGCTCTAGGGGGTGGCAAACAGGGCAACCGCTCGGGACCTAGCTCTTGCATGGGTCTCGCAAGGTATCTTATTTAGGTATTTTTTCGTAAGACAAAGGGCCTCGCAAAGACTTGCCGCCCAGGGCCTCGCAAAGACCTTCCGTCTGGGGCCTTGCAATGGGTAAAGCCGTCACTGCTTTTAAACAATAATACCTAACTTTTGTATGGGCAGGCGCCCCAGCGTCACGAGTTTCCCCATACAAAAGTGAAAAAAATATTGGATCGTTCACTTTAACAGTGAACTCCACAGACATTTATCTAGATTCTAGATCTTATTTCTGTGGTGAACTCTCTACAAGGAACATGCATGGACGCCGGCAGAAATAATTTCCAAGGGGTGCAGATTTTAGTTCTCTTTCTTTTCTTTTCTTTTTACTTTTTACGTGACTGTCTATTTACGTCAACAGAATACTTACATTTAGTGCCAAAACATTACGAAGTATTTTTGTACGGCATTGTAATAGGGTTACAAAATGCTTTTTATTTCAATGATTCCTGTTGAACCCGAGATTCCCAAGAGGTGCAAGTGCACCCCCTGGCACCCCCCTGCCGGCGCCCATGCCAAAGGGGTGCAAGTGCACCCCCTGGCACCCCCCTGCCGGCGCCCATGCCAAAGGGGTGCAAGTGCACCCCCTGGCACCCCCCTGCCGGCGCCCATGCCCAAGGGGTGCAAGTGCACCCCCTGGCACCCCCCTGCCGGCGCTCATGGGAACATGTACACACCTTAAATTATTATCACTAATTATAGTTTTGTAATTACACCCTGTATAGCCATTAGCCTATAATATTATATCACCCATGGCCTCATCATTAAATTAATGATACCTCATTTGTAAAATTGGACCAAAAGTTAAGCCGCTACGAGAGCACAAATAAGTACGTAGACTTCCAAAATCACCCTTCCTTTTGACTTCGTAGTTGCGTAAAAGGGATACTACTATCACCTACTAAGGACTATAATATGTTACGGATGGCAGCAAATGAATTCACAAAAGCAGCAATCGATCAATAAGTGATTCGTGGGCATTTTCAAAAAAAATGTACCCCTGGTTTTTACCTTGTCCCTTGACTTCGCTACAGATTATTTCTAAAAAAATACATACTTACATTTTGTAATTTTAATGTAGAAGCAAAAACAAGTTTTCTTTTATTAAAATAAATTCACGTTTGTATAAAATTTTATTTAGTATGAGATTTATAAGGGTTTTTATGTACCGAAAACTATTAAATTTACCTGTCCCCTTCCCAGAAGTTGTAAGAAAATCTTTAATAACTAATTTTTTTCTTAAAATAAGTTGCTTAAAAACATAATAATATCTTAGATTCGTTGTTAATGTGTTGTTATTGAAAAATCTAACATAATTTATTAAAAATTAATTAAAATTATAATCATGAAAAAACGACCCGACCGGAATGTTCAGTTTAGTGACCGTTTTTTTAGTTTTATAAACATACTACAAAAATATTTCGGCACTAAATGATAGCACTATATTTCATTGTACATCGATCCAATTTGAATTTAGTAGTTAAAAATCTGCTACAAGTCGCGGACGCGAGTTGGACGGTTCTTCGGAAACGGTTTCTTTGTTCAGATAAGTGACCATATTTTGTAAGCATTAATATACTTTTTCCAACTGCTATTACTGTTGACACGTTGCGAAATTCGGTTAGTATTTAGTATAAAAAATGAAATTGTGATAACTATTACCGGTTATTTACAAACACTTTAAAAGTAAAAGAAAGTAGCATTATGTGACTTCCGATTTGTGACTTTTCGTATGGTATATGGACCTATAATGGAACGGACAAGTCACAACAGGCGGAAAGCATAAGGCTTAGTTCCCATTTAAAATAAATTATTTTTTTATTCACAGATTTTATTGAGAAAATTGGAGATTTCTAAACAGTAGGCCTACTACGAAACTGTTTTGAGACTAAAACAATTGGACGAGAATGCCGCGTCCTGCTCTAACAACGTCATTTCACGTTTGTTGGAGTAGGAGGTGGCATTCTCGTCCGATTGTTTGAGTCTCAAAACAGTTTCATGGTACAAGCCCTGGTACGATTGACGTGCAAATATTTTTTTTATTACTTATGTGTTAAGGTGACGACGCGTTAAAGTAAAAAACCGTGTAGGATATGTTTTAGATTGCTAATTTTCTTGTTTTTTAGTTTAATTGATTGCTAGTTTTACTTTAGGCCGGGCCGGCCTCTCATAGAAAACAAGCAATGGAACAGCAAAAATGGAAAGGGCGTAAGCGACAAAATGGTTTTTGTCGCGTAATTTAAAAACTATAAATACATTTGCTTGTATATGCTTGAACCAATCTATGTACAAATTTGGAAAGCTTAAATCACTCTACTCTGTTGGAAAAATAGGAATCCCTTTTTTTACAGAGGTCTTTTTGATTGATTATTCTGTGTTATAAAAGTTGACCAATCGTGTTATGTTAAAGGTAATTCAAATACAAAGACATGATGAATACTGACAATGAACTTTAATTTCTTAGCTTTAGTCATTGCTGAGAAAAATCGATATCGCTACAGCCAAATTATCAAGGCGTCGCCTTAATTTAACAATAATGAATATAGTATTTAAAATGTAACAAAAGTTTTATTTCTTAAATAATTTTGATTTTATTTCCACTACTTTTCCATCAGTAAAGTTGAAAATCATTTTGTGTCATTGATATTTGCAGATTTATAATAACTTAGGAATTCGTAGACATGTGAACACATCTTTATGATTATGAGATGTTCGTCCCTCTAGTTAATGAAGTTAAATCAGTGAAATCAAAGAATTTTCTACTTTTATAAGTAGTACAACAATAAAAATGTTTAAATAAAAGGTTTTTATGTTATAAAAACTTCTTTAAATATGTTAAATATTACTACTCGTGTAAAAAAATGAAAAATAACCTAGTGGGTAGGTCACAAAGTCACACTACTTAAAAATAATTGCTACTCTTGTTGATCCTTGAAGTTATCTATATTTTCTTTTAATCCTTTACTGCATATGAAGCCATTTCTGGCTCTTCAGATTAAATATTTTTTTCTGCCCTTATTATAATGAGAATGGATTATATGTTTTCACTTCTATATCAACTGCATCTCTGTGGATCAGAACGTATTTTTTTGCTGATGGCAAAATGTCATCTGCGAATGCAATTTCACTTTTTAGCGGCGCGGGCGCATGAAACAGACGAAGTAAAATTTCATGCGACTTTGACGATGTATATTATTGGAAAAAAGTAAGATATTCGTGTGTTAAAAAATCTAATTATAATGTTCAAAGGTTCTTTTTACTGTCCGTAATATTTGTTTTACTATAGATTTGGTTTTTCTGCTATATTTTCTGAATTTTCGACGGGAGCCACTTCTGGCTTCGTATGCATTCACCGATCTTACTTGCACGGTTTTTTGGTACCAATAAGTTCACAAAAACTATCCCTGGTGATGATTTCATAAGTTATATGTTAGGATCTGACTCAAATGAGGATAAATTACCGTTTTCTAACTTTCTCTAATTCAAATAAAATAAAAGCATGGTTATTGTGGCGACATGTAGAGGTCCAACTAGTACTACAATTATGCATCGCACTATTAAAGTTTTCTAAACGTGTCAAATAATATATTCTTACATACCCATATAGGCACCACTTCGGCCTGACCGAAAAAACACCCTTGACCAGTCGGAAGGTCGGTTTACGGCCTCCACCAAATGACCACATTGGTAACCCTCGAAAAAAATACTCCTACTTTATCAAAATTAATAATTATGTTTCGATCTCATATAAAATGAGAAAATTGTTATGTTTTCTTATGCCTAAACGAGAAAAGAAACTGCTTCAAAGACTTTTACTACGCTAAATTCTGTACTTGTTATGCATACGAAGCCATTAATGGCTCCTAAAATTATTTTCTAAAATAAGATACAAAAAAAAAATCCTAATAATTTTCTTAATTACCCCTTATAAAGCAATATTAACCAGCAAAACATTTTTTTTCTTCATTCTATCATAATTCATGCAATAGAGGGTTAATAAACAATTAAATATGCATTTCACTAGATTAAATGAATGAAATGAATGAATTCATTTATTGCCGTATTTTTGTATTAAATTATATTTTACATTTAGTCACACAACGGAATCTGTAGGCCTACTACGAAACCGTTTTGAGACTCAAACAATCGGACGAGAATGCTGAGTCCTGCTCTAACAACGTCATTTCACGTTTGTTTGAGTAGGACGCAACATTCTCGTACGATTGTTTGAGTCTCAAAACCGTTTCGTGGTACGGGCCCTGTTTCGGCGAAAATTCGATTTTGTTTCAATAATATCTGAATAATATAACGTTTTTGGCGTTTTTTTAATTTATTCCATTAGTTCAATACTTTTCCTTGTATATGATATTCAATATATATTCAGGTAAATAAATGACCTTAAAAAATATAGACATATTTTTGCACTGGTACACGTTTTTTTGAAAATGCCCTCGTACTGGCAGACATTGTCTCCGATTACGGAACAAATATACCCACGTACTAATTATTGTGCGTTCATTCATTACATTCCTTCATTCAATCGAACGGAGAGAAAGAGATGGAGATATAATAGAGTAGCCTAGTTGAAGTTGCAATGGAAAATAAAAAAAACTCTAACAAAAGAATTTGTTAACTCACCTTTATAAAGTTCAGGGGGATTCGTCATACAAAATTTCATAAAAATCAATTTAGCGGTATTAACAGCTATTATCGCTTAAAAGCTTGTAAGCAGGCACATAATACTTTCGCATTATAATATTTATTTTGAAGATAGAAAGGTATGGTTTTATTTAACTATAGAGGTCATATTTTGCGATTCTTCTTGCACCTAGACTAGAAGAATATTAAACTATCAATTATAATGAACTCAAACTCAGTAATCTAATTAACATAACAGCTACATTGAATGGAAATCGATATCAATAAAATACAATGTAGACACATTTGCACATTCAAATAAAGCTATAATTTTACAATTTATGACGGAGAAGTTATATCATATTATAAATAAATTAATAAAATATACAAAATAGACTGGATGTTACACTATGTTGTGAAATCTGTTTTTTTTTTAATTTCTTTTTTACCAAAAAACGTAAGTACAAAAAATTAATGGCTGCAGTCAAAAAGTTTCCAATTTCCATAAAGAGCGTTTAACTAACACGTGTTTGTAGAATGAGAGCAATGATTATAATCATGGGTACCTAACATTATATTTCCCGAATAAATAACTTACAATACCCGGCAATAAATATTGCACATCGACCTTTGGAAAGAGACATTCGGCTAATTTCGGTTTCATAGAGCGTTATCTTTGTAGCACACACCTATTTGACATTATGTCTGTCGTTGTTCAAATTCAATAGAGTGCGGTCGCGTCCAGTTCAAAATATATATCTAGAGTTGTAATACCCCTAAATTTGATACAGCTGTAATTTTCCAAAAGAATTTTAAATACGTAAACATAATTTGAACACCCTTTTTTATTTTATTTTACCCCAATACAAAGTCATAACTTATAGAAAATTTGGTGTATTTTATACAAAGAATAATAAAATTGTAAAAAGAAGCAAACCTTAATTGTTTTAACAGCTCCTAATATATACCGGACTTTTTGTATTTCGTGCGTAAGAGATAACGCTCTACAAAACCGAAATTAGCCGACTGTCACTTTCCAAAGGTCGATGTGCAATATTTATTGCCGGGTACTGTACATACCTAATTTAATAATAGTTGCATCAAGATGCACCGAATATAATTTTCGATATTATTCAAATTATCATTTTGTGATCATTTTCGTTCAAATTTTTGGGGTTAATTTCTAGATTAAAAACTAAGATTTTTTATTTTAGATATGTTATTGAATATCTGTATTTACGTAGTCTTGTATTTTTAGCTTTTTGTCATGTTAATTTTACTCCGGAGGTATTTTTTTTCTTTTTAGGGTTCCGTACCCAAAGGGTAAAAACGGGACCCTATTACTGAGACTTCGATGTCTGTCCGTCTGTCCATCTGTCTGTCCGTCTGTCTCCAGGCTGTAACTCAAGAACGGTAATAGCTAGAGAGTTGAAATTTTCACAGATTATGTATTTCTGTTGCCGCTATAACAATAAATACTAAAAACAAAATAAATTAAATATTTAAGGGGGGCTCCCATACAACAAACGTAATTTTTCAAACATTTTTGCTCGGTATCAATGATGACAACAAGTAGGCACTTGAAATTTTCACAAAAGCCTTAATTATATGTGTACTTTAATAATTAAAAATAATATTTAAATAAAATAATAATTTAAGGGGGGCTCCCATACAAAACACGAAATTTTTGGCCTAATTTTGCTCTATAACGGTACGGAACCCTTCGTGCGCGAGTCCGACTCGCACTTGGCCGATTTTTTAAATTCTTTTTCTCGTTATTTACAGGCTACGGAGAGTCAGGTGGCACCAGTGATCTCACTACTCAGCGGGTTCTACCTACTGGTGGGACCCTTCGTCTCTGCCTTGGCTAACAAGTAAGTTTCCAGCCTTGAGAACAACCAACTAGACAGAATAAAAGTGAAACAAAACGGCATATTGTATAATACTTTTGAGTTTAGGGTGTGTATGTTTTCCTTGTAGAGTTCACTGTGAAAGTAGCAGCTCTTTTTTTCACTTTTGTATGGAGAAACTCATGACGCTGGGGCGCTTGCCCATACAAAAGTAAAAAAATGGTCTTTCAGTGATGCCACTTTCACAGTGAACTCTCTACAAGGAACACATACACACCCTTAAGTTTATCACTTAGTTTTGTTACACCCTGTAGAGTTCGCAGTGAAAGTAGCAGCGCTGCTATGTAAGTACGCATACACAGTAGGGTACACCATACACACCCTAAAGTATTATCACTTATTTTGGTTACATTTATAACATTCTGTATACGGCTGGTTTTAGCGTTTTTTGGCACTTTTTAGTGCCAAAAAACGCTAAAGCCAGCCGCACACACGCGCACACACACACACACACGCTCACGCTCGCTATAATATTATAGTATTACATATTAAAAATGCATAATATTATTTTAGTTTGAAGAAAAATATTGTTGTTTTTTTTGTTATTTCTGAGGTTATGTCTTTTGTTTTCTTTATGTAAATTGTTTTTGTTTTTGTTTTCTGTTGTTGTTAGCCGCAATACTTATACCTTTACTCTTTTAAACTCCTCCATAGGACAGGCCTTGCCTAGTTTGGGGGACTGTTAAAACCCTTGTAAACATTATGGTCAATAAACTGTTATTATTATTAATTACGTACAATTTTGAAGTCGGTTTTATCTTTTTAAAATAAAAATACTATTTTTCAGATACGGTTTTCGCATGGTGACAATAGCTGGTAGTCTCATAGCATCTTTTGCCTTTGCCATGTGCTACTTCGCCAGCAGCGTCGAGTACTTATACCTGGTCTTTGGTTTTATTGGTGGTAAGTTGTTTATTTTATTATTCATTTATTTTTATTGTTGTTTTCCCCTTAATAGTCAGGGAGCCCTAGAACATTTTTTTTTTATTACTATCAAGCTAATTTTTTGTGAGTAGCTTCATTTTGATTAGACAAACAACTTTTTTATCTGCGAAAAATCTTGAAAGTGGTAGCTAACAGAGATAGAAAGGATTTCATACTTTGATTTGATGGTCCTAAAATATGGATTGTTCTATTTGTAGGACAATGTTGCTCTTAAATTATATAACTTAATAGTTACTACCAATATACAAAAAATCTGCTGGCTAGCGTTCCGTTTTAGGGTTCTGAAATCAACAAAACTTGGACTACGCGACGGTACCCTAACCAGCTGATTTTTAACCGACTTCAAGAAAAGGAGGTTATCAATTCGACGCGTATGTATGCAATATTTCCAGAACTTCCCAATTTTCGTATACATAGGTATATGTTAGTCTATATCAGCGTCTGAACAATTGTTCCAAATCTCAAAAGTGTATGTATGTTTTTATGTTTGTGTTCGCACTTCGCATATCTCCGGAACTACAAGTCCGATTTAAGTAAATCTTTTTTTGTTGTACTATGTATTGTTCAACTTAGGGAATACTATAAGTTTCATCAAAATCGGTTCAGTAATTTTTGAGATAAGGCCATTTTAATTCTCAATTACGTACAATTTTGAGGTCGGTTTTATATTTTTAAAATACTATTATTTGTATATCGGTAAGTTAATATTTTAATAGTAGTGAGGCCCCGAGCGATTACTCGGGGCCTCGCTCTTGCAGGGGCCTCGCGTCGAACAAAAAAGTACAGATTTTTGACTCAAATTTTATTTATTTGTACAACTTAGGTAGGCATTGCTCGTCAAACACAACAATGTCTAGCAAACGACCAGAACGAGATCGTAGGCACTTTTCCGTGGGACAAAGGGCCTCGCAAAGACTTGCCACAGCTCGCTTCCTTGAAATGTTTAAGGTACTTAAATATTGTTCTTTCTTTACAGGTGTCGGATTGTGTATGATCTACCTACCCGCTGTGCTGACGGTTGGGTTCTACTTCGAGAAATGGCGGGCGCTGGCAACTGGACTCGCTCTGTGCGGCTCTGGAGTGGGCACCTTCGCGTTTGCACCCATGACTAAGTACCTGATCAACATACTGGGATGGCGTTTCACTATAGTCGTTTTTGCTGGTACGTTTTAAAATCTTGAAAGCAAGAGTTTAAGGACAGTTTTTGAGCTGATGAATTCAGTAGTTTTGCTATCAGCTATTCAATAGTGCTATTGATTTAAAGACACATTTGAGTTAACCAATAAAACTCACCACAAAACCAGGCATTAAACATTTGCATCATTTATTATGCTAATAAGCTGTTTGTGATTAAATATTTAAAAAAAAATACGTATAACAAGTATAGTAATATACTGAATTTTTATTCTTCTCTTACAGGTTTGATTCTGACCTGTATAATTTTCGGAAGCCTCTTCAGGCCGATAAACCCAGTGCGAGTGACGTTGGCGCAGCAGCAAGAAGAGGAGGATATTGCTCGGCGCCACGAGGAGGCCGTCGAGAAACTGAACTCCATCATGAGTCTACACAAGAAGATCAACAACAGCCTAACCATGCCTCACGAGATGCGCTTCACGAACAAAGTTAGCCCACACACTTGGGTCGGAGTTGGTAACAACACCCAATATCCTACCGCGGAAGAGATCTTTAAGGGTTCCAACCAGCTCCTTAGCAGACGCTCTTCAACCACCGCTGCAACTATCAAGAACACTCTCGGTAACAAACCCATGTTCATCACCTCAGCGGTCGACGAGAATGAGGAACAAGACGATAATAACGACAACATCGAACCTCTAATTTCGGAGTCGGTTAAGGTCGTCACACAAGAAGCTAAGCCACGACGTCGGTCCCAATTGGATCTTGTAGCTCGCCCGTTATACAGGGACGATATCTTCTTCGGCGGTAGTTTGGCGAGGGTACCCCAGTACACGTCAAGGACATCACTCGGCTACCATCTAGCTGTGACTCACGTACCAACAAAGGAAGAGGATCAGGAGGAGAAAACTGGGAAGTGCAAGCTCTGCCCGGAAGCGGTGAAGCGTGCCCTAGCGACTATGTTGGACGTCAGCCTGTTCAAGTCCATCACGTTCAACATCCTGGCTGTAAGCGGGTTAGTAGTGATTTATTTTAGATGCTCGTTTAATTGCGCAGAAATCAGTTCATCGCGCAGAAACCGTAATTTTTTCCAGGATAAAAATCATCAGTATCATATATTATGTCTTTTTCCAGAACTTAAAATACCTCCATGTAAAATAGCGTGAGGAGGTAACATACCACTAATCAGTAGTCAGTTCTTTATTTGCAGTAAAAGTGGTGGTTATACAAGATGTTTACCATTGCATCAGCTATCTGTCTGTTTGAACCTATAAGTACTGTGTAAAATTTGGTATTTAGTATCCCCCCCCCCCCCATTAGTATCCATTTTACTTGTCCAATCGACAATTATAATATACAGCGTGACCAGAAAGTCGTGGATCAAACGAGACAGGCAGATAGAGAAGGTCATTTCCAACAAAAAATTATTCTACTGTATGATCATAATTCAATTGCCTTAAAAGTTATGAATATTTTTGTATTTTTTTAGTGAAACCCCAAGTCCTTTTACATTTAACCCATTTAATTATTTTTTTGCTTGAAAACTATAAAACAAATAATGTTTTTTTATTACTTGATAATGTGTCTACACTAAAAAAATTCGACCAAAATTATTCCTATCTTTAAGGGCCCACTGTGAAAAAAAATGTACTACGTAAAAGTGACCCTGTTTTAGAAAAACTTGCTGATTAAATGCCGATTCAAATGAGGTATAAGATATCACCCTTTCTTTCTTAATACTTCAGTCGGAATTTCCAGGAATTGCTATTGTATTCTATTGTTGTCGCGATCACCGGTGCTCGCGCGGGGCCTGAAGGATAATTTTGGTTTTATGATAGTTTTTGTATAATATGAAGGCAGAAATTTATGAAATTTTTAATTTAACAGAAAATTAATATTATTGCTAATAAATAACTTCATATGCCATCATAAAATAAAAATAACGATCGTTAGCACTTGCTAACAATTTAAACCAATATTTTTTTATTCCATCAATTATTTACTTGCAGCAAAATATGTTTGGTCATAAAACGATAACGCCTAGTCCATCGACGCAGTTCGCTATAACGAAACAGCGGTGAAACCATGGTGAAACGATTTACTGTCTCATCTGCCACACGACATTGCGTTATGCGCAATTATAGGTTCCATGCTTACCACGTGTGAAGGGTGCAAACTTTGCTACCCAGGGATCTATGAACCTAGAGTGAGATTTTGTAGAGAAACGCTAAGACGCCACAGGGAGGATCCGCAGTTTTCCAACAAGGTTCTTTGGACGGATAAGTAAAATTTTAGTAGAGTGGGCATATTTAATATTCATAATTTACACTATTACTCCAGAGTAAACCCTCATATCATCAAAAATGATCGATTTCAGCATCTGTTTGGTAATAAACATGTGGGCTGGCACAGTTTTCACAGTGGGCCCTTATAGATAGAATATATAGAATAATTTTGGTAACCCTACATTTTTGGAAAAATAGTTGATAGTTCTTGAAATTTGGACCGCAGAGCAGCAGTCGAATTTGTTTAGTGTAGACACATTATCATTTATCAAGTAATAAAAAAACATTATTTGTTTTATAGTTTTACAGCAAAAATTAATTAAATGGATAAATGTAAAAGGACTTGGGGTTTCATTAAAAAAATACAAAAATATTCATAACTTTTAAGGCAATTGAATTATGATCATACAGTAGAATATTTTTTTGTTGGAAATGACCTCCTCTATCTGCCTGTTTCGTTTGATCCACGACTTTTTGGTCACGCTGTATATACCTCGCCGATTAAAATCGGTGTATGTAAAAATGTATTTTAAAAATATTTTTGATTTCCTAAACATCGTTTCCTATTTGCTGCTGCGGAACCCGTCATGGGCGATTCCAACTCGCACTTGGCCGCTTTTTAGGGTTCCGTACCTCAAAAGGAAAAAACGGAACCCTTATAGGATCACTTTGTTGTCCGTCTGTCCGTCCGTCCGTCTGTCAAGACCCTTTTTCTCAGGAACGCGTGGAGGTATGAAGCTGAAATTTATATCAATTACTCGGGTCTACTGTCCCTTGAAGCTGTGAAAAAATCAAACTTCTAAGCCAACGCAATCAAAAGATACAGCCGTTTATGCCGCAAATTTTCGACACTTGCAAGGGAATCAAAACCTACAGGGTGCTTCCCGTGAACTCAGAATCTTGAAATTTGGTACGAAGCAACGTCTTATAGCATAGATAAAGGAAAAATTACGAAAACCATAAATTTTTAGTTACATCACATAATATATATTTTTTTAATAATTTTAAACTTACTACCCATTTCCTCATAAACGCGTAGAGGTATTAAATTGAAATTCATACCAAATACTCAGGTCTATAATACCTTTAAGCTGTAACAAAATCAAACTTCTATGTCAACGCAATCAAAAGAAACAGCAATTTAAGCTGCATATTTCGAAACTCGCAAGTACTCGCAAGGGAATCAAAACCTAAAGGGTACTTCCAGTCGACCTAGAATCTTGAAATTTGGCATGAAGCAACGTTTTATAGCACACATAAAGGAAAAATTCCGAAAACCTTAAATTTTTAGTTACATTACAAAATATATATTTTTTAATAAATATAAACTTATTACTTTTTTCCTCATGAACAGATATTGTAATGTTATGAATTTCATTTTGCAATAAAAATACCATAGTTATGACTCGATTGTCGTAATGAACGAACTTTGTAAACCTTGCAGGTTTGTACGGAACCCTCGGTGCGCGAGTCCGACTCGCACTTGGCCGGTTTTTACGTTAGCCCCCCCTTATCAAAGCTATATATACGCCCGTGGCTGTAGGAATTCAAATAGAAACGTTGGCCTTGATAATGGACACGTTTCTTATCATCGGTACGTCACAACTCACAGTGGGTGGTAGGAAAAAAGTGACACGCTCGTTTTCATACAAATGGAGCGACATACGGTATCTATCTTGATCTATGTCTGTGGTACTTATCCTATCTAATATTATATCTATGGATTCGTGAAAAGTGTTATAATCTACACCATATTTAGAAAAAAAAAAATTTCATTTTAATGTACAGGTTCATTACGATGCTGGGTTTCTTCGTCCCTTACATGTACGTCACGAAGCGCGCGGAGAAGCACGAAGTCCCCAACAGCGTGATGCTGCTGTCGACGATCGGCATCGCGAATATCGTGGGTCGTGTCGCCTGCGGCTACGTGTCGTCACTGCCTAAGGTATTTATCTTCTTTAGACCTTAAATTAATGTTTACAGCCGGTATAGAACCCGGAAGCGGCGTTAGGCGGGGGCGACCGACCAGGGCGCCAGAAAAAGGGGGCGCCAATTTTTTCAGGACTACCAGCACCCTAGGCGACGAAAAATCTCGCCCAGGAAAAACCGACACTGATAGAACCTCCTCCTTTTTTGGAAGTCGGTTAACCTTACAATGTTGTTTCGTTAGTGTGACAAGTCACGAGGCATAGTTTGTGATTTGCTGAAATGAGTAGTTGTTACTTTTTTTCATAACCAAATTTTAATCTAGTAAGGCGTTGTGTGGTTCACAAAACTTACTGGCTGGTCTGAGGTATATATTTATGGCTTTAAATACTATATATTGCTATACTATGCCTATTTATCTCCTTGCAAATTTATTAATACTCAGACCAATAAAAAAAGAAAGACGGAGTATTTACAGGTAATGGGGTGAAGTCGCTGTCGATCAATGTGTGCGTCACGCGTAGCATAAATACGCTAGGCGTGCGCTTGTGTGCAAAAAAATAATGTTGCCAACTCAGGGTTTCAGATTGTCAAACTCCCATCCTGTTGCAGTCTTACTAAGTAATGACTACAAAAGTTGCTATCAAACTAGATTGTTAATCATCATTCATTAGTAATTGCTGAAAAAAGTAAATACTTAAATATCTATATCTAATAAATTATGTGTTTCAACTAAGAACAGACAGACAGACAGACATACATACAGACAAAAATTGTAAAGAATGTTGTTTGGTGTATGCAGTATGTATCGTATACAGATAAAATGCAAATAGTAAAAAAATCTTTCAGTACTACAAACAGACACTCCAATTTTATTTATATTAATAGATTTTAAATGAATAACGAATTTTAGGTTAAAAATAAACATTTGTCAGGATAATACAGTAATAATATTTTTCCCCTATTATGGGGAAAAATATCTTGCGACCAGCATGCAGCACTGGTTGAGGTTCTGTGTTCCGAGACTCCCGAGACAATTTTTAAAACTAATAAGTTAAATTCGTTATTTCGGTGGTAATACATAAATATTCAACTAATTACTTGTGAAACGTAATCCCACAAGGTTTCTTTTGAGCACAAGAATTGTTTTTGCACCATTTAACGATGCAGGACGGCATATTTTGATATTTCTTGACACAGATGAAAACGACATGCGCCGTCACTCGTTGAAACCGGAATGGCGGGCGGCCGGCTTCCTATGGCCGTATCGGCTTCCTATTGCCTGCCTCACCGCATAGCATTGATGGCTCTGTGTCTATCTTTTTTTATTGGTCTGAGTATTAATACTTTAGTCTAAACATAATATATTTTTATCTACTCCTAAAAACATTCTGAAGTTTTCTGTAAAAATATAATTTCTTTTTTACCCATAAATTCATCCATCGATTTCCATCCATTTCCCACCATTGCCATAACAAGTATATTGTTCGCAGGTATCCCCGCTTTGGCTGAACAACATCGCACTGAGTGCTGGCGGCCTGGCCTCCATGTTTAGCGGCTACTGCTACGATTTCTACTTCCAGCTTGCTTACTGTATTATCTTCGGACTCGCTGTCGGTAAGTGATCAATCGGTATCAGATATAATATTTTCTTATTATTTACTTTGCCTTTCTTTGCCTAGAAAATTGTATTTTTCTAGGTAAAGATACCAATATTCTATAATCCTAGAAACTCGACGATACTCTTCTTTTAATTCAAATTAAAAACTTTACCTAGCATAAAATATGCGTACTATAAAAATTTGAATATCTATTACCATTAATCATTATTTTTACTAATAACAAATAACAATGATAATAATAATAATAATTGTTTCACACTCATCTAATATTTGTGAGCCATAATCTGTAATGAAGAAAAGACAAAATTTGTATTTTTAAAAAACTTGCAAATCAGGGGCGTATTTACTAGATATTTATTTAATGGCCCTAGGGTGCCAATTTTTTTTTTTATTTTAGGCAAAATTATGAATTTCCAGATAACTAAATGAAATAATATGTTTTATTTCAGCTTGTTTTTCGTCGTTGAGATCTATAATAGTGGTGGAGTATCTTGGCTTGGAGCAGCTGACCAACAGTTTCGGACTCTTCCTGTTGTTCCAAGGACTCGGGGCCTTCATTGGCGTGCCAATTGCTGGTATGTCCCTATTAATTTTAAACACATCCTACGTTCTAATATTATTAAATTGTATTCTTAAATATAATAAAGTACAACCAACCCCAACCATATAGTTCAATTTAAGAGCAGCATTGGGTTGGGGACGATACTCTAGTGCGAAGGAGTTACAATAGATCCTTATGGCTCGCAGTGACTTCAGGGCTACAGCGACCTGCCTTCTTTAACAAAAAAAAAGCCCCAATTTCACCAACGTCTGTTATAGTGTTAACAGCTTATTAAAATGTCACGTCTTCTCTTTTGTTTACCTCTTTCTTAAAAGAGGTAACGTAATACTAACTCAAGCGTTAACTTTAACAGTCGTTGGTGAAATTGGGGCTAAGCCCCATTTTTGACCTGTTATGTGCTTTATTTTGTGCTAGTCTTTCATTTAGTGATTGTTTCGTTTTTTTTTTTTCAGGGGCCCTTTTTGATATGACTCAGAGTTTCGACATATCGTTCTACGTGTCTGGTGGTTTCATGCTGTTCTCTGCTGTAATGTGCTATCCCATAGACTACATTAGTAGGTGGGAAAAATCAAGGAGTAAAAAAGTAGCAACCCCCAAGGTCTGAACGTCGTAGTAACAAGTAAACGAGACACAACCTAAATTATATCCTTCAGGACATTTTATTCAAAACAATAATTTTGTTAATAACATCAAAAAAAGACAACTATCGTTGATTTTTCGATAGATATTTTTGATAGTACATATTATGTACCTTGTGTCTATGGTTATTATGTTGTAGTGTTAATGTTAGAAGAACAATATAAGTTAGGTATTAAGTAGTTTGTAAGTCTGTAATCCATGCCAGGAAAGGATGAGCCGTAACGCAATTCTTGCGGCCATAAAATATGAAATCACTTTAGAGACTTAAACGATCTAAAAATAAAACTATCTTAAGTCGACTTAAGGCATGGATTATGTTGTTTACCAACAGTCCGTTTTAGGATGTTTGTTATTTATATTATTATTATTATGTTCCATATAAACACTGCCCTGTTTTCTACAACATTTTAAATACACAAGCTTGCCTAGTACTCTTTATATTGTTTAAGATTTTAAGACGAGTACCTACCTATATTTAGGTGGCAACTTTGAAGTTATAAATATAACTTATATTTTTTTACAATACTTATTTTAAAATGCCGTACTTAACAACCAGTAACATCACTTTACCTAGTATCACGTTTTTTATTTTATTTGTATTTTTACTTAGGTACTTATACCATTTTGTATGATACAAATCGTTATGTATGATTATGGTAGTATATTTTCCTACTGTGAGATTGTGAGAACTTCTTATCCCTATAACTAAATTAATTTTCTCTTAATTGACAATTTTTTGTGGTTTTTACACTATCCCGATATAATTGCAAAGTATATTTTGCGCAGAACTTAATACATATTTGTCTACTTCTATTACAAAAATAGTAAGAAATAGAATAGAATATAAAACTTTAGATACTTACATTCCCCAGAATCATTAACTCATGAAAATATTGTAAAATTTAAATTTGCTGTAGTATTCCGTATTGAATTTGAAACGCATTTAAATTAGTTTTAGTTGATAACGTACAAATAATACTAATTCGAATTATATTTTAACATTATCAATATAACAAAAACGTATGCTATGAGTTGAGTTGTTAAAACTCTTATCTTTCTTAAATTAGCTCCAAAACACTACAAACATTTTTCATCAGTCTTCTTAATAAATGAAAATATTAAAACAAAACCCTTGCATTCGCTGGTTATTTTTTGCTTGTTACTTTTAGGAGTACAAAAATATTTTTGAAAGTACAAAAATGGCCGCCATTTTAAGTGTGGTGCTCTTAGGGTGGGTTGCACAAACTTACTTTAACTATAACTGTACCCAACTTTAACTATAACTATAGAGCAAAATGTCAAATCTTTGGTTAAAGTTAAATATGGCGTCAACGGACGGCTCATACGTATATGGGTGAGGCCGCCAATTTTTGCTGATATGACGCAGAAAAATTTTGCGAGAAAGAAAATTGGCGAATATCTACGCTGCTTATGACGTTGGAGCACCAAAATTGTAGCGAATTTATTCCTCTACGTTAACATGGCGTTGAGAAATATGACGTTGGAGCACCAACTTTAACCACGCCTCTGGTGCAATCCACCCTTAGCCAACTAAAGTACTTTAATGGAAATTAATTGTCCACTGTGTAAAATAAGACTTGTTATATAGTTTAAGAGTCAGTGTGAGAGTGAATGTATAGTTATATTGTTGATGTTATGTGCCTTGAATGAAGTGATACTTATTAGATTTAAATATTGTATCGTTAAGATGAACCCAGGGTCGGATGAAAGAAATCCTAGTGTAAATGTGACAGGGTCTTATACAAATAGGCAGAGATTAAAATTATTATACAACCTGGTTAAAATATCTTGAAACTGGGCGGCTAACTATACGGCATCAAATTGAGTCTAACTAAAGCAACGATATTCTACTTAGTCTAAAGATATTTTGACTTGATTGTAAGTAGGTACTTTGTTAAGCGATTTTAATACTTAAAAGGTGCAGATATTAAATGCAATATGATGATATATGGCCAAAACAGGTACTAAAATATTATGTAGGGGCCCTTTTTAGGGGCACTTACTATGGGCCCCATCTGAGCTTAATCCGTCCCTGTCAATGTGTTCATGGCCCCCGCTACCATATTATGTGCAATGTGTGCAATGCACACGGGCGCCATCCTCTAGGGGCGCCAAATCGCCATCTTTAGGGGTGCCAAAACCAAGGACCCAAAAAATTTGCCTAAAGGGGCGTCAAAATACTTTTTTGCACACAGGCGCCAGTAGCCATTACGGGGGCCCTGAATGTCCTTGTACGGAATGCCGAATGCTCCATGAAAACATTTATACAGAATAAAGTAGAAATGTAGATTTATATAAATATAGTTTATCGACTGTGGCTGTGGTCTTAATAAATTGTAGTAATAGTAAGAGTCATAGTCATATTAATTTAGTCGTAAGAACAGATTTGATCAACAGATCATGCCACATCTATCAATTTTAGCTAATAAGGAAATTATTGTAACTTGACTTAAATACTTAACAATATATTTTTAGTGTTATACTTAGGTACTGTATCTATAACACGGAGCTATTTACAAATACACTCCATATTACAAAGTACTTTGTATAAGCTCTGTGACCTATAATCACATTTAGGTACCTGGTACCTACTAGGTACAGTATTTAAAAATCAAAGAGTGCGTCTTTTATAACAATATACCTACAAATATGAAATAAATTATGAAATTGAAAAAATTACAAACATTGATTACAAATGATTTTAATTTAAGGGCGTTCCCTCCGGATATTCCGTAATTATTTCAAATTTCAAAGCCGTATTTAAACTCATTATCTGAAAGCTACAAAGTTATAATAAAAATACAGCAATAATCTTAAGTAAGTATAACATTCCTTTCCCCGTTTTAAATTTTCTATTTTTGTTTATTATACTCATGATATCAGCTTCCAAAGTAATACCAATTTGTTTAAATTCAAGCATATTTTTTTTACTATGTACTATTACATATTTTTAGGTTATCTATTACATATTTTTTATACTTTTATTTGAAACACACGCCAATAGATCGACAATATCATAAACTACATATTCCACGTTTTAATTTTTTTTAGGACAATTTTGAACTAAGATAAGTAAAAATAATGTTTTGGCGCGATCTCGGCAACGCGGCAAATGTTACGGCCGAATATTATGTATTGGTATTTGGTATGTTTCGGTAGATATATACCAATATTATACGTAAGTACATAGGTACCTACATATTGTGTATTTA
Organism: Lysandra bellargus; assembly: GCA_905333045.1. Lineage (NCBI taxonomy): Eukaryota > Metazoa > Arthropoda > Insecta > Lepidoptera > Lycaenidae > Lysandra > Lysandra bellargus. The sequence continues at coordinate 6,857,593 of HG995353.1, forward strand.
AATTTTAAAGAGATATTTTCCGCGCACACGTGACGTTCGCCGGATGTTAAAATTTCATGCGCGTATGAGACAAGCAGTTATATGTAGGTCAATGACCGAATTTCTCTCTATTCGACGAGATTTATATTTTACACACATATTATAAAACAAAGTCGCTTTTTTCCCTCATGTCCCTTTGTTCCCTTAAATCTTTTAAACTGTGCAACGGATTTTGATGATTCTTTCAGTGTTAGATAACACATTTATCGAGGAAGGCTATAGAGTATAGGCTATATTTTATCAGTTATCACGCTACACGACTAATAGGAGCGAAGAAACAGAGGAAAATGTGGAAAAAACGGGGGAATTTATTTGAAAGGGCTAACTTGAACGCGCTAATCTCAGGAAGTTCTGGTCCGATTTGAAAAAATTATTTCAGTGTTAGATAGCCCATTTATTGAGGAAGGTTATAGGCTATATTTTATCACACTAAGACTAAAAGGAGAATGTGGAAAAAACGGGGGAAATTATTTGAAAGGGCTTATCTCGCGAACTACTGGAGCAATTTTTTTGTTATTTAGCACAGATAAGAAGTAGACCACGTGAAGGATCATAGGCTATCGATTTTAATCATTTTTTCAGTGGCTATATTATAATTTATACTCGTGCGACGCCGGGGCGGGTCGCTAGTTATTATTATAATTTATATCTAACACAACTTCTTTTATATTTTTAAGGCTGCTCTTTCGAAAAAAGCGTGCAGATGAAACAACTTTTCATCGGAATTAACAGAGAAATGTGTCGTATTAAGTTGGATAAGTAGTGACATAACAAAGTTAAAATTATTTGTAGCTAATCGGATAGCGGAAATCCTAGAGTTGTCAGAGTCTTCCTCTTGGCGGCACGTACCCACTCACGAAAATCCATCTTTAATCTCAAGAAGCGTAAATGCTAAGGATTTAATCTCTCTAAATAAATGGTGGTCTGGACCAAGCTACCTTCTTAAAGATAATACTGAATGGCCTAAGCTAAATTCTAATCCTGTAAAAGAAATACCTGAAATAAAAGTACATACATTAATACATAATAATTATAATACAATAATAGAATATGACAGATTTTCTTCTTTAACTAAACTTCAACGTTCATATGCATATGCTACTAGGTTCATATATAATTTAAAAAATAAGAATAATAAGCGTAAAGGCATACTTACCGTTGCAGAACTCCGCGACTCATTTAATTCATTATGTGTCATGGCTCAAAGAGAATCGTTTGCTATAGAATATAGCTTACTACTTAATTCAAAACCGTTAAATAATAAAAGTGTAGCGGTACTCACAATTCGCCTAACATTCCTGCATCGCGATATCGAAGTTTTCTAAGCGCGTCGGTATATATACGACAGCTGAAATGTATCACGTGGGCTTCGGCCTGACCGAGCATACCACCTCGCTCGGTCGGAAGATCTTCCTTTGGCCTCCACGAATTATTCCCACATTGGTGACCCTCGACAGAACACGCCTCCTTCATCATCATCACTCCCCGCCCCTCCGCACCGCGCCAGCCAGCATCGCCTCATCGGGTACCTCGTCCACTAGCCGCAATGTACCGCGGCCTGGGCGACTCCGCATCGGCATCATCGGGCTTTCTCACTACACCGACCGGTCAGCAAGCAGAGCACATCTCTCCTGGTCAGCACGTAGCATCGGCCCCGCACGGCAGCTATCCGACTCACTGGATCCCGTGCAGCAGCTTACAGTTCCGACTCACTGGGACTCACTGCAACAGTTCCGACTCACTGGAACTCACTGGCACTGGCGACTCAAGCGACAAGACTTCAAGATTCGACCTCCGGTCTTCGGGGGGGAGTGATGTAGCGGTACTCACAATTCGCCTAACATTCCTGCATCGCGATATCGAAGTTTTCTAAGCGCGTCGGTATATATACGACAGCTGAAATGTATCACGTGGGCTTCGGCCTGACCGAGCATACCACCTCGCTCGGTCGGAAGATCTTCCTTTGGCCTCCACGAATTATTCCCACAAAAGTAAAATAATTTCTCTTTCCCCTTTCCTAGATAAGAATAATCTAATTCGTGTTGGTGGTCGACTCGACGCATCTATTTGTTCCTATGAAAAAAGACATCCTATCTTACTTCATGCTAATCATAAATTAACTAAATTAATATTTTACAGGGAACATATAAATAATATGCACGCAGGCCCTCAGCTGTTGTTAGCTATTGTGAGGGAGTCTATATGGCCCGTTAATGGTAGACATCTCTCTAGAAGTACTGTTAATAATTGTGTCACATGCAGACGCATGCGTGGTAAAACTATGCAACCTAAAATGGGTAACTTACCTGCTCAGCGCGTTAATCCAGACTTTCCCTTCTTGTCCGTTGGCCTTGACTTTGCGGGCCCGCTTCTTATACTAAATTGAAAGGGCCGCGGAAGTCGCTTAATTAAATGTTACCTCTGTCTTTTTATATGCTTAAGATATAAATGTATTCACCTAGAAGCTGTCAGTGATATGAGTAAGGATGCGTTCATTATGACGCTTAGGCGTTTTATTGCGCGTAGAGGAAAACCAACGGAAATATTCAGCGATAACGGTCGCAATTTTGTAGCTGCTGCAAAAGAAATAGGACAGTTTCTTAAACAAAATGAGGAACACTTGTCTCAGTTTGCAAGTCATCAAGGTATTACATTTAATTTTATACCAACTTACGCTCCTCATTTCGGCGGCATCTGGGAGGCTGGAATAAAGTCGGCTAAATTTCATATCAAACGCGTTATGGCTAATAGCAAATTAACTTTTGAAGAGATATCTACACTATTTGCACAAGTGGAGGCAATACTTAATAGCCGTCCCTTGTGTCCTCTATCCTCTTCTCCGAATGACCTCCTACACTTGTCCCCAGGGCACTTTCTTATCGGCCGGCCACTTACGGCCCTACCACCAGCGCCATCTTTGGACGACGCCGGGAGCAACAACGAAGAAAAACGGTAAAAACGGTAGAAACATCTACAGAGATTGCGACAACATTTCTGGCAGAGGTGGCAGAAAGAATACCTGAGCGAACTGCAGCAGAGAAGCAAATGGCGTCAAAACACCGATCGCCTTGCTATTGGTGATATGGTGTTGTTAGCTGAAGACAACTTACTCCCGCTTTGCTGGCGACTGGGACGCGTGGTGCGTCTCTTTCCGTTTCCAGGACCGGATGCTATATCAAGAGTAGCAGAGGTTACTACTGCACGTGGCTGCGTACGGCGAGGACTCACCCGACTTTGTCCTTTGCCTAAACCTGAGGATTTTAATAGTTGAAAGTGGACCTTTCAACGGCCGGGAGGATGTTCAGGCCTACAATGCCTGACAATATTTTGAAGACATCGAGAATCCGAAAGATTGCCATTTCTATTTGCCAGGCGTTTTAATTTTTATTCGTAGTGTCCTTTTTCAATGTCATTCCTTCTTACATCGCATTCTATCGAATACACGCAAGTTTGTATTACGGGCTTTCATTTTGCTCCCTAAAAGTAAAAAAAGCTCCAGTCCAGTCCTAAAACTGAACAGGTTCTGTAATCAACAGAACTTGGTTTACTACACACAAAAAATTAGCTTGATAGTAATTAGTAACAAGTAATAAAAAATAATTTATTATATTAAGCCTTAAAAAGGTTTTTTTCTCCTATGTCGCCCTATCATGGACGCGGCGAGCGTCGTAACTGCCACCGTACAAGGCGCGCTGTTATGAATGTTATTTTAATGTCATTTACGTCGATATTCGCACTGACAGACAATCGACCTGCTAATTTATGGAGAGAGGGCCCTTAATGAGTGTTGACGACTGCTGAAGTAAGAACCCGTTGGTAAGAACATATTTAAAAAGTAAAGTAAACAAAATATATTGTAATATTCAAACATTTATTATTTTTAATATCTAAGTATGATCTAAGTACTTAATTTTAGGGACAGTTCATACATTTAATTAAGTAAACCTATCAACAAAATATAATTATAATAGAAAGCATAGACATTCACCCTGACAAAAATTAAAACAAAATACCTACTTTTTATTTTTTAATCAAGTACTTTTGTAAGAAAATAATAATTATCAGTACTTAGTCTTTCCTACCTACTCGTAGGTACTTATCTAGGTCTTAAAGTTAATCCACATACTTGATGTGCTTCTCTGCAGCTTTTTGTCTATGGTCAGATATCCCTATTTCAGTAAGTATACTCTGTATTCTAGACTGCGCTAGTAGAGCATTCTCTACGTACATCTTCCTAAGCTGGACGGCCACGCTGCGACCAAAACTATCGCATTCTGCCTCGTCGAGGTTATTAAGATTATAACTCGAGTCTCTAGACTCTCTGCGCCTCTTGGCGGGTTTGGTAGGCCTCTCTCTTTCCTTACTGGAGCTGGGAGTGCTGGTAGTGGTGACGAAGGGGAACTTCTGTTCTGGAGAGAACTCTTCGACGTATACGCGGGATTCAGTAGTTTCCAGTGCTTCACTTGTTTCATTGTTGGCCGAGAAGCTCTCCTGTAATTTTTTAAAAAATTTTTTAAATTTTAAGTTAAAGTCGGTTAAAGGTTTAAAATATTTGCTTCTGACCGAACCATAGTGCACAGCAGTCTATATTGTGCTATACTCAGCGTGTTCGTTTGTTCGTTACTAAATTATACCCGCAACTCCGTTGCCCCAATCCTATATTATCCTTTCCCGGGACTCAGTCACACTCACAAACTTTCGCATTTATAATATTTTATATTAGGATGGGATTGCTGATAACGAACGCTAATCACAGGGCTCACAAACATCTATTAAGTACACAAAAACATTTGGGCATAAGTTTTTATATGTTTATCCGCTCAGTGGCGGTCGCAGTTTCATTGGAAGTTTCAATTACACAAGTTGTCGAGTTTCGCTATCTATTTTATTGACGTCTTGTAAACGGACAGTCTGACGCATTTGGGCCTCCTTGGGCGGTGAGCATTTTCATTGCCCTGCTCTTTAGTGTTTACCTTCAGTGATTAAAATGTTACCAAGTATTTTTAATTACTTTGATAGTCTACTGTATTATATGTATTATGTAAACTGATGCCTGCGATTTCAGCACCTGAGGAGTTAATGATTATTCTATCCATAGATTATAAATTTCGCTATAATTATTAATAAGAGGCAAATCAAAGTGCCTTATGAGTTATAACTTATGACTTATCTTTTGCCAAAAAAACTTAAAAACAGGGCATAAATATGTCGCAGTCATCTTGTTTTAATCTGCGATTCGTTTAAATGACTAGGACAACTCGTCAAGACATTGACTGTGACGTTTAAAGTCTTGACTAAAAGTATATCATACAGTGAATTCGTTAAATGGGATGCTATAATTTTTTTATGTGACGCCTTGATAATTTGACAGCAGTGATATTGATTTTTCTCAGCAATGACTTTAAGTTAAGAAATTAAATTTCATTGTCAGTATTCATCATGTCTTTGTCTTTGAATTGCCCAAGCTTTACATAATTGGTCAACTTTTATAACAGAATAATCAATCAAAAAGACCTTTGTAAAAAAAGGGATTCTAATTTTGCCAACAGAAGAGAGTGATTTGATTTGATGACCCTTTAATTTGCCCATAGCTTATATGAAATATATTTATGGTTTTTAAATTACGCTTCAAAAACCATTTTGTTGCTTACGCCCTTTCCATTTCTTGTTTGCTTTGAAAACAAGCAATCTAAAACATATCAATTGTCATTCAATGAATGCGCTAGTCATTCAATCAAATTGCAGATTGAAACAGATGACTGCGACAGATACGTTACTTACCTCACTCTCCCACTCGTCCTTGTCTATACCCTCAGTATCTTCGTAATCTGCCTCGTTTTTGGGCTTATGTTTGTCCTTTATAAAGGCCATTTCATAGTAGTACCAGAGGGTCGGCACATATTCCTGGCCATTTTTCTTCGCGTAGATTACCTGGAAAATTACAATATGTCCTGTAAAAATCAATGTTAATCTTGGATACATGCAATTAATTCTAACCCGGGAAAGGAAAAATGATACTTATTACTATAATATGATATTTGGACACATCTAATATATTGGAGATTTCCAATTGGAAGTAGGTATGGAATTATATCATAGCTAGCTGCTAGGCATAATTATTATGGCACACTTTAACTGGGTACGAGTAAGCATTACGAGTAAGTATTTTCATATCGTTAGGTAGGCGTGCTTTGCCTTGCCACACTCACTATAATTAATATTTGAAGGCTGATTTACATTGATACAGTAGCTGGCACCAGCAACACTGGATTCTGGAATGTACTTTATAAACTTACTACAGTACAGCCTTTATAAACTTACTACAGTACAGCCTTTATAAACTTACTACCTGACCAGGCAGACTTTGTTTTGCCATATAAATTAATTTCTAGTGACAATATAAAAAGTAGATAAAAACCTATTCTCAGGCCTAACGAATGCACATACAAAATTTCATTTCAAATCGGTTGAACTGTTTTGGAGGAGTTCACGCACAAACACAGAGAGAATTTTATATAGGTAACCTACCTAAGTCTCTGAGCAAAACCGCGGACAGACAGACGGACGGACAGACCGAAACTATAAAAGCTGATTTACATTGATACAGTAGCTGGCGCCAGCTACTTAAGGGTTCCTTGTTGACTACGAAACCAAAGTAATGATATTTCATTAACTCATAATAGTTCAGCTACCGTACAGCTAACAATTTAATATCAAAAACCGGCCAAGTGCGTGTCGGGCCACGCGCAATGTAGAGTTCCGTAGTACCACTAGTTTATTTTAAAGGTTAAAAAATTAGGATAAATGAAAAATGCAAAACAACTACTTATCAGACTTGTTCGGCCGTTCAGAGAATGCGTTCCTGGCACGTCGCGATTAAACTGACGACGTAACTTTGTAATGGCGTTGCAGATACGATAAAAATATTTTTGCTGGTTGTTTACCGTTTTAACAATTGATGAGCATTAAAACAACATTATTATATCAATAATCAATAAATGTTATAATTTTGTGACACTAGTCGTGACTAACTGATAGGTGTCAGGAACTAGTGGTGGTTAATATTATAACGTATAGCTGAAAAAAGTAGCGCGCTATTTCTTCACAACGAATAGCGCGCGCTATAAAACTATGCACAAGACGCTACGACGTTATAACGTATCGCGCGGTCACTGACCTCGCGCGGCGCCGCTCGCGCTGCCAATCGCGCGCGAGTCGCGTCTTTCGTTGGTTCGTTGTCGTGTCGTTCGGGCCCAAATCGGGTGAATTCGGCTGTCATAAATTTTTCATTGTTGCGTTGCGTACATGTAAAATAATTTAAGATGTACTTAAATTACCAAAAAATAAAAATAAATTATTTCAAACATAATAAAATTAACCAAATAAACAATAATGAATTCAAACGATTATATTATTCTAAGTAATTATCACACGTTATATTATATTAACTCACCCACCGCGTTATAATTATTAACGAAAGAATTCAATAACGTCGGTAACTTTACAACGTGTCCAATCGATCGTTATAACGTATCATTCATTATAACGTAGCGTCAAAACTAGCGCGCTTGAACGAATCGAGATTTCATTCGTTATAACGTAGCGTCAAAACTAGCGCGCTTGAAAAATGTAGCATACTCCATCTAGCGCGCTATGAAAATATAGCCGTTAAGAACACCACTGTCAGGAACGCATTCTCTGAACGGCCGAACTTTAGTTTTAAAATATTGAACAAACACGTCTTGTAACAATTTAATTAACATTAAACTTTGTTGTATTTATAACCAAGCCCCCAAGACTCTGCAAACAACTAAACTATTCAGGATGTACAAAAAAAGGTCGATTTCCATACCTATATATTATATCTGAGCATGGTAATTTGTATTGTTATTTGTATAACTCCCAGTTATCTCCAAACAGAAAGAAACCCAGTCTCCAAACGTCACATTGGAGCGACTACACTACTGCAGTCTAGTGTGAAGTGTCTACATAGTAGGTACATACTACATACATATTTAAAGCATTATGCAAGAAGCGAGCTGAAAGAAGGGCAACGAACGCTTACAATTTCAAGCTCAATTAAAGTTATCGTCATACCTTCTTCAGTTCCCTTAGATAGTTAGTGCGCATATTCGATATTTTCTTCTTGAGGAGCGGCATCGTCACGCCCTCGTCGAAACTCCGATAAAGCGAGAGCAGCTCTAAATATGCTTCGCGACGGAGATGCTTGTTTGCGTATGCTTTGATAGAGTGATCCCACAGACACGGGCGGTCTCTATACAGTCGTAGAATGTTCAGTAAAGCCTTCTTTTCCTTCTCGCTGACCATCTTTTGTTAGTTTGTAACGTTAATGCTTAAAATCCGCACTGCTTTTAGGTCCGATCCGTGCGATTCGCTCGCGCCGACTGAATGCCGCGGCCCGCGTCGTCGGTCGTCGGGGCTCAGGCAGGCGAGTGTGAGGGGGGCGGGCGCGCGCCGCCGTCTCGACTCTCGACTCTCGCGATCGCGAAGTACGGACCAGTATCTCTTATTAGTCTGTGGTACGGACTACGGATAACGGTGATGATTTGTCGCTAGATTTAGCTTGCGATATTAAAGCACTTATTCCAAATAACACCATATGCTATAGGCCCACTTGTGCCAAAACTTTGAGTTAAATAAATAACCCGGGGCTTACTAACTCAATGGTGTTAACGTTTTTAATTTTTAACTCTGTGTCATGTATGTTGCACCAGAAGAATGTTACGTAGTATACAGTTTACATCCTCTTTTAGAAGAATTTAATATTTATCCCAGAGTCAACTAACCCGGGCTTTAGGTATACTGCTCTCTCTCGCTCCACAGTACCTTAAATAAGGCTATCTCTTTATGTCAAATTTGAAATGACACGTGGTTGTTTGTCACATTTTTTTGCCCATCCGACCTCAGACCAATAAAAAAAGATAGACAGAGCCATCCATGCTACGCGGCGAGGCAGGCAATAGGAAGATACGTAGTACGATCCCTTAGTAGTCTGTGATAGGAAGCCGATACGGCCATAGGAAGCCGGCCGCCCGCCATTCCGGTTTCAACGAGTGACGGCGCATGTCGTTTTCATCTGTGTCAAGAAATATCAAAATATGCCGTCCTGCATCGTTAAATGGTACAAAAACAATTCTTGTGCTCAAAAGAAATCTTGTGGGATTACGTTTCACAAGTAATTAGTTGAATATTTATGTATTACCACCGAAATAACTAATTTAATTTATTAGTTTTAAAAATTGTCTCGGGAGTCTCGGAACATAGAACCTCAACCAGTGCTGCATGCTGGTCGCAAGATATTTTTCCCCATAATAGGGGAAAAATATTATTACGTGCTGTATTATCCTGACAAATGTTTATTTTTAACCTAAAATTCGTTATTTATTTAAAATCTATTAATATAAATAAAATTGGAGTGTCTGTTTGTAGTATTGAAAGATTTTTTTACTATTTGCATATTAATCTGTATACGATACATACTGCATACACCAAACAACATTCTTTACAATTTTTGTCTGTATGTATGTCTGTCTGTCTGTTCTTAGTTGAAACACATAATTTATTAGATATAAATATTTAAGTATTTACTTTTTTCAGCAATTACTAATGAATGATGATTAACAATCTAGTTTGATAGCAACTTTTGTAGTCATTACTTAGTAGTTTAATAAGACTGCAACAGGATGGGAGTTTGACAATCTGAAACCCTGAGTTGGCAACATTATTTTTTTGCAGACAAGCGCACGCCTAGCGTATTTATGCTAGGCGTGACGCACACATTGATCGACAGCGACTTCACGCCATTACCTGTAAATACTCCGTCTTTCTTTTTTTATTGGTCTGAGCATCCGGCCTATTAAAATATTAAATTTATCAATGCTGAATGATTGAAGTTCATAGGCGATGCAGCCTCACTGGAAATATAAAATTAAACAATATTATTGTAGGTATTTAAATCATTGCACTTGTGTCCAATGTATAGGTATCACTCACCTCCCTTTGTATATTGTTTATTGGAGGTCAGTGATAGGTATCTATAGTCTACACTCTACCTATTTTAAAGGAGTTCACTAAAGACGCACTAATCCCTAATAATTCAAACTTTGGTAGGCACCTACTTACTTTTTATTCTCATTTGTATATTGCAATTTTTCTAAGCGAAATCCTCAATGAAAATCTTTGTCTCTTTGTCTTGTCAGTAAAAAAAAATTGGTCCGTTCTGAAATCCTTCTGTTATAAGAGTCCGAACTCCGAACTAATGAATACATTAGTCGAGAAATTAATAAGTTATAAATTTAAATTAAATTAAATTATTAGTTAAGAAATTATCGACTACATAACCTAAAAATCGCAGCTTTGGCATTATAGGTCTACCAGAATGAAGAATCTGATGATAATTTTTGACAGGAGATTTTAAAAAAATATCCTTGATCATTGGACAAATTTTTATATTTTAATTTTAAACATTAAACACACATAATCAGCCGCTATAAGAAGAAAAATGGATCAAAATGTTTTATTCCAATTACCCCGGTATTGCTAGAGTCAATTCATTTTCTCACTTTTTGCCATCAGATTCTGGTAGACCTATACTAATCCAGAGTTAGTTGATTTAACCCTTAAAAAATTAAAAAATTAACACGAGGTTAACTCCTAACTCTTGGTGGTGCAATGGTGCAAGACAATATTTAAATGATGACAATTTAACTCCGAAGTATAATTTAACTCAGAGTTAATCGTGTTAGCCCGGTCTGGCACAAGTGGGCCTACTAAATTTAGACGTCATGATTCAGTAACTAAATTTAGTCAAGTGAAATAGCATTTTAGTATCTTTCTAAATGCTATTCCACATGACTAAATTTAGTTACTGAATCATTTAGACATCTAAATTTAGTAAGGTAGAATAAGTGCAGAGCCCGGGCTACCCTCGAAATTCTCATACATAGGTATATACGTAATACCAAAATACGAAAATATTTAACATGTTTGAGTTATTTTTCAGCTTAAGAGCCCGTCCTCTCTTTTCTACTGCTCTCTTCACACTCACTCCCGTCTTTCATATGCCAGGTGAAAAAGGACGATCGCCAAGTTAGCGGGCAGATAGAGGTATTCTGTTTTTAAAGGGTTTTTTATTTTGAAGTGGTAAAAAGTAATTCCAACACTTTCTCAACAGTACATTGTATTTTTTTCATACCGTTAAGAGCCCGGGTTACCCTCGAAATTCTCATACATGCGTAATACCAAAATAATTTTCTCATACGAAAATATTTAACATGTTTGAGTTATTTTTCAGCTTAAAATAGTAATTACCTAGGTTCCTGTACAAAAATTTACTTCAAAATATTTAAACACTAAAAAAAATTTTTTTGTGTATAATTTTTTTTTACTAAATTTACTACCAAATATTTAAACACTAAAAATAGAGTAAAACACTAAAAAATATATACATAAATATTAAATTTACTACAAAATATTTCAACTCTAAAAAATATTTTTTAGTATTTAAATATTTTGTAGTAAATTTACTATTTATTTATATATTTTTTAGTGTTTTACTCTATTTTTTAGTGTTTAAATATTTAGTAGTAAATTTAGTAAAAAAAAAATTAAACAAAATTTTTTTTTAGTGTTTAAATATTTTGAAGTTAATTTTTATTCAGGAACCTAGGTAATTACTATTTTAAGCTGAAAAATAACTCAAACATGTGAAATATTTTCGTATGACAAAATGATTTTGGTATTACGTATGTATGAGAATTTCGAGGGTAACCCGGGCTCTTAAGACGTCAATACAATCCATAAAATAGTAAATTTACTACAAAATATTTAAATACTAAAAAATATTTTTAGAGTATAAATATTTTGTAGTAAATTTACTATTTATTTATATATTTTTTAGTATTTTACTCTATTTTTTAGTGTTTAAATATTTAGTAGTAAATTTAGTAAAAAAAAATTATACTTAGGTACACAAAATTTTTTTTTAGTGTTCATATATTTTGAAGTTTATTTTTGTACAGGAACCTAGGTAATTACTATTTTAAGCTGAAAAATAACTCGTTTGAGTTATTTTTCAGCTTAAATATTTTCGTATGAGCTGTTAAATATTTTCGTATGAGAAAATGATTTTGGTATTACGTGAGAATTTCGAGGGTAGCCCGGCCCCTTAAGAATATATAATATTCCTTCAGGCCCCGCGCGAGCACCGGTGATCGCGACAACAATAGAATACAATAGCAATTCCTGGAAATTCCGACTGAAGTATTAAAACCATTGTTCTGTGAATCGGAATATTGAAGATAGTAGTTAGTACACTCGTTCGCCCTTTTTCTTCCTTGTTTTCAACATTTTTTACGGGTCTCATGTGCAAACCTGGGATTTTAAATTACTTTATGGGAGACAGGCTGATTAGTGTTACACCGACCACCATAGTCAGTGCTGATGGTGTGAGACACGAGAAGAACTATATAAATCATAATTATACAGGGTGTAACAAAAACAAGTGATAATACTTTAGGGTGTGTACGTGTTCCCTGTAGAGAGTTCACTGTGAAAGTAGCAGCGCTGAAAGACCAAAAATTTTTTTCACTTTTGTATGGGCAAGGGCCCAAGCGTCACGAGTTTCCCCATACAAAAGTGAAAAAAAAAATTGGTCTTTCAGCGCTGCTGCTTTCACAGTGAACTCTCTACAGGGAACACGTACACACCCTAAAGTATTATCACTTGTTTTTGTTACACCCTGTATAAATAATGTCCTTGAAGCTTCATTGCTTCATTGAAGCCCATAATAAACAGGGATTGAAAAAACTTTAGTATTGAATTTGCTACTCAACACTAGATGGCGCTTTTAGGATAAATTAAACTAGCCCAGCTAGTCTCAACCTGCAGCCTGAGATTAAGTAGTGACCCACATGAAAATAATATTATTATTTTGAACCTTAATTTTTTACTATAAAATCGCATTTTTTTTTTTTTGTACTAAATAATTATTTTGATTGCAGCTTGCAACCCGCGACATCAAGACAAAAACTTATTTTTGTAGCCAGAATAAAAAAATCGCGAAAGTGTCTCTGTCTGTCTGTCTCGCTTTCACGCCAAAACTACTGAACCGATTGTAATGAAATTTTGTACACAGATAGTCTTAAGCCTGAGAAAGGACTTTTTAACTGGAAAAAGGGGTTGTAAGGGGGTGAAAATGGGTAATTTTTTTAAAAATTCATAACAGATGACGCTAAGAGTCGCCTACATCGCGCTATCGCTTGCTCATAAGTCTTTCTATAAGACGTGGTACCATGTTGACACACACTTTTCGATTCTTTCGATTGTTATACACGTTATTAAATAACTCACTACTCAGTACTTTATCTATGCAGTGACGTAACCTTCCAATGATAAACTATCAATGATAAACTAGTTTATGGGTAAAGCTAAAGTTATGTAATGGGGGGGGGGCTCTCAGTATATATGTTACGCTCAAAGACCGAAATCGCTCGATGAGCGAAAAAATGGCTCACAACGCGTTGTGGTCACAGTGAAACAGCCACGACGCGTTCTGGCAATCACAAAAAGTCCATAACACGAAATTCGTGTCGTGGCTAATATGCTACTCGTTTTTCTTGATTGAATGAATCATCCATATGTATGGAAGATTATACATATTTGAATTACCACGCATACTACAAAATATTTTTTCTTTTACAAAATCACTGCATATCAAGTTTTTCATTATTATTTGTAAAATATCCATAGTTCCATAATATCCGTACTAATATTATTACTGTCTGTCTGTCTGGCACAAAGTGCTATTGTTTATTGTTTTTTTTTTAATATTAGGTAATCTGATCTTAATAAATAATAAGTATTTAGTTTTATTTTTATTTATATATAATTTAAATATAATACTACTAGTTGATGCCCGCAACTATCTTGCGCCAGACAGACAGTAATAATAATAGTACGGATAGTATGGAAGTATGGATATTTTATAAATAATAATGATAAACACGTTAAGCAGTGATTTAGTGAAAGAAAAAATATTTTGTACCTAGTACACGTGGTAATTCAAATATAATATAAATAAGCTTTATATTTGGTATAAATAAAGTTTAATTTAAAAAAAATGAAATATTATGTGCACACTGAGCAGCTGTTTTTGGGTATTTTGATTTAAGGGGTACCAGAGTTTTAATTAAAAAGCTTTTAAATTTGACACCAATTTTATTGACACCGCGCGCTATAAACTGAAGCCCACGCGGACGAAGTCGCGGGCAACAGCTAGTATAGTATAACTGGGTTTATTTATAATGCTTTATATCGCGGGTTTCAAGCCAGACGGGTGTAAAATAAGTCGTTTCTTAAGAAAATAGATGCAAGTGCAATATTGGGAATTTTGGAACAGATAAAATACAAACGATCATAATATTATCATGTAAGGAAGTAATTTTATAGACACATGCAAATTTTCAGTTGTAGATATCTTATTTCTTCTTAAAAAACGATTAACGACTTTTTACGCCCTTCTGGCTTGAAACCCGCGATATAAAGCACTTGTTTAATATTTGTTTTACATGTTATGGCTGGCTTACACGTATTAAGTAGATAAGTAGTCAACTAAATTTTAACTAATGACTTTATACTTAGCTAAATTTGAACTTGCTACTTGCTACTAAATTAACTACTTATCAACTTAATACGTGTAAACTATCCATTACAATCTAGGTAGAGATTAAATGCCTCGAAGGCATAGACTGAAATCAATAAAACTACAATTTGCAAATAGATGTTAAATCTGCATTTTATTTAAAATTATTTAAGTTTACGAATTGGAGTTGGGTCCACGACGACGGCCGAAGGTCTGCACAACATTCACGAATCTGTAAAAAAGATGGTGTTAACCATAAACAATTTAAGATTTCATTAAAAACTAAATAAAGAAATGATACAGCAATAAACAGTAACACTTACATTGATCTTTAAAATTAATCTAATGATGCCTACCAAGCTTAAATTCAACAAGTTTATACCCTTGATGTGAATGGCAAAAGATTTGGCATACAACTCAAAAAAAGAACTCTGCATCTAGCAGTCAGATAAAACTTTAAGGGCCTAACAGGCCCTTAAAGTTTTATCTAACTGCTAGATGCAGATTTGATTAATGGTCTATATTCTCCCAAAGTCCAAAAAATACAAATTACAATCACATTCTAAAAGTATAGCATTCATACTTTTCAAGATTAAAAAATGTCTGACATTGTGCATTGTCTACTTTTTAAATCTTTCTTTTCTTTCAAAATGAAGAATAATTTGATATAGATCATTGTTTACCTCCTGTTGTACTGGATCCTTCTCTTAGCACGGCCAGTCTTCTTCTTCTTCTTTTGTTGCTTTTCTACTTTTGGGGTTTGTCCCTTGACCTTACCTAAAAACAAGTTACAATATTCAGTACCTCATAACCTTAGTATGCACAACATACAAGGTAAATGTCTGGTAAGGCAATATTTGAAACGGGCCACCATCACCACAATCAGTGTGGGAGTTAATATTATATTATATTGAAAAATTACATGGTATGGTGATTAGGCTGGCAGAGTGGACTGTATCTTGGGGAGGTTCAGTCCTGAGGAGTAGGTGCGGGTCGAAGAAGAGAAACGCCAGGTGAAATTCGTTTTGCAGTCACAGTCGAGTGTTGGTGCAGCATCCCTGCTGCACCAACACTTCTTTCGACTTGCTTCTGCCGAGTTAGTGTTGAGAGTGTGTGTTGCACTGAGAAAGTGCGTGTTTTTATGTAAATTTTAATAAATAATATATTGGCAGAGCAACTAGAATTTGTACTTAAGGCTATTGCTACTTATCTGTTTAACTTGTGCACATAAAATATTCATATTACTATATTCTATTTGAATATCAGGTATCTAGATATATTTGTGCTGAAGTGCGGAACTGTTGCTAGTAGAAAGTAAATGACATTAAAAATTGTTGTAAAAATGAATTTGAGGAAGGATGGTACGGTTGTGCTGCTCTTCTTGCTCGACTTGGCGGGGGGCACTGCCATGCCCTGAGATTATTATCTTAGTATTACTATCATTTGCAAGTCAAGCTTAGTATTACTATCATAGTTAAAGATTCATATCAGAAATGGCATGCAATAAATAATCTTATAAACACTAACTTACCGGCACGAGCTAGAGAACCATGCACTTTACCACCGATAAGTGGCACTGTGAGGTCTAGGTCTGTGGACTGCAGTTCCGACACCAAAACAGCATCTTCAAGAGGGGTACCACATGCTGACAGCACTAATTCCTCTGTGCCGATGTCTGAGAGGGCACGAATGCGGTCCTGAAAATATTAAATATAATTTGTAGCGCTTCTATTGATAGCATTAATGTCTTGCATGGCGCAATAAAATCTTCGTTGATAACATTTTTGGACTTGAACAACTTTCCCGTGTTCTATTAATACTTCAGTCGGAATTTCCAGGAATTGTTATTGTATTCTATTGTTGTCACGATCACCGGTGCTCGCGCGGGGCCTGAAGGATTAATCAGCAACTGCATTCGTACCGCTAAAGCAGTTTTGCTATTGCGATATTGGTATGGAAACATATAACAGTTAATATATGTATGTTAACTGTTATATGGGTGGAGCGATTTTGTATGAAGAATTTTTTTTTCAATTTTTTTTAATGGCATAGCAATAGAAAGTTGCCTTATTATGAGTAAATTCTGTATACAAAATATGGTTCACTTGTCTTGATTGAAAATTCGAAAAATACGAACTTTTTGAAAACATTGGTCTAGTTTTGATAAATAGTAGTTTTCTTTATTTGCTGTTCCTTGTAAAAAAAACTTTATTGTAATATGTTAAATAAAAGACTGACCCCTTAGCCAAGACCTTTTCTTTGTCGCTTTTCTATAGAAGCACCGATCAAAATGTATGGAATTGACTTAAAAATTCGCCAATATTTTGATCGACGATTCTATAAAGAAACGATAAAAAAAAAGTCTTGGCTACAGGCTCTGGTTAGTGGTATCAATGTTTTTATCAAGAAAAATTAAATATTTATGATATATTATCAAGGAATGATCATCAGAAAAAAAATAGATTGTTTGGTATTAAATTGTTGTTTAATTTCACAATTAGGCATTTGAAACAGAAAACTACTTTAGTAGTTTGTTAATTACTTCTTTCATAAAACGAATAACATCTTCTTTGAAAACTATATTCACAACTGTACCATCACAGCCACCTTTTCTACCATCAAAATAATTTCTGCGTATACTTTTATAATTGCGATCTACATCGTGTGTGCTGATCTGTTTTTCATTATTTCTCATCACATTTTTAACGATCAATGACAGCACTAGAATCCTTTGATGTAATAATACCAACAATCAACATCTTTTAATACAGAAGAAGCAGATAAAGCTATAATAGCAGCTGCTCTGTCAGAGACTCAGGTACGATCGCATACGAGAGCTAATGATGGAAAATTGAATCTCTTTTTCTTGGGTGGCTGAGCAGCTACTTATTATGGCGATTGATTAGCTTGTAAAATTGCTTGAACTCGTTTTTTCGGTTGTTAAGTCAACATGCAAAGAACGCGAATAATACGTCTGGTTTGGACCCATTATCTCTTTGCTACGCAGTGATTTTTTTTCTTGTAATTTCGTTTTCTTTATATTTTTTACAGACGTATTTAAATCTACATGGCCTATCATCATTTTTCTTGCAGATCTTTAATCAAGTAAATAATATACTTCTTTTTTTGGAAGCGACGCTTTTCGCCTGATATGTAAAATTTCCGTAGCCAGTCTTTGGGATATATCATGAACTGTCGGCTCTTTAGTTGTTTTGTCAAGCTTTGATTCATATTAATGTGATATTAATTAATAAATAACTAATTTTTATAATAGAATTATGATTTGGTAGTTGACACACTGGTAACTTCTCCGATAAACCAAAAACGGAACAACATGTCTCTTTTCGTGTTTTGACGACATAATATGACTGTAATATAGAGAAATACTAGGTATAAATTATATCGCAAATAGCATTTTATCAACAATCAGTGAACAGGAAATTAAAAATATTACTTACAGGAGTTTATTGTAGTGCTTAGAATCACTGTTTCTCACAAGCAGAATTACATTAATAGCGCGCACTTTATGGCGTTCGAACGATTGAAAAGTGCAATGAAATCACCTCTTCTGCCTCAATCTCCCCATCTATCTTCGTAATATTCAAGCTTAAACAGTTACGAACGTAACGGAATACACATAATGTAAATCAGCGTTAATTTGGCAATATTAGAAGTTGGTGGTTTTTGACGAAGTTTTTCGAATTTCTCTAAAGTTCATGACGCTGGGGGCACCTCTAAATTTATTATGATTTAAATAAAATTTTGTACGTTTATTTGTGAGCAGTAACAGCAACTTTTTACAGGTATGCCGAAACGAATATCAAAAAAAAGTTTTTTCGCTCCACCCTAATGTATAATGTTAGGTTAGGAAACATCACTATTGATAATAATTGAAAACTATACCTTGATCTGACCAATGGATTCCTCTCCATTGACATCAAGAATGTGAGTTGACTGTCCTCTTATGTGTAATTGCATCTTGTCGAGTGGATTCTGGAAAGAATCGGTAAGTTGAAACCAGCATGGTCATGAACGTAATCTTATCACACACACCAAATAATACTTAAAAAATTATATGTACGTGCAAAATATAAAGAAATGTAACACAATTAACATAAATGCATCAAATATTGTACAAAAAATAGGAAGAAATTGAAAATATTTCGCAAAAGATCTAACCTGCCACAACGGCTGACAAGCGAAAGAAACAATAATGGCGGCGCTGTCGTCTGTCGGCTGTCAAAAGTAAAAGGAAGCGGACGTAGTCAATTTTTTATAGTAAAGATCATCTTTAAGTACAGCAACAATCACAAAATATACCTCTTGGCTCTTCCCAATGATATTATATAAAAAAACTCAAAGCAGATATGTTACTACCGGCTACCGCGCGCTTTGTGAAGCCATAAATACGGGCCAATTGGCCCGTCTTTTATTTAGTCTGTCTCTTTTAGGCTGCGTTGCACCAGAGGCGTGGTTAAAGTTAAAGTTAAATATGGCGTCCAAACAGTAAACACCCCATATGCTCATACGACATCTGTCAATTTTTCCGGTTAAAGTTAAAGTCAAAGTTAGTTCGTGCAACCCACTTTAATGTAAATGGCATTTCGTATCTTTTGTTTCACTTATATGTCAAATTTGACAATTGAATTTGAAAATTGTTCGGAAGCAATTTATGCCGAAAAATAGTATGAACGTAACAGTATATTTAGTATATTTAGTAGAATATCATTGCCTCTTCCATAAAAAATCAAAATTCTAAGCGTTTCAATCCTGGAACTAATAAGTACTAATGGCTAATGGTTAGAGTATTAATAACACTTATGCTATTAATACTCAAAGACTGGTTTCAATAAATGTTTAATGTATAGAAATATATAGAAATATGCATATTATAATCTATACTAATATTATAAAGCGGAAGAGTTTGTTAGTTAGTTTGAACGCGCTAATCTCAGGAACTACTGGTCCGATTAGAAAAATTCTTTTAGTGTTAGATATCCCATTTATCGAGGAAGGCTATAGGCCAGGGGTCCCCAAACTATGCGCCGCGGCGCCCTGGTGCGCCACGTAAAGGCAAGAGGGGCGCCGCCGTGAGTCGATCCTCCATCACTTTCCATAACTCAATTATAAAATAAAATTATAATGTTATGAATTATACAAAATATGCAGAAGAATAATATTTGTTTATTATTATTTACTTGCTTTACCTACCTATAATCATTAAATGTGTTTATTTATGTATCTTTTTGTAATACCTACCCGGGTGATAAAATGTTGACTTGTAAGTGCGCCGCAGGTTGAAAAAGATTGGGAACCCCTGCTATATACCTATAGGCTATATTTTATCACCCTAAGACTAATAGGAGCGAAGAAATAGGGGAAAATGTGAAAAAAACGAAGGGAAATTAGTTGAAACTTGAAAGGGCTTATTTGAAGACGCTAATCTCAGAAACTACTGGTCCGATTTGAAAAATTATTTCAGCGTCAGATAGCCCATTTATGGAGGAAGGCTATAGGTTATATTTTATCACGCTAAAACTAATAGGAGCGAAGAAATAGAGGAAAATGTGGAAAAAACGGGGGAATTTAGTTTATTTGAAGACGCTAATCTCAGAAACTACTGATCCGATTTGAAAAATTCTTTCAGTGTTAGGTTGTCTATTTATCTAGAAATGCTATAAGCTATATTTTATTACGCTAAGACTAATAGGAGCTAAGAAATAGAGGAAAATATGGAAAAACGGGGGAAATTATTTGAAATTGCTCATTATCTTAAAAACTACTGGAACAATTTTTATGTTATTTGGCACAGATGAGAAGTAGACAACGTGAAGGATCATAGGCTATTTTTGTGGATTAATTCTTCTATGAAATATCTAATTTACGCGGGCGAAGCCGCGCGGAACATCTAGTGTATTATACGATCGCTTGATATACGTATGATTTAGATTGATAGAAGAAATACTCAAAATAAATACATTATACGATAGAAATCCTGGCCTAATGCAGGCTCCAGACATGTGTTCAAATACGCAAATACCTACAAATTCGCCAAGTGTGGCACTGACATTTGCCTATTTGTGCAAAGTTTGAACACACATTTGCAATTTGCCGACATGTGTCGGTTTTTCTGCGAACATCAAAGTAAACAAACTTCAAAGTTTATGCGGCCTGCCACACTTGTCGCAGTAATTAGTAACGCGTGCGCCGCTGAACGGAGCAGTTGTCTAGGTACACATTTTGAAAGTCAATAACAATATTAAACCTACTCTTAATTTGTGGTCAATAATTATTAAGGAGTGGAGTAATGAGATAGTTATAGAATTTCTCGAACTACTACAAGGTGAACCCTCTATATGGAATCCTAGGCATCAAATCTTCAAGCATATTAGTCATGAAATCTCTGAAAAAAAATGTTTAATTAATCTTTACATTTATTAATTAAAATTAATACAGAGGTTGATGACTGTCTGACTGAATATCTGTCCGTCTGTCTATTACTTTTAGACTTCGTAAAAGCAAACATGATCTCTATTTATACAAACAAAACTATGTTTTTTGTTTGTGCCAAATCTGAAAGTAATACTGGTATATGAGCTCATGGTAAGGGGGCAGATCATCAGTTTACCTGCAAAGTGATTAACTTTCCGTGTCCTCTTACGATACAGTGTAGACATCCATTCACGTCTTCTTCTTGGAGATTTCACATTATAATGTAAAGAATGAAATAAAAAATTGAACGTACTTAAATAAAATAGATTGATGGGCGATGGCGTCCACAAAATCGTCGTCCGATCTATCAGCCATCTTTGCAATAACTGTGCCTAAACATTTGAAAACAAGCTTTGAAAACAAGTCTGGCAGGCACATTAGTGCCGCCGCCAGACATGTGTTTACGCACGTCAAAGTTTGCTCAAACTTTGAAGCACATGTCTGGCGCCTGCAGAGAGCAGGCCTGTCTCACTTCCATACAAACGGCGCGAAATCGCCGAGATATTTACCTACTATTCTGGAAAACAACCTAATTTCAACCTTTTGCGTTCGTTTAGCGTTCATAGTACAATAATTGTCTGCCGTCTCGCTTCAATCTGCCAGCCGCCAGGGCTGTCAAGCGAGTGGCGCGGCGCGCGGCGGCCGGGCCGGGTACTAGTAAATTACTATACTTTTGTTTCGCGGATGCATGCGCTGCGTGTGCGACAAGGAGACTAGTCCGGTGACCGGACGCTTGCGTTTATCATACCTAAACTCGAGAGTGAAACTTCTGTACCGTAACTCGTAAGGTTGGTACTATCAGGGAAGTTGATTCCTATGCAGATGGCGGACCTAAGTCATGTGGTCGGCTTATGTCAATTCAATGTTAGCTGTGATCGGTCGGCTGGGTTTGACGTAACGCGACCAAATTACTTAGGTCCGCCATCTGCATAGGAATCAACTTCTCTGATAGTACTAATTTTGTATTCTGTGCTCAGAGTTCAAACATTCTTAATGAAGGCTGTTTCCACACAAAATGCATTATTTGTATGAAAACTTCGACTTTAGCGCGTGTTCAGACCAAACTGACTAATGACTATACGACACCGAATGTGAGCAGGCCTGAGGAGCAGGCTCACTGTGAGCCCCAGCGGCCAGCCCCCAGTGTGAACGTGAAAATATTATACGGTATCGAATGTCCGCGCCTGCCTAGCGTAATGGCGTATTGCCGGTTTAAGGTGTGAACGAAAAAGTAAATATTATGTACGGAAATACAAAAAACTGCGTAACGTTCGCTCACAGTCGGTTTGGTGTGAACACGGCCTTAACCTGAATTTGACATCCTTAAAAATAATAAGGAACGCTTGAAGTCACTGCCCGCTGCCTTCTGGCCTGTTACGTAGGTAGTTTATAATTTTATATTATCCCCTTTGTAATGGCCATTGGCCTGTGAGTTTGCCTGTGTACCAGTCCAGCGAACTTCATTTTTTGCTTCAACTTCATAACTTCATTCACTGTCTGTCTGTGGTCTGAGACAGCCTGTGGTCAGATTTCAGACACTCATAATATTATTACATGCATGATGTAGCAAACTTTTAGCTTTTATTAAATGGCGAAAGTCCAGCAGTCACTGGCGCTTGGATTATAACAGTCCTTGGTTAGACTCAATTTGCAGGTTTTCAGGTGGCCTTACCTCATAGTCATACCTCAGGCCAACGATATCAACACTAATATTCTTTATCTTATACTAGCGGTCGCCCGCGGCTCCGCCCGCGTGGATGTCGGTTACCGCTGCAAAAAGCCTACCCAGGAAAGACACGGTCAGCAAAATGATTCCCAGGTCAATTCACAGAAACATCGACGACGCAGTCATTATCCGCAGTGTCTTTCTGTGGATGTAAAAGTTGTTAATGATGAGAATATTTAAATGTAATTTATACCTAATAAGTTTTCACTTCTGCCGGTAGTCCCGGAGTGCAACCCGTTGTTTTAAGATAGTACTAAAGCGATTATTGTAGAGCTTCTCTTTATACAACATTTGACGTTAAGTTATTTTCAGGTAACAAAATATACTGATGGTTGGGAGCCCCGACTCGTGATAGGGCAATGTAAAGTTGCCCATGCGTAAAACATTCTTTTCGTAAATCTATTCCTACTAATTTGAATGTTTGGCCCTGGGATTTACTTACCGTTAGTGCAAAAAAAATTTACTTAAATAGGCAAATGAGTAGGGATCATTGGTATTCTTGGTGTATTATATGAGCTAATTCACCAGCTGCAGGGCTGGTCACCTTCGCTACTGCGCACCCCTGCTTTGGCAGCGCCCACTTCGAAACGGGCATGAATCGCAATTTTTAATTTCGCCATAACTTCTAAATCAAACGTCCAATTTTAATCATTCAAAGACCAAATATTATCTTCACAAACTGTACTTAGTGATGAAATAATTTATTTTGACAAGGATTATCAACATAAGTAAAATAAATGCGTTTAAATGTAGTCCAAAAAAATCATGATTTTTAAATAAAAAAAATGGTTGCTGTGCCTCACTTGACATAGATAAACCTATAATGTGTCGCGAACATTTTTGTAGATATTTATAAGATCTACATTTACTTGGAACATTGTATGGTTCTATCTTTTATAGTTTAGGCAGCGTACGCAAAATAAGTAACTTTTCTGTTTTTTTTTTCACCGTGTCTCAGAAAAACCAAAACATCTTACGGAACCCTATATTTTCCAAAATAAAAAGTAGCCTATGTTACTCGTAAATAATGTAGCTTTCGAATGGTGGAAGCATTTTTCAAATCGGTCCAGTAATTTTTGAGCCTATTCGTTACAATTAAACAAACAAACAAAGTTTATACTATTAGTAATATTATAAACTCTTTATAATATTAGTATAGATATAGATATAGATATAGATTAGTTTAAATATAAAATTCTCGTGTCACAATGTTAGTCTGCGAACTCCTCCGAAACGGCTTTACTGATTTTTACCAAATTTTATATGCATATTCAGTAGGTCTGAGAATCGGCTAGGGTACTTTATATATTGATAAGTGCATTTGTTGAATAAATACATAATAGTAAGTAAATTATTACAACCTGAGACTGTCGGTGACCATTAAAATTATACGTGGGAAAGCCATGCTTCGGCACGAATGGGCCGGCTCGACTGGAGAGATACCATGTTCTCACAGAAAACCGAAGTGAAACAACGCTTGCGCTGTGTTTCGCCGAGTGAGTGAGTTTACCGGAAGCCCAATCCCCTATCCTATTCCCTTCCCTACCCTCCCCTATTACCCTATTCCCTCTTAAAAGGCCGGCAACGCACATGCAGCTCTTCTAATGCTGCGAGTGTCCATGGGCGACGGAAGTTGCTTTCCATCAGGTGACCCGTTTGCTCATTTGCCCCCTTATTTCATAAAAAAAAAATTAAGTTTGCGCGACGGGATCAATAACGCAGATTACACGCATCAATATTATTAGTTATCACAATTCCGTGATAATATTGATGGACGTGTAATAGGCCGAATCGCAGTATCGCAGTACTATTTGTGAATCCCGTGATACTAGAATCGTGATAATATTGATCGTGTAATCTAGGCCATTGACGTAAGATATTATAAATGCGAAAGTATCTCTGTCTGTCTGTCTCGCTTTCACGCCAAAACTACTGAACCGATTGTAATGAAATTTTGTACACAGATAATCTAAAGCCTGAGAAAGGACATAGGCTACTTTTTAACTAGAAAAAGGGGTTGTAAGGGGGTGAAAATGCGTAAATTTGTTAAAAATAAGTTAGTTCCAAAAATTCATAACAGATGGCGCTAAAAGTCGCCCACATCGCGCTACCGCTTGCTCATAAGTCTTTCTATAAAAGGTGGTACCGATGATGAATCGGGTTTTTCAATTCTTTCGATTTTTATACACGTTATTAAATAACTCACTACTCAGTACTTTATCTATGCAGTGACGTAACCTTAAACCTACCAATGATAAATAGTTTATGGGTAAAGCTAAAGTTGTGTAATGGGGGGCTAAATAAGCTTTAAATTTGGTATTAATAAAGTTTTATTTTAAAAAATTAAATATTTGCCCACTGCACAGCTGTTTTTGGGTATTTTGATTTAAGGGGTACCAGGGTTTTAAAAAGTTTTTAAATTTGACACCAATTTTGTTGACACCGCGCGCTATAAACTGAAGTCCACGCGGAAGAAGTCGCGGGCAACAGCTAGTATAATATATAATAATCTGTGGACGTAAGAAAAAGATTGAAAAAGAGGACGGGATAGCGATCGACGTTGCCATGGTGACATACTTATAATCACTGCAATAAAATAATATGGCAAATATAATATTATGGCAATTGATGGCAAAGTAACGTTTGCCGGGATAGCTAGTAATATTATATTGTAATAGGTTATAAATTATAATTCTATGCCTGAGGCCATTGAGATGTACCTGAGGCTGAATATTTTGGCCTTTGATTTAAAATCCACGTGATCGTGATTCGTGATATTTTATTATTATTGATTAATATAGCAACATTTATTCATTCCTAAAAGTATTAAGGGCACCCGAGACGATCAAACGGTTTGACTCAAACACGTAAATTTTGGTTAGACTCAAACCATTTTGATCGTTTACAAAGCTAGTTTGAACGGTTTGTCAAACATTTACGTGTTTGAAGCTCGTTTGATGAAATTTCACATTTTTGTTGTGTTTGACGCGCCGTTTGATCGTGTTCCGATGCGTTTGAACAAACTTTATACCATTCTTTGGAGTAGGTACATTATTTTTAACAGACTAAAAAAGAGGAGGTTATCAATTCGATGCGTACGTATGTAATATTTCCAGAACTGCCCAGTTTTCGTATATAATGTTAGTCTATATCAGCATCTGAACAAATGTGCAAAATTTCAAAAGTGTATGTATGTTTTTATGTTTGTGTTCACATATCTCCGGAACTACAAGTCCGATTTAAATATTTTTTTGTTGTACTATAATAGGTATTGTTTAACTTGGGAGACTTCTGCAAGTTTCATCAAAATAGGTTTAGTAGTTTTTGAGATAGGGAATTTAATTCTCAATTTTGTACAATTTTTAAGTCGGTTTTATCTTTTAAAAAATAATATTTATTCGTCACAAGACGTGTACTCCACAGCGAGTATTGAACCAAACTGCGCAGTTTCGTTTGACAAACCGTTCAAAACGACATCAAACGGTTGCATCAAACACGTAAGGTTTGAATCAAACCGTTTGATCGTCACGGGGGCCCTTAATAAAAAAATCTGTCTGCTGCCATAGACAAATAGTTACACATTTTAGCTCGTGATTGGTCGACGTAGAAATAAGCGGTAGACGGCTCCGTCTTCCAAATCTACAAAATGAATGTTTTTGGAGTAAATTTAATAGTTATTTCGAGTTCCTGTGTGTAAAATGGTCAAATAATATATTTCAAACACATTAATTTATCTGTGTCGACCATGTTGTCACATCTTCTGCGACAATTTCTGTTTACATTAGTGCATTTGGTTGTGAATATACTTGTTGCTGTTCAAAATGTTTATTTGGGGCTATTTAATAATAAAAGACACTTATCCGTGAATAAGGTTACGAATGAAGATATCCTCAAGCTTATAGAATGTTCTCCAAAGATGCAAAAGAAGCTGAAACATTTAGTGGTGTTGGCAAACACTAGCCACCACTCCATGTGTGACTTAGCCCGTATAGTCATTTGGAGTCTAGTCCTGGGGGTTCCGTATATCAGTTTCTATGATATCACAGGTATGTAATATTTTCCTTTTGCTAGAACCTTCAAATATCATTGCATAGAATAATTTGAGGTTACTTTTCAGGAGATTTACAATCAAACGACGAAGCCCTCTTCTTCGAAATTCAAAAAAGTAAAAAGGGCATTCCCGGCTGTATAAAGTTCTCAAATAAACCAAATTTAAATGGATATACTAATGGAAGCCGAGCTAATACTATTGTCATCAATATTTTTAATACCAGTGATGGTAGAGAAAAAATTGCCAAATGTATACAAGGTATTGCTAAGTATTCTTTAGTCGATGAAGTTCCATTGAAGGAGTTCACTGTACAAGAATTTGATAAAACTCTTTCAAATGTTTATCCCTGCATTCCTGATCCAGAAGTTGTTTTGTATACAGGCCGTTTGTGCTGTACCCATGGTCTTTTGCCTTGGCAAATCAGACTGTCCGAGTTTATACCACTCTCATTATTCCACTCTATTCATGTTGATGATTATATAAATGCTATATACAAATATAATAAGTGTGATCAGAGGTTTGGTAAATAAACCACAATGCTACTTAACCACAGGCCTACACTAGCAAATTGTAATTGAATATTTTAATGTAAAGACAGAATTTGTAAATGTTTAGTTTAATATTGATTAGTTTTTATAAGGAAAAATGTGATAAAACTTAGTGTATCAACATAATTTCATGTGAAAGCCCTCATGAATGCATTTTTTATGTAAAAAAATATATTTAATGTTACATCTTAGCAATAATTATGTATAGTGTATTCAGCGTAATAGTTGAGCATGAAATGAAATCCCATTCTTCAATAGGCTACTTGACCTATTTTTTTTCTTCATTCTAATCGCTTCTTAATCATTCATTTTCACTAAAAAAACTAATATTTTAATATTTTAAACAGTAGAAACCCATAAAAATGTTGATTGAAAAATATGCCCTATATATGGCGCCGAAAACACTGTCCGCCATAGTGTGACATCATGTTTTTTGTATTTTATACTTTCTTTATTGAAAAAAGTTTTATGTGCTAAACGTACGAGTCTAACAGTGCTTAAAAAATTAAAAAAGAATTTAGAAATCATTTGTAATGATGATGACCATTTCATTTCCTAACTACAATAAATGGAGATAATATATAAAACTGATGTTTTAATTGAATTATTCAAGAAAATATATTTTATAAATCTTTCTAGGCTTATTCATATTATTTATGTACAAATAAACTTACATATATAACAAGCGCGATAAATAAAAGATATTAAATTACAAATGGGATGACGTCACATCCAGATCGGAAGTACCGCAAAAGCGTTTTCGTCAGTACAATTCCTATTTTCATAAAATCATATTTTCAAATCGACTTTATTTATCAATCATAAGCTTTTATTTCACGATAAGGGTGAAATACAGTTTTGTAGGCCAAGTTCTACTAGAAATATGCATTTTTTCAATAAAATTAAATATATGTCAAGTAGCCTATTATTTTAAGTCTTGTGACATAAGTAATGCTGCAGTACTTATTTATTAAAGCAATATATTTATAATACTATTCTTTTAATTTTTTGTGAACAAATAAATTTACTATACTGTTTGCTATCACAACCTTATTGACTATTTATTGTAGGAACTAGAAAACATCTTACATATTGTAGATATTTATATTTAAAAGTAAAAAAGATAATCAAAATATTATGTTTTATTTGAATGGGGAACCCAAAAGGATGTAAGTATGCTGATTCAGCAAAAATTAGTGGTTGCATCATGCATTTGTATCAGTATTTTAAATACATATTATGTAGTCACTGTGAAAGAAAAATTTTATTGAGGTTGACAAAGTTGATTGTTACCTTTACAAAGCCCCTTAGCTTGAATAGGAGCAAATTACATTTTGTTGTATTGTAATTTGTAATAATAAAAAAATCTTGACTTATTTCAATTCACCAATAAAAGTTAAATCAAAATTTTCTTTCTAATTAAAATTTTATTACTACTTGGAAATTTGTAAATAAAATACTATATTATTTCTCTAATTCATTTATTAAGTTATACTTAATCTGAGTTAAATACTGGAGAGTATTTACATTTGTAGGTCTTGTGTTGTCCGCACAACCTGTAAAAGAAAAAGTTATATTTATCACAACATTCCAATGAAAGCTTACATTTAAACATTTTCTTTGAGAGAAGTTTTTTATCATAAAACTAATATTTTTTCATATTTACAAAGTAGGAAGTCAAGAACTTGCATTGATAGTTATAAGTATAATTAATAAAAATAAAACTTTATGTACACTTAATAAAAATAAAATAAAAATTACTGGGAAAAGATCTAAATTAGGTACTGCCTCTGATCTACCTAAAACGTGGCACAAACAGGGTTGCCAACCATAGATATTTTTTGATGTTTTACACTGTAGATGGCAACCCTGGACTCTTGTAAAAGGGTAAATAAAATTACAACCTGGTGTGGATGTAACCTGATGTTCACCGTCGGTGTCGATGGCTGCCGCTCCGTGACCGCCTCCTCTCCCGGTCCCTAGACCTCTCATACCTATCGTGTCTGTCGTAGTCTCTAGACCTATCGTAAGACCTGTCCCGTTTCGAGCTATCCCTATCGTGTTTGTCCCGCCTACGCGATCTATCTTCGGATCTGTCCCGTGTCCTCCGCCTGCCCGACCTTGACTCGTAGCTGACAGAACGCGAGCGTTTCGAACGCTTCTTCGGCCTATCGTCGTCGGAATCGTGTCTATCCCTATGCCTCACGTCCCTACTTCTAGACTTGTGTTTGTCATCGCGTTTCCTAGATTTGGATTTGTCGTCGTGGTGCCTCTTGTATTTGTCGCTGGATCTCTTGTCCTTCTTTTGTTTCTTTTTCTTTCGCGACTCGGTGGAGCTTGAGCTCCTACATTTGCGTTTGCTCGGTCGGACGTTTTCGACTTTTTCCGCTTCGCTCTCTGAGGAGCTGCTTGAGGGGGAATCCTCCTCCGAGTCGGAAGAGCTAGTGGAGCTCTGCTTGTTGTTTTTTTCAGTTCTCTGCGGGCTCGGGGTGCTGGTTTCTCGCTCCGAGTGTTTTGTCTTCTTATGTTTCTCCTCTGGAATGGTCTCGAGATGTCTGCCGTCGACTTTGTCCGTCGGTTTGTGCGATCGCTTGTCCTTGGAGTTCCGACGCTCCGGTTTTTTCTCGGGAGTCTCGCTATCCACCGGCGGTGGAGTGACCGATGATCCTATAGCAAATACATCCTTGTAATTACCAAAGTCATATTAAGGTTAAGTAGCAGGATAGCATCTGTAATTCTTAAAATTTATTTTGAATCAATTGTTTGTACCATCGAGGAAATTTATCCCTAGGCAGTTGACGGACCTACGCGCTACGTCACGTGGTCGGCCTATGTCAATTAATTGTTAGCTGTGATCGGTCAATGACTTTGACATAACGCGACCAAATTACTTAGGTCTGTCATCTGCCTAGGAAACAACTTCTCTGATAGTATCTATATAATGTAGGTTACAATGTTAGTAGGTACTTTATTATTTTGTTATAAAAACATCTGACGTCATCATAAATAAAAATATCCCTTCAGTGTTTTCTCACACATTTTGTATGTAATTATAATTTAATTTATGTCCCAAGTGCAGTAACCTTATGGCTTGATTTATACCTACTATTGTTTTAAAAATATATCCAGCAAGTAACTTAAACTATTACCATGGTACTGACATTAAATTACTTAATTTTATATTTTTAAAATGTAATTAGAATTCTAATAAAATGCAATGTGTATTTTGAAGGTCGGCATCTCAGCATTCTGTGTAATTTATAATATTATATTATGCTATTTTATCATTATCTGTATTCTGTATCTATATTGTAAACAAAACTATGTAATGATAAAGTCTTAAGACTAGGTAGACAATAAAACTAAAGTCTACAGTAGACTCGAATGCGTAAAACCAATAATTATATTTCTTCGCTTCATTCTTCGATATAATATAACTAGGTAGTAGTCCCTTTAACCGCTAGGCAACGTCGCAGTCTTTATAGTATGAAACAAAATGTGGGTAGTTGGAAAAAAACAATACTTACCAGCCCGCACAGTCACTCGGTCGCCGACGCTGTTCATTCCTTTTTTGCGCGAGGCAACGCGAACACGTCTACCTATAACCATGCCGAAACGCAGTGCACAAGAGAAAATCGATCATTACCAAGAGAAAATTAGACGATTGCAGTTAAAGGACAAACAACGGAAGAGAGTGTTTTCATCTGACAAGGAACAGGAGATAAAAGATTGTAAGTATTTTTAACTGACCGACATGTATGGATTGACCGCGAGTCAATAAATACATTTTATACGCATCGGAGTTGACCGCGAGTCTCCGACGATGTTTGATAATAACTTATTAACTACCGCGCATCTCGCGTGATTTTCGTTCTATAAATAGAATCATATTGTTGGCCGGTTTGTGGGGATTAACTGTGAGTTAATAACTACAGTTATTTATATAATTATAATTAATTACTAAATTAACTGGCATGTATGGATTGACCGCTAGTCAATAAATACATTTTATATGTATCGGAGTGGACTGTGAGTCTTCGACGATGTTTGATAATAATAATTTACCAACTACTGACCAACTACCGCGCATCACCCGCGATTTCTGTTCTACAAATAGAACTATTTTTTAATTATAAATAATTAATTACTATATTCAACCGGCATGTACGGATTGACCGCGAGTCAATAAATACATTCTATACGCATCGGAGTTGGCTAGTTTGTCGTGTTTAACTGCGAGTTATTAACAACAATGATTATATCAATTTTATACCAGTGTCGGGATACACTGCGAGTGTATAACGAAACTTAGAATAATTTAATACGTAACTTGAACGGGAAAAACTTATCGTACGGCCTTAAAACTGATACGTCTAAGAATGGATTTCTAGCTACCATAGATTTGAAGGAGGCCTATTTATTAGTTCCCATTAATTCAGTAGACCGTAAGTACCTACGTTTCGAGTTTGAATCGCCTTTAGGGCAAAAATTAACTTATGAATTTAGAGCCATGCCGTACGGACTATCAGATGCGCCAAGAGTCTTTACAAAAATTATAAAGGAGGCACTATCTTTCTTAAGACTCCGTGGTCATAGGTTAGTGGGGTTCTTGGACAATATCTTATGTATAGGTGATAATTATGCTGAGTGTGTTAACCATAGATATCAGATGGTTTAATACTTCTGTGGTGTTAACACTATAAATGAGACATTATCATTACTAAAATGTTTAGGTTTTATTATTAATTGTGATAAGAGTGTGTTTATTCCACAACAGAACTGTAAATATTTAGGTTTCATATTTCATACACAGAATTTGACTTTATCGTTACCTATCGATAAACGAAAGAATATAGCACAGTTGGTTCGAAAATTCTCGACTTTGCCGCGATGTACTATTCGTGAGCTAGCTCAACTGATAGGTGTTTTGATATCGTCGTGTCCCGCCGCAAAATACGGCTGGGTGTACACGAAGATTTTAGAGCGATTCAAAATGTTAATGCTAAATAGATACAATGATAATTATGTCAGAATCACACTTCCTAAAGAAAGGTTAAAAGATTTAACCTGGTGGACCGAGAACATATTCTTAACTTTCAATCATATGCGACACTCACATTATAAATTCGAGATATACACTGACGCATCGAGTACGGGTTGGGGCGCAGTGTGTAATGAGTAATGACCGACGGGCTAACGGTATGTGGTCCACTTCAGAACGCGAAAATCATATAAACTATTTAGAGTTGCTGGCCGTTTTTCTCGGCTCAAAAAGTTTTATTAATTCAGAGTCTAATTGTGCTATATTGCTCCGTATCGATAACACAACCGCCATAAGCTATGTGAACCGAATGGGTGGAATACAATTTCCTCACTTGGATAACTTATCTCGTCTCATTTGGCAATGGTGCGAGCAGTGTAATATTTGGATTACAGCTTCCTATATTAATACAAAAGAAAATTGTGACGATTTTGATTCAAGAATTATAAATACAGACACAGAATGGGAGCTTTCAGACAAAGATTTTAAAATCATAACTAAGCATTTAGGTCGAGCCGAGATAGATATATTCGCTTTTCGCACCAATGCAAAATGCGAGAAGTTTGTTTCCCGGAGACCAGAGCCGGACGCATTAGACGTAGACGCCTTTACTTTAAACTGGCAACAATTTTACTTTTATGCGTTTCCACCTTTCGCACTTATGTTAAAATGCTTAAGAAAATTGATAGACGATGAAGCGTGTGGTATATTCGTTTTCCCGTACTGGCCTTCGCAGCCCTGGTTTCCTATGATTAAACAATTAATTTGTTCTGAAATACTATATTTCGACTTAGCTAATTACCCTCTTCAATCTCTTTACAGAGAACACCACCCGCTCCATCGGAACCTTACCCTGGCTGCAGCGAGGCTCTGGGGCAAGCCTTCGCCCGGCACGGATCTCCGCCCGAAGCTCTTAATCTAATGGTCGCTTCACTCGCTGATAGCACCATTAGACAGTATAACGTAACGCTAAAGCTCTGGTGGCAATACTGTCATGAAAATAGTTTTGATGTATTTCGAGTTTCGACCTCAAAAATCGGCCGTACTGTCTTTTTTGGCCAAACAATTTGAAAATGGTTGTTCGTATGGTACATTAAACAGCCATCGTTCTGCACTTTCATTACTCATCGGTGACATTATTGGCTCAGACGAATGTGTGAAGCGTCTTTTAAAAGGAGCGTTTCGGTTAAAACCCTCCACACCTAAGTACTCCAGTACCTCGGATCCACTTTTAGTTTTAAATCACGTTTCACAATGGTACCCTAATGTTGATTTAGCTCTGGAAAAGATCACTAAGAAATTAGTCGTTCTTCTTGCTCTTTGTACTGGTCATCGAGTCCAAACGTTTTGCCTAATAAAACTCGAAAATATTACGGTTTTAAATAACGGTGTCAAAATTTATATTACGGTTCTAATTAAGACATCAGCTCCCGATCGCGATCAACCGCTCCTATATTTACCTTTTTTTAAGGATAATGTGCCCATAAACATATGCCCTGCGACAGCTCTCAAAGATTATATTTTTGTAACAAAAAATAGGAGAACTGCTCGGGCTCATTGTTGTTGACGTTTAAAGCCCCACACAGACCAGCCACCACCCAGTCGGTCAGCCGCTGGATAAAGCAAGTTCTGTGCGAGAGCGGCGTCGACACGAGCGTGTTTGGCGCGCACAGCACGCGACACGCTGCTACCTCGACCGCCTACTCCTGGGGGCTGTCAGTGGACACAATTCGCAAGACGGCAGGATGGACCAGAGAGTCCAACACTTTTGCTCAGTACTTAAACACTTTAATCATAATATTATGAGGTCTATTTTTATTTTGTTTCTAACTTTCTACTGATTGTTATTATTTACATAATGTACAATGATTTTTCGAATATATAATGATTATTATTATTTACAATGTATTTCATTTTTTACACACACAGCCTAAAAAACTTTCTTTCAATACTCTGAAAATCTACCTGGTTATATTATATCGAAGAATGAAGCGAAGAAATATAATAAATGATTAAACGAACTTCTCAAGTGAAGTTCGATCATTATTATATGAGTCGCTTCATTCGAAGATATAATCTCCCTACCTCCCAGTCTGCACGAAACTATGTTTGCTGCAGTACCCACAGAAATAAAGTTTTTCCTATTTTCTCTCTCTAAACATAATGAACAGCGTCGGCGACCGAGTGACTGTGTGGGCTGGTAAGTATTGTTTTTTCCGACTACCCTGCACATTTTGTTTCATACTATAAAGACTGCGACGTTGCCTAGCGGTTAAAGGGACTACTACCTGGTTATATTATATCTTCGAATGAAGCGACTCATATAATAATGATCGAACTTCACTTGAGAAGTTCGTTTGATCATTTATAATTTATACAAAATGTTGCTATTGTCAATAACAAAATGATTATATAAAAACCTGATCTAGACCTTTAAAACGAGTTATGTACTCCGGATACCAGTATTCAATAAAACAGTTCATGACATTTGAACGAAGCATTTTTATTTGCAAATGCAGGACGTTAAAGCTGACCTAATATTTTTTTAATGACGCCAAAAGTAACTATGGAGCTTATAAAAATATAAAAAAGTTTCACATTTGTGTTTTATTAGCTTCGTCTGCTAAAAAGCATTTGTGAATTTAATATATTATCTAGGTACTGCCAAGTGCCATTAAAATTGTGTTAAGGCATGCAATAACAATTTATCGCGTAGAAATATTATTTCCGGGATCAAAATTAAATACTTAATACTCCTTCAGGCCCCGCGCGAGCACCGGTGATCGCGACAACAATAGAATACAATAGCAATTCCTGGAAATTCCGACTGAAGTATTGATATTAAATGTCATAAAAATGTATTTAGCGGTTTAATCGCACATAGAGGTTACTGCCAGAGACTTTCGCTCTCTACAAGGAACACGTACACATCCTAAGAGCCAGTTACACACGTTGCCGTTGCGTTGTTTAACATACAAATAACCAAGGTGTTCACACGGCGTGCTGCGTTGTCGCAACACACATGACGGACAGCAGCTCCCAAGACGAAGCGGGAGGGGGTGTTGATGTTAAGACTGCTTCGTAATAACGCTGCGATGACGCAGCGCCCGTGTGGCCGGCTATGTGTCAAACGGCAGCGCTGCATCGACGCAACGCCCGTGTGGACAGGCTCTAAAGTATTATCACTTAGTTTTGTTACACCCTGTACAGCTATCTCATTCTCTCACTTGTCCGCGGCCGCTCCGGCGTGTGAGGGGGCGTGGCCTCGAGCTCGGCGCGCCGCACGTCCACCTCGATCTCGCGCGACGTACACCCTGGTACACCCTGTATATAGGTATAGCTATCTCACTCACTTGTCCGCGGCCGCTCCGGCGTGTGAGGGGGCGTGGCCTCGAGCTCGGCGCGCCGCACGTCCGCCTCGATCTCGCGCGACGTCCGCTCGAACTCCGCCTTCTTGCGACGTATGATCTCCTGGTACATTGTAAAAATGTAAAAAAAAACAGAAAATCTGCCTGTACCGCTTTTTAGGGATCTATCAGACAGAGAGCGGTCACGCGTTCAAGCGTTCTTCGTTCGCATTCTACGTTCGAGCAGTCAGTTACACAGGAGCAATTCTGACGCGGTCAGAACGCCCCCTGTGCGAGTAAATTTATATAACGTAATACAACACAAAGGACGCAAAACTGAGCGCTTTAAGGGCCGCGCTATACCGGAATGACAGCGGTGTGGCGAGCACTTTCAGTGTCACATGATTTTAAACTTTATCTTCATTTTTGTAATACATGGTATCGCTTAAAAAGTCTAGCGGCCGCCCGTAGCCACGATTTCTCATGCGATACTGTGGGAATTAATGCATGGAGGCCAAAGGAAGATCTTCTGACCGAGAGAGGTGGTATGCCCGGTCAGGCCGAAGCCCACGTGATACATTTCACGCTGTCGTATATATACCGACGCGCTCAGAAAACTTCGATAGCGCGATGCAGGAATTTTAGGCGAATTGTGGGTACCGCCACAATACTATGTATTACAATAATGAAGATAAAGTTTAAAATCATATGACACTGAAAGTGCTCGCCGCGCCGCTGCCATTCCGGTGTGGCGCGGCCCTAACTCTCTCTGTCTGATAGGTAGCCCTTTTGTATGAAATGATGTAAAACCTCGCACATCCGTCCGCACCGTACTCGCCGCATTTCGTGTACTATGCGGTGCGTTCGACGCGTACGCTGCTGACAAATGCGCGATCAGCTTTAGTCGTACGCAAGTCAAGGGACCAAGACTGACCTGCAGC
Organism: Lysandra bellargus; assembly: GCA_905333045.1. NCBI lineage: Eukaryota > Metazoa > Arthropoda > Insecta > Lepidoptera > Lycaenidae > Lysandra > Lysandra bellargus. Next base: position 6,894,440 of record HG995353.1, read on the forward strand.
TGTTGATCGTCGAGGTCCGGTTCCTCCTCGCTGTCGCTGCTCTCGTACGCGCCAAGTCCTGCACATCAACACTATACGTCAACACGTTGCAAACACATACGGGTATGTCCAGATGACGAAGTAATAAAAAAAAAGTCTCAAATTGAAATGAAAGGATCACCGTAAGCGGGCCTCTAGACGAGCCATTTTGTTGCGCAATATCACGTATTGCGTTATGCGTAATATTATTGAGCGTCTAGGTTGATAAATGATATTGAACATCGCGCGCCTTCAATCTAAATTCTAATAGTGAAATAACAAGTATTGATCACAAATAAACTGATCGTCTAGGGGCCGGCTTATACACTGCTTCAATTCATTTTGATATTTACTAAAGCCCAGGAGCCATATTGATTTGGTCGATTAATATTATTCTGTGTTTAAAATCAAAATACTTTGAAATTGAATATGATATAGCACTTTAACTTTTTTCAACACCAAACTGCGAGTACAGAAGGACATAATATTATGAGTTGGTAAACTGATTATTTTCATTGAAACAGAGTATATCATGATTAATATAATATTGTCATCTATATCGTCATCTGGACATGTTCATAAAACAGTTCATTGTCATAAGATAATATAAAATCAGTATAAATTCATTTGTAATAATATTTTATAGTTTTATTTAATCTACTACCATATAGGTGAATTTTTCTTTGAGATTGATCCTCATACTTTGATGACCTTCTGGAATTCCTAAATCGTTTTTAAAAAAGACTAAGAAATATATATATATATATATATATATATATATATATATATATATATATATATATATATATATATATATATATTTGAGATCATAATTTGGATAACAACAATACAGTTTTAGTACGTATTATACATAATATAATAATTGTATGCAATTATTATTCACACAAAAGGAGTTTTATTTTATCTCACACTTATGCTACATAAGTGAGCCAGATTTGCACGGTCATAAAAAAGAAATAAAACTTATTAACAAGGACTTATTGATTATTCTGAATATTCTAGATGTTTGGAATATTTACCCACATAAAATAAGTTATTTTTGCCACAAACTATATTTGTAATTTGATTTTATCACAAAATTACTTTTATTTATTATTATAGTATTTTATATTAGGTATAATTTGTGTATTTAATAAAATCATTTTTATAGTAAGTTCACTATCAACATAATAATAATTGTACAAAAGTCTTTTATAAGTTGTTCCAATATAGAAACTACACACGTGCCAAAACATCGATATACAACTATGTCTTACCAATGTCTCTATTGTAATTTATTGCCAATATTTAAAGCTGAAATTTCTGAAATAAACACACAATATGCGACGGCTTTTAAGGTAAACTTTAAAAGTCATCACAACAATAGTAATAGAAACCTAGAATGAGAAATACTTCTTTCAGCTGTGTCCTCATGGGCTGAAATGGGGGCCGAATTAAGGCTATTTCTATGGAAATATTCATGGTGAATACAACTTTACGTAACCACTTTATGAAATCAGTGATGATAAAAGTTAACTTTGATAAGCCATACCAAAACGAGAGACAAAACATATAAGCATGATGAAAGCGATAAAATCAGACTATAGTATTCATTTAATGTTTTTTTTAATATATTTTTGTATTATTTTTAGCAATGGAATGGCAATGACGTCATAATACTATCATTGTTACTACTACTACTATTGGCAAACAATATTTCCGACTATTAGTTTGTAAAAGCGTATTCGGTTTAAACCATTTTACACTGGACTCTACCGGTTCATACTAGTTTAGACCGGTTCAAACTAGTTCCGTGCACCTTAATTCGTCCCCTTATGATACAAAATCGCATGGGAATTGAACTCACCGAGCCCACTGGTGATGGCAGCCAGTGCCTTCGACTTGCTCGCCTTCATAGCGTTGAGGCGCGACGCTTTTACCATATAAATAAAACCAACATTAATCACACACACATGTATTTCGAGTGGCGACATCTGAAATAAGACTTTATTAGCATAGCATAGATCACATTTTATCACAGCACCGTTAGACTAGCACTAGTTTAGAGTCAGTAGATTGTCACTGGCGGCCGTAAAGAAAGTCTTGCGGGGGCCGTTTGGTATAAGGCGATATGAGTGGAAATACCTTGTGCGGCGGTATACCGGGCCAATTCCTCCTGGCTCACCATATGTATCTCCTGGTCTGTCACTTCCAGAAGTATCTCTGTCAGTGACCTCCTTACCGCTAGCATCTGTAAAAAATACATACTTGATGATGATACTCAATTATGGATATGTTGAATTCCAATAATAAATAGATTTAGGGCCTGTTTCAGCACTTCCTGGTAAGTGCCGGATAGGCTATCTACCACTTAACTTGACAGATAGAGTATGGAGAATTTTGTCAAATAAGTTGTGACTTGTATTTAGCTTATCCGGCACTTTATCAGGTGGTGAAACAGGCCCTTACTTTCTACATTTATTATTGCATGTTCCTTTAGAAAGCACAAAACAATTTACATTTGCATACAAACATAATAATCGTGTCCTTCATGCATCTATACATTTATCCAACTCACATTTTTTTTAACGGGCTTTGGCCCACCACATATTCCCACCACTGTATGTATCTCCTGTGTCGCCAGGATCGACAACGGTATCCAACCCCGAAAACCCTTTGATATGACCCGTCAGTCCGAGGGACATGCTAAAGCTGTCTTGGAACCCGCAACGAATTTAATCAGAAGAAGATAGGAGTAGGAAATATACAGTTTTCCTCCCCACAAAAAGCGGGAGACAGCACAAAGTTGCAATGACCGAAAGTCAAAGAACTAAAAGGAAAGCACCACGGGAATAATTAATTAATGTTAATTATGAATACTAAACTAGATCTAAGTTAATGTTGGAATTTGTTGTGTTACACTGTTTCCAGTAATAATTATTACAAAAACGCTTAAAGGCACGGAAGTTCCTTGTGCTGTCATCGTAATATGGGACTCCAGATTTGCAAAGTATGTTGTTAAGACTTAAGCATTAAAGATCTTTCGTTTTGCCAGAGGTTACACTCCCAGAGAACATGATGGGCGGTTTGTTCGAACATGTTGCCTTAGCTTCGGTCGAGCACTCGCACATGGGTGATTCTACTAATTTAAATCCATAAGCCAAACTTTAAAATTACCATGACCGGTCAGGAATTGAGATACGCAATGATCAATATCCATCCAGTGTTTGGATAGCCATTGACGTATATCTGGAAAAAGTTATAAAGGTGGCGACCTTTTGTGGAGCTATCCCAACGCGTTTGCCATTCGAACATTAGGTAACGTACTGAATCATCTAAGGATTCAAACAATCTTGCAATTTTTGGTTTATCGCGAGCATTTAAAAAGTCCGGGCTAGTAACGTTTTTATTGTGGTAGTTACATAGTCGCACGACACTGTATTTTAAGGTCCGGGTAAAACTCCGGCTAGTACGGGTAAAGCTTCGGTACTTGTGGTTCTGTAAGCTTTACACAGGAATATGAGAGCTGCAAGACGTTAGCTTTGCAATAATTTGCGACAAGCCGCACCAATAGTTGTTCGGTCGGCCCACACGGGAGCACCGTAGCATATAGTACCTAGGTATGTCGCTGAGTAAATTAGTTTAAGAGTTTTAAATGAGAGACCCCATGTTGAGGTGGATATTTTGGTAAATGAATAAAAGTTACGTTTAGCTTTTTCACCGGTCTGAATTATATGATCTAAATACGAAAATTTATTCTCTAAGTAAAACCCGAGATAACAGAGCGACTGCTTGCGTTTAACGTTAACATTGTTAATTTTAATGCTGGGTCAAGAGTCCCTTCAGAAGTATTTGGTAGGTTTTAAGCGGTTGCGGTGGCCCCAGTCCGAAATTAAGTTAAAACTTTGGTTTGCTTTTGTTTCAATTTCGGAACGTGAGTTAGCCTGAATAATGAGAAAACCATCATCAGCATAGCCAACTAGGATGCAAAGCGGTGGTAGGGGGAGGCATAGCAGATCATCGAAGCCTACGTTCTATAGTTTAGGCGAGAGTACGGAACCCTGTGGTCAGCTGTACGTCGGGGTTTTAGAGTGAATGCAATGACCGAGTTGAAGCTTAGTTAAAAAATTTTTTTGGATCTCGTACTAATCTGACCAATATTTCATAAGAAAATCGTTATAGTTTCTATACTATCTGACTTAGAGCATAGAAGGAATTTATTTAAGATGAAAACCTCAAGCTCTATCTTTTTAACCTTTAAGTACACGCGTCATTTTGGGTAACGTTCCGTCACGAGTGGGGTCTAAAAGTACCCCAATATAAATAAACATATAAATTCAGAATTGTTTAATAATTTTCACAACATTATAAGAAAATGTATTATTTTATTTATGTAAAGCATTCATAAATAACAAACTAGCCATTACTTAGACAGTAAAGAACATTTTTATGAACTAACCAATCTCTTGCATAGAATTTTTAGGGCATATGTTTAATGTAGAAAAATTCAACTATTTCTACTAACTTATTATTTTTTTACCAAAAGTAACCAAAAGAAAAATTAACACTAAACATTACAGAAAAAAAAAAAATTGACAATCCTTGAAAAGTACTACCCTAAACTAAAATTATTCCTTGAATAGGCAAGGTAAGTGTAGCGTCCTTGATTGACTACTACTCCTTTTACTTGATAAATAAAACGATTGACTTGATAAACCGTTACTTGATTTATTGATACACTTGATGATGGAATGACCCGGGTGTGCGAGCACGCGCGATCGCCTTGATAGATCGATGCGAACTAAACTTAATAAAATAATTAACTAATTACGTGAGCGCGTCGAAAACGCTGACTCCTTAAAAACCCAAAAACTGCGATACGTACAGTAAGTAATAAATAATTTTACTGAATGAGGCTTACAAATAGTTTTATAGCAAGGCTTACGGACAATAATAATTAGTTCTGGGACAAAAATAGCATCTTCGCTTCATTTTTGGTGCACTAGGTCTAGCTACCTCTAACTCTTCCAAAATGTATCCAAAAACTTTCAGAGACATTAAAATTGTATATGATTTGTGCAATTTGATTTTCTTTTAGTTGGCAACATATTTTCCATTTATACATGGCCAATTTAAAAAACAAACAAACACATAACCAATGTGAAAAAAGTATACACGTTAAATCACGGGTGGGGTCTGCAGCTATCCCCACATAAGCAGAAATGTAACTTCTCTTATCAGAATAGTGACGGACTTTTACCCACTGAAAGACCTCGCGATGCATTGAGATTAACCGAAAACGTGCGATCGTAACTTGCCAATTTAAAAAAATACCGTCAAAAAACAGCGCGTGGGGTCTGCTTAGACCCCGCCCGTAAAAAAGAACCAATTTAATGAGCTAGATTTTCTATTAATATCATATAAAGCTATTCATAAAAATCGCATTTTTTTTTTCTTATACTTTGGTTTTTCTATGTTCAATTCCACGAAATTCATAATGTATTGCCTGTGTAAGCGTAGTCCACAAGCTTAGCTATTAAATGAGACCTTATTTATCTTCATAGGATATTGACATCAGAAGTATTGATCACTTTAGTGTGAAAGCCCAAAAAAACTAAAATGGCTGCCATTTTACAACCGTGAGAGAGAGAAAAAAATCGAGAGCCATTTTGTCGATAAAATATGCCATACATCATGACATTAATAGATTGGACACCGGTGTTGGGACACATTGTATACACACCACTTCCTGCATAATCTCCTCCTTGGTCTTCTTGACGAGTGTGTGGTGTTCGGGTTCCGGAGCGGGCTCTGGTTCCACAGTCTCATGCACCACCTCTTTCCCGTCTTCCTTCCCCGATTCCTCGCCTTCGGAATCCGTTTCCTGTAAAACAGAGTTGTCTTAGTTTATCTTTGGTTTGAATATGAGTAAAATCATGAGGCAAGTGTTAAATATGCTAGCCTTTAGGAAAAGGAAATTTATTTCGAATTAAATTTTGTGAAGTCATAGTTTGGACTAGTTACTGTGAGATTAAAAAAATATTATATTGGTAGCATAAAGATTTGGCTTGTTAAAATCTTTGTAGACAACATGGTCCAGTCAACTTTTCATTTCCTATGGGTTTTTTGTTATTTGTATTTATTATCATAATGTAGAATACTAAATTCTCTACAACTTTCGTACAAAATTTTTTTTCATACGGTGAACCGTTTCCGATAGAGGGCGGAGAGCGCGCGGTCACAGTATTCTACATTATGGTAATAAATACAAATAACAAAAAACCCATAGGAAATGAAATATTTGCAAAAAAAGTGCAAAAAACCCATTTTTGTGACCTTTTGACCTTGAAATTTAATAGTTGCGCACACCCTACCATATGTAGGTTTTGTGACAACATTTAGGGTGCCAATATACAAATATTTACAGACATACAGCTGGGTATTTAGAATTCCGAGGTGAAATTACTATACTGATTGGACTAACAAAAATTTTTGCCTACAAGATAAAAAATTCAAAGGATAATTTCTTGAATAAGTGATTGTAACACTTAAAAAAACGACTGTATACACCATTAATTTTAACATACCCAAGCACAGACATAGATTAAGATAGATACCGTATGTATCGTACGTATGTACCGTACCTTATCGCGTTCCCAAACGACAAGCAATGCTCATCTTTCGAAAGTCTGTTCTTTAGTCTGCGCTCCACCGTTATCGGAATGGGACGTCAATCGGATTGAAAAAATGCCTAATTGTGCCGTATAGAGCTGTAGAAATCCGAATAGAAACATTGGCCTAGATAATGGACACGTTTCTTATCATTAGGGCCCGGATTTATAATGTGTATTATCATTGACATAAGAAACTATATGGACACGAAATGACCACGAAAGACACGCGCCTGCCTTCAAAATTTGTAAGCTAAAATGTCACTGAATAATAAAAAAATATCAATATCGATATTAAGTTTTTTTATAAATTTGAAGGCAGGCGCGTGTCTTTCGTGGTCATTTCGTGTCCATATAGTTTCTTATGTCAATGGTATTTACATATAAATCCGGGCCCTACTTATCATCGGTTCGTAACAGTAGGTAGGAAAAAAGTTCACTCTTTGTTTCATACAAATGGAGGGACATGCGGTATCTATCTTGATCTATGTCTGTGTGCCCAAGACACTATTACATATATAGATCAGTTAACTAAAGCTGGCACGTTCACAGTGTTGTTACTTTTGCAATTTCACTATACAGTATGTTTAAAAATATAATATGTTTGCATCATGATACAAATTATCGTATAGTCCGCGTACGATAATAATATGCTATCGTACATCGTACGTACGCACAAAATTATCGTATGTGCACGATAATCATCGTACGGTTCCGAACGCTGGCCGCTCGCCGATCACACGTTACCGACTTGTAACATCACGCTGTATTTATAAACAGTAGCATAAGAAAAACAATAACTGTCCCCTTCACGCTTATAAGATAGACCGCGCGGGAGAGAGACGGGCAGACTTTTTATGATGCGTATGCAGTACGACGTCACGCCACGCGCTTATTCACAGACACTACACAAGCGCAATGTTTAAATGTGTTGATCGTGCCAGCTCTTGTTAACTGACCTGTAAGACAAACCTCTCAGGCTGATTTTAGCTAAATACAAACAAAATACTAACAAATTTACTCTTCACAGGGATAATTGGTACTCCTGAAGCTGCTGCTTGTTTAATCCTCTCTAATTCTTCTTCTTCCAATCTCTTCTTTTCTAGTTCCGCTTCTTCTCTCGCTTTCTTTTCTTGTTCCCGTTCTATGGCTCTCTGTTTCTCTCTTTCCATTTTCTCTAAGCCTGGAAATTGTATAAAATATTAAACAGAAGCACTTATACAAAAATATTTTTTTACTCTATTGAATATTCTTAACAAATACCAATACTAATTGTCACTTTTTGATCATGCAATAAAGAAATAAAATCACATAAAATGTGATTTTATTTCTTTATTATTATGTTAAGATTAATATAGATCTTTTATCTGATTTAAGATAAAGCTGATTTGAAAAATGATATAATTGAAAAGGTCAGATACAAAAAAATATCTACTGCTTACCTTCTCTTATCCATGCTGGCAGCTGTCTCCGTTTAGCTGCATCAATGGTGGGAGGTACCACAGGTGTGGGCATCACTATAGGCTCAATTACTGGTGGGATCATTGGTGGTGGTTTTTCTCTGTAATAATATTGATTTGTATATGATTTTGAGCACTTACCAACTTTTGTGAAAATATAATAAAAAAATTGTACGGTTTTATCTGTTATTTTGTCATTGATTACAGTAATTTTTAAGTTTCATATCTAGTTGGCCAATGTTCGGCCTTAAGGTGGTTCGTTTCCCATACAAAAAAACAATCGACATTAATTAGCTAATTTAATACTATTATTATATAAATTTATGTGCACATCTATTTATTTTGCAATACCATTCCCGCGAAATATATTTAAAATACTTTATTTCACACAGAAGTCACATTTTTATTGATTTTTTTATCGTCACTTTAAAAAAAAAATGTGACTTCTGTGTGAAATAAAGTATTTTAAATATATTTCGCGGGAATGGTATTGTAAAATAAATAGATGTGCATATAAATTTATGTAGTAATAGTATGAAATTAGCTAATTAATGTCGATTGTTTTTTTGTATGGGAATTGGGAAACGAACCACCTTAAGAGCCCGGGTTACCCTCGAAATTCTCATACATATGTAATACCAAAATCATTTTGTCATACGAAAATATTTAACATGTTTGAGTTATTTTTCAGCTTAAAATAGTAATTACCTAGGTTCCTGAACAAAAATTAACTTCAAAATATTTAAACACTAAAAAAATTTTTTTGTGTATACATTTTTTTTTACTAAATTTACTACTAAATATTTAAACACTAAAAAATAGAGTAAAACACTAAAAAATATATAAATAAATAGTAAATTTACTACAAAATATTTAAATACTAAAAAATATTTGTTAGAGTTGAAATATTTTGTAGTAAATTTAATATTTATATGTATATTTTTTAGTGTTTTACTCTATTTTTTAGTGTTTAAATATTTAGTACTTAGTAAATTTAGTAAAAAAAAATTATACACAAAAAATTTTTTTCAGTGTTTAAATATTTTGAAGTTAATTTCTGTTCAGGAACCTAGGTAATTACTATTTTAAGCTGAAAAATAACTCAAACATGTTAAATACTTTTGTATGACAAAATGATTTTGGTATTACGTATGTATGAGAATTTCGAGGGTAACCCGGGCTCTTAAGCGGAAAAACAGGAACGTAGTTGGAGTTTTAGTGGGTATGCTCGGGTGCGGCCCTCCGCCCCCAGGGAGTCCCACATCCCCCGGTGACCCTCCCCAGACTGCCAAGGATGCGTAAACACATTTCCCCAATTGAAAAGAAAATCGTATACGAAAGATTACTGGTCAAATCACAGACATAGATCAAGATAGATACCGCATGTCGCTCCATTTGTATGAAAACGAGTGTGTCACTTTTTTCCTACCACTGTGACGTACCGACGATAAGAAACGTGTCCATTATCTAAGCCAACGTTTCTATTTGAATTTCTACAGCTCAATACGGCAAATTTAGGCATTTTTAAAATTCCGATTGACGTCCGATTCCGATAGCAGACAAAAGAACAGAGTTTCGAAAAACGAGCATTGCTTGTCGTTTGGGAACGCGATATGGCACGCGAAGTACTATCAGAGAAGTTGATTCCTAACCCCCTTAGGAGTCCACAAATTACGTGAGGTGTATAGGGGGGGGGGGGGGGGATCGAGTCAAATCTCATCTAATCTCACGTTGGGGGGAGGGGGGTCTCGGATAATTCAAGTATTTTTTTTCAAAAAATTCAAAAAAACACCTCACGTAATTTGTGGACGCCCCCTAAGCAGGTCGGGAACTTACGTAGTTTGGTTGCGTTACGTCAAACCCAGCTGAGAGATCACAATTAACATTGAATTGACATATTCGACCAAATAAGGTTGGTCTATCAACTGCATAGGAATCAATTTCCTCGATAGTACATACACATGCGGTCTCTATCTTGATCTATGTCTGTGGGTCAAATATACATTTTATCAATATACACTTAAAACTTGTTAAGTTTTATAAAACGTTACCTGTTAGTTCTTGGCCTAGAAGATTTTGAATCTCTGTTTTTGCTTTTGGATCTTCTATCAATACTGCGGTTGGTACTTCTGTTGTTTGTTACCGTTTCCGCTTGTGGTGCCGTCCAGTAGCCATGTTGGAATGTAGGTTGAGCACCCCCTGTTGTGTACCTGTAAATTATATGGTTATTAACATAAACTTGACTTGAAGTCTAAAGTAATCATAACACATTAGATGACGCTCGCAACTCCTTTGCGCCAAAATTCGTTTATCATGCGGGAAACGTAAATTTTTCCGGGATAAAAAGTATCCCATGTCCTTTCCCGGGACTCAAAGTATCTCCATACCAAATTTCAGGTGAAGAGGTAACAGACAGACAAACAGACCGACAGACACACTTTCACATTTTCAATATTAGTATGGATGTTAAAGTAAATTTAAAAAAAATTGGTATTATGTTAACTTTGGCAAGCATTAAGAGACAAATCCCCTTTCTAATAGAACCAATATATTTGAAACAGTAGAGTATGATATGTAGGGCCCGGATTAATAAGTAAATACCATTGCCATAAGAAACTATATGGATACGAAATGACCACGAAAGACCTGCCTTAAAAAATTTATTAAAAAACTTAATATTGATATCGATATTTTTTTTATTATTCAGTGACATTTTAACTTACAAATTTTGATGGCGGGCGCGTGTATTTCGTGGACACTTTGTGTCCATATAGTTTCTTATGTCAATGGTATTTACATATAAATTCGGGCCCTAATGATATGTGTTCTGCTTGACCAAAAGGTCTGGCACATTACAAAAATTACCTGACAGGCTGAAAGGCCCTGGAGAGTTACATGCTACATTATACATACATAATATTATTATTATTTTTATTACTACAGGGTTCTTTTTATAAACGAATCATACTCTTTATTTCTTTGTATTAATCAAAGAGAAAGCATAGTTTGTAGGCAAATAGGTCAAAATATGAGGCATTAATAAATAGAGATTTGTCTAGACTCAAAGAGTTTGGATATCTGTCAATGCTAGTATCAGACCAAACATTAATCATTTTAGACTAAAATATTAATTTTAACTAATCCTTAATGTATCGTTAAATATTCTTCTTTACAAGACTAGTCATACATGTCATCAAATTATTGAATGACCTCATTATTTATCTTTATTGCAAACATCTGACTTTTATCTTAGTAATATTGCTTTATAAGTTAATCATCAAATTACAATGATGCATAACTTAAAACAATATTTCTAACTGCTATCACTATTCACTTAACATGGAGTTGTAGAGAACACATAACTCCATATAACCTTATTGTTACTTGCTTCATTTACATGCGCATGTAATGTATGTATTGTTATCAAGCTTTGGGTATGGATGTACCATCGAGGAAATTGATTCCTGGGCAATTGACGGACCTACATCATTTGGTCGGCGTATGCCAATTCAATGTTAGCTGTGATCGGTCGGATGGGTTTGACTTAACACAACCAAATTACTTAGGTCCGCCTGCCTAGGAAGCAAGTACTCTGTGGTACCATCAAATAAATTGATTCTTAGTGTCTAAACACACTACGCTGGCTGGTTGAATTACGCCGGCGTAATTTCCGCCGCAAATGTCAAACGCATACAAAAGACGACGTAATAGTGTGTCACCCCTAGTATTCGGCCCGTATTTTGTATGCAATTTATGCCGGCGTAATTCAGCCTAGTGTGTTTAGACCCTTAGGCAGCTGGCAGATCAACATCATTTGCTTAGGTTATTTCATTTCAATGTAAGACTGATCTGCCATCTGCCTATGAATCTACTAGTCTGGTAACAGATGAGCAAAAAAGCATATAAGTGAGAGAATATGACGATTTCCACTATCAAATCAATTACCCAGGCATTGCAGCTGCATTATCACTGGCTGGGAATCCATCCACCATGGGTGGGACTGCCATGGAGGGATCCGCTGTAATTTTTGGATCCATAGGCTGTGCACCCGACCAGCCCCATCCTAAGATTAACGACAAGATAACAATTATTTAGCCTATGTTTCCTAGTTTTAGATACATGTAAACGATAAAGAAATAAATGTTTGAAGTTAGAAGAATTGTGAACAAATTACAACTTATACATATGTACCTATAGTAGAAATTATTATCTTTGAATGTAGATATACTTAGTACTGGCATTTAGGTCATTTAGGTTGTCCTTGGTGAATAGTGCTAATTGATAGTTGAGTAAGGAAAATTTATATACCCCATTGATTCCATGCACCTCCCCAGTTGTTGGTAGAGTTCCAGTCGGCTGTAGGAGCGACTGGCACATCGTTGTTGGTGTCCGGGTTCTCAACTTCCATGGGTGCTTCGCCCTCCTCCATCTCGCCTTTCGTCTGGGACGCGCCGACGATGGCTGCCGCTTCCTTCATAGCGATCCATTGCTGCGCTAAAGCTGCCCAGTCCACAGAATTTGAATCTACGTTTTGATAAGCAGAAGGATTCAAAGCCCACTGCGTGGGATATGCCGCATTTGCGGCATCTTTGCCAGAGAACATGTTCATCGTCTCCGTATAGTACACATTGATTTGAATTGACAAAGCACTTTTCGTTATCACATGTGATTTTAACACTATTTCACGTTGGCACTTAGCAGTTATGGAAATTAATTTGCCTTGATTCTTCAAAATATATTCAACCTTCTGTAGCTCGAACCATAAACAAATTCTTTATAGTTTTTACTTTTTAATGTAGATAATATAGAATAAAGGACCTATGATATCTATGGTACACCATATGGTAATTGAACGCCATCTATCGTATATTAGTCAAAACTAAAATATTTATACTATCTAACAACAGATGGCAGCTATTAAACAGTAGGTCTACTCGACAATAGATGGCATTGTTGAGGCAATATAATAATAATGAATCCTTCTGACCAGTCCACTGGGTCTACTAAAATTATTGAAATTAAAATATTTAAATAATTTATATATTATTATTTTTTAAGTATTAAACGTATGCGGCACTAAAACACATTTTTGCCTTATAATGCCATGAACGATGAAACCCTTCGTGCGTGAGTCCGACTCGTTCATGTGCACTCATGTGAGTTCTGTTCATCATAAGAATTAACCTATCAAGCCCCATAAGATCACCGGCGCCAAAACCTATTAGGACACAAAGAATTTGCCTAAAGGGGCGCCAAAATCCTTTTTTTGCACACAGGCGCCAGTAGCCCTTAAGGGGGCCCTGACAATAGATTTCCAAGAATCCACGATCGAAGGATTAAAATATCCTACCTCAAAAACTACTGATCCGATTTTGATAAAGGCTTGAGGCATGACATTATGTCAGTCGTTGTTCAAATTCAATAGAGTGCAGTCGCGTCCAGTTCAAAATATATATCTAGAGTTGCTAACACCCCTAAATTTGCTACAGCTATAATTTTCCAAAAGAATTTTAAATACGTAAACATAATTTGAACACCCTTTATTATTTTATTTTACCCGAATATAAAGCCATAACTTATAGAAAATTTTGTGTATTTTATACAAAGAATAATAAAATTGTCAAAAGAAGCAAACCTTAATTGTTTTAACAGCTCCTAATATATACCGGACTTTTTGTATTTCGTGCGTAAGAGATAACGCTCTACAAAACCGAAATTAGCCGACTGTCACTTTCCAAAGGTCGATGTGCAATATTAATTATTGCCGGGTACTGTATTATAAATACCAAAACTGGGCAGTTCTGGAAATATTATAATGTAACAGTACATACGTGTCGAATTGATAACTTCCTTTTTTTGTAGTCCGTTAAAATATGATAAAATTTAGGATTGAGGTAAGTAAATTAAGAAAATTTTTCAACAAATTAATTTATTTTACATCCACAATACGACAATCAACAGCACTTACAAAAATACACAACTTTCATTCAATTCCTATGTTAATCGAGAGTCGAGACAGCTTATATCACAATAATATATTACAGTAATAGCTAGCTAGAGTAGCTAGTAATATTATTACTAGCTATTTACTTACAATTTTAATATTTAGTAAGACCACAAAATATTTTTTAAGGTTTTAAAATCGGTCCTTTTTATTGGCAGCAAAATTTAAATGTTATAGTGCGTTTAACAATACAGTCTCTGTTACTAATATTAGTGAAAATGGCAAGAAATTATTCAATGAATGATATTCAGAATAGAATAAACATGAGAAAAAAACGTGTATAGGTAGGTACTATGCATCATTGAAGAAATTGATTCATTGAAAGTTGACAGACCTACGTCATTTAGTCGGATTATTTTAATTCAATGTAATTCGTGATCTGTCGGCTGGGTTTGACATAACGCGACCACATTACATAGGTCCGCCATCTGTCTATTAATCAACTTCCCTGATAGTATAAAGAGTCTAGTTAATGGTAACATAATGATAGACTCTATAGATTTAATTGCCTGTTAATCAGACCAAAGGCCACAAAAATAACTGGTTTAAAGTCTAATAGGATGTTCTAACGTGACCAGTAACCGTTAGCAAAAAGAATGGGTATTTTCCATTTTTATACAATTTTTATAAGAACTTACTTGACTAAATATGTGTTTTTGAAATATTACAGTAAAGGCCTGTTTCACCACTTCCTGAAAAAGTGCCGGATAGGCCATCCACAACTTATTAATTGTCAGTTTCTCCATACTCTATCTGTCAAGTATAGTGGTGGATAGCTTATTCGCCAGTCGGCACTTATTAGGAAGTGGTGAAACAGGCCCTAGGCAATTAATAAAATGTTGTACTTATTTTAAAGTTTATTAACAGTGGAGAAAAGAAATATGAAGAAAATCAAGAAGTTATAATTCTAACCTATTTTAAAATAGTGTTTTGTCTGCACGCTCTAGCCTCTATAAATTTTATAGCGTTTTGCAGATATTACACTATAATCGATTTTAAGAAATAGTTCGTTTAATATAAATATTGCTGAACCAGTGGTGTTTTGCACTCTATAGTGGTTTATCCACATTTTATTTTATAGACCTAGGTACTCTTATTCTATTGTCTGTTTAATAATATACAAAATGAACTTCTGTCTGTTGCCACAAAATCTTCTTCCCCCACTTTCTGAACCGTGGCCTTCACTATGCTATCACTGTTACACTTAACTTACATTAGGCAAGTCTTTTCGGGGTTTTAACTTAGCGCTAGTAAAGGTTCCTCGATGTCGTGTTTTTGGCTGACGTATTTCGAGTTGTTCTTCTTCCACTGGTCTTTTTTCGTCTGCGTTTTCTTCTTCAGCGCCTCCAACTTGGCTTTCGACTTCGACTTTTTCGGCGGCGGGACGTCCAACTGCTCCAAGGTTTCGATAATGTTTTTCGGTCTCGTCGTAACTCGTCTGCTCTCCTCGCTGACCTCGTCTAAAGTCGCGTTCTTGTTCGCGTAGACTACGACGAAGTGGGAGTACGCGGAGCCAGACGGGGCGTTGATGTCGGCGAAATCCCTGAAGTTAGCGAACTGGTCTTGGTTGTAGTTGGGTCTCGGGTTAGCGATGTAGTTGACGTTGTTCGACGGCCGGCCGTGGCCGTTGTTGTAGTACGAGCTGAAACCCTCGTCGAAATCTTCGTCGTTTTGCGCGAAGAACGTGCCTCCCCGAATGATGCCGAAGTTGCCCGAGCCGAGGACGCTGCTAGCGTCGACTATCGGCTCGGCCGGAGGGGGGGGACTGCTCTGTTTCACGAATCCCTCGAATCCCCTGTAGTTTCCAAAGAGAGGGTAGTTTAGTAGAGATCGGTAGGAGTTGGGTCGCTGACTGTAAGCTGCTTCTTGGTTCCCGAAGCGGAAGTTCTGCCTCGGCTCGAACAGGTTGGCGAAGGAGGGGAAGAAGGTCTGCGAGTCGCCGACGACCTCTATGGAGTGGTCAGGGTTGTCGGCCGCCGCTTCTAGATCCTTCCCGGTGTCTGTCCTGTGCAGGTTGGGCGGTGGGACGACTGTTTCTGCTATGATTTCCGACGATTCGGCCATGAGATCCCCTTCATCTGGAAAGAAGAAAAAGCAGAATTAGATCCTATTTTCAGTACAATTCGTATTTAGTTACTATAACTGTTAAGTGTTATTGTTTCTTGATGACCTTTATCAGTCAATCTAGGGGTAGGTAAAATATTTTTTAGGAACTTAATATTCTTTAGGCACCTTGCTATGGATCTTTGGCAGTCAATATAAATTGTAACGCATTTAATAGTAGATGTAGTGTAGTTGGTAATATAGTAGTCCGTAGTAGGTATAGTATCAGGTATGCGTGATGCTATGTACGAACTTTTACAAAGGAACCGTCAGATTGCATTTTCCTACATACATTATGTATGTATTGCCGCAATTGCTCGCAAACGAAGGTTCTCGGTAGGCGGGAGGCGTGAAGCGTGAATACCTAACAATGAGTTTAACATACCGCATAAAATCAGATGGTATAAGCAGTGCAAAAGTTATAGATCGCTTGGCAAAATGAACCGGGCAGCGGAGGACTCTACGCTATCTATTGGTAGGTATCTTACTAAGACACTGTACCATAACCAATGATAATAAATAAAAAAAACTCAAAGCAGATATATTGCTACCGTACGCGTTGTGAAGACTCAAACACGACCCAATTGGGTCGTCTTTTATTTAGTCTGTCTCTTTTATGTAAATGGCATTTCGTATCTTTTGTTTCACTTATCTGTCAAAGTCTAATTTTGAATTTGAAAATTGTTCGGAAGAGATTTAAGCCGGAAAATAGTATGAACGTAACGATCTGTATAAGTAGAATATCATTGACCATAACATAACATCAACATTACAACGTTCAAAAGTTTTTACACAATGAACAGTGAACAGCCAAAATCGCACACACTATCGTAATTTCAGAAAACTTGAAGTAGCAATACAGAAACACATTAGGTACACTTACTGAAAAAAAAAAAACAGCCGAACATAATATTACAACCACCTCGTTTTTTTGAAGTCGTTTAAAAACATGTCTCTTTGACTCATTGATTTTAATAAAGTAACTCAGTAGTGGCAGTATAGTACCTATTTATAGTAGTTAGTGGCCAGTTCCAGTCAGTATGTCACAGAATTGGAACACGCGTCTTCCTATATGTGACGTGTATGTGCTGAGAGCGCGACGTAAGAAATGTTTCCGCGTCTTATTCTATGTGAACCCGCGTGCTGTTTCCTATTTCAACTTTCTTTCACTCATAGACGTTGCTAAATACAGCTGTATCAATCGAATAGGACCTCTTAAACTTGAACATCTTCAAATTCAAATGAATGACATCAGAAATCAATTTCTAAGGGAGTTACTTATAATAACAGGCAAAGTAGCTTTGTTTAATTAAAGAACACAAATGTATTTGCACATAGTAATCACCTAGATTTTGGAATCATAATATCTGTATGAGTTAGATGACGTCTTATAATTTAAGGATAAAGGATCATTGTCACAACTTTGATCTGAAAGTACATTGAGAGTATTGTAGCATCAATCACAAGTAGACATTGAGTACTCTACCCTCTACCCAAAATTATTATTACTTATTATAATTTTGTTTTGTTACATTCTGTATATCACCGAACTGAGTAAAAGGGCTACTTAAGGCCGTCCCCCGAGCAAACGACCTTGGCCATACATTTGCCGCGTTGCCGTTGCCGAGATCGCACCAAAACCCTATTATTTTTACTTATCTTAGTTCAAAATTGTCCTAAAAAAATTAAAACGGGGAATATGTAGTTTATGATATTATTGTCGATCTATTGGCGTGTGTTTCAAATAAAAGTAATTTGTAAATGCTAAGGAGATGCTGAATGTAATATGCTTGAATTTTAATAAATTGGCATTACTTTGGAAGCTGATATCATGAGTATAATAAACAAAAATAGAAAATTTAAAACGGGGACAGGAATGTTGATATATTGAAGATTATTGCTGTAATTTTATTATAACTTTGTAGCTTTTAGATTATGAGTTTATAAGGCTTTAAATACGGTCAATTACGGAATCTCCGGAGGGAACGCCCTTAATATTATATCCATACCAATATTATAATCGCGAAAGTGAGTCTATCTGTCTGTCTGTTACCTCTTCACGCCCAAACCGCTGAATGGATTTTGGTGAAATTTCGTATGGAGATATTTTGCTCCTGGGAAAGGATTACTTTTTGTTCCGGAAATATGTACCTACTGCTCCCGCGCGATAAACAAATTTTGGCGAAACGGAGTTACGGGCGTCATCTAGTCATAATATAATAACGTTGATGATATCGAATCTGATATGAATGAATGAATATGATATCGAATATGAATCGTTACGTTATCCCGAACACCTCGTCGCAAGTCGCAGGAGAGTATGACATAATATTAGACGTAAATCACGTAATGACAAGTAACAGTAAGGGTCAGTCACATGAGTAGCAACGTACGATGCTTTTTTCTCGTGGCTCTGCCCAACGCATCCTCAGAAGGCGAAATAAAAAATTGTAATATACAAGGTGTAACAAAACTAAACGATAATATTTGATGGTGTGTAGGTGTCCCTTATATAGAGTTTACTGTGAAAGTAGCAGCGCTGAAAGAGCAATTTTTTGTGATTTGTATGGGAAAGTGACCCCGCGTCATGAAATTTGAATTGAAGCGAAAAAAGTTACTCTTTCAGCGCTGACACTTTCACAGCGAACTCTATAATTATGTACATATAGGGGACCCATGATACACATCCTAAAGAATAATCACTTAGTTTTGATACACCCTGTATAGTCATAAAGAAAAAAAAGACGGGTTGCACTCCGGGAGTGCCGGCAGAAGTGAAAACTTGATTATTAACGTTGTGCATTTTTAAACCCCTTTTTTATGAAAATCGATTAAATTTTTTACCCATTTTTTATGAAAATCGATTTTCGTCAATCAAGTTGTTTCGATCAAGTTTCGATCAAATTTCGACTTTCGATCAATTTTCGATCAAGTTTCGATCATTTTTTTTTATGAAATAGGGGGGCAAACGAGCACGGGTCGGGTCAACGGGTCACCTCATGGAAAGCAACTTCCGTCGCCCATGGACATTCGCAGCATCAGAAGAACTGCTGCAGGTGCGTTGCTGGCCTTTTAAGAGGGAATAGAGTAATAGGGAAAGGGAGGGATGGGAAGGGAAGGGAATAGGGGAGGGTAGGGAAAGGAATAGGGTAGGGATTGGGGTAGGGGATTGGACCTCCGGTAAACTCACTCACTTGGCGAAACACAGCGCAAGCGCTGTTTCACGCCGGTTTTCTGTGAGAGCGTGGTATTTCTCCGGTCGAGCCGGCCCATTCGTGCCGAAGCATGGCTCTCCCTTACGGTTTTTCCAAGATTTTTCGATCAGCACGAGAATCCGACGTGACTCGCGAGTTTCACAGTTTTTACCCATCCCACAAAAGTGCTCAACGCCGCTAAAGAAGTTTTCACTTCAAAAACTGATAAAGTTAGGGGGACGAAAAAAAGAAAAAAAAATCATACTACAGCTGCTGCTCCAATCTTACTCTAGTGATGTATACTTATTTTCTTGTAAAGCGAATAAGTTAGTTCATCGATTTTTAAGCAAATACACTTTTTCCGGGATTAAAACCAAAGTATTTACCCGAGTCCCGAACTTAAAGAATAA
Source organism: Lysandra bellargus (assembly GCA_905333045.1). Lineage (NCBI taxonomy): Eukaryota > Metazoa > Arthropoda > Insecta > Lepidoptera > Lycaenidae > Lysandra > Lysandra bellargus. The sequence goes on from HG995353.1 coordinate 6,914,300, forward strand.
AGTATCTCTATGCCAAATATCAAAATTGATACAGCAGAAAAAGATTCAAACAGATACCATTTTATTTTATTACATAATTTCTCCATCAACTGTACCTACTCAATGCTACGAATAATAAAATATTTTTATTCGTAAACTGTGATGGATATTGACACTGTCGTAACACGCTTATCGGTAACACGTGCCTAAGAATTGACACTGTCATATTGACGTGAGCTTTGTGACGTCTCTATATTGACAGTTACTAACGATGCCTTTGATTCCGGTTACGTCACCTTTGGACGTCACGTGTCCAATTCGTAGCTATCCATCTCATTAATCTAAGTACTCAATAGCTATGTCCACACTGTGCCTTCTTTTGTTCATCAAGGGCATGCGTTATAGTGCAGTCAACAGCGCACGTGAGGCATGCCCGCGACGCATGCGCTCTGACCGTATCCAAAATTCGCTTTGTTCTTATTTTTATAGAATTTCTTATTACCAAATAAGCCACACATAATATTGCACCCAGTAAAATGTTCTCGTCGCATTTTTAACCGACTTCAAAAAAAGGAGGTTATCAATTCGACGCGTATATTGTATGTAATATTTCCAGAACTTCCCAGTTTTTGTATATTATTATGTTAATCTATGACAGCTTCTGAACAAATGTGCCAAATTTCAAAAGTGTATGTATGTATGTATGTATGTATGTATGTATGTATGTATGTATTTATGTATGTATGTTTCTATGTTTGTGCACGCATATATTCTCTGGACCTACAAGTCCGATCTAAATGATTCTTTTTTTATTGTACCCTAGTACAATACCTATATTGTTCAACTTAGGGAATATTGTAAGTTTCGTCAAAATCGGTTCAGTAGTTTTTGAGATAGGGAATTCTAATTCTTAATTACGTACAATTTTGAAGTCGGTTTTATCTTTTTAAAATACAGTTATAATTCATACAATAATCTGATAGACACTGAAACTAAACAAAAATGACAATGTTGGCGTTGCGTTCGTAGACGCATTCAATTATTGAAAGTTGAATGAAAGAAGATGACGAAAATTGAAGATGAAAGTGCATAGTGTGGACATAGCTTATGCCAACTTGTGATTGATAGTATTATTCTAGTACTTCTCTTATGTCAAAGTTGTGTTTGTGTGAGAGTAATTTTGTGACGCAAATTCATGATGCTGGGACGGTTGCCCATTTCAAAACACAAAATATTATACTCTTTTAGTGCTGCTACCTTTACAGAGAACTAAGGGACACATACACACGTATTATAGCTGTGTTACACTCTGTATATGTATTACGAGCTTTTGCCCGCGGCTTCGCTCGCGTTAAGAAGTATTATTATATACAAACTTTCATCCCCTATTTGAACCCCTTAGGGTTGGAATTTATCAAAATATTTTCTTAGCGGATGCCTACGTCATAACATCTACCTGCATGCCAAATTTCAGACCGATCCGTCCAGTGGTTTGGGCTGTGCGTTGATAGATCACCATGTCAGTCAGTCACCTTTCAGTTTTATATATATAGATTACAAAAAAATATTTTGTAAACCTTGTAATTTTCCGGGACAGTATGTTCTGAGTTACTAAAGTTCAATTAACACGTTAAATACCGCAGTACGCAACATAGCCCAACCAATTGACGTTGGCATAAGGGTTGATTCAGACCGCAACGCGACGCGTAAATGCATTTCTAAATTTATATGGATTTGACAGCTACGCAAGACATCTCACGCAATTTAAATCTGTCAAATCCATATAAATTTATGCCGCGCTGCGCCTCACCTCGCCTCGTCGCGTTGCGGTCTGATGCAGCGCGACTTAATTTGTATGGATTTGACAGATTTCAATTGCGCGAGGCGACATGCCAATCTGTCTATTCAGCACAAATTTAGAAATGCATCCACGCGTCGCGTAACGGTCTGAATTAACCCTATGTAGGGCCGAATTTATATTTTCTATGAGTATTAGACCACGTTTATTTTGCCGTCCCTATGTACGAACTCTGCCACCATCCGTCCTTGGACGCTACCGCCCCCCTATAGGATGCCAATATAAGACGCTGCTGTCCATAAGCCATGGCGTATACTGCCTATACATAAATCCAGAGCTGGACATAAGCCTATGGTCAATTTCTTCGATGTTACATGAACCCATGATAAGGGTTTTACTACAAACGCATGCACTGTGCACATAACATATGCACTTTGCACAGCCCATTGTCTCATTGTTCAACAGATCAGATAAGATTTAACATAAGAAAGTGGATTTGATATCTACCGGAACTGCTTGCACTGGTCAACATAGTACATACATACTTTATTTTCCATAATACAGTTTTAGAAACGTACGACAACATATCAAACGCTAAAAACTATTACTACGCAAACATATTTGAGTTTTATAGTTACAGTTGTTATATTGCTGGCTGTTGCTTTTAAAATAACAATAGAATTATGCTTCCATTTCTAATAAATTCCGCAGTCGCCCAGCGGAGGACTAACCATATTAAAATTGATTGTCAAAATTATTAAACTTCCTTTCGGATTTACTGTACTTGAGCAAAAGGACTATATTTAACCGAATAAAGTGTCACTGTATTTTCTTATTGTGTGGTAAATAAGTAACAATTTAATAAGTAGCATTATACGCATACGAATGTACAATTCAGAATAAGGTTTTTCACATAACATCAATATCAAAAGCCGTAACAACTTGCGGAATCATACTTCCGTTTAGTGAGTTTACAATGTTATCATGTCTCCTGTGTAAGCATGTAGATACACACAGAAGGACATTATAGTATTTATAAAATGAGTATAGATTCATACAGTAAGTACGCATTACGTTATCTTAACTTTCTCATCTATTTCTTGTCACTCGCCCAACCCAGCTACTCTTACATAATGACATATGAAACTTACTCAACCGCTTAATCCTTAATCCCATTAGCCGCTAATGGAATTAAACTTACGGAAGCGAAAACCTAATCATTATTTAATGTGTGAAGTAACGTAATGGTAACTATTTTCACCTTTAACCGGGTAAGAAGAAAACTCATAAAAAGTACATTACTTTTCCAATTATTATTTTTTAAAAACCATTTTATGAGCCGTGAATATAAAGGAAGCGTCAAGCGACCATTAATTTAAAATGTCCTTTTCCAATTACAAAATCTTATTTGAAACCTTTCTGTCGTATTACAAAAAAACATTTTAAAAAATGTTATCCATGACATATTACAATTTCAAATCTACGGAAGCGCCCATTCATGGGCCACTCTAATTTAAAATGTGTGAAATACTAATTAGTGACGCAACGGAATACTATTCCATCTTTGACCGGGGCGTCCGAAAAATCTATATTTTTTAAAGAAAAACATTACGAAAGTGTGCCATAGGTCAGTAGAAAGCCAGTCGAGACGTGACTACAATACTCGGAGTCACGCATATCCAGTTAATTGGGCTGTTGAGACATAGGATTTACCTAGTTAACAGATTTCCATAATAATACTGAGAGTAATAAGCATAGCAACATTTGCATTTAAGGTATAGTCCGTCAAGAAAGTCATGACAGGCGGGAAAATTTTCTAAACGTAATCACGCTTTTAAGGTGTATTTTTTCTTTGTATTTTCACAGAGAACGTTTATTACATTTTAAATATTGTCACCTTGCACATTTTTATCTCGAATTAAGTAGTAAAGTTCTCATATTTTTTATTTCATTTAAAAATTTTCCCGCCTGTCATGACTTTCTTGACAGACTATAATTATAAGCCTTCTTTATTCTTTATTCTTCATGTAAATTATTATCTCTTTTGACGTACAATTCGACACGCGTTATGACTAATAGAACAATTTAAATATTAATGAAATAAATGTGTAACATAGTTATTTGAAGTAGGTATGAAAAGTATTTTACTTATGTGCCTGATTTTTTGCTCGTTAATGAAATACTTTAGACTAATTGCTGTTGTGTAAGAACAACTTAATTCCAACAAATAATTCGAAAGATATTGCTAATTAAAATATAGTAAACATTGAAAAGTATCGCAAATACGCCAAGGCGATGTGACGGCTAGTAAAATCGAGGTTTTAAAGCACAACGGTTTGAGCCATCGCATTTGGCTTACGTGTAGACTGCAGAGGCCTACTTGGCCACACGTTGGGAGCGACCTTTCGTTCTATACACGTCTTTGGCCCAATGTATATTAATGCATTGGCCCAGCGTTGGCCCAATGTAAACAGCGGGCACTGGCCATTTGATGACTTTGATAAGAAAACGTGAAGTGTTCTTGACACTTGGCAAAGTGTCGTAAGTTCAAGTGACTCTGTTAACTTCGTTTGTCCATTACGTGACGGAAACGTTAATTGGATATGCCGTAGGAAACTTCCATAAATTGCGTAAGATATTTTAAATTTTTTTATATTGTTGGTGTATACTTTGGGTCCCAAGAAGGGACAATATGCTACTTTTTATCCCGGAATAAAGTACGGTTCCCGCCTGATATACGCGTAGTCATGGAGTTGCGGGCATCATCTCGTACTAAATATAGGAAACGCGAAGACAGTCTCAGTTAATTGAAATAGGAATCGTATCTATAGGAATTGTACTTTCAATGCAATTTAAGTTAATCAACCTGTCGGACGTAGCAACCTACCTGTTTTCTATCTAACGATTTCCTACTGTGCCTCGGGTAAACACCATAAGTCACAGAAAATAGGAGGTCATGTATTCCGAGATATTTTGTAGTAAAAGTAATAGTATACTTCTTAGGGCGCTTTTCCTGTCATGCGTATTATCGCCCGCGCGCGGATCCGGTCCGCATGCGGGTGACAAGTTTCTACCTCGATTTTTCTAAGGGATGCCGACGGACGAGTGATGACGACGAACGACGAGACGGTTTAATCTGTGAGCGGTGGAAATGCACTTCTCTACATAGTACATACTTTTTTCCAGGCTTAGGACTGACAGGCAGGCAGATTAATTACTGACATTTTAAATTTACTTAATTAATTTAAAACATCACCACCCATCCGTCGATCGCGATTTCGCGTCGCGACGAACGGTCTCTGTCACACACACCGTTCCGGCATGGCAACCGTTCACCCATAAACCAGTTTATCAGTAGAAGCTAAACTAGTTTACCCGTTCATGACTAATAAACAGTTTAATAAAACGGTTCGTTCATTCAACGCCCATCCCTAGGATGCGGACAACTTTCATGCGGATCAGCGCCCGGGCGACAATACGCATGATAGGAAAAGCAACCCGATTTTATTTTTCACGAATCGCCCCTTACACCAAATGTAAGAGAAATTCAGTCGGGGATGTGCATTTTTTAGGTCGTGTCTTTTTGGACAAAGACATTTCCGCCGACGCATAATATTATGTTACCAGTTACCACCTATGTTTTCAGGCCGAAAGGGATGGGTGTGCTCTTTATGGTCGCTAAAAGACATTTAACGGTTGGTTACAAAGGGGCTTTAACAAAGTTGCCATTGCTATGAATTTTGCCAGAAAAAGAGGATGCTAGAGTCAAACAAGAACATAATAATTTTAAATTCATTCGAAGTAACTATTTTTCTGAAAAAGTTAGTAGAAAAGTTACATATTTTTAACAACTTTATTTTGCTTGAAATCTCAGACCAAGACTTTTTATTTGGTTTGAGCGTGAAATTATAAAGTAAAAACTAGGTCTAACTGTAAGTATCTGCAACTATATTTTTTTCGAGCACAAACAAAGTTGTGCTTATATTTCACAGTGATATTACTTAACGAAACATCTTAGAAAACTGTGTCGAAATTTGGAACAAGACTTCTTTATGTCGATGAGACGTGCCTAAGTGTTACGTGTTGCAATACAAACTGAATTTGAATGAATTCGTCAGCACTACTTACCGTTTAGAGATGAAACATTTAAAATTTGCTATTGCTAGTGAGAACCCCGCCTAAATAGCATAATATGCCCAAGGGCATGTAAAGTGTCGGTCCTGCACCTGATCTTTCGCCAGTCGTGACGGTCTTTCGTCCCACTGGGTTATGAGAGAAAAAGGAATAGACAGTGCTTTTGTGTACTGCGCACACACTTGGGCACTATAAAATTACTCCTGGCTTGGTTTCAATGAAACCGACCACCGTCACCGAAACCGGTGTGGGAGTTATTATTATTATTATAATTAGCATAATATGAAAAAGTGCTGACAAACACACGCACAAGTTTCAGATCTTTTTATGATAGTCCAAATACGTCTTGTAAGTTGTAACTATACGTACTTCATTACGAAAATGAATAATGTAGAGTTAATTATCTATTGGTCTATGATCGCCCATAAGCGACATAGATTTTGCATGCTATAGTCATAGAATTAGAACGTAGTTTGATATCGTCGGCTATAGTGCGCTTTTATAATTTTAGAGGTGGCGGTAATATCGTGGATGTCCGCGGTAAAACGACAACATAGAGAAGTAAAATGTACGGAAATATAACATGAAGACGCTTTTAAATTTCCGTCGACGATACCTTTCATCGGACATTACGACGTCTACACTCTTTTGAACCGCACAAAACGTCCGCGGTGCGTAAAATCAAAAGGGCATTTAACGTACCCAACGTTTTATCGTGGAAGCCGGCGTCCACGATAACGTGACATCAGATCAGAATTATAAAAGCGCACACTGACAGGGGCAATCATTGTAAGCCACCATTTTTTATTCGTAGGGAAAATGCACCATGATATGCGTACCCAGGATTGGAGATTGCCTAACGAGTTGCGGTTTGCCATCATCCGTTTATTGGAGAGTGTCGGATCTATGATAAGCTACCATGGCCCAACGTCCTATATATTTTTGGTACAAATCATTTTTCTCTCGTAACAAAATATAAGTCACTAAATATGCGAAAGCAAAACGCGCAGTAGGGTTCAAGTTTCTACAATTTGGCCGATTGTAATCTTTAATTTGAACACAAAGAGACTGGTGTAATTATGCGTAGGTGGTTTATTGTGGGTGTGAAAGTACATTATACAGTACGGTAACAATTTATCGTACACATTTTGAAGCTTACGGCAACAGTAATAAGATCGAATCATGCTCATAGTAGTGTACACACGGAATTGAGACGTAAGTGACAATCATTCGTGACATGAACGAATACGTAATGCATATCAAGGAAGTTAACAAAAAAAACATACATATGTTTGACGAATATGCGTAGAACAGCGTCGTGATCATTATTAATTACAATAATTGGTTTGGAAACTAATTAAAGTGTCTGCACAAACAAATAACTAATAAGTAATGGTTCAGTACAATAAGTAAAATACATAGTAATATTATGTAGAGCTAGACTATATGACGCCAGCAATGGGCAACTCCGTGCTAAAATTCGCTTATCACGCGGTGACCGTACATTTTTCCGACATAAAAAATATCCTTTCCTAGTACTTAAAGTATCCCTGTACAAAATTTCATCTAAATCGGTAAAGAAGTAACAGACAGATAAACAGAAAGACAGACAAACAGACATACACGATTTCGCATATAGATGTTACTTTAATAGTAATCTTGGATGATTTTTATGTGAAAATTTAGCAGATATAAGAGACGTAACATTTTAACACGGTGCACCTAGACATTATCTTAGTTTTTGGTAAGACGCCCTATGCGATCCCTTTATGCCGGTGCTTACTAAATCGGATTGGTTCCCAAACGATAGTTATGTGGAAAATAAAAAAAACTGACTTGCGTTTTTGATTGGCTTATGGTAAAATTTTGACCAATCAGCAACGCTCTTGAATAAATTAACCTTTGTCAAAAAAACCTAAGAAACCGGCGTAGCCAAAAAAATAGCGAGTGTAGAGATGTCCGTAACATTTTTCTCTTGTTTAATATGTACAGTCGATTACATAATACGATTACGTTGTCACTTCTCTGGTCATTATGTTTTTTGTAAAATTAAGAACACCTCTTATTTTTAATGTTCTAGTTAACACTTTGACTAATATGTTATAAATAAAACAATAAAGCTTTCGAAATTCAAATAACCGTTAATTCTATTGTGAATACGATCGTGAAAGTGAAACTAATGGTTCAATTATTATCAAAATCATAATAGTCATATTCACGAGACTGAATGAATAATTCAAAGAAACATTTACAACCTGTGGATGAAATTTGAAAAACGTAGAATAATTAGATCTTAAATTGTTATTGTAATTGATCTTAAATGTGGTTATTTTGACTGAATTTTAGTAAATTATTATGCTTACATAAATAAAATTATATGCTCTAATACTTTTCAGTAGTATTTTTAATTATTAAATAAATAGTAAAATATTAGATAAAAATTCAAAGTCACGATTTAGATGTAAATCCTAAGAAGCCGGCGCGGCGAAGTACAACTCAACGACTATTGGAAACGATTTTGACGTCATTTCAGTAGTTTATATTGCCCTTTCGAACACAATATCTAAAGCGGAATGTCTAAATTTGTTAAACCTTGAAGCACCTCTCTAATGCTAGAAGTACAGTCAAAAACGGATTGCTATAGCATTTTAGGACCACGGTTCATTTCATATTCATCCGTAATGGAATTGTTCTCTTCTTTTTACATGGTTCATGTCAGATTCCTGGGTTTTTAAGGGAAGTTTTTGTTTTTAGCACCGTTGTTGATTGGTCAATGATTTCTCATCTCAAGTTAGCCAATCAAAAGCGGTAACGATGAGAATATATAATCTACAGTAAATAAAACCTCACAAATTGAACATTAGTGTTTGAACCATAATATTTAGTACCTAGTCATGTTACACTTTTTTGACTTTAACGGGATCACTATATTTTTTATATTTTAGGGTGTAGTGGGATGATTGTATGACAAGAAAGATGCGCTGGAATGTAAAAAGTCGGTCCTGCGCCTGAAGTTGTGTCGGTTGGAAAGAAAGGGAGAGTACGCACTTGAGCACTATAAAAACGACTCCGTAGCTAATTTGGTTTCAAACCAGCCACCGTTACCAAAACCTTTGTGGAGGCATTAGTTTTATGACGGTATATTTCAGTAACAATATTTTATTACGTCTGACTATACAGAAGCAATACAAAACATCTGTTTCGGAGTTACAAGATGTCTGTCGTAACTACTGTGTTTTGTTCATACTTTATACATGCTTATTATGGTCTTTGTGCGAAAATCATTTTATTATATCCCAAGAATGGACCGAGACAGGCGTATTACTCCTAGATATTGAAATCTGTTATGGTGCTTTGGAAATCTCGGTATAAGTGGACTTTTGATTGACACTTAATAACAGAAAATTATGAAAGGAAAATGGTTGGGCTCTAGAATTTGAAAGATGCATCTTCTCTACAATTTTCATTATGAGTTATCGTTGAGTGAGAGAGTTCACTAGATTTAACCCGCTGTTTTGCCAACTTTGAGCATCGGTGGCCTAGTGTATCTTTAGTTCACACTCGCAGAAGGTGCCGGTTCGATGCCGGGTGGAGTGTTTATGGTCTCAAGTACTATAATACGGAGAAGAAAACATCGTGAAGAAACCCGCACCGATGTCCTTGGTCAACATTTAAATTTAAGTAAGATAATACATAATGAAGACACAAGGCAAAATATGATGAATGCCTTAAATTACAGTATATTACTGTATACATGATAGGTATACCGGATGCCTTTATGCCAGAATAATAGCTGCATAGGTCAACTCGATAGTTCAATAGGGTAAGACTATTGATAGTGCAATATGCTGCTATGGGAATATGATTAAAATGTCTAGCATATGAATCATAAAGGAGGCATGAATGTGTATAAGAGGTATCTATGTATTTAACTTCTCACACATATTCTTCGTTAAATAGGTACTTTTTATACAGATTCAATTACTTATTTATATTATTAGAATTGACGGAAAATAATATTATCTAACTATATGTAAGTAAAGATTAACTGGTTATATGTTTTAGATTGTTAGAAATCATTATCTATTACACTGTAGGTGCCGCCCGTCGCACTAAACTTCTTCAGCGTTTTCACGACACATTAAAATCATCACAATGTCACGTGTGAAAGGCTTTTAATAAACTGTTTGATATTCTGAAGAATCATGTATATTGTATAGTGTATACTCTATAAGTAATAAGTCCGGAAATTAACTACACGATCATTAGGCTACATCACATTACCTGCAGCAAAACCGCACGTCTGATGATTTCGGATTATACAATACAAAAACCATTAACCGACTTGACTCGATTAAAAGATCTTCATATTGTGCCTCATTATATAACATTAAAAGGTCAGCGAATATCATCAAAATAAATTTGATTAACAATCAAGATTGTTGTATCTTTTTTATGATTTTTATGCAAGGGTTGGTATGATTTTAAATATCAGGTAATCCGATAATAGAGTTTTATATCATCGGAATCTTCTTAAGTTTTGTAATCGGCAAAACGTAATAATTAATTAATAATACAGTTATGCACTAAACGGGGAGAATTTCAACAGAGCATGCGGAATCTGTGGGAAATAAATATTATGTCACAGCGCGGTCTGTCAGTGTAATATAACTATCGTGTTTTTTCACGATAGTCTTATTTCTGGCATACGATTTCGTTCATTTAACAGACGTGATTTAACAGTTAAAATACAGTATTTCTATAAGTTTTAATGCACAACATGTAAGATCATTTCAATTATAATATAGTGTTGGAGCTAGATTTTTTATTTTTTTTAAGTATCTTTAAATAATCCAACTCAAACCCGCGACAGTTTTGTGATTTTTGCTGTAAAAGGCTTAGGATATCACCTTTTTATGGATTGTATTGACGTCTTAACGGTATGAAAAAAATACAATGTACTGTTGAGAAAGTCGTCTATAAAGTGTTGGAATTACTTTTTATCACTTCAATATAAAAAACCCTTTAAAAACAGAAAACCTCTATCTGCCCGCTAACTTGGCGATCGTCCTTTTTCACCTGGCATATGAAAGACGGGCGTGAGTGTGAAGAGAGCAGTAGAAAATAGAGGACGGGCTCTTAATCGAATCGCAGCGTTTAAAAAAATTCATTAAAGTTAAAAGTAATTATTGATTTTTTATGCCGCTGTCATCATAAGAAGCACTAGTGTGAAAATTCAAGCTTCTAGATCTAACTGCCGCACCCAGAAACGGATATTTTATTACATATTTAATTGTATTTAAATGAAGTCTTGACATAAGTCAATACATTTGCTGTGAAGTTTTCACTAGCTATATGATCGAGTTTCGTCTGTATTCAAAAAATTCAAAAAACACACATAAAATAACATTTTATGAAAATGATTGATGATATGAAAATAATGTATGAAAATGATGTCTCGGCAAATCTCACGCAATTTTTTTCTCAACAAAATAACACTATTTAGATCCATTTTATCCAGATTGTACGAATGCTTAAGATTTAATCGTAAGCGTAATCGTTACACGATTTAGATCATTCACAAATTCGTTCGAAAGAAAATCTACTGACTGTCAAACCAAACGTTTACGTAAGAAATCCACATTTTGAAAAATCTCACGTGAGATTTACGGGGGGGAGTGGAATTGAATTAAATCTCACAAATTTTCACCAGGGGGGAGGGGGAGTCAAAAAATTCAAGAAAACAACTCACGTAATTTGTGGACGCCCCCTTACGGCCACACTCAGAGAAGTTTAATGATTGTTTAACATTAATTTAATGAAGAGTTTGAAAGAAAATATATAATTTAATAATATAAATGCGAAAGTGTGTCTGTCTGTCTGTTACCTCTTTACGTCCAAACCACTGAACAGATTTTGCTGAAATTTAGTACTTACAGAAAGGACATAAGACTTACATACTTTTTATACCGGAAAAATATACGGTTCCCGCGCGACTAACGAATATTGGCGAATCTAATTATGAAAATAATTTATTGAAGTAAGCATTTACAGGCCGCACTTAAGTAAGCTCGACTTAACTTATTGACAAAAGGGTTATCGACGACATCGTAATTCTTTAGTTATTGTTATTATTATTGTAGTCAAAAGAACAAACACAGAGAAAATGAAGTCATAATTTATAATAACATAATATCTGTTTAAGACATCTACATCAATATTTATATAATTTTATAACCTTACTTGTAACAGTCTCCGGAACACGCGTAACAATTTATCATAATCTTAACTGTAGCAGGAAGAAATTGTTTATAATAAAATCTTATTTGTACGAGCTTATAGTAGTAATTATGTACGTTAGAGTCCATTATGGTTATGCCGTATAAGGTAAGGCAATTATATAATCTGTGGTCAGATTGTTCCGTCTGAATCTAGCCTCGTTGTGGTCATGGCCAATTGAAAATGGGCCAAATATGAAATAATTTAGATACGGCTTAGTCACAGAACTTATGCCCGGGACACACGAGGCTAGTTTTTCAAGCTAGGATAGCAAGCTAGTTTTTTACCAAACTGTCCTGGCTTGCTGACCTAGCTTGAAGCATGCTAGTTCTGTTTTACAAATGAAGATAGTTTTGTCTACACGAAGCTAGAAGTACTAGCTTGCTAGCTTACAAACACTAGCTTGCTATCCTAGCTTGAAAAACTGGCCTCGTGTGTCCCGGGCATGAGAGACTATAACTTACGAGTTACGACATTATGTTAATACTCGTGTCCAGTTTTTAGGTTTTTTAACAGAAGTTCAACTATTCACTGCTGATTTTGATTGGATTTCAAATAAATAATCATTTACGAATCAACAACTCTGTAAGACGTAAGTAATTGATTTAGATTAAAAAAAGAAAAATGTTTTTCCCATTTTATTTGCAACAAAACTAGTTGAATGGTGGTTGAATGTATTTTCGATACAATTTGATAGAAAAACTATACAACAATTTTAGTCATATTTAAAATATTATTTAGAATCTAACTATTTAAAATCGCTATAACTTTATAATCATTATGCATAATATTATAAAGTTATAGCGTTATAGATGCACAATGCATTTTATTTATTATTTCACACGCCGCAAGGTATTCGAAGTATGCAACATGAGCAATATGATTAATTGCAAATGCAGGCGTGACTTGGAGGAAGTACCAGGAAAACTACTTAGCAAAACCAGCCCAGGAAAAAACAAGCTTTGTACCTATAGCCAGCCATGCAGAACTTAGTAAAGAACAGAGCACTGTAAAATAGAACTTGGTGATACTCTACAATATATTTTTATGGCTTTATTTACAACTAGATGACCCCCGCAACTTCGTTGCGCCAAAATTCGTTTATAGCGCGGGAACCGTACATTTTTTCTGGATAAAAAGTATCCTATGTCCTTTTCCGGGACTCAAAGTATCTCCATGCCAAATTTCAGCGAAATCGGTTTAGCGGTTTGAGCGTGAAGAGGTAACAGACGGACAGACAAGTCTAGACAGACAGACAGATAGACAGACAGACAGACAGACAGAGGGACAGACAGACAGACAGACAGACGGACGGAAAGACAGACAGACACACTTTCGCATTTATAATATTAGTATGGAAGTATGGATAATTGTAAATTAAGCAATTTACAATAATTATAAATTAAGCAAAAAAAAGTCTTTTTTGCTAAATTATAATATTACTAGCGGTCGCCCGCGTGGATGTCGGTTACCACTGCAAAAAAGCCTACTTTATTTCTGTGGATGTTAAAGTTGTTCCAAGTTTAGTTGATCCCAAGTTGAGAATATTTAAGCGTACTCATTTTCGTGAGGGATACTCACACAGCACGTACTGGCGCCGTTGTAGTACATGCTATGTATTAGAGATGGCGCTGTATGTGAAAAATGATTTTTCCTGTTTTTCTGCTTTTCTCTTGAAGTTTTTTCTGATTTTTTTTTCTATAGACCTCACGAAGCCCGAGACCTTTCCAACGAATGCAAAACCGTGGAAATCGGTTCGTGCGTTTTGGAGATATAGCGTCAGGAAGGAAAACCCGACTTATTTTTATATAGGTATTAGAAATATAATAATTTATAACACTAACATTTTTACATTTTCAAAACATTGCTTATGAAGTATTAGATAGCTTTAGGAATAATTGATTTTTGTGAGTTTTTGTGCTATAACTAATAACGTTAAACGCAATTTAATAGCGTGAACTTTGTTGTAAATTATAAGCACAATAACTATGGAATTGACTTCGAAACATGAAAACAAATATTTTTATAAATATAAATAGGTATGTATTTTGTACTGATGATCCATACTAATATTATAAATGCGAAAGTGTGTTTGTCTATCTGTTACCTCTTAACGCCCAAACCGCTGAACCGATTTTGCTGCAATTTGGCTATGCTTTTGAGTCCCGGGAAAGGACATAGGATACTTTTTGTCCCGGAAAAATGTACGGTTCCCGCGCGATATAAAAGTTTTGGCACAACGGAGTCATCTAGTAAACTATACCTAAAGATCGACGCTTAACTCATATTCACTAATTTTAGCATCCATTTTGACACTTGCACTGGGACTCACTAAGTCACTACAAACTTATCGAACAGTTTACTTATCACGGCGATCGATATAAATCGTTCAAGGCTGTAGGCAGTCAGCAGTGGGTCAATATTTTCAACACGCGCCACGCTCCGATGCGCCCGCGCCGATACAGACTGTATGCACTTAATTGCACCAATTATGCGTTGATTTCTCTAGCGTGTTACTAAATAAATAGAAGTTAACATTTTAGGCTATTTAGGTAAGTGTTAATTTAAATTTAAAAAATCTTTGGGATGATATGCGTGACTCGTGAGAGCTATAAAGATAGATATTTGGACTGAGTAAGGTAGGATCTACTATCAGAGATGTTGATTTCTATGCAGATGGGAGATCTACGTGAATCCGGATGAAAACCGGCGTGAAACAGCGCTTGCGCTGTGTTTCGCCGAGTGAGTGAGTTTACCGGAGGCCCAATCCCTTACACTTTTCCCTTCCTTACCCTCCCCTATTTCCTTCCCTACCCTCCCCTATTCCCTTCCCTACCCTCCCTTATTACCCTATTCCCTCTTAAAAGGCCGACAACGCACCTGCAGCTCTTCTGATGCTGCGAGTGTCCATGGGCGACGGAAGTTGCTTTCCATCAGGTGACCCGTTTGCTCGTTTATTTCATAAAAAATACGTAGTTCGGTCGCGTTACATCAATCCTAGCCGACAGATCACAATTAACATTGAATTGACATGATCTGACCAAATGACGTTGGTCTCTCAACTGCCTGGGAATCAATTTCCTCGATGGTACAGGGTACTTAGAAAACTTTGATAAGGCGATGCAGGATTGTGACGTTAGTTGATTCGCCACTAAGTCAGTGCTGAATTTTTTTTTTCATGAGAGTAGGCCACTTTATCTCCACCACCCCATGAACGTAATCTGTAGGCAGCGTTGCCAGATTTTTTTTTGTGCCAAGTCGGGACTTTGGAAATTTTTGAGTGAAAAAGCGGGATTCGTCAGTGATAAGCGGGACAAAGTAAAAAAGGTATAAAATCAAAAGTTTTTTGAATTTTTATTATTTGCGTTAAAATAAAGTTTACGTGACAATATAGTGACAGCTAAAGTAGCCAAAGAAAATCCACCCCTCTACGTGCCTCTCACACTCTACTTATCTTCATTACGCACCTTTCTTTCTCAGCACGCTACACATGCGTTAGGGCTTCCCCCGAAAAGCGGACTGAGCCTGGCCCACGCGGGATGTTTAATTTTGATGAAAAAATCGGGACGTCCCGCCAAAATCGGGACGTCTGGTCAGCTGTCTGTAGGGCACCTAAGGCATGGCCTATAACGCCCTATATATAAATCCGGGGATGCACCAAGCTACGATGGTACTAAATTCAAGAACCTAACCACTTAGATTCCATTGCAATGATTTCTCAAAGTTATCTTGATTGACAAAATAATTTCCAACATCTCTTAACGAAATTACTCTACCGTAATTAAAAACCGCTTATGTCAATAAACATTAGTGTCGTCACTTAATTTCAAAATGTGCGTTCACAATGGGCATGCAATTTAATTAATACGGTACAATAGTTGAGGCTGGGAACGAGTCAAGGTTTACGAGAAGCTTACTAACCGGTTTCTTAGTTTAAAACTAGAACGGTCTTTGTTTATCTTAACCGAGGAAATGCTATGCAAATACTCGCGGACGAATTGCAAAGTCTTCTAACCCAAACAACTACCATACCTATAGAGGTATAAGAACTATCAGCAACTAAGCTATGGGGTTTCGGTCGCGGTTACTTTGACAGTAAGTATCTGGTTCTGAAGGTCTACCTGACCGATAAAATGACGAAAATCTGGCTAACGCTGGCTCTTAGGTTATTATTACTAATACCGGTTTCACATTTAGTTTAAAACTAGAACGGTCTTTATCTGAACCGATACGAGGAAATGCTATGCAAATACTCGCAGACGAATTGCAAAGTCTTCTAACTAAGCGCCAACGATAGACATTCGTTATTTTATGAAAGCTGAAAGTTTACTTGTATATGACTCCTATAATTATAGAGAACGATCAGTAACTGTGGAGTTTCAGTCGCGGTTACTTTAGGAGGTATCATGTTTTGAAGGTCTATCTCACCAACAAAATGCCGAAATTCTGCCTGTTATAAATTTAGTTTAAAACTACAACGGTCTTTGTTTATCTTAACTTAGTTTAAATGTCTGTTGTGTCTGAATCGAGGAAATGGTGTGCAAATACTCGCGGACGAATTACAAAGCTTTCGGTCTTCGCACATTCCTTGTATTTTTGACATAGATAATATATCATAGAATTATGAGCTAATTATGAAAATTATAAGGTTTGCTGAGCCTATTAAAGATAACCTGTGATCTACAGCTTATGTAAGTATAGTTTAAAATTTTCACCAACCAACAGTGACCAACATAATAATATTAAGAGATGGTTTTTATTGTTTAATATTGTGTACTTTTGGAATACCATAAGTAGGAATAATTTTAAGGAAGCATATTATAGTGGCG
The DNA here is from genome assembly GCA_905333045.1 of Lysandra bellargus. Classification (NCBI taxonomy): domain Eukaryota; kingdom Metazoa; phylum Arthropoda; class Insecta; order Lepidoptera; family Lycaenidae; genus Lysandra; species Lysandra bellargus. The sequence goes on from HG995353.1 coordinate 6,931,319, forward strand.
TATATTTACAAGTATGATAAAATTATTATGAAAGAAAATGTAATTAGAGTGCTATAAAATGAATGCCAATAAAAAATAATAAGACACGTGAGATGAACAGATAGACATGATGTATACAAGTATCAAGAGAATAAGTTTAATTAAATCTTGAGATAAGTGGTTAATGTAAAATGATCACGCACTACGTTCCACCTCGTGATCACTGATCACAGATTTTAGACTAATCAGTGGCGGATTAAACTTAGAATAGTGGGATTGTGCCCACGATTCTTCGTGGTCATACATTTTTCATCCTCTTTCGTACTTTACAATTTACACAATTTAACTCCATACACGAGCAAACGTATATTTAAATAGTGTTACACATGAAATGTGCTGTTAAAAATTTAAAAAAAAAAAAATTTAACCCTATACATGAGCAAGTATATTATGTATAATTGTATATTGTATGTTCCATAAAATTTTATTCTGTATAGTGTACATAATAAAATTTTATGGAAATTTATATCACAAAATTTACGGAAAAGCAATAAATCAGACAAGTGGGCTTCTATTTGGTAAGTTTTCTTAGTAAGTAATAAAGTAAATATAGTTTCAAAATCAATAATATAATTTCATTACAATATAATTTAAATTTATTAACGGATATTTCCAATTACAATTAGCAATATGAGCCAATTAAATTGTATTAATAGCGAATGGGGCTAAAAATAATCAATTATTATGTATTTAATTATTTATTGATTTAATAGGCCGTCTGCAAACTCAATTTCAATCCATATGCATTTAAATACAAAAAAAAATAAGGTTGATTTTAGACTATTTATTTGGTCTTCAAGATTCGTTTAGAACAGCGACAAACAAAACAATTTGGTTGTCTATAGACCATATAGCATAGCAATTTAAATAGTACATCTGGCCTTTGTAGTTTAGTCTTTCAAAAGATTTCCTTGATTGTGAGTATATATCGGTTTGATTTCCGAACAATAATAATTCAAGACTTGAGTGGAAGAATAAGGTTAAGTAACATGAAAAAACTTCCCGTTTTTTTCGCTTAAAATAATTTTTCTGGCCATAAAGGCCAGAAAAATTATTTGAAATAGAAAAACTATGGATTATATGTGTAGCCAGATATATTAGCTAGGTTATGAAGTAGATAAGTTACAAGTTTTATTAAAATAATTAGGGAAATATGTAATAGTATTTTAAAAAGATAAAACCGACTTCAAATTTTTGTACGTAATTAAAAATTAAAATTACCTATCTCAAAAACTACTGAACCGATTTTGATGAAACATGCAGTATTCTCTAAGTTGAATAATACCTAGTACAATAAAAAAAGAATCAATAAAATTGGACTTGTGGTTCCGGAGATATGCGTGCACAAACATAAAAACATACATACATACATACATACATACATACATACATACACTTTTGAAATTTGGCACATTTGTTCAGAAGCTGTCATAGATTAACATATACAAAAACTGGGCAGTTCTGGAAATATTACATACATACTCGTCGAATTGATAACCTCCTTTTTTTGAAATCGGTTAAAAATTAGTTATTCTCCGTATGTTACGAAATGTTACTTGTTCGATTCTTTCACTCACGTCTTCAATAATTATTATACTTAGAATTGGTTTAATCAATGTTTAGGTGCTACGCACACTGATGGGTTCTGACTGGGGAAGCTTATCATCAACTAGACGTTCCGTGTGGCTTCGCCCGCGTAAATCAGATATTTTACAGACAAATTAGTCTACAAAAATAGCCTATGATCCTTCTCGTGGTCTACTTCTTACCTGTGCCAAATAACAAACAAACTCTCTCACTTTATATTAATATATAATTAATAATTATATAATTACTAGCTGTTGCCCGCGACTTCGTCCGCGTAGGCTTCAGTTTATAGTTGTTCCCGTACATCGATTGAATAGTTTATGCGCAAATTACAAAGTTACATTTTGTGGGAACCGTACAGTTCTGCGACAAAATATATCCTATGTTCTTTCCCGGGACTCAAAGTATCTCTATACCAAATTTCAGCAAAATATATTGAATAGCATTAGGCGAGAATCATAAAAGTGTATAGTGCGGGAAGCGTAAATTTTTTGGGACAAAATGTATCCTATGTCCTTTTCCGGGACTCAAAGTACATATATCTATACCAAATTTCAGCAAAAATCGGTCCAGCTGCTTACGTGTGATGTCCTAACCAAGGGAAGTATATGGATTCATTTTTATTAAAAAATAGCCTATGATCCTTCACGTGCTCTACTTCCTATCTGACCCAAATAACAGAAAAATTGCTCTAGTAGTTCGAAAGATAAGCCCTTTCAAATAATTTCCCCCGTTTTTTCCACATTTTCCTCTATTTCTTCGCTCCTATTGGTCGTAGCATGATAAAATATAGTTTATACCTTTGTCGATACATGGGCTATCTAACATTGAAAGATTTTTCCAAATCGGACCAGTAGTTCCTGAGATTAGCGCGTTCAAATAAGCCCTTTCAAATAATTCCCCCCGTTTTTTCCACATTTTCCTCTATTTCTTCGCTCCTATTAGTCTTAGCGTGATTAAATATAGCCTATAGCCTTCTTCGATAAATGGACTATCTAACACTGAAAGAATTTTTCAAATCGGACCAGTAGTTCTTGAGATTAGCGCGTTCAAACAAACAAACAAACAAACAAACTAACAAACTCTTCCGCTTTATAATATTAGTATAGATGAAAGCGACTACCGACACTAAACTCGGTGTAAGAACTATAAGAGCCATTAAAAATGAAAAAATAAATAAAATAAAATAGCCTTTATTTAGATAATTATTTTAGAGTAAACAGTAGAGCTACATAAATAGCTTTACATTAAATTTTAAGGCACCCAAAATGAGTCCCAAAAATGAGTAAAGGTCTCCTCCACGTACGAGCCAAGTCACAAGTGCTGGTCGCGTGTTGTGCGCGTCGCGGCGGCGTGCAGGTGGCATAAGCGCCATTATTTCTATTATATTACCAAGCATAAAACAACATAAAATATAAATGTACTATTAAATTCCTCGGTGAAGCAATTATATCAGAACATGATCTGAAACATTGCCTCACTGAAGTTCATCGCGGTTTCGCACACTAATTGGCTATTATCTAAACAACGATCTCAAATGCTATTCCATCAGCCAAGGCAACGAGTTTGAAAGCAATTTTTGCAGATTGATACAAAATAATGATAGCGCTTATGCCAGGTTTATAAGATTATTGGACCGAAGTTCACTCATTACCGCCGTAATTGGCTTATCGTCAAATAATTAACAACATTTACATAAAATCCTAAAACCTGTAAAATTATATTTATTTACCTGGCTTTTTATTACTTTGATATAAATAATCTTATTTATGAAAATCGGAAGTCGTTCAAGCACTACGACGCAAACATATTAAGTACAATATTTATAAAAAAAATAATAAATATCTTACAAAGAATTTAGAATTTATTTACTCTTTACTTAATGGGAAAAATTATATTAAACGTTCCATTTCAAGCACTAAAATGTAAAAACTAAAAACCAAAATCAATATGAGTACAAAAGACTTCAACGCGTTTGCTGCTCAAAAGTCAAATAGATTGCGCTAAGAATATTATTGAGAAGTAAAAATTTTTCACCTCTAACAAAAACAGAGGGGTGTTTGAAGTTTTACGTGGCTGCCACTCTACCTGTATATTATGTGTGTCGGTCTGTGGGATCATAGAATTCTAACGGATGGGCTGAATTTGGTCTAGCTTCTGGTGTTTGAAAGCTGACAAGATCGATATTGTTACGAGGGCGGCACTGAAAATTTCGGGAATCAAGGAGGTGACACAACTACACTATTTAAAAATGTGTTCATTGCTTTTCGAAGTATTCTCCGCGAAATTTGACACATTTTTCCATACGATGGAACCAATCATTGAAGCAACCATTCCATTTCTTCAGGTGATGGAAATCTCTGACCACGCAATTTATTATTTTAGGGAAAGTATAGAAATCATTAGGGCTTAAGTCGGGGCTGTACGGCGGATGGTCTAATAATTCTATGTTTTCTTGCTCTAAAAACTCTTTTGTTCTGTGCGCGGTCTGAGAACTCGCATTGTCGTGATGGAGGATGATGCGGCGGTTGCAGTTCTCTTTACGGAGTTCAGAAACGACCTGTGGCAAACAAATGCTAGCATACCATTCTGCATTAACCGTTGTCCCTCAAGTGGAACAGTCGCAATATGGCCGGTTTTGGAGACAAACGTGGCCACCATTTTTTTGCAACACTCCGTGAACGAACAATTTTTGTTGGCTTTAACTCATTTTCGAACACACAAACTCGTGACTGGTTTTTAGTTTCGGGTTCGTACGCGTATATCCAGGATTCGTCACCTGATACGATGTTGTATACAGCATTTGAGGATCCTGCGTGGAATCTTTCGAGAGTTCTGACGCACCAAGTAACGCGAGCCGCTTTTTGCTCTTCACAGAGCAAATGCGGTATCCATCGGGAAAACAACTTTTTTAAACCTAATTGTTCATGCAATATTATTTGTATTTCACTCATGCCAATGTCTAAAGTTGCCTAAATTTCGCGGTATGTCACATGTCGATCTTCCTCAGCTTACGCACAGCATCAACGTTTTCTTGGGTGACCGCAGTTTTTGGACGACTTTGACGGGGATCATCACTGAGCCTGACACGTCCACGTTGAAATTCAGCAAACCAGCGATAAATTGTGGTTTTGGATGGGGCTTTATCACCAAATGCAGAAATCATCCGATCAACACACTGTTTTTGTGTTAAACCACTTCGAAAGTCATAACAAATCATTGCTCAAGAATTTTCTCGAGTCAATTCCATTTTCTCAACGACTAAACAAGTTTGACAAGACCTTGTGACAAGACCGAGAATCTTTTTTTAAATAAATAAATGGTATTCGATTTTTAAAACCAAGGAGTTCAATTAAAAAGTTCATACTCAAAAGCAAGCTGTATAACATTGGCATAAGAGGTAATCTTTTCCGTTGGTTCTGCTCATACTTAGAAAATCGGTCACAAGCAGTAGTCATCAATAATTACATTTCCAGTTGGGTTCTCATCCCTAGTGGTGTTCCCCAGGGATCACTACTGGGACCCCTCCTGTTCATAATTTTTATTAATGATATTGACTCATGCTTTCACTACTCCCGATATCTTTATTTTGCTGATGACATGAAAATTTTTCTACCAATCTCATCGCTCACCGATACCGAGAAACTTAAAGCTGACCTGAGAAGACTAGATTCCTACTGTGTTTCCAATAATTTAGACCTGAATCCCTCTAAATGTTCCATTACTACATTTTCCAGGAAAAAGAACCCAGTCCTTGCTACATATCTTCTGAAAGGTCAAGTAATACCAAGATGTCATGTCGTGCGTGACCTTGGTGTCTATCACGATGAAAAACTAATGTTTGATGAACATATAGATAAAATCATTGCGAAGGCCTCAAAAGCCCTAGGCTTCATTATGAGGGTAAGTACTTCCTTCAAATTAGCAAAAACGTTAAAAATACTTTACTGTACCTTCGTTAGAAGTCATTTAGATTATTGTTCGCAAGTGTGGAATCCTTGCTATAATAAGTACATTGATAGAATCGAAAAAATTCAGAAACGATTCTTGCGATTCTTATGTTACCGCCTTAAAATTGTCTACAACTCAGAAAACTACCTTGCCCTCTGCAAACAATTTCACATTTTGCCATTATCTATTCAAAGACAAATCTCAGATTGCACTTTTATTCTAAAAATTATTAATAATGAGGTCGACTGTCCAGACCTTCTCCAAAAAATAAATTTTACTGTACCTTCCAGATCAAGAAGATACAATCCTCCACTTACTTGTGAAACCTGCAGTACTAACTATAGAGGTAACTCATTCCTGGTGCGAGCAAGCAGATCCTTTAATTCTATTTGCAAAGAACTTAATTTAGATCCCTATACTACCAAAAGTACTAAATTTCGATCGGATTATAATAAGAAGTTCTTTAGTAAGTGACTGATATGATTTATATATTATCACAAAATTCATATTTAGTGACGTGTATTTTTGTTTAGATAATAATATAATAAGGTGTAATAGTGATTAAATAAGAAATATATTATATATTAAGATTATGGATATAATGTTGTATCAGTAGAATAATAATGTTGTGTGTGTACTGTAAGGTTCTAACTATGTCATAAATATCTATCTATTAGTGAAAACCTGTTATTGGCTTTCTTCTTATATAGTATTGGTTCTATTTCATTATAATCTTAAGCTGTTGGTTTTCCAAAACAAATAAATAAATAAATAAATAAATAAAAAGATTTTTATATGACAGGAATAGTGGAAGTATTTCATTCCCGATATTTTTAGTGCAGCCTATGTATTAGCTATATTTCATTATCAACAGCTTACTCACAGATGTAAAATAATAAAAAATAATAAAATATGTTAATATCTTTAATATTATTCCAACAACTCATTGTACACATTAAATACTTCGAATAGCCTTCATTCGCTAATATTTTAATTAACTTGACAGTTAGATTGATATTTCACACAGAATTAGGTATAGAAATGCACCATTTCTACAAAAAAAAGTGATAACAATTTTGCGAAGTTGAAACTAAATAAATTATCACAATGTACCAATAGAAAATGAATCATTGGCAAAATATGACGAGCCTACGTTATTTGAACAGGTCAATGTTAGTCGAAGGCTGGGGTTGACATAACCTGACCAAATTACTAGGTCCGCTATTCACCTGTAAAACTAGTTTTATTTAGGTATGTTTTATACAGTGTGTTACATTATACATAAAATACATTTAAAAGGTGTTTATTATATAACAGTCATTTTCATGCTGTGAACTCAAAATAAGCCATAAACTTACCATTAATTTGTATCAATATTATGCAACAATTACTTACAAAAGTCCTAACCTTAATAACAATCTTGATTATTATTCACTGTGCCATATCTGAATTTCGTAGATCTGTGGTTCTACAAACCAATAGCCAATAGCGCTGATATGGCAGTGCGGTGAACTTCAAAAGCACGTTATAGAGCCAGACCAAAACTATTTTACTTTTAATATGCTTTTGTGCCTACGATATAAGGGTCAATATCAAAGAAATAAGGTAAAATAACTCTGAATGCACTATACAATGAATCACGAAAGGTTTTCGCCCGCTCGTGACTAAATATCGTGCATTTGTCTATTTCATTGGGAAGACAGTTGGTCTAAAATATTGCTATATAGAAAGTCAGTTTAACGAGAAGTTGAAAGAAGATGAATATGGCGATTCTCACGAAGTATGCTTATGCGCAAGCGCACATTACTTACTGATATTAATATATTGTAGCAAAACCATTTTAATACGACCTCTGTGGCGCAACTGGTTGAGTGTGTGGCAGCTCAAGCCGGGGATCGCGGGTTCGAATCCCACCGACGGAACAAAAAGTTTTCAATGTTCCCGGGTCTGGATGTGTATTAAAATATATGTGTATTATATAATAAAAATCTTAATTATTTATTATTATATTGTCTTTGTAGGCGACCAGTCATACTTGCTATACTTTGTAAACGTCTTTGTAATACAGTTCTTGAAGTCTTTTATTTTAACGGAAATGGAATATACAGGGTGTAACAAAACAAAGTGATACTACTTCAGGGTTATCACTTATCACCATGTTACTTACTTTAGAGTTCACTGTGAAAGTAGCAGCGCTGAAAGAGTTTTTGTCTTTTGTATGGGCGCACCAGTTTCATAAATTTGTCCGTGCAAAGGTTAAAAAAAGTTGCTCTTTCAGCGCTGCTACTTTCACAGCGAACTCTATACTGGGACTCATACACCCTAAAGTATTCTCACGTAGTTTTGTTACACTCTGTATAATGAAAACGATTTGTGATGCATATGCGTACCATACATGACGTGACCATATTTTTTTTGGCAGAGCGGGACAAATACAGGATACCCCCCGTTAACTATTGGATGGATTTGAAAAATTTTTTGAGTGTTAGATAGCTCATTTATTGAGGAAAGTTATATTTTATCACGCCAAGAACAGTTTCTATGTTATTTAGCACTTTAAAAAGTAGACCACGTGAAGGATTATAGGCTATTTTTGTGAGCTCATTTGTCTGTGAAATGTGTGAAGCGCTCGGAACGTGTAGTTATTGATATCAAGCAAAATATGGCCGAATAATCGCGTTTGTTGTATGTATGCGTTACTTCCAGGCATTGCACAGGCATTTCAAACATAAAAAAGCGGGACAATTTCGGCCTCGCGGGGTACAGGCAGCGGGACAGACTGCCTGAAAGCGGGACTGTCCCGCCCAAAGCGGGACGTATGGTCACGTTAACGGTTAACCATACACCATACAAATAAATGCAACGTTGATCAGATTATATTTAGCTGTATCAACACAAAACATAAACCCACAATCAACTCTATAATATTTAGTTAGTACGAATTATACCATTATAATATAATAATAATATCTATGGACGCTTCACACCACGTCAGTCTGACCCCGTGCTAAGTACCCGAAGGACTTGTGTTACGGATACCAGACAACGGAAATATATTAAATACTTTTATACTATACATATATTTGAGATTTTTATTATATGATACACATATTTAATATACATCTATGACCCAGGAACTTTATAAACTTTTTGTTCCGTCGGCGGGACTCGAATCCGCGACCTCCGGCTTGAGCTCAATGCGCCACGGAGGCCGTCAAAACTATATTATATATAATTGGCAAAGTGAAAGTTTGTTCAATTTATTACTATTTATTTCAATTAGACACGGCACAATTTTTATGACAAATCGGACATAAAGATATATTAGTTTCAACAGAGGTAGTATAAAAACTTTGGAGGTGTAGTAAAACAATGACGTAGTCCTTTTGATTGACAATCGAAAGTACTAATAATTAAAGTAATATAATTTCTATTACTTTTAATTGTTAGTACGCAATTATGAAAAGAAAGTTTCATGACGTGACCCTTTTGAACCTATTACCTACCATAGGTTCAAAAGGGTCATAAATGAAAATTTATTGATAGGTAATAGTACCTATCAATAAATTTTCATTTATTAGTAGACTTAAATGAAAAATAAATAATTTAACTCTTCCATTACGTTTAGAGCTAATAATTATTAATGTGACGGCTCAAGTTATTAAAAGCTACAATTTAATTTTCAACTTTCTTTGATTACTCATAAAATAACGTCCATTTCCTTTCTTAGTAATCGTATCCAAGCACTATATTTTTCCACCAACACTAATATTCTAAAGCGTCGTCTAGTCATGTTTTTCTAATACTAATATTATAAATACATGACTAGACGACGCCCGCAGGCCGCAACTCCGTTGCGTTCGCACGTTTATCAGGTGGAAACCGTACATTTTTCCGGGATCAAAGTATTCTATATCCTTTCCCGGGACTCCAAGTATCCTCTATACCAAATTTCAGCAAAATCGGTTCAGCGGTTTGGGCGTGAAGAGGTAACAGACAAACAGACAGACACACTTTCGCATCTACAATGTTAGTATGGATACGTAAATTTAATTGTATGAAATCGCTCGTCATAATAACCGTTTGCATGAAGTACGGAATGGATGCGTGCGCGCATGTTCTTGACCGCATACACAATGGCTCGCGTGTGTGGGAATACCTCTTTGTTGTAACTATTAGGATGCGCTAATGAGTATGTTTCATACTCATAGATAACAAGATATTTGAGTAAAGAATTTGCGTGTTGTTGCAAATATTGCGTGGGAAAAAGAGGAAGAGAGGAAATAGAGTTAAATAAAAGGGCTTTTTAGATGTTACGATTCTATATTTAGTCGTGGGTTTAATAATATCATGTTATGACTAAAAATATACGGGATGAAAAACGAAGAAAAGAGTTAAAATTAAGACTGGCTAAGTGTTGATGATATATAAAATATTATAATACGTATTCTGAAGGTAAAGAATAATTGTATTGTTTTATCCTGGGAAGGTAAAAATTCGAGAATAAATGCAAATTTTTGCGGAAATGAGTTTTTGGTAAATTATGTCCATTTAATCAAAATTATAAATTGATGTATCGAAAAATATTTTAACTGGAATTTATATATGCAAGAGCCTGAGTAGTATAATATTATTATCACATTAATATTTTTTTTTGCATAAAGACCTTGCTGGTCCTTGCTAAGTTTCATTTTTACGCGTCTAGGGACGCGTGATGACAACTGCACCTCTAATTTTATTGCCGTTAAATAATATTTATTCAAAAATGTATGATTCAGATTAGGGTCAGTCATAAATATTCCCAACAACATCAATAACTATTATGAGTTACCCACATTTCAACCATAACCAATGGAGTCATACAGAATCTTTACACTGCCATTTATCTATCAAATTGACCACTTATTCATAGACCACAAACAGTTACACGTCAAATATCGCGGTCCATAATTAAGTCGGAAAGTCATCACTCATCCGATAATAATACATCCTACAATCGTTCTTACACTGCACGATGCGACTTATCGCACGTGCTTAAACCTGTTAATTTTATTTTATACTGAGTCTGGATAGAAGAAAACTAAATTATGGCATTTATTACACAAATTGATAATTTTAGTGCCTTCTAAAATAGTATATAACAATAACAATATTATGTAGTTTATTAATAACGTCGTTAACTGTTGATTTTACTGTGGGATATTTTAAAATTTTGTCTCCAATTATACCTATATTTTATTTAACCAACATCATAATTTATTTTAATAAAATACTTCCTAGTCTTCTACCTACAAATATCGTTACCACTGCGACAGATGATAATCGTATCGTACTTTGTAAGTGGATCTAACAGTATTCTGACATTATTTCAATACCTAATACCTCGTGTACTCTAAGTACCGGTATTATTGAAGGATCCGATTTATGTATAGCGGTAAACAAAACGAGGTTAATCCGTCCAAATATTTATAATTTATTGTCACTACAGTTTGAACCGTGTTTAATGAAAAAGTAATAAATGAGTTCCAAATAAAAATTCAATTTCGACCATTTGAAAAATTAATTGTAATTAAATTGAAAGTCATAATTTTAACATTCCTGCTGACTAATATTGGTATGATAAATGGATGTTATTAGTTTATACACCCTCGTGAATACGATATTTAAAGCGTTTGTTTTTTGTAAGTCTTATCTTCCTCAGGTATTTGTTTCCTTTCCGGAGCTTTTTTTGAAAAGTTGGATTATTATTGGCATTGGATAATAATATTGTTAAAGAATTAAATTAGAGCGCATATCTCCATTTCCTCTTTCTAATACTTAAATAAAATTATTATAATAGAGGCCCTTGATATTTTAAGTTGTCTTTTATTGAAGAAGACCACTAGCGATGCGTGCAAACGGCTCGAGTCTCGACCAATTTTAATGAAATTATATGCAAATGTAGAGTGTACCTACCTACTCCACAATCTGTAATGTATTACGACAACATAGGCTAAATTTGATCAAGCGAAAATGAATAGTTTCATCATTATATTTTGCACATACAAAATAGCGATCAACATCTAATTGAATCACTGCAAAAATTTCATTTAGTATCAATGTTTTCTTTCTTCGAGTATTGAGTGGTTAGCGGGTTTATGCAACGTTGAGCGTCAGGTCAAACAATGATTCAGTCACACTGTTCCGACCGTTGACACCAGGTTTGTTGCACCCCAGTGTGAACTCGCCTTTGCCCCACATTGAAAAAGAAAAAATATGCACAAATCAAGTTTGCTTATGCGAAGTCATCGGTTTGTGGTTTCTCTTGACAGCCAAAGAGTTTGATTTTCTGATGTTGCTGAAATTAGGTAGGTAGGTATGGAGATACTTTGAGTCCCGGGAAAGGACATAGGAATTAGGATACTCTTTATTCCGAAAAAAATTACGGTTCTTTCGCGATAAACTAATTTTGGCGCAGCGGAGTTGCGGGTATTATTTAGTTCTTTATGTTTATGAGCATAGAAAAGGGTTTAGGTACTAAGGTAAGGAGTCCCTGTACCATTGGTACATTATCGTTGAAGGAGTAAATACTGTAGTAAAAACACAGAATACTGTATCACTGAACGCTCTAGTCTCGGCGGTGGCTCGGTAAGAAGTGGACGACAGCTCTGACGTCTGGCGGCCATATTCTCCAAGCCCCCACTCATAGGTAGTGCGGCCATCTTTATTTATCAATACACTACAGTCCCTCACTACCGGGCCCTGGAAAAGTGGGGTGTAATACGGGCTTTACCACATACAAAATGATACTTGAACGAAATTGATAAGAGCGAGTGTATTTTAAGCAGATCTTTTTGCGCTTACAATATAACAGCGCATCCTTTCTTCACGCGAAAAAAGCTTTGTAAGTTGTAACTTGTAATACATTACATTACTATAAAAATCTACATTACAGAGACACTCTGCATTGTCATATTTAACCTATGGCCTCTGACACTCACGGTAAGCTAAAATGATTCTCACGAAGCACGAACAATCTGTGTAACGCAGCCATTATATAAAATTAAATTCGGAATTCATAAATGTAAATAACAAGCATCTAATCACAGCGTTCGCAGTATCTTATGCCAACTCCGGAAGAATTATTGCATAAACAATACGTAATTACATCAAGTATCAAGATCTTTTAAAGGTTATTCTCAGGTGTGTCATAAAGTCGAGTTTAAAAACGTTGAATTGTTTTATTAAAATTAAGAATATTATAAAGGCCCTTTTACACACTTTGAGCATATTTATTTAGAAGAGTGAACTAATTCGTTGCCGTTGTAAAGAAATAATACTCGTATGTGATACTTTTGGACTATTGTCTGAAAACTGAAATACTTAAATAAATTTTGAATTTTTGAATTTTTGAATTTTTCAAGTGTAGAAGTGAAGATAGTAAGTTTATTTAAAAAGATGAATGTAGTTTTACGTTTATTTTAATTATCACATTGGAGTTACGTAATGTTACTTAATTTTTTAATAAAATAATAATGTATGCAGATGAGCAAACAAGCTTGAAATCCTCAGAATTCAATTTAGTAACAATTACAAACAATAATGTTAAAAGCGTAATTTATAAATAGTTTTCGACACTTCTATAAAAATCTTAAATGGCCATATTTATATTGTAAATTGAAAATTCTAATATGGCGTTACGAAAAAATTGTAATTAGTCGTCGCCACGTTGTGTCGCAACGTATTGTCACGACGCCGCGCCGCGCCACGTTTACTCAGCCGCAGGCTTATTAAGCTATATTCCCTTAAAACCAGCCATTAGATGTCGAAATCAAACTTTAATTCTTTGTAATTTAATAAAGCTTAAAATCTTATATTTACATGTAATTAACATTAATGTTACAATGGTTTACGCTACGTTTAGGACTTCAGTAGATATAGCCTGAAAAAGTGAACTTTTTTTTAAAGAAGGCAGGTCGCTGTAGCCTTGACGTCACTGCGACCCATGAGGATCAATAATTTTGACTCCTTCGCACTAGAGTATCAGCCCCAACCCAATACTGCTCATAAATTGTACGATATGGTTGGTGTTGGTGCCACGAATTTCCTCTGTGGATTTAAATAGGAGTATTCGTGGCGAACAAGGTGCTCCTGCTCTGTAGTAGAGCAGGACAGTCGAGGAGAAGGTGAATAGGTGTTTCATCCTCCTCACAGAATCTGCAAGTCGTTATGCTACAAATGCCCATTTGTCTGTTTAGGTGTTTGTTGAGCTTGCAGTGCCCAGTTAGACTTCTGGTAAGAATTCTTAATTGGTTCCTACCCAAGGTGAGCACTAATTCTGATAGTTTCTTGTTGAAGCCAGGAATTAGTGTCTTGGAGTGTTCAAGGCCAGGGGTTTCAGCCCATTGCTTCCTGCTTAGTCTATGACCAGATTCCTTGAGCACTTGCTTTGTGGTACTGGGAGGTATACCACAGACTGGTTCTGGGCCATATCTAAGACTCTCAGCCCCAAAGCCTAGCCAGTTCGTCAGCGGTTTCATTGCTGGGGACGTTACTGTGGCCCATAGTAGGCGGATGTTGTTGTTCCTTCCCAGCATATTTAACGTCTCAATGCATTTCAGAACCAATTTGGACGAGACTTCTGCGGCAGTCAGTGCTTTAAGTGCAGCTTGACTATCGGAGAAGATAAAAACGTTTTTATTAACTAGGGCCATCTTCAGGCTTTCTAGTGTACCACCGAGGATATAGCGAAGACAAAATGAATTTATTAATTGTTGTTATAAATAGAAAAGCTACGAATGTTATATTTTAGTGGACCTATCGACTAAATTATAATTTAGTTAAATTGTTGTGTAGTTGTAAAATGAATTAAATAGAATAATTATGAACGTATGACTTATGAGTACTTTATCAAATAATCACTAAAAATATTATTATTTATTACAGTTCACCATTAAAACACATTTGCACATTTTGATTAATACCCATCCTTTCCATACTAATATTATAAATGCGACAGTGTATCTGTCTGTCTGTCTGTTACCCCTTCACGCCCAAACCGCTGAACCTTTTGCTGAAATTTGGTATAGAGATACTTTGAGTCCCGGGAAATGATATAGGATACTTTTTTACACGTAAAAATGGTCGGTTCCCGCGGGGGAAACGAATTTTGGCGCAATGGATTTACGGGCGTCACTTAGTGTTATTAAATCTCTAATATTGTGTTCTCGTAACTCGTAGCGTAGTTCCGCACATCGCAATAGAAATTAATGTAAATTTTAAAAGCCAATTAATAACACATTCATATTATGAACATTGATTGTGCATGGTCTGATTCATATGTTTATATTAAAAGCCATCCCACCAAAACATGAAATGTAAAAGGAGCCAAGCAAAGTATTGCATAGCTATTCAATACTTCTGTCGTAAAAAGTTTTCAGATCACATTCAAGCCAAACCTTTAACTTATTTTGTAATTTAAATCAACATTCAGTAAATGTATCAATAGATTTCTTTATTTTATAATTATTATAGTAGCTTGGCAATGAGCACTAGAGAAATAATCAGCTACTAATTGGATTTATTGGGTACCATCAGCCACATGCGTCGTTACATTAAAACACTTTACGCTTGCCGTCTGTGTAAGTATGAACTCCTCCCAATATGCAGTTTTATATTTGTTTCTATTGTTACTATACTATATTGTTGTAACTGACCGAAATTTTAAATCCCTAGCTTTGTTAACATCGAAGATAAAGGGGGTGTGAAATAGCCGCGAACCGCTTCGAGAAAAGTATGGTATGGCCGTGCCTTTGCTAAAAAGCTTGGCTGGGGCACTGCCGTGCCCCCAGATTAAAAATGCAGATTTCGTGAAAGGAGAAGCTCAGAACTATTACGTAAGTAATTGCTCTATTTTATAAATTATTCTTAACCTATAGGCAACGAATTTTTAGATACTAACACCAGAAGAATGGAACTAGCCGTCAATAATAATAATATTATACTTGTCCGTATTTTAAACAAAAATAACTATCCTAATTCCTAAGACATGATAATTTACTTTTTTTTCTATTGTTAGCTGTTGTCATATTATGTTCCAAAAATTTCGGGTATAAATAATTCAGAAAACGTCTTACAGTTTTATATTTAGGTGTTACTTGCCCTTGATATTTATCCTAATTCATCAATAATGTGATTTTAACAGATGCGTCCAATACAACTTACATCCAAAAAATATTTTCGAAAAAGGTCTAAACCGGTAAAGGTACATTTTTGACAGTGCAGTGCCCTTTTCCTTCTGTTGACAATTTCCATGAGACCAATGACCAATATGACGAATGTTTTCATTCACACCAAACAGAATTTGTGCGTACAGATATTATATTGAGTGCTTTTGCGCGTTGTATTTTTTTGGCAATCTCTTTTGGCAATCCAGCTGGAATCATATATATTTTATCGGAAATGATAAATTAGTATGTCCCCTTCTTCCTAGTTCTCTCTGTATATGTATATGTTATCAAATATCACAACAAGCTAGAACAACAATAATAATTTGTGTTATTCATAAGTGTGCACATCGCAGGCAAGCACAATCTAACTTCATTACTTTGCAACAAAGACCAATGAAACTGTACAAATTATATAATTACTCAGTATCATAATAATAGGGCATCAAATCAAACAAAAGTAACGGAAGTGACTGAAATAGGTGAAGACACTGTGTGAAGATTATGTAAGGGAACGAAAGTGCGATCTTCGTAGATATATATCTGTTGCGGTACAAAAGGTGAACTAGTTTACCGATACGCTTTTGTGCTGAGCTGAGTTGGAAAGCGAGAGATATGGCGTTACGTTGAATCAAGGAAAAAGGAAAAATTCTTAGGGCCTGTTTCACCGCTTCCTGATAAGGTGCCCGATTTTCCATACACTATGTGTCAACTTAAGTGGTGGATAGCCTTATCAGGAAGCGGTGAAACAGGCCCTAAGTATGAATGTCACCCTGATGACAAGTTGTTTTGCTCACGCGTGAGAGGTTGCGATCGAAATATGAGAATCGCACTCGGGGCTTAGCTTGGGGACAGAGCATTGCGCTGGGATAACAGCGGAAGTTGTTTGATAGAGTTCCGTGGCTCTCCTATCTGCGGAAGTCTGTCAGTCGCAGAGGGAGCTAAAGTCGCGTATTACGAATTACGGTTCGATTCATCATAAATTCATAATCATGCAGCATGAGAATCGAACGGAGTATGAAGAACTAGAGCGAGACTCATTATCAATGGTCATAAAAATTTTCAGGATCTAAAGGATCTACACTCTACATGTTTAAGGATCTAAGGATCTTAAAATCACTAATGAAATATATAGCAAACTCCAAAGGAATATTAATTTGTGGTAAGAAAGCTTTCAGTGTTAACTTTTAAACTTGATCTTTGACTTTAGATCTTTCATGTTTGCATAAGTTATTACAACTCTGTATTTAAACTAAACTGGTAAGTTCTAGTCATCATAGCATATCTACGCTTCTTCTTTAATCTATGGTCGGTACATAATGGATTTGGAATACAAATTGTGATTTTTGCTTTCTATTTATTTTGTATGTAATAGAACTTTGTCAACACGCTAACTGTGATACAATTAGTGATGTTATGTAAAGAATAAAGATCTATTATTATGATATAATATTGAATAAGACTTCATAATGATTATTGGTTCACTTTTACTTAAGAAAAATATTGCAGCCATAATAGCCATAGCTTAACGAGTGAAAAAAAATGTTAATTGTTATGTATCTCTCGTGTGTAGATTTTTCAGTCAAATATCACAATTTTTTGTCAGAGAAATCTTCCTAATATTTTTAAGGATTTGAAACGATAAAATTAATTACATTAAAATGTTAATCGTTTTTGACCATGTTCCTTCAGTTGTAGCTATTCGATGGGTGATAAGGCCTATTCCAAAAAGGTTTGAAGCATTTAGTTTACGGAATGCAGGTACGGTTGCAGACAAACATAATTTATTATATTCCGTCCTTATTATGATGATAATGTCCAAAAGTGATACCGTGGGTTTGCTTACAAACCCTACCTGCAATTTGGTCTCCATGTGGCTGCATCAGGTCATACTGATGTCACACAGGGTATTTTAGTACCTGCAATAAAGAAATTAGATTTTACGAAAAAGTCAGGAAAACTAAATCAAAAGTAAAGTATTTCTAATACAAACATTGATATATTTTCATACTAATTATGATTTATGTTTATAAAATGGCCGTTGGTCAAGTTGTTTTCTATTATTAAGTTAAATATAAAAATATCTGGTTTGACATAATCCATGTACGGAACCTTTTAGAATTTAGACCCTTTGCGCTATAAAAGGAGATGACAAGAGCTAAGGTACTTTCTCTTTTGTCCTACGGTCCTAGGTTCACTGTGAAAGTTCGGATCGTATAAGGAATCGAACATAAATCGAACCTTACAATTACATGTCATGCCTACTTCAAAAAAAAAAATTAAGCCAAGATCCAAGTCACTTGGACCAAGTGTGTGTAAACTGGGCTTTTAACCACATTTCTTTAATTTCACTGTTCAAGTTTGATATCATAAATGATAAGGCTTCTTAAAATGTCGATTAACTCACAGCTTTGTTCAACAGGGAAAGAAAACTATTGGAGTCACTTCTAAATGCACGCCATTTTAAGTCATTCGCAGTAATCCTTTCTAAAATAATGACCTAATGTTTATGTCGCAGTCATCTGGTTCAATCTGCGATTCGATTGAATGACTAGCGCATTCATTGAATGACACCATTCAATTGAATGACTAAAGTACAACTCGTCAAGACGTTGACTGTAACATTTAACGTCTTGACTCTTGACTAAAAGTATTATAGCGAAGTCATTAAATGGGATGCTATATTTTTTTTCAAGTAGCCGTTGACGGGGTAGTTATAGGTAAATCTACGCTTTCATATTATTTTATTAGTTATTACAAATAAAGTACTTTACCTTCAGGCCCCGCGCGAGCACCGGTGATCGCGACAACAATAGAATACAATAGCAATACCTGGAAATTCCGACTGAAGTAATAATTTGTTATACAATTTGAAAATAATTATATCTACCGACCCTTACTTGTTAAGGTTGTTTTAATAAATATCTTTATTGTCTTACAGTTTATTTTCATTTAACCACATGTACCTTGCTACAGCTGCTTGGGCATAATTTGAGTATTATCATAGTAACATCAAATTGTTTCAAAATATCTTAGATCTTTATATACTCCAATCTAACAACTGCGACATTTACATTACGATTACTCGATCGCTATTCACATGTCGAATGGGAAATTCGTATACGCGGAATACTGATGCGAATGCGACGTCTCGTTCCGATTACGCCACACGACATCATTCCGTGTCCAATACACATTAAATATTCCAAGTTTCACTTTCGTTGAGCTATTATCGTGCGGGCTTTTTGTGTGATAAGTGTGTAATTGAGAAACGCCTATGGTTTGGAGTGCGCTCATGGGTTCGATTCTCGCTAAATGTTGTTTCCAAGCTTAGCAAGGAGGATGCAGACTGGTTTTCTGACAGAGATAATTCCTTGCTTCAAAAGGGATTAGACTATATTATAATTCCTTTTGAAGGATCATCAGAGCTAGTGTTATCCATACTTGAAGGTTACGAAAGTAAAGGAGAGGAAGAGGGGTATTATTCTTGGTTGTTGTGGTCGTACTTGGGCACAATAATACCCAAGCACCCAGCGCAGCTAGCAAGCTGTATTTAAGAGTCCATATACGAAATTTTGCCGATGAATACGAAATTGCAAAGGTTCGCTACTGAGAAGTATTATTAGGTTTTTTTCCTTACTAATATGGGGAAAAAACCTAATAATATTTCTTAGGTTTTTTTTCTTAGGTTTCTTTAATATTAATTAATATATATATTTTTAAGTCTAAACTTAAAAAATATATATATTAATTATTAGATTTAAAATATAATATATTTAAGCACGGAAAGCCGAGTCGAACCTTGCGGCGAGTAAAATAATGTGAGAATTAGGTTGTTTTGAGTCGTGTTTTTAGCACAATTTGTTTTTTTTCTTTTTTCTCGAATTGGATAGAATTTTATCTATAGATTATTTCTGTCGTTTTCTTTTTATGAATTACAACTCCAAGTTGCCGAAATTAACAGCAATTCTTTGCCCATTTTCTCTAAAATTTTGCCGAGTTACATATTTTTTTACTCAACTATTTCATATTAAAGTGGTAAAAAATCATTCCAACATTTTATAGACGACTTTCTCAACAGTACATTGGATTTTTTTCATACCGTTAAGACGTCAATACAATCCATACCTAAACAGGTGATATTCTAAACCTTTTACAGCAAAAATCACAAAACTGTCGCGGGTTTGAGTTGGATTATTTAAAAATACTTAAAATAAACTAGCTCCAACATTAGATTATAATTGAAATGATCTTTCATGTTGTGCATTAAAACTCATAGAAATACTGTATTTTAACTGTTTTATCACGTCTGTTAAATCAGCGAAATCGGCAAAGGCGAATTCTCAAAGGTGGTACCAATTTGTCGCATGCTTCAAAATGAAAGTATAATAGTAATTATTTTTCGAATTTTTAATGTAATTTCACGCCAGGAATCAAATATTTGAACCGTGAATATAAATTAAAGAATAAAAATTACTTAACATGATTTCCTCCATGTTTGGTTAGTGATGTAGTGCATTATTAGAAACATAATATCAAAGAATCGATATTGTAACAATATCGATTCATTCAACGTTGTTAAGTTATAAATATTACTTGCTTTAATAACAGTATATGATAATATTATTACATAATATTTAGCAGAACTTGTTTCTATTTGTAAATAAGCTTGTTTATATTTTGTGAACTTTTTCTGCGTAATATATTTGATTTGCAGATAATATGGCGAGTCGTGGTGCCGTCTGGATGACCTGGCGAGACAGATATTGTATCAACTACCCATGTAATGTGTAATCAAAATCAATCGTGGATAATCCTACTCAAGTAAACAGACCATAATTTATATAATTCTGAATATGTAAAGTATATTAGTCTAAGAAGTAAGTAGGCACCTTCTATGTGCTTCGTGACAAATGGTTTTCTAAGAATTGTAAAGAAATACATCTCTATCATTTCAAAGAAATATTTTAAACTACACCTGAAAATATAACATTACAAAAAACATTAAAAGCTTAGAGTATAGACTTAAGTCTTTGATTTCACGATTACTATTTAGACATTAGAGTATTATAGATGCTATTTCTATTACAAACTGCTGTATTACAAACACTACTTATTTAATTTATTGTTCTATTACAGCTGACTTCAGATCATGTACTCTGTACAGAGTGTTTGACACTCCTTGAAGACAGAGTTAATACAACCAGTGTAGGAAGTTTGTCTTTACCTGCTTTTGGTTATAGAAGAGTATGTTTTACATTTGGCCTATCTATTGTGCATGTTAGAAGAACATATCCTTTGCGACAAGATCGGCAAGAGAGAAACAATATAATTAGACTAGTACCGGTGCATTTGGTAATAGTTTATGTTTATATTTAATTATATCTTATTAATATTCTTCATTTTCAATCTCCAACATTTGATACTGCTGGTAGTGCTTTTAGGCTTCGTTCAAACCTAAGCGACCAAGCAACTGCGAAGCGGGAGCGTCAAGTTACGTGAAGTTGTCAAATGTGTGTTTTGTATTGACGCTCCCTCTTTGCAGTCGCTTGGTCACGTAGGTTTGAACGAAGCATTATTATTGTGTCCTAATAAACATGGATTCACAAATAATTTCATACATTATTATTATTTGTTGTCCCAATTATTTGTAAGATTTAACAATACAATGAATATATTACTATATTACATATCACTTTTTAGATCTCAAGATAAGAAAGAGTTTGTGGTGCTTGCTGGAGGTCAGCTCAAAGAGAAGTGCGACGTCATAATGAACAAGACTCCAATCGCTCTGGACTAAGAGGTATTTTGACAGATGCTGGATCAAGTGCAGATCTCAATATACCTCAGCCGCCTCCACTCCCTCAATTAAACTATCATACTCCTCAAATCACGACAAGCTCAAAAATTAACTCTTCAACACAACACAACAATTAGGTTTATTATGTACAACTAATTACTGTATATTTGTTAATTGTTTTGAAACTGAACGTTTACTGGTACCTTTACATATAAAAGGAACAGTTATTAGTTACTTAATTATGAATTCTATGTTCCACCAGCAGCATGTATCTGTCGTCATCATCTAAATCATGGCCGGTGGAACGAATTAACTTCCCAGCTTTTTTTTTGAGGAGTATGATGAATGATTTAAGCCAGTGTTTCCCAACCTTTTTCTGCCACGGACAGTAAAAACAGTAAAAATCGGATTATGTATGGTCCAGAGGTGACACCGCGGACTCCCATATATATATTTGCGGACCCCCAGGGGTCCGCGGACCACAGGTTGGGAAACGCTAATTTAAGCATAAGTATTATGTATTTTTCTTTTATGTAAATAAAAATAAATCTGATTTAAATCTTTGTGTGATCGTGTTTACATTTTGAAAAATATAAATTACTGAATTATGTGTATTTATCCATACACTATACTTAATAGGCTTCATTTACATGTAATATTATTTTATTGAATAATAATTTTTTTTAACAATAATAATTCTAAGGAATTAAGCCTTTTGTGTTTCTGCCTATTTGTTTCTTTTCTTTAGAACTATGTGGTCTTTTTCAAATATATCCCACATTATGCTGCTATACTGCAAAATGTGAATTATTACTGAATTAGGTTTATTATGTATTAATTCATACACTATTAAAGATTATTTTTATAAATAAGATATTATAAATATAAGATAGAAGAAGAGATTATAAATATAAGATATTGATTAATTATTATTGTTCTTAGAATTATTATGAAGCCCTTTGTTGTGATTTTGTTTCTTAATACAGCTGTCTTTTTTATTCAAGTATTATCCCTTAAAACACGCACTGCAATATGTGACCACTGAATTACATAGTACTGTTCATGTAAATGGGTTGTTTTTAAAACATAATATTAGTTTACTTCTACATACTTTAATTCTCATTTTTGATTTACAATTATGTAAGTAACTATTACCTTTTTTAAAATTGTATTAGATTATGTTTATTGACATTGTAATGTTTCTTACATAGCTGTAAGCCATTGTAATTTTCAATTTTTTTAGTAAAAGATGGCCCCGCTGCGAGTTTCTTACGACGCCGGTTCTTCTCGCCGGGTTAGTTCCCGAACCGGTGGTAGGCACCGTGGATTCCACGTTCTTCTTTTATGAATAAAAATATATTGTATTAATTTGTTTTTATTTAATGATAAATACATCATACAACATACTCCAACTCTCGAATCATAACTTTTGATTAACTGCACCAAATTGTATGATGTATTTGTTAGGGACATATTATTCTAGACATATCATTTATATTGGATCCTAGATCATTGAGTCATTTATATTGGATGATGACATATGATTCATTTCTTCCTTGATTTATATTGGATCATATAATATAATTATGATCATATAAATGATGAATATAAATGATAATCTAATATGCCCCATATAATATGCTTATGAATGTTTGGATAAAATAAAATACATTCTCTTTGTTTTATTTTTTACTCCAGTTAACAGCATCATCATAGGTAAGTGTCCATTGTGAAAATTATTGTGGGTAACGGTAACCATGAGCTGGTAACGAGCATTAGGTTAGTAAATACCTACGCTTTAATTAGAAATTATTACTAATTTAAGCGCCCTACTCTGTTTTTAGAGCAATAACGTTCGCACGTGTATGACATGTCAATGAAAAAGGTGCTTTGAAGATTTTGAGGTTATATTAGATTTTATCAAATTACTCCGAAACCACAGTTTTATTTACAAAGAAATTTTTATAGGAGCTAATATGATAATTATAGACTGTAAAAAACTAAGTTTGGTCGTGAAGCAAAATGGTACAGAGTTCCATAGAGTTTTGGGCATTATCCTTTCGTATACGGACCCTTAATAATGATTCTTATTATAATTTTAAAAAATACGTGTATGTTTTATTATTATGAGATTTGCATGAATTTTTGTAACTAATCATACTTGATTGCAATACGTGACAAAAAGACAAACAAAATATTGTATAACCCTCAGTATAACCGATACATGGTTCTGTTAGATAAACGGAAAATGATTATGTATTAGTATCGATGTCACTCGGATTCCGAACCGGTATCGATTCTATGGAATAATCGGTTGCAACACGTTTTGGGGTCATCGTTCGAATTTTAAAGTTTTATTAATCGCACGTAATTACACAAGAACCGAGAAGATTTATGACGAATCACGAAATGTGTGCAAAAAATGTTAATGTTATGCAAACATGTGCTTCACTTTTTATCGGATTCGAGATAAACTAGATAGGCGGGTATTCAAATTAATTTTCAACAGATTATCTGTCTGTAATAAAATTTATTGCTAGATAAAAAAGACGGTATATTAAAGTAGAAGCTACTGTCTATTCGGTAATTTCTACAGCTTAAGATTTCTAAGTACGGCGTTATAATAATATTATATAGTACAGTATTACACTATAATATCTAGACATGCGGCAACGTGTCAAAGTCAAGTTCAATATAATATTTAGGTACCTATACGGAAGCAATAACTAATCAAATCATTTATTCACAGAATTTTTCTAGTGAACTTCAGCTTGACCTAGCATATTACCATCTCACTCGGTCATTCGATCTTCGGCAATGCAGTCATTACCATATGGGAGGAAAGAGAAAGAAAAGAACTAAAATAACGGATGCTGCTAAAAGTAGGTTAATTTTAAGTTAAGTTAATTTTAAATGTCGAAACTCATGTCAAACTTAGAACCTTCTTTTTTAAAGTAAAAAAACCATAATTTTCATGGTCCATCAAATATTGAGACAGTGCGGTGAACATATAGGTCGGCGGTGCCAGCCTTGACCCTGTTGCATTGTTCAAATGCCACATCTCGTTGTCTACAATTTGATGCGATAATCGCACGTAAATTGCCTATAATTGTTGAGTCATATATATTGTACATTCTCATAAATTATACCTTTATTTATACTCCATACTCATATTATATAAGTATTTTGTTTTGCGTAAGTAGCAGTGGAAGAGGGTACTTTATTAAGGAAGCGACTAACCTAAAATTGTCGATTTTATAATTCATTTTTATACTTGAAAATAAGCCCCGGATTGTTTCATTTCCTAAACATAGATACTTACAACATTATATTTTCAAGAATTTGATCTGAGCAAAAACACGATATCTTAAAATTTCCTCGATAGAAAAAATCATAAAGATGCATCAAATTTTCACGAATTTTTCATATATTGCCATAACCGTTTTAACACATTGGATAAAATTCTATCATTGAGAGTTGAGACACTGACCTGGCGGATTTTTTAAATGTTGTAGGTATATTTTTTGAGTTATGAAGAAAAAACTAACTTGGCGATGATTCCGCGTCGTCCTTTTCCACGTCCACCTGGCATATGAAAGACGGGCGTGAGTGTGAAGAGAGAAGGACAATGTTTGATTTTTTTGGATTAGTCGCCCTCTTAAGTCTTACCATTATGTTTAAGAAAAAAAAAAACGATTACTTAAATGAATAAAAAAAAAAAAATTTAGTTCTTTCATTTTACACTAGCGACCCGCCCGGCGTCGCACGGGTATAAAATATATGTATAGCCACATCGGACCAGTAGTTCCTGAGATTCGCGCGTCCAAGTTAGCCCTTTCATATAATTTCCCCCGTTTTTTCACACATTTTCCTCTATTTCTTCGCTCCATTAGTGTTAGCGTGATAAAATATAGCCTTTCCTCGATAAATGGGCTATCTAACACTGAAAGAATTATCAAAATCCGTTGCGTAGTTTTAAAGATTAAAGGGGACAAAGGGACATGAGGGAAAAAAAGCGACTTTGTTTTTAACTGACTTCCAAAAAACGAGGAGGTTATATGTTCGGCTGTGGATATATTTTTTTTAATAATATGTATAGAAGTGAAATAATTATACTTGGCATCTAATTTGGGATCGGAAGTCTTTAAATTAATAATGTATAATAATTGACATGACAATAAATTAATGATTAGGTTTTTTATTTTTTGTAAAGGAAGGCCAGTGTCTCCAGGTGGTCTCCAGTCTCCATGGAAAAAAAAAACATTTAAAAGTTTAGCCAATTTTTATTTTATTATGTTTTTTATCCAATGATTTTATCGTTGAATTAATTGGTGTGAATGACAACCGTAGTCCATAAATGTTTAATGTTTTGTTTAATTTTTATGGTTTTATTTTTATTTGAAAAATTTGCAGCTTCGATCAAATATAAGTTTGCAAAAATACATTGTATGAAAAAAAAAACAATTAAAAGTTTTAAAAAATGTTTTTTTATTATATTTTACGAGTTATAACTTCTAAGTGTTTTTGTGTGTGAAAGTAATAAAAAAGCTATTGGGCGTCTTTCGTCTTTTTTCGACTGAAATACATAAACCTCGCTTAAATTGCACTCAAGGTCTTCGTAAATACCATATTAAATTACAAAATATTGTCGGATTACAAAAGATATGAATGAATTTGAACTTTTATCGCATTTTACAATAGCATCTATGATTGACAGTTCTATGGCGGCGCGGCGAAATGTTATCAGTCCAAGGTCGGCTATTGTATTGCAATTTCCAGCTCCTAATCAGTTCATTGGAAACAAAGTGTAGAGTGGCTTTGAGAGGTAAAATCCGCGATGTAATAATTCAGTAACGTTTTCTCATGAAATGTCAAATCCATACTAATATTAAATATAATATTATAAATGGTATTTCTTTAGTATCCTGCGGCAGCGAGGGGGGGGTTTGGCGAGGGGGGAGGGGAGGGGGGGAGGGGGGTAAACTCCCCCCTAAAGGGGGGAAGCGCGGAAACGCTTAATTTCTGAGATATGATTTTTTTTATTTTGTAGGTTAAAATCACTTGCTACATCATCAACATCAATGGGAGAGGGCTTAACTCACCAGTGAATATTATCTAGTTTAAAAAAAAACACAATGTCACTTAATAATCATTTATTTAATAGGATATACATGATTGATGCTTTCTAACATCATTAAAAAGGGGTCCTTTTTGTTTTTTTCCACCCAGCGCCTCCACATATATTCTACAATTATATCAGCAAAGTTGGCTGGGTGGTTATAATTGTCTTTTTTAAAAAAGCGTTTTACTACCCTCCATTGGGACTCAATCCTCTGAGTATGAGTCCCGTCTAGGGCAACAAATGGGTTATCGGGGTCTGAGTGGTTCACTTTTTTATGAACAAACCCATGTTGCCCCAAACAATCGTACGCTTTCCAAAAGTCGGTGTGTAGTGTGGTGCCTTCAGCAACATGCTTCTTTATTAAAGGCACCAGCACTTCTGCCGACCTTACATTCTCCGGACACACTTCCAATCTTAAATCTTGACTGCCATCTTCTATCAGGCCCAAAACCCAGTGGCCCTCGATACGACGTCCTGAAACAAAGGATATAAATTATAATACATTAAAAATTAGGGTCTACCCTTCTTGAACCTACCTAGCTTCCGCCCTCAGATTCGATTTGGGTGGTTATAAAAAAAAATAAACTTGAACCTACCTAGCTTCCGCCCTCAGATTCGATTTGGGTGGTTATAAAAAAAATAAACTTGAACCTACCTAGCTTCTGCCCTCAGATTCGATCTGGGTGGTTATAAAAAAAATAAACTTGAACCTACCTAGCTTCTGCCATCAGATTCGATCTGGGTGGTTATAAAAAAAATAAACTTGAACCTACCTAGCTTCCGCCCTCAGATTCGATCTGGGTGGTTATAAAAAAAATAAACTTGAACCTACCTAGCTTCCGCCCTCAGATTCGATCTGGGTGGTTATAAAAAAAATAAACTTGAACCTACCTAGCTTCCGCCCTCAGATTCGATCTGGGTGGTTCTACCTAGCTTCTGCCCTCAGATTCGATCTGGGTGGTTATAAAAAAATAAACTTGAACCTACCTAGCTTCCGCCCTCAGATTCGATCTGGGTGGTTATAAAAAAAAATAAACTTGAACCTACCTAGCTTCCGCCCTCAGATTCGATCTGGGTGGTTATAAAAAAAATAAACTTAAACCTACCTAGCCTCCGCCCTCAGATTCGATCTGGGTGGTTACAAAAAAAATAAACTTGAACCTACCTAGCTTCCGCCCTCAGATTCGATCTGGGTGGTTATAAAAAAAAATAAACTTGAACCTACCTAGCTTCTGCCATCAGATTCGATCTGGGTGGTTATAAAAAAAATAAACTTGAACCTACCTAGCTTCTGCCATCAGATTCGAATTGGGTGGTTTTAAAAAAAATTTACTTGAACCTACCTAGCTTCTGCCATCAGATTCGATCTGGGTGGTTATAAAAAAAAATAAACTTGAACCTACCTAGCTTCCGCCCTAAGATTGAAGCTCCGCTCGCTCCGCTGGTGGATAGTCAACGCTAAACCTAACCTAACAGACAGTTTTATTTCAGGTGTTTTTCTTTATTGCCCCCCTGCACCACTGTTGCTCTTTTTTAGATTTATTCATCCATTTGTATGAATAGCCTGGTCGGGATATAATTGATTTTGTAATATAAATAGTAAAATTGAAATTACCTTTATTGTACTTTCTTTTTCCAAACTTGCTCTCGTCAATTTGGACCACCTTTCCAGGGCCGCCTATTTTCCCCATAGCCTGCTGCTTCTCCAAATAGTAGATAACTACTGTCTCCCGACAGTAGCTATACCAGTCTGCAACAGTGGCCATTGACAGGCAGCTCTCCTCCGACTTCTCTGGGTCTTCATGAATCACCTCCATATAACTTCTACGGTGTGCAAAGCTGTACATCAAATAAAAGACACGTGGCATTGATATTTTTACATTATCGAACCACGTGTCTTTACCTCGAGCCACCCTTGAACGAGCTCGGCATGCTCCTTTGTTGCAAACAAAGGAGCCTACATTTTTATTTTGCCCGTACTCCACCCGCATGGGTACTCTATGTACACGACACAACTTTTCACGTGGAATAAGTCCATTCTCAATAGCAAATTGGACGCATTGCTCCCGACTTGATAGTTCACGCACGAGTTTGCTAATATTCCACATGGCACCAATTTCACTTGCGTATAAACGTCTCTGCACGTAATCCCCGTATAACTCTATAACGGCAACGTCCTCATCAGGCGAAGGCGACTCAAGTGACGCCGAACTCGTCGACGGGTGGGGGTTGTCGTCCATCGTATTGTGCGCCGCAGGTAGAAAGGCAACAAAAAAAGATCCGCTCGGCAATTCAGGTCCAGGTAAACACGCAGGGGTCAACAGTAGGCTATTCTTAAGGGTCCGATATAACATGCAGGGGTCAACGTTGTGCAAATCCAAGGTCCAAAAAACAAGCCGAGTCGTCGTAAAAGTCGAATATAATGAAAGAAAACAGTCGCATCGAACATTCCACAAACGCAAGCGATAGGGGAATGAAGTAGATTACCCCTCGGTTAAATGACTTCTTTCCTTCATTTGACGTTGACAAGTTGACATATCAAGATGTTAGAGCGTGATGACACTATGAATTTTACTTATGTTTCGACATTTGTTGTCTCTTTCTTCACCTAACAGCCTAATTGTTGTTGTTTTTCGATATCTAACCTCCAAACTTTTAAATCTAAATTTTTCAAAAACTACGCATTTCCGCGCAAAAAGCAGCTAGGAGAGGTTTGTAGAGATTATTAGCAATTGATAAAACCCACAATTACGCAAAAATTCGTGCCGCAGGATTCTAAAGCCAACCCTTATAAATGCGAAAGTGTGTCTGTCTGTCTATCTGTTGCCTCTTCACACCCAAACGGCTGAACCGATTGTGGTGGGACTTTTGAGTCGGTAAAGGACATAGGAAACTTTTTATCCCGGAAAAATGTGCGGTTCTCGCGCGATAAACGAATTTTGGCGCAACGGAGTTGCGGGCGACATCTAGTCAACCTATTTTTTTGGGTGGCATTGTCGTGAGGGCGTGACTCGTGAGTATTTCAACTAATAACTGACAGTACTCTACATATTTAGCATGAATATAGTTACAACAGGCACGACGTGCCAGTTGGGGTACAGTCCCGAGTGAGACTCTCCTATGCCCGTATTATTTAACATCGGTAGTCAACTAGCAATCTATACTTATAATAAAATCGTAGAGGTAAAATTTTTGTACATTGAAAATAAACTTGAAAAAACGAGTCAGGGGCATGTTAGAAGAGTAGTAAAACACATTTTAACTGTTTTTGAAATTTTTGTTTCTCTGTCTGTTTGTTTGTCTGTTTGTCTGTTTGTACAGGCTAATCTCTGAATCCGCTGGACCGATTTCAATTAAATTTGGCATGGTGATACCTTACATCTCTGGTCAACATCTAAGATACTTTTTTTAACCGACTTCCAAAAAAGGAGGAGTCAATGTTTACTTTGCTGTTTTTGTTGTATATATTGTTAACCCGAATTTGAATTACCACGTTTACAAAAACGGTGACTTGATATTGATTTTCTCGGGATCCTAGGGGCATCGACGGAACTCCTATACAACAAAAACATTACAGTAATTTTCACTTTTTTAAAGTAAAATTAACATAAGATGCCACCAAAAAGTAAGATTAGCACCAAGGCATATCCCAGGGTATAGGGCTCCCGAAGGTTCCGTTGCTGAACGGAACCCTGATTCCTTATAAGAAGATTAGAAGACTAGACGTTCCGTGCGGCTTCACCCGCGTAAATTAGATATTTCACAGACAAATAAGTCCACTAAAACAGCCTATGATCCTTCACGTGGTTTACTTCTTATCTGTGACAAAAAAAACCACAATCCAGAAAGTCCAAAAATAGGTTAGGTTAGATTAGAACTTAGACACAGAGGGAGCTGAGCGAGCGCAGCGAGCGTGCTGCGGCAGCAGCCGGCGACCATCACAAGATAAAAGGGGGGCTTGGGGGGCGCAGCCCCCCGCTAAAACAAAAACAAACACAATCCAGAAAGTCCAAAAGTAGGTTAGGTTAGAACTTAGACCACAACACAGAGGGAGCCGAGCGAGCGCAACGAGTCGAGTCCCAAACGAGTTTGACCATGTCCTTCGCGTACCCTAAGATCATATCAAAGTGTTTTCGTGGTTGGATACCGCTGGAGATCCTGGTGACACAGGAGATACAGTGGTGGGAATGTGTGGTGGTTGGTGGGCCAACGCCCATAAAGAAATTACCCTTTGGGTAAGTAAGTAATCATCTTCAAGTGTTATTTTATTCTGGTTAAATTGTAGGTTAGGAATCTGAGAGTAAGAGGTAGGTTAAAGAGGGATAGATGCCTACATTAATTCCCGTCTTCTGTAATCCATCCTTTATCTCCGTCACATGTTCCTTTTCTCTGTTCTGTGGATGGTGGAACCCATCCCCTGTCCACGCCAAACGGTCTTCAAAGAAAGGATTTTTCAAAACGATAAGTGTATGTGGTTCAAGTTTCCTGGGCCTTTGATGTAAATTTAAAATTTCGTGTGTAATATTAGATCCAAATAAAATAGTAGTAGATGGGTATTCAATTTTCTAAATCTCTATTATAATAACATTCATTCACGCGGATGAAGTTGCGGGCAACAGCTAGTATTGAATAAACCGCATCGGGGGGCCCTCGGTGATGTACGCGGCTCGTACTCACCGGGAACGGATGCTTCGGTGAGTACCTGTGTATGGTCGCCAGGAGAGAGCCAACGCCAGCCTGCCATGAGTGCGGCGCGCGCTGCGGAGGGCACGGGCCAGCATACCCTTGAGGTGTGCGATCGTTGGGCCGTGCAGCGCCACGATTTTGTGGCAGTGTTAGGCGGGGACCTCTCGCTCCCGAGCATGGTGCGCTGCATGCTCGAGAGCGATGAGGCCTGGCAGGCGGCGGTCTCTTTCTGCGAAATTGCAGTTATGTCGCAGAAAGAGGCCTCGGAGCGGGACAGAGAGGACGATCCCACCTCTCTGCCGCTCCGCCGGCGTAGGACGGGAGTGCGGAGGCGACGCTATGCGAACCTCCTAACTCTCGTCTAACGGGGCTCCGAGAGAGGATGGGAACCTCCCCGGTTTAGCCAGTCCCGGCGCCGAGGGGAACGCTTAAGTTTGCCTAAGCGTTCCCTTACTTTGGTGGAAGTCCGGTCCGAGGTAGACCGGCCAGTCGTGGAGGGAGTCCTGTGTTTGTGAGATCCAGGATACCTCTCCTTTATACGGCTGAAGGCGAACCTTTAAAAAAAATGTACGCGGCTCAAGCCGCTTGAAGAAGGTGCCGGTTGCGGCTGTGCACGGGATGTGGACGGAGTTGAAGTGCTCCGCGGTACCCGTCCCTCCCGCACTAGGTGCACGATGGAGGGCTGGGGGGGTTTTAGTGGGTACACCTCTTGTAGGGAGTCCCGCGTACCCCCGCTCCTTCCCCCGAGGGGATACGTAACGTATTTCCCCTCCTTAAAAAAAATGGTACCACATTTGGTAGATACTATGCGGTTTAACACTATTTTGGCGGTGGACGTTAGATCCAAAATGGTTTAAACTTTAACTACACGCGGGCCCAGTGTTGTGCGTGTAGTTAAACCATTTGCGGCCCTCCAAGACTTTGTAAGTACAAAGTCCTGGAGGGCCGCAGGTTGAGTATAGTTGGTCTAGTGTTCTTGTGTAGCATAAGCTTGTGGGTCAATAACGGTAGGCGCCTTGTGAGTCTGATATTGATGATTTACAAGCTTATTGACAGTTTTTATACGTTTTACCGACAAGCTCGTACCTAGTTACATAATCTGTTGCAGTGTGATTCAGTTTTATTGGCCGAGTCATTTCAATGTTGTTCACGAGTTGTCCGTGCGGGTTTTATTAATATAAAATATGTTGGGTGTATACTGTATACAGATCCAAGTTCAGTCGTGTAATAACTATTAACACCCGCAACTCCTTTGCGCAAAAAATCGCGCAGGAACCGTAAATTTTTACGGCATAAATAGTGTCCTATGTCCTTTCCCGGGACTCAAAGTATCCCCATGCCAAAATTCAGCAAAATCGTTTCAGCGGTTTGGGCGTGAAGAAGTAACAGACAGACAGAAGGACGGACAGACAGACACACTTTCGCATTTATAATATTAGTATGGAAATATGGATATATATTTACTTAATATACATTTTGTAGTCCTTGTCAGATCGTTAAATGAACCGAATTCGATTTTTTTAGGATTTTTTTAGAATTCTGAAGCACTATTTCAAATAAAGCCTGTAGAAGCAAATAAAGGGATGCCTTTAATTGAAGTCATTGTTTGTATACTTATTTTAATGTGAGCAATAAATAATTGTTTATCTATCTAAAGCGACCAAAACTTAAGAGTAATATGTAAAGTCTTAGTACGATATGTCTAAATATAATATTGAGTATTAGAGTTTTTTATAGTAAAGCAATAATAAAAGCTACTATGTTCTGATATAAATTATATGTATAATGTGGATAAAGTCACGAAGATATAATTTATGCTTTTGGTTCTTCCCAAATTTATTTGAAAACGATTCATAAATATTGCGTTCGAAGAAAAATCGATAATAACACTTTATATATTTTGTCATGATTCATTTGTATTTTTATTTATATAAGGAATGCAGTACCTACCGGCTACCGTTTAAAATATTTGTGGTGTTTGCTCACTGCAAATGAAATGGAAAAAAAGTATAACACTTTTGGATTTTCCAAATCGAATTTTATGTGACTTAACCCTCAGTGCTTTACAAGTTACAATACAAGAGATTGGTATATATCCTAATTTTTAATGCGAAAGTGTGCCTGTCTAATGTCTATCTGTAACCGATTTTTGTCCTGGAATAGAGATGGGATACTTTTTATTCCGGAAAATGAACGGTTTTCGCGCGATAAACAAATTTTGACGCAACGCGGTTGCGACTTCCGGGCGTCATATAGATAAAAC
The DNA here is from genome assembly GCA_905333045.1 of Lysandra bellargus. Classification (NCBI taxonomy): domain Eukaryota; kingdom Metazoa; phylum Arthropoda; class Insecta; order Lepidoptera; family Lycaenidae; genus Lysandra; species Lysandra bellargus. Next base: position 6,964,972 of record HG995353.1, read on the forward strand.
ATAATCATTAGTGATGGATACTGTACAAAACTATTGTTGTTACGTTGAGAAAACTTTTGTATTTCTATCTTTTATCCTCGCTAGTGGAATGCAAGAGTTTATTTTAATGACTACATCTACGAGTATCATAATTCTTAAGGCGCTATATTGAAAAAACTGTCCTTTTTGACGTAATACTATAGGACTCTCAGAAATGTTACAAATCTGGTAATGAGATATACGTAGTATCTTCATAGCCTTATCTAGGTTTGAGAAGAACCAGAAACACGATTAATGTATTTTGCCTCGATACATTTCTCGATCGAAATGACCTCTGACCTGAGGAAATTTGAAGATTATTTTTAAACGAAAATAGATGTATTGTAGGAAATTAGTCTAATTGATAGACACCTTTGCAACTCAAAATCGTATAGAAGCATTTTGCCTAAATGCTCTTAGTTATTTTTTAAATAATTAAAATTACGTTTTTCGCATGTTTTCCGAGCGAGCCGATGGCTTCTGGCCGCAGCGTATTCACGACTTTATAATCATACAAATTAAGTATAAAATTGCCCTTGCGGTAAAATTACTTTAATATAGCGCCTTAAAATTCTTAATAAAATTCTCAAGTCTCTGGTACTCCGATTAGCACATAATAATAACAGTGTGAATTTTCCGTAATATGAACTAATATGAACTGAAGCAACATTGATATAATTGTTCAGATCAGAATTCTCAAGTTCGTGATGACACCACCCTGTGAACTTCATTTCACAAGCGTTTTGATGAATGGATGCTGCATTACTAGCATTACAATATACCAGGCTATTTAGCCGAAACTTTTTTGTTTTCGCTTCGTTATAGAATCGCCGATCAAAATGTATGGAATTGACATAAGACGAGTCGAACGTCAACTTCATATTAACGAACGCTTATGTCAATTCCATACATTTTCATCGACGATTTTATAACGAAGCGAAAACGAAAACATTTTGGCACACCTCCCTGATGACGCCCGCAACTCCGTTGTGTCAAAATTCGTTTATCGCGCAGGAACCGTAATTTTTTTCAGTATAAAAAGTATTCTATGTCCTTTTCCGGGACTCAAGGAATCTCCATACCAAATTTCTGCAAAACCGGTTCAGCGGTTTGGGCGCGAAGAGGTAAGAGTAAAGAGACAAGCACACTTTCGCATATTTATAATATTAGTATGGATGTTTTTTCTAGGTTAATTTTATCGTCACATATTATGTGCGTTACTCGGAATGAAAGGTGCCGACTTTTTTATTTAAACTTGACACAATGCTTATTTAAAAGAGTAACTTTAGAAGAGTTTAGAAAAAATAAAAGTTTTGACTCTTTTAAAAGCCTCTTCAGAGGAATTCTTTAATTTCACAAAGCACAGAGCACTGACCTAATTTTGAAGCTCGTTATTCTTAAAAGCTTAAGAATGCATTGAATTATGGTGTTACGTGCGACACAATATAATTTTAAACATTCATTCAGAATTATTGTACCTCTCACGGGACCTTTATATTGGCGACATAAGGATTACTTTTCAGACGTCGTACTTGAGGTGAAAGTTTCGCTACAAAAATACATTATCGCACATGATGAATAACCGAAGCTCGATTATGTAACATTTATCTCGTTAAAAAAACGTTAAAATCATTTTTCTTATCTTGTTCTGCTATTAAATGCTACCGGTAATTAATAAAATAAGTAATTACTTTTTATTTGAATGTAAGTAACATGAAATTTTGTGTATTTTAAGCCTTTTCTACGAATTCAGTAGAAATATCCCACACTGATTGCGCACTTTGGTACCTAACGTAAAATTAAGAAACGCAGTTAATATAGCGTACAAATGTGTTACAAGGGAAGTCCATACTAATATTATAAATGCGAAAGTGTGTCTGTCTGTCTGTCTGTCTGTTACCTCTTCACGCACAAACCGCTGAACCGATTGTGCTGAAAACTGGCATGGAGTTACTTTGAGTCCCGGGAAAGGACATAGGATACTTTTTATCCCGGAAAAATGTACGGCTCCCGCGCGATAAACGAATTTTGGCGCAACGAAGTTGCGGGCGTCATCTAGTTTCTCATAAATTACTCTTGTAAAATCAGAAGACTTCTTTGCCGACACGACTGGGAAGAGATTTGGGGGAGAAAAACAATCTGGTGGTTCTAATGAGGCTTCAACGCGAGAACGAACCCCGAAGTGAGATCAAAAGCGATAAGCTATCGAGACACGAAGGATTCCAACAAATAAAAGAATTAATAACCCTCATATTATAACGTGATACATTCTTGTACATTTGGTGCAAGTTAATACTACTCATTCGGTTGTAAGATTATAAATATTGATAAACCAACTGTATTATGTGACGATAAATCATAAGGCTTCAGATATTATCACTTTATGAGTGAACAACAAAGGAATAATGTAATACAATATACCGTTAATGTATTTATAACTTATAACAGTATTTATGCATTAATTTATTCATTCAATATTTACTCGCGAAAAAACCCGACATTAAAAGATTCGTCTCTAGTCTCTACTATGAACTGTCCTATTCATTTGATCTAAGTAAAAAAGCTCTGTATAGCACCTACAATAATACTACCAATTTAAATGTTACACATTAAAAGCTCTATAAACACACACAATGGTATAATAATTTTGTCTAGTTAAGATCTTTTTAATTTACAGCAAAATATTGAATTCTAAACTGACTTGATCAAAAGTGTTCCAATTTTTAGCACAGCTCATCATCATCAGCCAGTTACATACTTGTCGATTAATCGGACGTACCTACTTGTCAAAAATTACGAAGTATAATATTAGGATGAGGCCAAAGTATGTGAGTCGTGAGTCGAAGAATTTCGGTCGCGTAAATATTTTTTCATACAAATCATGACTCACAAAATTACGCTCGTGTGAATGAAGGAATTTTCTATGAAAATGATTGCAGCAGAAATTCTGCCAGCCAAAATTTTGCGACACACAACTCACAAATTACGTTCGTTTGGCTTCACCCTTAAAAGATAATTTCATAACGTTCTATAAAATGAAGTTATTTTATAAGTACAAGTATTGTGATAAAATAATCTTTACTCAGCAGTTATCACGATAAACTGTTGTTGCAACAATAATTGAAGACAATTGAATGTTCAAATTGCTTTAAAGGGTACCGCAATGAAATAGGTAATTTATTTCATTTTTTAACTGTTTGTCAGTTTATGATGTTTGTTACATTTCACGCAAAAGATACGGAATGATTTTTATTCAATTTACTTCAAATAAATACTCTGAAAAAATGCATAGTGCCGTGGCACACTTGTTAAAAAACTAGTATTCTTTTGTTAACTATCTCGTCTTAACTCCTCGTTTATATTCACGTTCAAAATTAACTTTCAAATTCTACACCATGGTACAGAACCGCTCGTGCGCGCCCTGCTCGCACTTGGCCAGTTTTATTCGATTGCACTCAGCCATAATAAGGATTTACAAAACATAATCGTTGTAAATGAACCCTACGATCACGACATCAAGTGTTAAACTTTACGACATTGATTTAGTAATATTATAGTAACCCTAACCCCGTTACTTGGACGTAATGACCCGGTACGTTGCCAATGATTTTTCAACACTTTTTTATTGACCTCTCAATAAAGTACTTTATTGGGAAAATTATATTTAATAAATGCTGGCAACGCACCTGTAACTCTTTCGATGTTGCGAGTGTCCATGGGCGACGATAGTTGCTTTCTATTAGGTGACCCGTTGCTCGTTTGCCCCCTTATTTTATTAAAAAAAAACTACTAAGCCAATGCTTACTCTACGTGCATGAGGTAATTAACAACATTATTATAAATACGCCTATGTGGTTCAGATAAGAGCGCGAATCTTGACTTACAAGTCACAGGTCGTGGGTTCAATGCCTGTGTTGAAAAATTTTACTTCCGACTTTGATTGGAATAATGCAGGCTGATTACCTAATTGTCTGACAAGAAAGATAATGCTTAGTATGCGTATGTAAAAAGTCGGTCCTGCGTCTGAACTTAGATGATGATCTACAATCTACATCATCCGTCTCATAGCCTATAACAGTAGTAAGTAGGAGATTAAAGAATAAAGTGTGATTTTATCTTGACATATTCATTAGAATCTTTAAGTTATGAAAGTGCCAAAAGAAAGTTCGTAGTTCGAAATGGTTACTGTACAAGTAGTAGGTATGTAATAAGATTAATAATTGCTAAAAACTAAGAAAAAAGATATACACTAAGTAAGAATGAGTAATAAACTTACTTAATACTCATAACGCTAAAAAAAAGCAAAAGATACACCCATTTATAATATCAAAAGACCACCAATATTACAAAGAATACAAAAGCGACATCCTCTTGACGAATGTAGTATAATGTATTACGACAGTCAATATTTATTGCATCAAATGGCCAATTTCATCTTCCCTTTATTGTCTTACATAAGAAACTTCTTCAGTTACTTAACACATAATGGGAACATACTTTATGAGCTGAGCCATGCTTTCCGTTGAGTTGTGACCTACGGTGCGTTGTGTCGTCGGATCGTAATATTGTGTATGCCACGTAATTATCTGCGTTGCGGCAACGCGCGATAAAACAGTACACGAAGTGGCAGAAGAGTGTGTCGTTTTGATATTGACAGAACAACAGACAGGATCAGAAAGTCCCCACTTTCTGATCCTGTCTGTTGTGTTAAAACATTGTGTCCGCGTCTAATAAAAGAATACAATATTCACTTACATGAGAACAAGATATTTTATTAAAATTATTCATAATATTACTAGCTGTTGCCCGCGACTCCGTCCGCGTGGACTTTGGAACAGACAGACAGAGATACTTTCGCATTTATAATTTTTCTCCTGAAGTTTTTTCTATAAACCTCACGGAGCCCGAAACCTTTCCAACGAATGAAAAACCGTGAAAATCGGTTCGTGCGTTCTGGAGTTATAGCATCAGGAAGGAAAACCCGACTTATTTTTATATATTAAGAGATGTACTACATTCCAAACTTACATTATATAATATTATGATTTCTTCAAAAACTTTAGTTTTTATTGCAAACTCAGCAAAATATGTATGCAAAACGCAGCGGCGACGCACCGCAAAGCAACGAGGCAACGTGACCTCGCTAAAATAGGAAGTGCTATATGTTGCGTCGCTTATATATTAATATAATATGTAATAGAAATTGTCTTATCTTTTACATAAGCATATTTGGCACATCTTAATGATCCCCAGGTCATGGTGATGCAAAACAATATTGATCGCATTATAATATTTTATATTATGATGTGAATAAATTAGAGTGACGATGAAAACTTGATTTGATAGTCTTTGTTGCTTTATTTATGGCCTTCTTTAAAATCGAGGAATTAAACAAATTCAGCCAAGGAACTTTTCTAATCAAACAGAAGATGTGTGCCTGGATAATTCATATTATTTTAGATGTTTTTACTTTTCAACTTTGACCTAATCTATCAAAATCTAAGTGGAATTACGCGAATGAACTACATCGCAACCCTAGTCCCTATGATCAAGTATAATTAACATAAGTGGGAACAGGAAGTTCTGCCGTTGACAGGTCTAACTTTCCTTACATAATGAACCTCGGGCTCGGAATCCTGATATACACGTAATTTCCCGCCTTTCAATCAGTTCTCAAGAAATGCTTTCCACATGAACTTATAACCTACATTATATTCACGTTGAGGCAAGGAAGATTGATGTCTCCATTATTGGGACTATCGTGACAATCAATTTTCAAGATGGTCAAAAAGTTCAAATTCAAAATTTCAAACTTTTTTTGGATGATTCGTTTTATCAAATATAATATTTTTTCATCGTTTATTCACCCAGGTACGGACTAGGAGTGCTCTTGTGTATTGCACACACTGCAGTAATTCTATAATACTTTTTCCAAGTATCTAAAACGGTCTTCGATTGTAGTAGGAGCTCAGTGGCGGATTTGCAGTCCTGGCCGCTGTAGGCCCCGGGCCATGTGCCGCCCCTGTCTCAGCACCCATCAATACTAGATACATAGTTCATGAATTATTTTATTTCTATTTTTAACCCCCGACAAAAAAGAGGGGTGTTATAAGTTTGACGTGTCTCTCTGTCTGTCGGTCTGTTTGTCTGTTTGTGTGTGTATCTGTCCGCATGGCATCGTAGCATCCAAACGGGTGGACCGATTTTGATCTAGTTTTTTTTTGTTTGAAAGCTGATATGGTCGAGAGTGTTCTTAGCATGGTCGAGAGAGTTCATCATCATCAGCCTGCTCAGTGCTGGAAAATCGCAGTTTATCTGGTTCGTGAATGGCCGTTAGCAACTTGCAGTTGTTTGATGAGTTTTATATTTTGCATTTTGGTTCGTGATGTTTATGAATAACATACACATAGGGAATGCAATCCTGCAAGAGAATTTCAATCCCGGTATTTGCGGGATTGAACCATCGCATTCCCGCTGGATCCCGGTATTTGCGGGATCCCGCTGGGTGGATTTAAACTTTTAAAATAAATTGTTATAATGACTTTACTTGATAGACCCCGTTTTATTCATAGAATCTCAAATAAAACAAACTTTGTCGGACACTTTTTTCAAGACTTTAATTATTAACATCTCCATACTTCAGACTTTATAAAAAAATGAAAGAAAAACTAATCATTTTTTGGAAATGTCTTCGTAATAATAATATGTAGTTATAAAAAAAACTAAAAAAAAATCGCTTATTTTACGTCCATCTTTTATCAAAATTTTTTTCGAAATATAGGTAAAAATCATGCCCAAAGATTCCGAAACGGTTCCTGATATTCGACACAAGGTAGCTAGCAGCTGGAAATGCTCGCTCAGCATCCACGCTGGTTAGTTCAATTGTCATTTAAAGTGTGAATTGAAGCTAAATTGTTTAGCGGGCTGCCTGTAGCCAGTTCACGCACCCCGCGCGCAAAGTTACGCATATGAATCACATTTCTTTGTAATCCCGCCAGTCCCGCGGGATCCCGCAAAATTTTCGACCGGGATTAGTCCCGCATAATGCATGCGGGATCCCGGTATTTCGGGATCCCGGTATCCCGGTATTGCATTCCCTACATCACATTAATGGAAAGTTGACCTGGTGCTGCAGCATCACCTGGTCATCAATAGGATACCCAACTCCTCACCAACTTAGAGCAGAGGTTTCGTGTTTGGGCTCATATTGACGGGTTCATCCAAGAGGACATTCATAGACGGTATTCTTTGCATATTATTCTGCACTATAAACAACAAAAGTTTAAAAAGCATGAAATACAATTAAATTAAGAAATTTAAAAAAAAGTAAAGAAATAATAATATTTACTGAATTTAAGTTTTTAAATAATTCCTAAGTGTAAAGTGATATTAACTATAAAACTTAAAGTCAGTAAATATTATTTCTTTACTTTTTAAAGTATTTTGACGGGTTTTTTTTTTTAATTTCTTAATTTAATTTTAATTTCATACTTTTTAAACTTTTGTTGGTTATAGTGCAGAATAATATGCAAAGAATACCGTCTATGAATGTCCTCTCGGATGAGCCCGTCAACATGAGCCCAAACACGAAACCTCCACTTTGGGTTCATACGGAGCTCGGCTCGATTCTTTAAATCGATTTCTTTACTTTTTTTTGCAAATATTTAGTTATATTTGCAGAAAAAGTTAAAAAATCGATTTTCATGACTTCTGACCAATGACAATTGTATGTGAATTTTGAGAACTGTTTTAGGATGCCAAACCAATATATGTTTTTACGTGGTAATATACTGGGCATCTCGATTTCCCGAGGTCAACCCCCTATAGTGACTGGGCTATTTAGGCGCGAATAGCATTAGTTATGTTATGACTTATGAGCCATTGAAGAGAGGTGTACCTCGAGTGGAGTCCTGGGCCAAAACTGGTTAAACTAAACGTACAAACTATTTTATATGTACGATGTACGAAATCTAAATATATAAAACTCATCGGTGACTGACTGACATGGTGATCTATCAACGCACAGCCCAAACCACTGGACGGATCGGGCTGAAATTTGGCATGCCGGTAGATGTTATGACGTAGGCATCCGCTAAGGATTTTGATAAATTCCAACCCCGAAGGGTTAAAATAGGGGATGAAAGTTTGCATATAATAATACTTCTTAACGCGAGCAAAGCCGCGGGCAAAAGCTCGTTATTTATAATTATGATACGCAAAAATAGTGATATAGGAAGATTATAATCAAACGGTACGCGAGCTTTTAAATATCTCCCCAAAAACAGCCAAATTTTAATAACCGAGAAGCCACCACGCATCTTTACTGCACACAACTGAGACCTTGTAGTTTATGTTTTTTAATTTCCAAAATTTTGTTTGTTAAAAAACAAAAAAAAACATATAATGAAACTTGATTCCATTACGTTTTATTTATATAATATGGAGATTCAGATATTGATACCTTATTCACTATTAAAATATAGCGTCCGCCCAGAGTCGCGCCCATTGCCACTAACTTCACATTGCAGTCGCACCTATTACAAATTTTTTTGCACGATTTGCCGCCCTCTATATTTGGCCGCCGCGCCCTAGGCCCGGGCCTACTGGGCCTTAGGGTAAATACGCCACTGTAGGAGCTGCTTAAACTAAATTAAAGTTAAGTAAAATAAATTAAATGTTACTGAGTGCGGACGTAATATTTCCGATTCTATTGTGTTAATTGTAGGTCACAATATAATCATTTATTAACGTCTCTGGAAGCATTATGAACAGTTACGACCTATCATAAACATAATCTAACTATCTGATTGTATTATGATTGATGAAAACTAGAAGTGAATTTGATCTCGCAGCACCAACAATCTGATCAAACCGATAGAATGATTAATTTATTGATACAGATTGACAGATAAGTTTTATTGATTCAGCACTTATTGTATTTGGCGGCTCACTTCCTCAGTGGCTAGACTGGTTTCTGGTTTCCTACAAGGATTTTTTCTGGCAAAATCAGACCTAACGCTACGATGATTTTGGTAAAAGGATTGTCAGGATGTATTTCAAAAACGAAATTGTATGTTAAATCACATATTATTATAATAGGCTATGTAGTATATTGATAAATAAAGACGGCCGCACTACCAATAATGGTTGGGGCTGGGAGAATATGGCCGACAGACGTGAGAGCTGTCGTCCACTTCTTCACCAGCCACCGCCGAGAGTACTAGAGTAGAGTGTTCAGTGATACAGTATTCTGTGTTTAATTTACTCCTCCAACGATAATGTACAAATTGTACATAACAGGCTACATGACCTACTTTTTTTTTCTTCATGCTAATCGCTTCTTAATCATTCATTTTCACAAAAAAACTAATATTTTAATATTTTACACAATAGAAACCCATAAAAATGTTGATTTAAAAATATGCCTCTTAAATGACGCCGAAAACACTGTCCCCCATAGTGTGACGTCATACGTTTTGTATTTTAAACTCTTTTTATTGATCATTTTTTTATGTGCTAAATTTACGAGTCTAAAAGTGCCCAAAAATTATAAAAGAATTAAATAAGAAATTAGAAATCATTTGTAATGTTGAAAACTTTTGGAGAACACTTTTGGCTATTTCATTTCCCGTCTACAATAAATGGAGATAATATTATATAAAACTGATGTTTTATTTGAATTATTCAACAAAATATATTTTACAAATCTTTCTAGGTTTATTCCTATTATTTATGTATGAATAAACTTACATATTATAACGGGCGCGTTAAATAAAATATATTAAATTACTATGATGATGACGTCACATCCAAATCGGAAGTACCGCAAAAGCGTTTTCGTCAGTATAAATTAAAAAATATAAAATCATAATATTTTCAAATCGGCTTTATTTATCAATCATATTTCATAAACTTTTATTTGATGATAAGGGTGAAATACGGTTTCCTAGGCCAAGTTCTACTAGAAATATGCATTTGTTCAATGAAATTGAATATAGGTCAAATAGCCTATTAAGTTTTTAAGCTTCGAATTTCGAATGTCGTCGATATATTTTAGACTTGGCTTGAAACACTTAACCAACGCCCGAGCCCATTAAGATAATATAGACTAGGAGAGAGCCTTATATCGGTGTACAATTAGTGACAAAAGCGTGTAATGTTATGTCCTACTTACTAGGACATAACAAAGGTGTCGGTCTGCATATTTCATGTAATAAAAGTGTTAATAAAGGTTTTTAGTGAACATTTTATGCTAGATATTGTTGAGTTTTGTGGTTCCGCTAAATAATAAACCATAAGAATGGCTAAAGAACACCTCAAACACGTGGATTTAACATTAAATACGTAAGTTTTGAACAAATGCCCGAGCCTAATTCAAATAGACTAAATGTTTAAGTGCCATCGAAGAAATTAATTCATACGCAGTGGGCGTACCTAAGATAAATCAGTTGTAATCAGTTGTGGGCTCGGTCTGACTTATCGCAACCAAACTATGTAGGTCCATGAGCCTATGAATCCACTTCTCTGTTCATTTAAAGACGGGTCAAGTTTACCACTTCTAAATCTCGTCACCAAGAAACAAGGCCAGTTAGCCAGATTCAAACTATTTTCAACTGCTTACACTTAGAGTGCAGTTACACGGTCAGTCTGGCATCAGTTCAGTCCATCATTCTGATGATCATACATGAGACTGACGGAAGATTTATCGTGTAACCGTTTGATTGACGGACTGATCATTTTTTATTGCCGTCGATTTATTTTTATAATACCACCGAGGGAATTGGTTCCTAGGCAGTTGATGGATTACGTAATTTGGTCGGCTTAAGTTAATTCAGTGTTAGCTGTGATCGGTCGGATGGGTTTGACTTAACACGACCAAATTACTTAGGTCCGCCATCTGCCTAGGAATCAACTTCTTTCATAGTACTTTCCGGACATCATTCTGGCGTCAGTCTCGGACTGATGGACTAAACTGATGAAAGATTAACCGTGTAACCGTACTCATAGATAAAAAATAATTCGATTGTTGTAACAATAGTCAAGTTCAATCTTTCACTGTTGCCCAAGTTCAAACGCTTATTGGCACGCGTGCTTGTGAAACGTTTGTCGCAATGTCACTATCCCATTGTGATATGGTTCCTTTGATATGTCGAAAATCACTATTGTTTGAAGGCGCTTAGGCTTTCTCACACTGTTGTAGCGAGAGGTACAATTTTTTAAGGTTTCCGGTAAGCATTTATAGTAACTTAGCCTAGTAAGTGCTGAAATTCTAGAGTTACGGGAAAATTGACTGAATTATAAAGTCTCTGCGTTGATGATATAGACCTTAAAAATTGAGTGTTTATAGTTTTAAAGGGTTGATATCCTGTTGATATCAAATACCAAATGTCAAATGTATGGGTGCACCTATAAGCCCTATTGTAATAAATTTCAGGGCATAATATAGTCCCGGTGTAACTGCCAAGAAAATATTTATCCCACCAAAAACATTTCCTGTAAAATGTTGCCAAAATGACCACATGGGGTTTCTGGTTTGTAAAATGGTAAAGATATCAGGGGAAAGATACCAAAATGTTTTCGTTTTCGCTTCGTTATAGAATCGCCGATGAAAATGTATGGAATTGAAATAAGCGTTCGTTAATATGACGTTGACGTTCGACTCGTCTTATGTCAATTCCATACATTTTGATCGGCGATTCTATAACGAAGCGAAAACGAAAAAGTTTCGGCTAAATGACCAGATCTCATGTAGAGCCAAGCTTCTGAATCTACACGGTCTAACTCTACCGATCCTAACTTCAACAAATTCTACATAATATCAGTAAATGTATGGCTAATTTTTTTTATCATTTAGCTAATCAGATTAGCATTTTGAAATGACGTTAAATTATAGTATCCCAATCTATATACTTAGTAAGGCATTAAGAATTGCATTGTTTCTTGAATATAGTTCAAAAAATTTTTGCCTGTGCGTGTAGTGAAATAGTCTAGTAATTATATCCATTCCATTTATGAACTCTGAATTTGAAGACGCAATAATATTAAAGATTTATTGAGCTGACAGTAATACAGTTTCCGTGTATTTCCGCAAGTACAATAAGTGTATGCAATACCAAATAAATGTTATTACACTTAAAATTATTACACTTAAAATTCATGCACTTAAAATTCATGCAATACCTATTTGTAATTATAAATATAAGATTCGCGTATTGTTTCAATAAACACGCTTATATGCAAATATATAAAATAAAAATATTGAGTAAGTACTTCTTATATAGGCATTTTATTGATTGAATGTTTTAAATATTTATGTCATAAGTTTTAAATGCCACAAACTTGCTATATAAATGCCAAAGTTGAAAGTCTGTCTATCTGTTTCCTCTTCGGCTATATTTACAACTAGATGACGCCCGCAAATCGGTTCGTTCGTTTATCGCGCGGGAACCGTGAATTTTTCCGGGATAAAAAGGTCCTATGTCCTTTCTCGGGACTCAAAGTATCTCCATGCCTTTCAACAAAATCGGTTCAGCGGTTTAAGCGTGAAGAGGTAACAGACAGACAGACGAACGGACAGACAGACGGATAGACAGACAGACAGACAGACGGACAGACAGACGAACAGACACACACACTTTCGTATTTATAATATTAGTATGGATGTGGAAGTATGGATTTACATGCGTCGTCAGGCGGTCCGATCGAACGCGCGGCTTGGCGGCTAAACAAGCAAAAGCGTGACCGCGTATAAGTTCAGCTTTCGAGCTTATATCTAAAGCGATTTTAACAATATATTTTGACATCGTAAAATGTACGGTTGCTGCACAGCTGAGGGAAACGTTTATCGGAATACATCAAAAAAAAAATTGAAGATCGGTTCACAAACGGCGGGGTAATTGTTGAACATACAGGAAAAAAATATCAAGAGCGCTACCGGGCGCCACCTGTTTTGATCTATGACGTGACGTCATATTACAGTTGGGATGAAAGGGAATTCTTATATTATACACTATTTTATTTTTACACTATAAAATGTATATATATATATATATATATATATGCATAATATGCCTATTATATATTACCTATTATATTTGCATAATAGGCTTATCTACTTATTTATTTTTTATAATGTAAGTATTTATTAAGTTTTTTTTTACTATCTTATTGTTCACTTTGCGCTGGCGCCAGTGTGCATCTGTCGAGCGATTGGCAACAAGGCCCCACAGAACACCAGGGATCGCGGTGTAGGTACTATACTGTGATCATCACCTGAGTGGGGTCCTTTTCGGTGGAATTCGCATTACACTGCATTGTAGTTTGCTATCTTTACCCAAATATACACCTACCTACAGTATATTATGTCCATCTGGCACTTATTTCTTAATATTCCTTTTTATATTATTTTTGTTTTTTATTTTATGCTTATTGTCTTTCTTGTGAAATGTTTATTGTAATGTGGTGTAATGTGTTTGTACTGAATAAATGTTTATTATTATTATTATTATTATTATTATTAACATATAACCTCCTCCTTTTTGGAAGCCAGTTAAAAAGTGAACTATATGCGTGTATCACTTTTGATTACTTTCACTTCGCCTCGCGCAGGCAATGACCTTCCATATCGCAAATACGGTGTTTAAATATATTTTAATTACTGCTAAATACTACAATTATGTAATCACATACAATTACATATTAATTAGTACGTTTAATTGTTATAAAATTCCATATTCGAATTTATATTGCACGCGCTTATAGACCACTTAGACCAAATTTGTAAAATCAGTTAATATAACGGTACAGAACCCTTCTTGCGCGAGTCCGATTCGCACTCGGCCGATTATTGTTAATGTTTTATGTAGATATTTAAACTACTAACCTAGTTCGACCCATTTAAGCTCACTAATTTTTCATTCATTTTAGAAGAAGCATTTTTGCATATTATGAATAGGAATTCAAGCATTTTTAAGGTTTTGCCATTTTGGCTTGCCATTTAAATTTTAAATATTTAAATAGTATATTTTGTTACATAACATGAAACATGTAATCTAATTATCTTATAAGATAAAATACTATGTTACATACAAAAATATGAAGAATGACTATTTTTAGGGTTCCGTACCCAAAGGATAAAAACGGGACCCTATTCATGAGACTTCGATGTCTGTCTGTCCGTCTGTCTGTCTCCAGGCTGTATCTTAAGAACCGCTATAGCTAGAGTTCTGAAATTTTCACAGATTGTGTATTTCCGGTGCCGCTATAACAGCAAATACTAAAATAAAAATAAAATTAATATTTAAAGGGGGCTCCCATACAACAAACGTGATTTTTTTGGCCTTTTTTGCTCGTTATCAATAATTATAAGAGGTAGGCACTTGAAACTTTCACGAAGGCCTTAAATATAATTTTACTTTAATAATTATTAATAGTATTGAATAAAATAAAAAATTAAGGGGGGCTCCTATACAAAAAACACAATTTTTGGCCCATTTTTGCTCTATAACGGTACGGAACCCATCATGCGCGAGTCCGACTCGCACTTGGCCGATTATTTTAAATATGTAAGATTTTAAATTTTAATCTGAAATTATTATCAGTAATTTTAAATAGGTGACTAAGTAACTCGTAATACTGACCACAATCTATTGAAATAAAGTAAAATAGAGTAGTCAGTATAGTTGATAACATCTTCGATAGTAGAGTTATGCAAACGCATAGAAAATATTTGAACGGGCGCGCGGCTCGCAGTTTTCATTTGAATGTTAAAAATTAAAATGAACCAAACTTCCGTACCCATTGTCAAAACTTGTCATCGTTAAATAACGACTAGCTATTTGACTGAGCTTTGCTCGGTATTTGATAAAACACAAATAAAATGACATTTTCTAAAAATGATTCCTAGCTAGATCGATTTATCGCCCCCGAAACCCCCTATATACTAAATCTCATGAAAATCGTTGGAGCCGATTCGGAGATTCCAATTATATATTTATATATATACAAGAATTGCTCGTTTAAAGATATAAGAAAGATAAGATATAAAGTACTATAGTGCCTATTTTGGACTAATAATATAGTAGTTTAGCATAAAAATCACTTCGCACCGCGGTTGAAAGTTGAAACGTACTCACGAATAAAACAACAAACTACTGTTCCTATAATGTTTTTCTATTTCTTGCCTAAATTAAACGTATTTTATTTATTTATAACTCTATTCTCAACTATGGGCATTTCTTATCGCTTACATTTTAATGATCGATGGATCCAAATCTTTACTTACATCCATAGATCGTTAAAATATAAGCCATAAGAGAGCCAGCCTTCGTCACTGGTAAATCGGTAGTCGTTGAGGTCAATTGTTTTGTATCCAAATTGTTTTAGGCTTACTAAGATGAAATTTTAAGTCTTATGAACTAATTAAAGTCTATATAAACTTGACAACTTTCGTGTACATTATCAGGTTCCATAAATTACATAACATAAAAAATTGTTTAAAAATTAACATAACTTTTTAAAATAATATTGGCAATAATTTAACATACACGTTAGGGGGCGTCCACAAATTACAACTATATATTTAAAACATTGAATCAGCAAACCTCACGTAATTTTATTCTCAACAAAATAATACTATTTTGTTTCATTTCATCTAGGTTATACCTCTATGGTTGTACGTATACTTAAGATTTAATCGTTACACGATTAAGATCATTCACAAATTCGTTCGAAAGAAAATCTACTGACTGGCATACCAAACGATTACGTAAGAAAGTAGAAACCCACATTTTGCAAAATCTCACGTGAGATTTGGGAGGGTGGAAGGGGGGGGTTGAATAAAATCTCACGAAATCTCACCATGGGGTGGGGGGGGTGGTTAAAAATCCAAAAAATACCTTACGTAATTTGTGGACGCCCCCTTACAATAATATAGTCCAATTACATTAATTGTATTAGTAATAAACTAATCAGTAATAACAAAGATAAGGGAACGTGCCGTATCTTGATATTAGGTATCGCGGTAATCGCCGGCTGTTGGTAAACAAATATTTTATGTTACATACGATGCGCTAACGTATGTTGTAAAGATTCTTGAGAAAAATGCGCAGAAAATTGTTTTGTATGTGTTTATGTGCAATGTAAGGTATGTTTTATTGATATAATCTACCTAGTAGGTAGATTATACCAATAAACATGAAAATATTGTACAGACAGTTTTGTTTTTTCGAGTCGAAAAGTCTTCAAAATGTATGGATCGATTTTTGTAAGAACAAGACTATATGAATATGAATCTTTGTGTATCATGTTTTCGTTTAAGAGAGCTAAATCTTATTTAGTTGAACCTCACATCTCCATTTTATGCTCTACATAATATTATTATGATATATTATACAACTAATGTGTATACTCTGCAGTGTATGAAACAGAGCAGCATTAAACTATGTAAACACAAAGTTCGCTTAAATAAAAAAATAAATACTTGAAACGTTTTATGAGAAACAATATTGAATTCTCTGAATGATATATTTTCACAAACGATTGGGATTAAAGTGCCTTTATAAAAAGGTTTCCGTTGTAATTTTGTTGTCCTTATTAGTAATTATTGTAAAGCACAAATAAATTTGAAGAATATAATTTTACATCTGGTCGTTACTGCTCTGTATAGTTTTACAGACTTGTGACTTTAACATACTTGAGAAAAAAAACCTAGATAGGAAACTGGGCTACTTCGGTAGGTACTGTTGGTTAATTTTGCAATTGTGCTATCAAATACATCATGCCAGATCTTGCGTTTTGAAAACTTTTCCGGTAGCAAAATGTTATATTTAGTACTACAACATCAAAAGTAATAAAAATAAGCGATTAAACAACAATTTTAAACAACAATAAAAAACAGGTAGTGAATTCAATCATTTAAAGAAACAGATGTGGCGTTTTTATAACTGCAATAACAGGAAAGAATTGAAATAAAAAATCCATGTCATTTTGCCTGCGAAGTACACGGGTCAATACCCTTGTCAATATTGACAGAGTTATGACCCTTAGGCCTTACCAGTTATGACCAGTTCTGCAAAGAGAGAGAGAGCAAACGCCCTACGTTCCTGTGGGTTAGCGTTATTAATAGGCGTTGAAATCTTTTGTTACAAAATTTTACGTCTATAAGATACTTACTAAGAAATCCGGTAAAAAGCTAATATTATTAGGGTTTGAAAAGCATTATATATCATATAATTTTATTTAAATGAACATTGTAAAAACTTAGTGCTTGCTAACTTAACTTTGTAATTTTTTTAGATACCTTGATGGTCACGGTTTGTGCGCTCTTTGCCTATAATTGTACCAAAAAATCAGTACAGGAGTACCTAAAATACCACAAAACCTAAAAGAAAGGTCAAAATGTCAGCACGGAGCACAAGCGCATAACCCGCGTTTCGCAATTTTCTTCGGAAGTGAACGGATCCGCTAAGACAATTTAGACAATGCTGTTGAAAACCAAGTTAAGCATTCGCCTTGGCTCTATTGTTGCTGGTTTAGACCAATTAAGCAATTTAGGTAAGCCTTGGGCGAGGGAAATTTGCTTATTCATAACCTCACTGAGCGCGAGGCTTCCCGTCTAAAACAATAAAGTTAACCACGATTTACATCGTACTTAAACTGAGATTTACGTTTGTATAAACTTACTGGATGTTGCTCGTAATAACATCCGCGTAAGAATTCGCGTCTCGCGCAAAACATTTTTTTTTCTCCCGACAAAAACTATCCCATTTCTTTTAAGCACTTGAAGAATGACCATATCAGTAAAGGGTTCATTTCTATAGACGCCGATAGTAGAACAGACAAACAGAAATATTTGTCTGTTCTACCATATGTATAGAAATATAATAAAATATAGAATAAACCTGGCATTCCTTTCGTACATTCCTTAAATCTGCCTTACCTATGTCAAATCCCATACAGTTACTACCATTTACCTAACTACGTTAACGGAATTATCGAATGCAAGTCTAAGGGCCTGTTTCACCACTTTCTGATAAGGTGGCGAATAGGCTATTCACAACTTTTTTGACAGATTCTCCATACTTTAACTGCCAAGTTAAGTGGTGGATAGCCTATTTGGCACTTATCGGGAAGTGGTGAAACAGAACAAGTGTCGGCTATCCACAACTTGACAGATAGAGTATGAAGTATCTGTCAGATAAGTTGTGGATAGCCTATCAGGGAGTGCTGAAATAGGCCCTAAATATATTGTGTAATGTAAATTAATATGACTGATATTAGACAAACACAATATTATATATAAGACAGATTTCCAATGTCCACAAAATCTGACCACTCCAGTTCCATACTTTTATTACGCTACAAGTTGACAAAATATCACAATAGAAATATTGGCACTTTCAATAATCAATTTACGAAAGTACTGATATCTATTAAACGCGATATCAGAGAGTTTAGCAACGTTTAGTGGGTCAGTGTCACGTAGGCACAGACTGCTCGGTTTCGCCGTGAAATTGGATTGACAAACGCGAACTGTGAACTTCTTACATCATTGCCCATCTAATTATACAGTTGTTAATCTATAATAATTAATAATTACTAATCTTAAAATAAAAAAATATTGTTTTCTTTCTTTTAAATGATATATTTTTTTCTTTTCTATCTCTCACTGTAATGATAAATAAAAAATTAATGATTACTACTACCTAACCATATTATAAACATTTAAAAAAATATATTCACTACAGATTTTGTCCTTTATTAGAGCTAAGTATTAATAATGAGACATACTTGATGAGGCGGCAGTTGCATTGGTGTGGGCACCTTGTAAGAATTTCGGAGAAAAGAAAGGCAAAGCACATCTTCTTTTCCGAGTTGGAACACGACAAACGAAAAAGTGGTGGTCAATTTCTACGCTAAAAGGACGAACAGAAAAGACACATGAAGAGATGCAATATCGAGCCCTCTAGCTGCAGGGAATCTCGGGCGGAGGAGCGTCTAGAGTGATGGCAACTTATTAATCACAACACTCACTCATTTGAGGAAGAACGAAGGCGAGAACTAGATTCAAACGTGACCAGCTAAAAGCAAAACCGCCCGCTAATATGCGATAATTATGTAAATGGTGCCCTAACTTGAGAATCCTGCTCTCGCACCTTTACTGCCAACATTGGGTAATGGGTATATTAGCCATATTAGAGCAAAACATAATGATATTATGCACAATTAAACATAACCAAGTCACTGAAGCCGAAAACGGCTAGGTAGAATATAATATGTATTAATAAAAATATAGGTAAGTATATTTTTATTAATACATATATAGATAAGTATAATTTAGGATCATAACCTTTAAAACAGATCAAAAATCGCATAAATCGGAGATATGATTATAAAGTCTGTGATCTTGTAACCTCTGGGGCTCTTGACCGGTGGAGGTCGTTAGTAAGTTTATTAATCATAAAAACCGGCACATCTGGTGCTTATAACAAGATGATTATCTTCTTTATTGTTTAATACTAGCTTTCACCCGCGACTATACACCCGCGTGGAATCCTGAAAATTACATAATCCAACGCCTGCGACTCGGCGCCAAAAATTGGTAAATTGTATATTTTGCGGGATAAAAGTATCCTCTGTCCTTTCCCAGGACTCAAAGTAACCCCTACCAAATTTCAGCAAAATCGATTCAGCGGTTTAGGCGGGAAAAGGTAACAGACAGGCAGATACACTTTCGCTTATAATAGTTTGGATTTCTATCGACTTCAGTTACCTCTAACATTTTGAAGATCCAAAACGACATATTATCTTATATCTTTAAACGAGCAATTCTTGTATATATATAATTGGAATCTTGGAATCGGCACCAACGATTTTCATGAAATTTAGTATATAGGGTGTCACGGGGGCGATAAATCGATCTAGCTAAGAATCATTTTCATAAAATGTCATTTCATGTGTGTTTTTGAATTTTTTGAATACCGAGCGAAGCTCGGCCATATAACTAGTATGCTATTATGTAAGGCTTTCCTCTAAAGAATAACTAGCAAAAATGAAAAATCACAGCTTTATACTGAGTTTCATTGAAATTTATTCAGCAGTATAAGCAAAGGCACACATATATTCTTTCGCGTATGATATAGAATTATTATTATAGATCATGGATATTAATGATCTTCATTAATATTTATAGAGCAGTCATGTGGGTAAAAGTTTTATCTATAAAGGTCAATACGTGCCTAATTAAAGTCTGTCGTTAGGGAAGAAACGCATAATTAAATATAATATGTATTAGGATTTCATACCTAAATTATTATAAAAGCAATCCTAAATCTGTTATCGGCACTCCATTCGAAAACCGATGTTAATGAAATTTTGACATAGAAATACTTCGAGTCCCGGGAAAGAACTATTGGATAGATTTTATCACAGTAAGTGGAATGATCTTTACGAGATATAACATTATGCGTTACAGTGCAACAAACTTGCGGGCAACACTTAAGACTAACGATTTTAATATAAATTATTAGAAAAGTAAAATATCATTATTCATTATTACCTATGCACGTTCTAAGATCACATATCAATGTAAAGGCCAACAGATTTAAAGTATGCATCGAGCTATCTAAAAACGCTCGTGCGTTTTTTTATAAGTAAATATAATAGAGTTTGAAGAACTTTTATTTTTCAGGCATACGAAGGTTTTTTTTTATAATTTGCGAAATGTTGAAGGGTTTTTTCTTAACTTGCGGAATTCTCAATCTTCAAATCAAATCAGCTTATTATTGTGATTGCAATCTAATGCTATACTTAATGACTTTGACGACCTCCGTGGCACAGTGGTGAGCGCGTTGGTAGCTCAAGCCGGGGGTCGCGGGTTCGAATCCCGCCGACGGAACAAAAAGTTTATATAGTTCCTGGGTCATGGATGTGTATTAAATATGTGTATCATAAAAATAAAAATCTTAAATATATGTATAGTATAAAAGTATTAAATATATTTCCGTTGTCTGGTACCTGTAACACAAGTCCTTCAGGTACTTAGCACGGGGCCAGACTGACGTGGTGTAAAGCGTCCATAGATGTTATTATTATTATTACTTAATATAATTCCGTATTCAAATCTATGGTAGACGATAAAAATATTAATTACTTGCCTCTTCAATTCTTTATGTTAATTTTGCTAAATTATTTGATGAAACACAATCCGTGTTTTAATTAATTATTTATTAAGTAGGTATAAAATTAGCTAGATTTCTTATCATTACTTGTTTAAGGTTGTAAAAATTACAGGTCAAGGTTGCGCATTTAATTTAATTCTTTTATGCTCGTTAATTTAATTTCTTTGAAGATACATATTATGAATAATAATTATTTTTATTTTTAATAATAATTATTTTATAATATCCCTTTATATTTTTTATTTAAACTTTAAAATACGATGCAAATCCGTTTGTTACCATTTTTACGCTCTACAACTTTTATTACGTAAAAAATTGAACATAATTTATTTTAATGATTTTTTTTCCTTTTTTTTTCAAGGATCTAAAAAGGGGGGTATCTCGACCTACCTTTAAGTTTAGGAGTTCGTCTGCCATCTCCCGCAGGACCGGCGAGGGCTGCGGAAACCACGAGAAACAGGACTGTAATCCTCACACTGACACACATTCTGACAGACTGACTGACTGACAAACTGCAGACTGACTGACTGGCTGCTCGGACCGACTGCTGGCGCGCGAAGCCTACCGCTTGCCGAGTACAACTGAGCGCCGTAGGTACTTTCTATCAGCTGTGCACGTTGCGTTGTTTTGGTATTGTGTGTATAGCGGTTTGATAGCGGTCTGTAGGTAGATAGGTGAGTATGACGATTGAACCCGCCTCGCAAAGAAAAGAGCCGCGACATCTTTGATTTTTTCAGGAATTCCTGGTATTTTTTTCAGGAATCCGAAACCTTTGATATTTTAATTTTTGAACTGCTCACTTGTTATAATTATAATTTCAACCTAATGGTTAAAGTGTTCTTATACTAATCCATACTAATTATTATAAATGCGAAAGTGTGTATGTCTGTCTGTTATCTCTTTACGCCCAAACCGATGAACCGATTATGCTGAAATTTGGTATGGAGATACTTTGCGTCCCAGGAAAGGACATGGGATGATACTTTTTATTCAGGAAAAATGTACGGTTTTCGCGCGATAAACTATTTTAGCGCAACTGAGTTGCGGGCATCATTTAGTTTAACATAAATTCTCATACATGTCAAAAATTAAACAAGTATGCAAACAAAGTAATAAAAATCAGCGAGCTAATAATTCTACTTTTTAACCGACTTCCAAAAAACGAGGAGGTTATAATTATGTTCGGCTGTGGATATTTTTTTTAAGTATTAATAGTAGTGCAATAACCTATTAATTAGGTTGTATTGTATGTGATTACGATCTTCTTTTATTCTTAACCTTTTATTTTTTTTTATTTTTTTTTTTACGCAGTGAAATGCCGTGACGCATTCAACGCAGGGGTGGGGACCCCCGCTGCAGATATGTGGGGCTCACCGCAGCGAAGATGGTGAGTGCCGCGGCCCTACCCACTAAAACACTGCGATGTTCCTGACTCCTGCAGCTGGCGGATACACGGGTCCCGACGAGCATTACTCCGTTGTTCCGTCAGCGCAGCGCCTGCTTGGTCTTACGCAGGCCCCTCTTCTTGGTGGGGTCTTGGCCCCCTAGGCCGAACAGAGGCCCCAACGGCGGGGGGCTTGTTTAGGCCATCCTCCTTCGGTGGTGTCGCGATGCGCAGGAACATGGGCGCATCACGACCGTCTCGGGACTCGGTGCAATGGGCAGCGGCGTCCCCACACCGCCACCCCCAGTACCCCTGCTAAGGCGGGACATTTCGGCCATTTTGGACGTTCCGTCTACGCCTCGGCCGTCGTCTCCGACGAGGGTCGAGCGCCTCCCTCTCTCTAACTCGCCCGGCATCCTCTTTGGAGGAGATCACCTCCTCGGCGAATCTCTCCACGTCTCTCCAATGGTGCTCGCTGCTCAGCATGGCTTGCACAAGAGCCGGCAGCGAGAGGTCTGATCCGATGGCGGCCGTGAAGGCCGCTCTTTGTCTCGTCCATGAGGGACAGGCCAAGATGGTGTGATCGGCCGTGTCGTTGTCCGCGGTGCAGTGGTGGCACCGCGCTGACTCTTCTCTCCGGGCTATCTCACACAGGTACCGACCGAAGCAGCCGTGCCCGGTCAGCACCTGCGTAAGGCGGAATGAGAGAGCGCCGTGCTTGCGGTTCACCCAGTCCTTCAGAACCGGGCGAATGGCCTCCACTAGGCCTACACTGACTCGTGGCTCCAGCAGGCGCTCCTCCCACAACTCCAACTCCTCTCCTTGGCTTGAGCCCTCCACAGACGCACGGCGTCCGGAAGGGGGTTGCTACCCCCCGCGCGGACCTCTGCGCAAGGCCAATAGACGTCGGCGAGGGCTCTCGCATCTATGTCCCACGGGATGCTGCCGGCGAGCAGGCACGCCGCATCCTTCGATATGGTGCGGTATAGATGGGTGAAGTTCGTATCGTATAACTTTTTTCCTAACATACTTTCCCTGGACTTCCACGAACATTTCAAGACTAAAATTAGCCAAATGCGTTCAGCCATTCTCGAGAATTTAGCGAGAGGAACAAAATTGATTTTTTTTATTCTTTAGATTAGATATTAATACTATAATATTCAAATCTATTTTGATATACATCAAAAATATTATCTTTAACCTACTAGTTTAACTCATCTTAAGGTCATTAGAAACATTACATGCTTCTAAATAGCAATCATCATCTCTTTCGTAAGTGCTCCGAATGTGACAATATGCTTACTCAATAATCTGTATTAATGTCCACGAAGCAATCTAAAGTTTCATCAAAACGTCAAGTAAGTACATCAGTGTTAGGGCCAGGCTACAAACCTGCGTTGCGGCGTCGCATCGTATAAATCTACATTGTACGTGTCTAAACACACTAGGCTGAATTACGCCGGCGTAATTTCCGCCGCAAATGTCAAACGCATACAAAACGCGACGTAATAGTGTGTCACCCCTAGTATTCGCGGTGTAAACGCGGCGGAATTTACGCCGGCGTAATTCAGCCTAGTGTGTTTAGACCCTTTGACATCGCAGAACGCATCGTGAAAATTTCCGGTGTAAAGAGTGCTATTGCTATATGAAATTTTTGCGTTGCGACATCGCATCTCATTTATGTGCGATATTGTTTTTGCGATACGACGCCGCAACGCAGTGTTGTGGCCTAGCCCTTACACATTTGAACGCAAATATCTTTAGTAATAAGTCTATACCATTTTCAGTGACGGTGACGATTTCATTGAAACCAGCTCAGCTACGCAAGTAATTTATAGTGCCCAAGTGTGTGTGCAGTACACAAGCACTCTCTCATCGTTTTCTTTATAAACCAGTGAGAAATCAGCAGGACCGAGTTTTTACTGTATGTCCATCCAATGCATGTTATCTTTCTGGTCAGACAATCAGGTGATTAAGGCTCCTTATAAATAGTCAGTACTCAAGATACATCTCGATCTCAAGACACGGTTCAGGCTCTGTGATTGGTTGGCTGTCAAAATTTGGACTAATCACAGAGCCGAACCGCGTCTTGAGACCGTGTCGCATCTTAAGTACTGACTATTTATACCAGCAAGCCTGCATTGTCCTTATCAAACTTGAAACAGTATTTTCAGACGCGGGAATCGAAGCCACGACTTCGCTGTAAGCCAATTATGGGCAAGTTACGAATAAGGTATAACTTTTGTCGACTGTATCAACGTTGAATATCCACTGGTTGTAAATGAAAAAGACAAGTTTATTCTATCAAGGAACTTCACGCATTAACCGCTCATCCAATTAAGATGAATTTTGGTATGTAGATACTTTGAGAGACGGGAAAGGACGTACGATAGTTTTTTTGTGGAAAAATGTACGGTTAAGTAGGTGCTAAAAATATTTCATTGGTAACGGGACGGTAAACACGATTTCTTTGTAAAATGAATTTCATGAAACTTCGAAGTGATTAACTAAACATTATTTAATATTAAACAATATTTATCGGCACTTCCGTAATATTTGGCAACTTCACTGAGGATCAACTTAATTTGAGTCGCTATCAATGTTGAGTCACACACGATAATTGAAGTTACGATGTGTTACAAAATGACGATTTTCGTCAATAAATTACTTAACTATTACCCTACAAGTGTTAACAAATAATCTTATCGTATATCGGTCACTATTTCATTTTATTTTCAGGTAATAGATGATAGAGTTTCCAGCTTTTGCTTGTGTATATGTTACCGCTAATGTGCGTAAACCAGTTAGACTGCAGATTAACAAGGTTTTCTGCAGATTACCTGGGTAAGTTAGTTAAAGTGCAAAAAGTTAGTTCTACCTATTCTCATTAAATGGTCAACTTTATGTTGTCCATATGTCGAATCGAGTACTCATTGTGTGATAAAATCAAACACTTCAGACAATAATTCACCTTTTTAATTTCTCACTTCTAATTTCTTTCAACACTTATATTTTATAGTTATTTATAACTACACTAATAATTCACAGTGACAGTTCTACCATGATGTTCACTCTATGGCTGCTCTAAGAAGAATGCCCCTTCCAAATCAAGAATCTACAATTTATTGATCTTTCACCGGAAATAATATTTTAAAAATATATTAATTTATTAAATACATTTCCGGCTACATCAGACCGGAAATACGCTCACAAACTTTCATTGAATTATGAATTGGCATTCTCCTTAGTTAAATAATTCATTACAAATACAAATATAATTATAGAAGCTTTAACATTAATTTTAAGCTAACAATAATAATTTACTAACAATGTAAAAAATGTAAACTTAATTAATTTGACTTCCTATAAATTCATACAATAAATAATATTGATATTCATAAAATGTAAATATAAAATAATTTGATTTACTACTATTAATTTAATAAATAATCTTGAATAACAATAAAATCACACTTCTCCAAATTAACATTAAATAATTATTTTAAATATTCGAAAATCATTACATTCGGCCGTCCTACTGCGTGCTGTCTCCTGACGCACGTAAAATAAACTTAACATTGCATTAAAAACAATTGAACAAAATATTCAATATTAATAATATGTAATAAATTATGACATATTATTAACAATATTATTTTCTAATTATAATTAACCTAATCAACATTTTATTATTATATTTTATTCATTACATTCGGTCATTATTTGGACTCAGATTGACTCTAGTTCACAGCCACTTTTATTGTTTTCAGTCTCTGACGAGCTGCTACTAGCACTTGAAATTCTTTTATCATCGTTTTGATCTAAATCATTTACATTAATCCATGGCCGTATTCGATCAATTGCTACTACAGTATCAAACTTATTCTTTCGCTGACTAAAGCCGGGTATTTCAGCAATTTTATATCGGTCATTACCTAAAACTTCTTCTATCCTAAAAGGGCCTATAAATTTTGACATTAATTTTGTGCTGTTACCTTTATTGTTAAAATTCGTTCTAGTTATTTTCATTAAGTCCCCTTCCTTATAAACTGGAGCGGGTACTCTATTTCTATCATAGGATTCTTTCTGTTTTAATTGACAGGACTCTATATTTGAACTTGCTTCATCTCTTACTTCTGCAAAGCTTAGACGCGACTCATTATCAATATCCAACATGTTAGTTAGGCTGTCTCGCAATCTGGTCCCAAATAATACTTCTGTCGCAGTTTTTTGGGTGGTAGAATTAATGGAGTTATTAATTCCCCACTGAACTTTACCTAAATACATGTCCCAGTTCCGTTCGTCCTCACCGTCGGTATATTTTGCTAGCGATTCTAAAATTGTTTTGTTATACCTTTCGGCTTGGCCGTTGGCTCTGGGACATGCAACGGCATTAAGTGTATGTTTAATCCCGTGAGTTTCACAAAAGGTTTTAAAAGCTGTTGAAGTGAAAGAAGTACCTCTATCTGACACAATTCTAGATGGTATTCCAAAGTCATAAAAAATGTTAAGCAAGACTTTTATCGTACTTTTGGTCTTTGTATCTCTAACGCCCCTTACAAACAAATATTTAGTAAAACCATCGACTATAGTAAGAATATAAGCATTACCATTTTTGCTTTTGACAAACGGACCTAAATGGTCTATATGGATAGTATGAAAAGGAATGCTTATCTTCTCAATCGGAAATAATTGCCCACTCTTACGTTGTGATGAATCGTCTTTATTATAAGCACATTTGATGCAAGATTTAACATACTTCTTAACGAATTTTCTTAATTTCGGGAACCAATAATTAGATTGAATTCTCTCAGTTGTTTTAGCAACACCCAAATGACCTGCATCATCGTGGTTAGACACACATATTTGCCAAAGAGCACTGCGAGGTACGACTAAACAAAGTTTATCGCCTACTCTTCTGTATACTCTATTATTCTTAACAACGTAATGTTTCTTAATTTCTTTACTTTCTTCATCACATTCAGGTTTTAGAATCTTAAATATTCGCGCAATATCAGGGTCAGTCATTTGCAATGTTAAAAGCCAATTACTTGTTTCAATGCTATACACAGTTAACTCCGAATTATCAACTATTTCAGGTGATTGTTTTGTATTACGGCTTAGTGCGTCTACGTGAGCCATACGTGTTCCAGGTCGATATTCAATACTAAAATTGAATTCACCGATCAAAAGCCACCATCTCGCTATCCGGGGAACAAGATCGCGCTTAGTTAGTGTGGTTCTCAGAGCGTTACAGTCCGTCACAATCTTAAATTTTAAACCTAATAAGTAGACTCTAAATTTTTTTAAGGAACAAACAATTGCGAGTGTTTCTAATTCATAAGAATGTAAATGACGTTCTTCAGGTGTGGTCTGTCTACTGAAATATGCTACTGGTTTAAGAGCCTCGGATCCAGGTTGCCACTGCATTAATATTCCTCCTATGCCTAAAGAGCTTGCATCCGTGTGTAACTCGGTTTGGAACTTAGGGTTATATAAAGCTAGGATAGGTCTATCAACTAGTTTTTCTTTTAACGTATTGAAAGCGTCGATTTCGTCATTTGTCCATTTAAAATAGTTGCCCTTTTTTAATAAATTTGTTAAAGGCCTAGCGATTTCCCCGAATCCTTTAATAAATTTTCTAAAATACCCTGCTAAACCCAAAAATTGGCGTTTCTCGTGTACGTTTTGTGGTGTAGGGAATTCTTTAACAGCTATAATTTTATTTTTATTTGGACGTATGCCGTCAGCACAAATTTCATACCCTAAATAATCTAGCGAACTATCAAGAAAACAACACTTGGACAATTTTAAAGTTAAACCATTTAACCGTAATAATTTTAGAACTTCTTCTAACTTTACAAATCCTTCCTCTATCGTAACCGATGGTACAAGAATGTCGTCCAAATAAGCTAGAGCTGTATCATGACGTTTATCACCAAGCATAGAATTCATTACACGTTGGAACGCAGCTGGAGCATTTGCAAGCCCAAAAGGCATCCTTTTAAATTCATAATGCCCATCAGGCGTTACAAATGCTGTTAATGGACGACTTTCTTCCGCCATGGGTATCTGATAGTACCCAGAAGCTAAATCTAAGGACGTGAAATACTTATTACCACTTAAATTCGTCAGCTGGTCATCGATTATGGGTAAAGGAAAACAGTCTTTTCTAGTTTTATTATTTAGGGCTCTATAATCCACGCAAAGACGTTGCTCACCAGTTTTCTTCTTAACCATAAGAATAGGACTCGCATAATTAGAATTGGACTCACAAATAATGTCATTCTCTAATAATTCGTTAACTATTTCACGAACTTGATTTCTTTCAGAAAATGATAGTCTGTATGGTCTATATATGACAGGCCTGTCATCTAATAAATCAATTTTCATTTCGGTGGTATTTATGCAGCCTATTTCACTAAGATTAAATGCAAAACAGTCCCGATAACTAAGTAAAAGAGAGTGAAGCCTAATTAAATTTTCTTTATCCACATCAGGACCAACTTTAATATCAGTAATCAGTAGGGGCTCTAGTTTAGAATTAGCACTATTTATATTATTTGTGTGTGTGAACTGCCTTTCGACAAAAGGAAATGCTCTAGCTAAGATATAATTTTCTGGAAATTCTATGATTTTATTAGACAAGTTAGTTACTCCTAGAGAACATTTACCTTCATAGATATGGTAAGCACCTTGCTGGACTTGGAATTCTCGTCTAGGCTCAGTGCTACAGTATCCCTCGACATACACATCCCCACTAAACGTTGGGTCTGACGACAAGACTTCAACTAAACCTGACTTTAAAATTTTAGGCTTGTTAATTAAATTCAACTTAAGGCAATGTATTGGCGGAATACTATCAGAAATTTCAGGACTTTTATAAAATAATAACCTACTATTATCTTTAAAAACAGTTACACAGGGAAGTTCAGTAACATTTTGACCGATCAGCATTGATGACTGCAAGAACTCGTCATTAACCACCAACAACTCCACATTAGCTTCAATTTCATCTAATTTTAACTCCACGATAGTTTTAAATAAAGGTAAAACGTTAGAATTACCAAATCCTTTGATCACAGGCAAATTTTTAAAATCTTTTTGTAAACAAAGATTCTTAGCATCAGACTCGCGTATTAAAGTGCACTCGCTGCCAAAGTCAATAAAAGCTATAAGGGTCCTATCATTAACTTTGACATTTTTATAAAATTTATCACCACCTTTATTCAAGGTCGAAATATTTAAAGTCTTTCGGTCCGCCGAAACGTTACTATCAGACGGCTTCGATTCGTTACGTAAAGTCAAGGGTTCAAGCTTGCAATTGTCGCTATTATGTCCTACTCGATTACACTTCATGCATTTTATAAGAGGTTTGGGGCATCTAAAGTAAGGGTGTCCCCTTGAGCGGCAATTAAAACAAGTAATTGAATTTTCAGTTGAAGACGATGCAACGTTACTCGTACGATTTGGCAACATGTTATCACCACGTTTTCTAATGTTAATTAGAGCGTTATTATCAAAAACAGGACGTTGAGAACTGAGAAAATTCAATAAGTCTTCCGGTTCATCACACGTTAATGCCTGGGCACTACTTCTTATAGATTTATCTAATATTCAGTGAATTACACAATCTACGGCCCTTTTACCTCTAATTTCACATCTATTTAACAAAGTTAATTTATCATAAAAATATTCGCGTAGATTTTCGTTATTCCTAGTAGTTCGAGCTAACATTTCTTCAAGTAGTCGACCATAGTTCTGCTCATTTGGAAACGCCCTTTTCAATTTCGTTTGCCAATCTTGCCAACTAAATACGACGCTTGGAAGAGCCTCAAACCATCTCTTTGCTAGCCCAGAAAGTTTTTGTAAAGCAAAGTGTATGGTTTGCTTCTCATCCCATTCGTAAATGACGGAACACTCATTGACTTTTCTTATCCAGCTATCTATATTCTGAGTTTTGCTAGCTGGATCGAATTCCGGTATAACATTATTATAATG